>LR738710.1:889665200-889743796 GCA_902687465.1 Secale cereale
ATATATATATATATATATATATATATATATATGTAGCCAGTAGCATCGGATAGATATACGAAAACTTGTTGTTCGACCAATCGCTCGGAGAAGGAGAGAGGTCGATCATCACTTCTCTCTGTATATGTTCAAGATGATCTTCTGTACTTAATGGTTTCCTTCATTTGCTTACTAGCTAGCGTGCCAAGTCCTCTTGATCTATACGTTATTAGCTAGCTAACACAATATATGAAACCCCTAAATTAACCCTACAAAACCCCCCAAACCCCCTCCCCCCTTACAGAAAAAAACCCTAGCCCCTGAACTGCTGACGCCTGGACACTTATTTGTCCCGGTTGGTGCTACCAACCGGGACAAAAGGCCCCCCCTGCCCGGGCAAGCCGCAGTGGCCACATGGAGGCCCATCTATCCTAGTAGGTATAAGAACCAGTACTAAAGGTCTTGGGCATTTGTATCGACCGTTTAGTCCCGGTTCCCCAACCGGGACAAATGGCCCTCATAAACCGGGACAAATGGCCCTTATTCTACCAGTGGCCCCCCGATGCCCATCTTCTGGTACAAGGTATCTTCTGCCCTGGAAAAAATCAGAAGGAAGCTTTCGGAACGAAGCGCCGCCGTCTCGAGGCGGAACCTTGGCGGAACCAATCTAGGGCTCCGACGGAGCTGTTCTGCCGGGGAAACATCCCTCCGAGAGGGGGAAATCATCACCATCGACCCTCTCATTGGGAGGGGGTCAATCTCCATCAACATCTTCACCAGCACCATCTCCTCTCAAACCCTAGTTCATCTCCTGTATCCAATCTTTGTCCCAAAATCTCAGATTGGTACATGTGGGTTGCTAGTAGTGTTGATTACTCCTTGTAGTTGATGCTAGTTGGTTTATTTGGTGGAAGATCATATGTTCAGATCCTTTATGCATATTAATACCCCTCTCATTATGAACATGAATATGATTTGTGAGTAGTTACGTTTGTTCCTAAGGACATGGGAGAAGTCTTGCTATAAGTAGTCATGTGAATTTGGTATTCGTTCGATATTTTGATGAGATGTATGTTGTCTTTCCTCTAGTGGTGTTATGTGAACGTCGACTACATGACACTTCACCATTGTTTGGGCCTAGAGGAAGGCATTGGGAAGTAATAAGTAGATGATGGGTTGCTAGAGTGACAGAAGCTTAAACCCTAGTTTATGAGTTGCTTCATAAGGGGCTGATTTGGATCCATATGTTTCATGCTATGGTTAGGTTTACCTTAATACTTCTTTTGTAGTTGCGCATGCTTGCAATAGGGGTTAATCATAAGTGGGATGCTTGTCCAAGGAAGGGAAGTACCCAAGCACCGGTCCACCCACATATCAAATTATCAAAGTAACGAATGCGAATCATATGAGCATGATGAAAACTAGCTTGACGATAATTCCCATGTGTCCTCGGGAGCGATTTTCCTTACATAAGAGTTTGTCTAGGCTTGTCCTTTGCTACAAAAAGGATTGGGACACCTTGTTGCACCTTGTTTACTTTCGTTACTTGTTGCTCGTTACAAATTACCTTATCACAAAACTATCTGTTACCGATAATTTCAGTGCTTGCGGAGAATACCTTACTGAAAACTGCTTATCATTTCCTTCTGCTCCTCGTTGGGTTCGACACTCTTACTTATCGAAAGGACTACGATAGTGTCATGCCCAGGATGCGACTACATCTCCTACGTGTCGAGGCATGACTTAGAGACATAAGCTCATTCTGGAATGATCGCAAGCGTGGTATCTTTGCACAACTCATGTAAAAGAATAGGGATGAAAGAGTAAAATAGTTGGCTTACACTCGCCACGTCGCACAATGAATATAATAGCATACATTCATCCAAATAAAACAGGGCCCACTACGGACGAAATCCAAATGAGAAAAGATACCACAACCACAAGTCTTGATCGCCCCTAGTAGGAACCACTACTGATTATCGGGATACGTGACATAGAAACGACCACGCTCTTCATCGATCTCCCAGTGAAGTTCTGATCCAACTCCTGCATCATTTTCAGCTGTACATGCATTTGGTGTGTGTTGTAATCTGTGAGTCACAAGGACTCAGCAATCCCATTCCTGGGTATCAAAACTAACAAAGCCTAATAGGTGTGGAGAGGTAATAAAGTGTTTACAGCAAGCACTAAGCAACTAGCTTACGAGTTTAGAGCGAGATGATAATATGTGCCTACGGTCGCCAAAGTTGATCAAGAAGTGATCCTAGCTACTCACATTCAAACATAACCCCACCGTGTTCACTTTCCGAAACCCCTTCGAAAACGAGACCATCACGGTACTCACATAGGTAGTGTATTCTTAAGGATATGGTGTGAAGTTATCTACAACCGGATATTAACATATTCCCATCTGCCACTTAACCGCGGGCACGGCTTTTGAAAGTTCATAACCCTGCAGGGGTGTCCCAACTTAGCCCATCACAAGCTCACGATCTGTGGAGTCGCAACTCCATGTTGGGAAGACCTGAGTATTCTCGGAATCCCGTGCTCAAGATATTTCGACAAAGGTAAAACTAATCTAGCAAGATGTCGGGACCCTGATCCTAAGTCACACAGGTCTAGCATGTAACACATCATATCACTTTGCAGCCTCACGCACGGTATCCCCACGGGTGCCACCTTACCTGGCCCGGGACCGTTTGCGCATTTTGGCACACGTATATGATAGTGCAGAGAACCCGAGCCGACATGACTAGTTATAAACCAAAAGTGGCGCTAAATTACAGAGACATGCATACATAACCCAGCAACGAACGTGTCGGTCATCAACATAAGAACCCAAGTCGTAGCAAGCTACAAGGACTTAAAGGAACAACGCGTGACATTTCCCCTAAGGGACAGACACATGAACGAAGAAGGACACATGCCGGCAAGCCTAAGTGTTCCGGTGCAGTAGCAAGCTACCAAGGCTCAGTGGAAGCACTAGGAGACATTTCCCTGTAAGATAGGCTACCAAGGGTAAACAACTAGGTGTCGGATCCCACACATAGCAATACACATTACACGTACGCATAACATGCAAGTATGTGCTGTACAACATGGCATCACAACATAACTCAACGACTCATATAGATAAGGCCTAGAAGAGCCATCATAGCATTTATTACAAGCAGTGGGTCTCATGACCCAACATACAGAGCATACAGGCAACGGAAGCATAACATGTCTGAGTACAGAACTACAAATGAAAAAGGCTGAGAAGGCTGACTATCAACAAGACCCTCCCAAGGGTACAAGATCGTAGCTGAGGTAACAAGCTAAACGTCGAAGTCCACGCAGAACCACTAGTGAGACTGAAGTCTCTCTGCAAAAACATAAATTAAGAAAACGTGAGTACAAAGGTACTCAGCAAGACTTACATCAGAACTAGCTACATATGCATCAGTATCAACAAAGGGGTGGTGGAGTTTGACTGTAGCAAGCAAGCTTTGACTCGATGGCTATCCTAAATTGCAACTGCAAGTAACTCTTTTGAGGTGGCGCACACGAGTCCACATATTCACCAATCAATACACCACTATGGATCCGCTCCCGTCTCCCTACGAGAAGGCCATCCATAGCACTCACACTTGTCTTGATGCATTTTAGAGTATCCACTTCAAGTTGTCTATGTACCATGTAAGCATCCAAGAAGTCCATAACCGCGGACCCGGCTATTCGAATAGATCATGTTAACCCTGCAGGGGTGTACTTCTTCACACACGCTCTCGCCACTTACCGCCATGTACACGTCGTGTATGTCGGCAACCTTCAAGCGGAAACCTGGCGAGGGTGTCGGCCACGACCTGACTAACCACACAAGACTCTAGTCCAGGTTTATCGCCTATTCGGGTTCCATCCGTAAGGAGATCCGACCAGGGTGTCGCTCACGGCCCCAAATGATGCGTACAGGGTTCCCAAGCCCACCAAACGGGCGACGCTTGGTACACTCGGCCACAGTGCCTAGTCTGTCCCAAGCCCACCTGTACCGGGTGCCACTTGGTAGACTACTAACACTACCTACAAACACCAGAAAGTAGTTGCACCTCCTGGACAGAGATCGAGTTGATTAATAAGTCGAGAGGGGCACTTAAGCATTCCAATGCGTGGTAGTAGCTAGTCATTCGACAACTTACACAGAACTCAGTTCTTAAGGACGGTTCCAGTGAGACAACCCACCATGTACTCCTACATGGCCTCTCACCGCTACCTTTACCAAATCATGTTCACACACTTAGCTCTCAACAGTAAGACATGTTCATAACTTTCCAATTCATCCCCGATGAATCAGACCTGACACAACTCTAAGCAATAGCGGGCATGACAAACAAGCATGAATGAGTAGGCACATCTGGCCTCAAACAACTCCTACTCATGCTAGTGGGTTTCAACTATTTACTGTGGCAATGACAGGTCATGCAGAGGAAAAGGGGTTTAGCTACCGCAGCAGGTAACAGTTGAAACATTGCTGTGCTAATGCAGTAAAAGAGAGCATGAGCGAGAGAGGGGGATTGTATCAGAATGAAAAGGGGGTTCTGCTTGCCTGGCACTTCTGAAGTTATCACTGTGTCTTCATCAGTGTCATCGATCTCATCGTCGGAACCACGTCTACTGAGAGGGGGCAAACACCGGAAAACAAGAGAGAACACAATCAATGCAATGCGACAATATGATGCATGATCATGACATGGCAATAAGCTATTGATTGAGCTAATGCAACTAGCAACCATATTAAATGAAGTTGGTTTGGACCAAAGGTTCAAATTCAAACTCCATATGAGGTTATTCAAATGTCATTTAATTGATATGACCTGATTAGAAGGCATTAGTTGCTCAAACATGCATGATAATGCCATAAACAGATTATTCATATTTTTCTGATTTATTTTTCATATATAAAACTTTTTCATCTGAGCTACGGTTGATTTTATATGATTTTTAGAAGTTTTGGATATTTTCGAAAATAAATAAATCATTTTTGATTTATTTTAAATCCCACAAAATATTTACTGCATCAGGATGACATCATGCTGACGTCAGCAGGTCAACATGGGCTGGTCCAGGTCAAACCTGACCAGTGGGCCCCACTGGTCACTCTCTCAGTACTAGCTAATTAAGTTTAATGCTAAACTAACAGTTAACAGGGGCTGGGCCCCACGTGTTAGTGACTAACTAGCTAACCATTTAATTAGTACTAACCTAGGTTAATTAACAGGGCGGGCCCCACTTGTCAGCGAGTCAGTGGTTACCTTAGGGCATGGGGCCCATATGTCAGTGACCTGGGGTGGTCAACCCCCGGTCAAACAAGTCAAAAGGCGCCGGCGGATCATCGCTGGCGGCGACAGACGCATCGGAGGGGCTCGGAAAACACCCTTCGGCGACAAAAATAGAAGCGGAGATCGTCTATGCGTAGCTGGAGCTCATCCGCATCCATCTAAGCCATCGGGAGGGGCTAGAGTCGATCGGGTTCGCCGGAATCAAGCTCGCGGCGACGGCCGGCGTGCGGGTCAGTGCGGAGATGCGACTGCAGTGCTCGAGCGAGCTAACAGAGTGGCTAGGCAGCCTTCTAAAGGCACCAGGAGCGTGTTAGTGCCCCTGGAGTGAGCAGGAGAGGCTCAGGAGCGCGGGATCGCCGGCCATGGCAGACGACGGCGTCGGGTGCTCGCGAGGCGGCGGCTACGGCACGCAAACGAGACGGAGGAGAGGGGGGTTGGGGTGAGTAGCTCACGGCGGGGTCGACGGAGGTCTCAGAAGGCTCGGGGAGGCACCAAACGTCGTGAATCGACGGTGAGGTTGCCGGCGGACGGAGGTTGAAGAAGAGCTCGGGGATGACGCTGTAGGGCTCCCACGGTCGCGTGGGCCAACGGAGAGGATGAGGGAGGCACGACGGAGCTCGGGGGCACGCCGGAGAGACGAGGGGGAGGCTGTGGCCGGGTTGGCTTTGGACGGTGGCGACGACGTGTTCGGGTGGGTGCGTGCGAGAGAGACAGAGGAGGGGAGAGAGTGCAGCGAGTGAGGGAGAGGAGAGAGGGCTTCGACGTGTCTCCAGCGCGGTTGGGATGAAGGGGAGCTCGCCAGCGCGAAGCAGGAGCTGGCACGGCCGGCGTCGTGGTCTGGTTCGCCTCTGCCTTTTGGCAGGGGTAGAAGACGAGGATGCCCTTGTGGGCTGGGCCTCCTATGCTGGGCCAGGTGGCTGTGGCAGGTGGGCCACGTAAGTCCTTCTCTCTGTCTCTTTTCTAATTCTTTCTGTTTTCCATTTCTGTAATTGTTTGGCTTTATTAAAAATGCCAGAGCATTTTCAAAAATCATGAGACCGATTGTGGCCACTGTTTGGATTATTTCCAACAGCCAACATTTCAGTTCATGAGTATTTGGACATTTAAAATAATATATAAAATTTAAATGCCCAAATGCAAATATGGTATGATTTAATTCGGTGCCCAAAATATTCTTCATAAATGTTCAATATTTTTGGTTTGGTCTCAAAGCCTTGCTAGAATTATCAAACATTGATGAAGGCATTTTGGGTCATTGGAAAAGATTTTAGTTTGAACCTAGTTGAGTTCATTTGGTGCTTGGGTTTGAACAATCCCCATTTCAACCTTCAAAAGAAAGTAGTCATGATGCATGATGCACTTAAGTGCAACTAATTACAAGCAAAGACAACAAGGGCTGATCTAGGGCTGTGATAACTCACCCCCACTAAACGAGAATCTCGTCCCGGGATTCAAGATGTGAGGTAAGAAAACAGAGGGACAAAAGGCTAGCACGGTCTTCATGATCCAACTATCCTTCATATGAATGTTGATTGGTTGCCTCATGTCGATCCTAAGATTGTTGCTTTCGAGATCTTTGTCCAACACAATGACGACGAAAGAAACTCTACAAAATTTGATCTTCTGAAAGATCGAGCAACTCAAGATCAACTCATGGAGTGAGACATTGAAACATCTCTTGAGCTGACACACAGAACACACATCCAGAGGGATGGAGTGAAACAAATGATGAAGGTTCACTTGGTAGGCAATAATTCCACACCTAAGAAGATGGTGATCAACATCACCAGACGGGGCACCTTAGAGAAGGTGACTCGTAGGATTATCCCCTTAAGTGGCAAAAAGAATTACTTTTGATACATAGATCACTGAAACTCTCTACAGCATACTAAGGCAGTTCGCAAACGACCGTTTGACGGAGTTCGAGAGAATGACAAACTCCGACTAGAATGGATGATGTGGACTATCTTGTTCAAGATAACGCAATGATTGATTTTTGCTTATCACCGGAAATTGATGGGACCCATGGTAGGACCACTATTGAAGATGATCCTGAACAACAGGTGCTAAGGTGCAAGCTGGGAACAAAATGCAAATGTTGGAAATGTTCCAACCATCATATCTGCCTGAGATTCAGATCCGGTTGGTTTCAGGATATTCCAGACTTTGCATGTCTGAAAAGAAGGGTTGCAACACAGTTCGACGAGATGACGTTGCGAGATTCTCGGGAGATGAACTATGATAGCAAGCTCCAAAACATGAGCGGGTTCTGCTACATACATGTGAACATGTTGTCCAAGACAAGCATGGCCACATAGTAGTCTTACAATAAAATACTACCGAGTTCAGGTTGGGAACCATTATTGAGGATAACGAAGTCTTTACGTGAGTCCATGGATTAGATCCCAAGCATAGACTTCTCTTCCTTGAACAAATCAATCAGTGGCTTGGTGTGCTAGGAAACACATATAGAATGGAGTCGGACAACCTATCAAACCATAGAGCACCTCGCACATGCATGACTGACTTGGGATGATTCCTACAAGAAGCAAAAACAAGCTTTCTCAAATTCACGGTGGCAACTTACATCGAATACATGTGATTGGAGGAAGTCACTTCTTACATGAAAACATCTACTTCATGAGCTAACACAAGATGATGCTTACAAAAATTTCCAATGCTAGCCCGATGTTCAGAATGAATCATGGACAAGGTGAAAATGTTGTGAATGGGCTGAACAACAATCCATCCAGGCTTCCATATAGATGGAATTCCACAATTTAGTGAACACGATGATAGCATCGGTCAGATCCAATAGATATAACGGTGTATGCTCGAGGAATCAACCACGAGTAAGACAACGTTACGAATATCGTTGGTTCTGATTTGACTTGAGGATAACCCATACTCAAATCAAAGTCTGGACAAGACAATAGGTCCACAAATGATAACGGAGATCAATTGAATAAGATATCATCTATTTTCAATACACACACAATATCCCTTTGGAGTGAGCTATGTGGATTAAGCTTTTATTTTCCAACTCTCCAAGTTGTTGTTTAGCTTAACCAACTAGCTCGGGGTATCCAACACATATTCTTGGAGTAGGGGTGGTTTATAAGAAAACCAATTTGATCACGAGCTCAACATAGCGGTCATGGAACAACCTGTTAATACTTCCGGGAAGATATTCGAAAAATCACGAACCGCCGATATGTTATGAAGCTCGAGAACAATCTTGCTTTTCAGGGCAAGACGATATGATCAAAAGAGCGAGAGATTGATACAATCCTAACTCATTGTTCGAAAAGTGCACCAGGAACTATGGACTAGGTAGCACGATCAATCTTAGAATGATGATTCAGTAACCAGCATGCTAGAATCAGATTATCGTCCATTAACTACCAAGCAACAGAGTTGCTAGGAGTATTGACTTCACACATCACAATTCACTTTTCAGCATTCCAGTTATGATAACACGGAGACCGAGAAATGAATGATGATGGCAAGACATATCACTATATCAAGAGTTCATAGGAGGTGGTGCCATTCCCATGACATTCTTGACATAAAGATGGTAATACTCCAAGGTAGAACAGAACAAAAGCTGGATTGGCATTTTGACCTGCGAAATACAACTACTCTAACCCAATCCTGGAAATGGATGAGGTTCTGGAGTTTGTTTCTCCTAGTCATTTCAGAATAGAATGGCTTGACGAACCACAAGAGTAAAAGGCATCGATGAACACAAATGCACAACTACTCCTCACTATCAACTGATAGACGGGGGTCATAATACAACTAAAAGGGGAAACTCAAGGAACATATAACTTTTTGAGTTGTGGATGCATAGATTAGCATGTCGAACTTTCAACATATTTCTTCCGGATAACCCATGCAGAAAGGTAGGACTGGTAGAGTCACAACATAGAATCAGGAACTCCTCAAGAGTACACTGGTTGTGATCTTTTAGTTCAGAAGAACTTCTGCCATGATGGTTCAAGGTATTGGAAGAATGACATACCACAGACCTCGAGGACTATTGCAAAGGTTACTAATATCCTAAAGGAACTAGCAAACACTATCAACATGAAGCAAGTAGGGTGAATCTCGGGTTTAATAACCCAGGAATAGAATGCCTATTAACTAAATGGCATCACGGAATGCTTTCGAGAATGACGGCCAGAATTCATCACACTGGGTATATAAAACATTGCTAGATTGCTAGGTGATTCTCTAAGACACCTAGGGTCATAGTGTTAGCTCTAACCTATATGTCGAGGCAACGGAGTACCTGAACACACCGACTAGTGTGGTTAATCTGGCCTAAAAGGACATTAAGAACATATAGGAATGATTTGCAAATACATCAGATTGTTTAGAGACCTGGGATGACTCGGACAGCATAACGACTGTAAAAGCTCGAAAAAGACTTGAGACATTGTGCAAAAAGATGATGGCATAACCACCTAACCTCACAATATCAAGGTTCCGAGATCAACTATTTAACATACTGAAGTAGTGGAAACTGAACTGAGAGTTGAATCCACCATTAACGTGATCCTGATAAATAGAATGAGAATCCTAGTTCTTAATCCCCGTAGAATAGAAGAAGGTGACTCAGATCAGAAGGTCATAAGGTAAAGAAGTAAAAAGAGCCTTACGTCCCCTTCCACAATCAATTCCCTTAATATAACTAAAGAGTTTCTAGACACAACTTCGACCAGTTTGGCTTAGTAATCCTATAGGCAGTTAGGCTCTGATACCAAAGCTATCGGGACCCCGATCCTAAGTCACACAAGTCTAGCATTTAAAACATCATATCACTTTGCGGCCTCACGCACGGTATCCCCATGGGTGCCACCTTACCTGGCCCGGGTCCGTTTGCGCATTTTGGCACACGTATATGATAGTGTCGCTAGCATCCATATGACAGAGAACCCGGGTCGACATGACTAGTTTTAAACCAAAAGTGGCACTAAATTACAGAGACATGCATACATGACACAACAACGAACGTGTCGGTCATCAACGTAAGAACCCAAGTCGTAGCAAGCTACAAGCACTTAAAGGAACAATGCGTGATATTTCCCCTAAGGGACAGACACAGGAACAAAGAAGGACACATGCCGGCCAGCCTAAGTGTTCCGGAGCAGTAGCAAGCTACCAAGGCTAAGTGGAAGCACTCGGAGACATTTCCCTGTAAGACAGGCTACCAAGGGTAAACAATTAGGTGTCGGATCCCACACATAGCAATAAAGATTACACGTACGCATAACATGCAAGTATGTGTTGTACAACATGGCATCACAACATAACTCAACGACTCATATAGATAAGGACCAAAAGAGCCATCATAGCATTTATTACAAGCAGTGGGTCTCATGACCCAACATACAGAGCATACAGGCAACAGAAGCATAACATGTCTGAGTACAGACAACTACAAATGAAAAAGGCTGAGAAGCCTGACTATCTTCAAGACCCTCCCAAGGGTACAATATCGTAGATGAGGTAACAAGTTAAATGTCGAAGTCCACGCGGAACCACTAGTGAGACTGGAGTCTCTCTGCAAAAAACATAAATTAAGCAAACATGAGTACAAAGGTACTCAGCAAGACTTACATCAGAACTAGCTACATATGCATTAGTATCAACAAAGGGGTGGTGGAGTTTGACTGCAGCAAGCCAGCTTTGACTCGGTGGCTATCCTGAACTATGACTGCAAGTAACTCTTTTGAGGTGGCGCACACGAGTCCACATATTCACCAATCAATACACCACTATGGATCCGCTCCCGTCTCCCTACGAGAAGGCCATCCATAGCACTCACACTTGTCTTGATGCATTTGGAGTATCCACTTCAAGTTGTCTATGTACCACGTAAGCATCCAAGAAGTCCATAACCGCGGACCCGGCTATTCGAATAGATCATGTTAACCCTGCAGGGGTGTACTTCTTGACACACGCTCTCGCCACTTACCTCCATGTACACATCGTGTAACTCGGCAACCTTCAAGCGGAAGCCTGGCAAGGGTGTCGGCCATGACCTGACTAACCAAACAAGACTCTAGTCCAGGTTTATCGCATATTCGGGTTCCATCCGTAAGGAGATCCGGCCGGGGTGTCGCTCATGGCCCCAAATGATATGTACAGGGTTCCCAAGCCCACCAAACGGACGACGCTTGGTACACCCGGCCACGGTGCCTAGTCTGTCCCAAGCCCACCTGTACCGGGTGCCACTTGGTAGACTACTAACACTACCTACAAACACTAGAAACTAGTTGCAACTCCTGGACAGAGACCGAGTTGATTAATAAGTCGACAGGGGCACTTAAGCATTCCAATGCGTGGTAGTAGCTAGTCATTGGACAACTTACACAGAACTCAGTTCTTAAGGACGGTTCCAGTGAGACAACCCACCATGTACTCCTACATGGCCTCTCACTGCTACCTTTACCAAATCGTGTTCACACACTTAGCTCTCAACAGTAGGACATGTTCATAACTTTCCAATTCATCCCCGATGAATCAGACCTGACACAACTCTAAGCAATAGCAGGCATGACAAACAAGCATGAATGAGTAGGCACATCAGGGCTCAAACAACTCCTACTCATGCTAGTGGATTTCAACTATTTAGTGTGGCAATGAGAGGTCATGGAGAGGAAAAGGGGTTCAGCTACCGCAGCAGTTAACAGTTGAAACGTTGTTGTCCTAATGCAATAAAAGAGAGCATGAGCGAGATAGTGGGATTGGATCGGAATAAATAAGGGGGTTCTGCTTGCCTGGCACTTCTGAGGATATCACTGTGTCTTCATCAGTGGCATCGATCTCATCGTCGGAACCACGTGTACTGAGAGGGGGCAAACACCGGCAAACAAGAGAGAACACAATCAATGCAATGCGACAATATGATGCATGATCATGACATGGCAATATGCTGTTGATTGAGCTAATGCAACTATCAACCATATTAAATGAAGTTGGTTTGGACCAAAGGTTTAAATTCAAACTCCATATGTGGTTATTCAATTGTCATTTAATTGATTTGACCTGATCAGCAGGCATAAGTTGCTCAAACATGCATGATAACACAATTAACATATTCTTCGTATTTTTTTAATCATTTTTCATATATAAAACTTTTTCATCTGAGCTACGGTTGATTTTATATGATGTTTAGAAGTTTTGGATATTTTCTGAAATAAATAAATCATTTCTGATTTATTTTAAATCCCAGAAAATATTTACTGCATCAGCATGACATCATGCTGACGTCAGCAGGTCAACAGGGGTTGGTCCAGGTCAAACCTGACCAATGGGCCCCACAAGTCAGTCTTTCACTACTAGCTAATTAAGTTTAATGCTAAACTAACAGTTCACAGGGGCTGGGCCCCACGTGTTAGTGACTAACTAGCTAACCATTTAATTAGTACTAACCTAGGTTAATTAACAGGGCTGGCCCCGCTTGTCAGCGAGTCAGTGGTTAACTAAGGGTGTGGGGCCCATATGTCCGTGACCCGGGGTGGTCAACCCCCGGTCAAACAAGTCAAAAGGCGCCGGCGACTCGTCGCCGGCGGCGACAGACGCGGCGGAGGGGCTCGGAAAACGCCCTCCGGCGACCAAAACAACGGCGGAGATCGTCTATGCGTAGCTGGAGCTCATCCGCATCCATCTAAGCCATCGGGAGGGGCTGACGTCGACCGGGCTCGCCGGAATCAAGCTCGCGGCGGTGGTCGGCATGCGGGTCAGTGCGGTGACGTGGCTATAGTGATCGAGCAAGCAAACATAGTGGCTAGGCAGCCTTCTAGAGGCGCCAGGAGGGTGTTAGTGCCCCTGGAGTGAGCAGGAGAGGCTCAGGAGCGCGGGCTCGCCGGCCATAGCGGACGACGACGTCGGGTGCTCGCGGGGCAGCGACTACGGCACGCAAACGAGATGGAGGAGAGGGGGGTTAGGGTGAGTAGCTCACGGCGGGGTCGACGGAGGTCTCAGAAGGCTCGGGGAGGCACCACATGTCGCGAAGCAACGTTGAGGTTGCCGGCGACCGAAGGTTGAGGAAGAGCTCGGGGACGACGCTGTAGGGCTCCCGCGGTCGCGTCGGCCGACGGAGAGGGTGAGGGAGGCACGGCGGAGCTCGGGGGCGCGTAAGAGAGGCATGGTGGAGGCTGTGGCCACGATGGCTTTGGACGATGGCGACGGTGCGTTCGGGTGGGTGCGTGCGAGAGAGACATAGGAGAGGAGAGAGTGAAGTGAGTGAGGGAGAGGAGAGAGGGCTTCGAGGCGTCTCCTGCGCGGTTGGGATGAAGGGGAGCTCGCCAGCGCGAAGCAGGAGCTGGCACGGCCGGCGTCGTGCTCTGGTTCGCCTCTGCCTTCTGGCAGGAGTAGAAGACGAGGATGCCCATGTGGGCTGGGCCTCCTATGCTGGGCCAGGTGGCTGTGGCAGGTGGGCCACGTTAGTCCTTCTCTCTCTCTCTCTCTCTCTCTCTCTCTATTCTAATTCTTTCTGTTTTCTATTTTCTGTAATTGTTTAGCTTTATTAAAAATGTGTCACATCCCTAGTTAGTGCTTGCATTAGGACTAGCTAGACTGTGCATCATGTTTACTTTCTACAGAAAAATTGAAACGGGAATGACAGAAACCCTAGCACCCCTCTTCTAACAACTAGGGTTTAATAAAATCTTTTCCAATGTACCCAAAATGCCCTTCAATAATGTTCATCATCATTGCCTTGGTCTTAAACCTCTGCCAAAAATGGTGCACAATTTTCTAGGACATCCAAAGGTCTTTGGATTAATTCATATTATAATTGCATTTGGGCATTTAAATGCTATAAAATAATTTAGATGCCCAAATAATCATAAACTAAAATGTTCCATGCTGATCATATTATATACAGTGGGCATGACTAGTTTTATGATTTATAAAAATGCTCTAGCATTTTTATTAATTCAACAAAGTTGCAAAAGAAAACAAACAGAAATAAAATAGGAAAGAGAGGAGAGAGAAGGACTTACCTGGAGCCCACCTAGCAGGCCCACCTGCCGGCCTAGCCCAGCCACCGCTCCAGCGAGCTGCTTGGCTCGGCCAGGCAGGCAGGCAGGTGCTCGACGTCGGCACCAGCGCGCGCCACGCAGCTGCCCGCCGCCCTGCCTCCTCCCCTCGCCGTTCTGCTGGCCTGGATCGGTCACCTACTTCTCCCCCGAGCCCGTAGACATGACTCTTCCTCCCCAGCTCCTCTCCCTCGCTCCCCCGCACCATGGCTGACGCTGCCGCGCCCGCGCCGTCGTGATAACCGCGTCCGCCGTCGTCCCCGTGCCACGCCACCATGTCCGTTCGCTCCGCCGTCGTCGACTACGTCGAGTAGGCCGAGCCCCGAGCGCTCGCCCGCTCTGGAGTCGCCCCCGACCCCGTCTTCCCCAACCCCGACCGCTGAGATCGCCATCATCGCCCCGATCAGCTTCTTCCTTCCCCGAGCTCGCTTCGACGCTTGCTGCAACCGCCGTGAGCCCAGCTACCTCCCCATCCTCTCCGTTTCCCCCCTCGAGCCCTATACTGACTGCACGAAGCTCACCTGCACGCGCTGCCGCGGAGCTCGTCGCCGACGTGCCTCCGGCCACCTAACGGCCCGACCATCGTGCCCACTAGCTTCACCGTCTCGCGCAGATCCTGTAGGATCAATCCACGCGCCTCCAAGAGCACCGCACCGACGAGTTCGTCCTCGCCCGAACTCTGGCAGCCGTTGGACTCGTCACCGGCGTAGTTTCCGGCGACCCCGAGGCCAACCACCACCACCACTCGCTGCGGCACTTCACCAGCACCACGTAGACGTGCTCCGCTGTCGATTTGGTCGCCGGAGCACAATTTCCGCACCTCACCGCTGCGTTTGGCCTCGCCGGCGGCTAAACGCCAGCGGGTCAACCCATTTTGACTAGGGGTTTCACTTCCCTGGGTCACTGACATGTGGGCCCTGCCTGTTAGTCAAACATAGGTTAGTGCCTAAACTAATCCTAATTAGTTAGTTAACTAATTGTGACACTGACCAGTGGGACCCACCAGTCAGGTTTGACTTGGACCAGGTCTGTTGACCTGCTGATGTCAGCATGATGTCATGCTGATGCAGTAAATGCTTTTCTGGGATTAATTGATTTAAAACAATTCAGGAAATTCCAGAAAATGCTTTAAACTTCAAAAAAATAAAATAAATTCAACAGTAGCTTAGATGGAAAAGTTTTATATATGAAAATTGATCAGAAAAATTCAATCTTTCCAATGGCACTGGTTTCATGCATGTTTGAGCAAGTTAACCTTGCTGTTCACATTAAAACATGATAATGCACTTTAATAAATAATAGTTTGGGTTTAAATTTGAATCTTTGATTCAAATGGGCTCAAACCTTTCTGTTTATAGATGCATTAGCCCAAAACACATTCATCTTGCCATGTCATGAGCATGCATCATATTGTTGCATTTGTTTGTATATTGATTGTATCGTCGGTGTTCTCCGTGGTAGGTCCTGCTCCCGAGGATACAACTGCGTATCCAACTGAAGAACAGTACCCGACAACCACTCTTTCAGGCAAGCAACCCATTGACCATTCCGATACAAACCCATCTTCTCGCTCCTGCTCTCTTTTACTGCATTAAGGCAACAACGTGTGAACTGCTACTTGCTGCGGTAGTTGAACCCCATTCCTTTGCATGACCTGTCATTGCCACAATAAATAGTTGAAACCCACTAGCATGTGGAGGAGTTGATTGAGCCATGTGATGTGTGTTCCACCATGCTATTTGTTTATGTTGCCTGCTATGCTTAGAGTTGTGTCAGGTCTGGTAAATCTGGGTGATGGATCAGAGTGAAATGATCATACTCGATAAAGAGAGAGAAGTGTGGAACATGTTTGGTAAAGGTATCGATGAAAGGCCATGTAGGAGTACATGGTGGGTTGTTTCATTGGAACCATCCATAGGACCCGAGATCTGTATGTGTGATTCAAGTTACAACTACTACCACGCATTGGACTCCGGGCGCTCCAAGCCCTCTCGACTTATTAACTGCCCTTGTCCTCTGTCCAGGAGTTGCAACTAGTTTATGGTGTTTGTAGTTTACTGGTGGTCGTGCACAGCGCTGACCCTCGGGGTGGGCTGTGATGCGGCAGGTACGTGGCACGGTGTACCGGTCGCCCGTTTGGTGACTCGGGAACCCTGTACACATCGTTTGGGGCCGTGAGCGACACCCCGGCCGGATCTCCCCACGGATGGAACCCAAATAGGCGATAAACCTGGACTAGGGACTTGTGTAGTTAGTCAGGTCGTGGCCGACACCCTCGCTGGGCTTCCGCTTGAAAGTTGCCAAGTACATGTCGAGTAAACGATGATAAGTGGTGGAAGCGTGTGTGAATAAGTACACCCATGCAGGGTTACCAATCTATTCGAATAGCCGTTGGTCGCGGTACGGACCACTTGGTTACTCTTACAGTTCATAGACAAGTTGATGGATACTACTAAAAGCCTCAAGACAAGTGTGAGTGTCGTGGATGGCCCTTCCGTAGGATGACGGAAGAGGATCCACGGTGGTGTATTGTTGTGGTGAGTAGAGGACTCGTGTACGTAGTCTTATCTTGCAATCTTCTGAGAGTTGTAGTATAGGTTAGCCAAGAGTCAAAGCTGGCTTGCTGCTATGAACTCCACTACCCTTGTTGCTAATGATGCATGTATGATAGGTTCTGTTGTAAGACTTTCCAAGTACCTTTGTACTCATGTTTGCTTAATAACTGTTGCAGAGGAGAACCCTGCCCCTTCTGATGGGTTTTACATAGATGTTCACGTCGACGAGTAGCTTGCTACCCATACGGAGATCCTGAGCTTGTGAAGGGCCTTGTAGATAGTCAGGCTACACCAAGCCTGTTTTATTTCCAAGTTGTCTGTACTCAGACATGTTAGCTTCCGCTTGTGCTTGTATGATTGTATGACTTGAGTGTTGGGTCATGTGAACCCTACCTGTATGGATATGTTATGTATGGCTATTCGAAGCCTCTTAAATAAAGTACTTTGAGTCATAGAGTTCTATTGTGATGCAATGTTGTATTTGCACATATTGAGCATATTGTGTGTATGATTGAAATGCTTGGTATGTGTGGGATCCGACACCTAGTTGTTTACCTTTGGTAGCCTATCTTACAGGGAAATGCCTCCTAGTGCTTCCACTGAGCCTTGGTAGCTTGCTACTGCTCGGAACACGTAGGCTGGCCAGCATGTGTCCTTCTTCGTTCCTATGTCTGTCCCTTAGGGGAAATGTCACGCGTTGTTCCTTTAAGCCCATGTAGCTTGCTACGACTTGGGTTCATACGTTGATGACCGACACGTTCGTTGCTGGGTCATGGATGCCTGTCTCTGTAATTTAGTGCCACTTTTGGTTTATAACTAGCCATGTCGGCCCGGGTTCTCTGTCATATGGATGCTAGCGACACTATCATATACGTGTGCCAAAATGCACAAACGGTCCCGGGCCAGGTAAGGTGGCACCCGTGGGGATACCATGCGTGAGGCCGCAAAGTGATATGACGTGTTACATGCTAGATTGGTGTGACTTAGGATCAGGGTCCTGACAGCGTTGACATCAGAGCCGGACTGCCTGTAGGTTTCTCAAGCCAAACTGGTCGATGTTGAGTCTAGAAAATTCTTAGTTATATGTAGGGGAATTGATTGTGGAAGGGAACGTAAGGCTCTTTTACTTCTTTACCTTATGCGCTTCTGATCTGAGTCAGCCTATTCTTTCTACAGGGGTTTAGGACTAGGCCTCTCATCCTTACTAGGTTCACGTGTTACTAATCCCTAGACTCTTAGGATTGTGGGTTTCAAGCCTCGGTTCAGTTTCTACCCTTCTAGTGTGATGATTATTTGGACCCGGAACCTTGATATGATGTTGTTGAGTGGCTATGCTATCATTTGTATGATGTCTCAAAATCTTTTTTGAGCATTTACAGTTGTTATGCTGCCCGATTTCTTCCAGAAATTCTAATGCCTTTGCATTATTTCGTGTTTCAGATGTCTGGTCGCACACCTCACCAGGTGGTCCATTTGACTCGATGCATTAATGTGCCAGGTCACACGGCCATGCTAGTCCGTGTGTTGACTGAGACCGGTTACCGTTGGTATCTTGAGTACACCATGGAGGAATAGTACCAGGATTTCAACCAGAGTCAGTATTTCTGCACCGTCCGGATATACCCCTCATATCCCGGAGCTACCGACCCCATCCATTTGTCTTATGGACTCGGGGTTACCATCGAGATGGTAGTGCAGGATGCCGCTTACTCGATGATGACCATCATCCGGGCTAGGCATGCCCTGTTGCTGAACACTGAGTTCTGTTACATGCCAGCCTCACTTCCTGGAGAGGAAGGCTATTACACTGGTCTGTATACTGATGCCGCTCATGAGGAGCCACTGCTTCAGACTACTACTCAGATGCTGGAGGATAGGGATCGTGAGGTCCGTGCTCTCCGGATGGAGCTTTATAACACTCGAGCCGCCCACTGGACTACCTTGACACGGCTTGCACCTGCCGTGCATGCCGGATATTTGGATATGCGGGATTTGTATCCCGTGCGGACTCGTCTGCCTGATCGTATGGATTGGCATGACGTTGGGGGTATTACACCTCCACGTGGGCGTCGGTTACCACCAGCATCGGGACCGAGACCGCATCCATGTCCCTATGGTCCACAGCCTTCGAGTGCTCAAGAGTTTCAAGATCCACCTGTTCCACTTCCAGGCTATGGTGGTAATCTTTACGAAGATTACTACGGGAGTGTCTGAGCTAGACCGTGGCAGTAGTAGTATCGTAGTAGTTGTATTTCCACAGTCCTGCGTGTCTTGTGGAATATGACTTAGTTAGTACTAAGTTCCGGAGGCGTAGTTAAATAATGTATAGGAGCTTGGAATGCCTCTGATGAGATGTATCGTCTTTCACCGCAGTTGTACTTTAGCCTTGGCTTGTACTAAACTATGTATGGTGTGTATGACCACTGGTGTATATATGGCAGTTTCTATATTACCATGTCATACGGATGAATATCTCTGCATTCCGTGTCATCCATTACATTCTGCACTCCTATGTCAAAGTTTTGCCATCCTTGTCTAAACCGTTGTTTTGTTTTCCTAGGATGGTCAACACTCGCAGCACTCCTGCTGCTCAGGAGGAGGGTGAGGCCAGTGGGGCTAGAGATGAGAATATGCCCCAACCACCCTCCTTGGCTGAAGTTATGCTCGAGGCAGAAAGGAACAAGAGAGAGACCAACCGTCTGCTGGAATGCATAGAGTAGAACACTTGGTTCCGCCAGAGGAATGAGGTGGTGTCAGTCAATGACTTTATCAAGATGTGCCCACCGAAGTTTCATCATTCCGCTGAACCTTTGGATGTGGATGACTGGCTTCGCAGTATCACCCACAAGCTACACTCTGCCCGTGTGGCCGAAGCTGACAAGGTTACTTACGCTGCCTACCATCTTGAGGGCCCTGCCAGCCTCTCGTGGGAAAACTTTGAGGCTATGCGTCCTGCTGGCCAAATCACTACTTGGGCTGAGTTCAGTGAGGCATTCTGTGAACATCACATTCCGAAAGGTCTCATGGATCGCAAGCGGGAGGAATTCTGCAATTTCACCCAGGGCCGGCTAACCGTGGATGGCTATAGTCGCGAGTTTGGAAACTTGGCACTCTATGCACCTAAGGAAGTGTCCACCGTGCCAAGAAGCAGGCGAGGTTACGCAAGGGACTCAGCCCTGAACTTCGCCGAGATCTACGCTTGCACGAGTGCACCTCCTTCCAGAAGTTGGTGAACAAAGCTATCAGTGCTGAGACGGGCCAGACTGATTTCGAAGCCACACGCAAGCATCCTCGTGACTTGGGTTCCTCATCCGGCTCTGGCTCTCACAAGCGCCGTGTGTGGGTTCCTAACACCGCTCTGCCACCCAGGTTCACTCCGAGGCAATCCTATGAGGCGCCTCGCCCAACCCAACAGTATGCACCTGCCAGGACTTATGGAGGACCACCTGCCAACTTTGCTCCACGCACTGGCACTGTGACATGTTTCAAGTGTGGAGAATCAGGGCACTACATGCGTGAGTGTCCTCAGAACCAGCCAGGAAAGTTTGTTGGCCGTGGTAAGCCAACAGGCAAGGTGAACTATGTCAAGCCAATCCCCACTGCACGTGGTCAGGTCAACTATGTCTCTGCTGAGGAAGCTTATGAGGATCCTAACGTTGTCCTTGGTATGCTTCTCGTTAACTGCCATCCGGCATCTGTTCTTTTCGATACTAGAGCATCTCATTCGTTCATATCTGAGAGCTATGCTCGAATGCACAACATGACTTTTTGTGACATGCCCACTTCCATGGTTATTCAAACTCCTGGTTCAAAATGGCTAACCTCTAGGGTAAGCCATGGAAATGAAATTCTTGTCGATAGACTTGTTTTCCTTGCATCACTAATAGCTCTCAAGTCCTCGGACATAAACATCATCTTGGGTATGGACTGGATGAGAGCTCATTATGCCAAGATTGATTGCTACTCTAGGACCGTTCAACTTACACACCCATCCGGCAAGACAGTCAATGTTTTGGCCTGAATGGCTGAGCGTCAGCTCTACTCTCTTAATGCCAGCCCTCTACCAGAACTCGAAGATATTCCGGTAGTCCGTGACTTTCCGGATGTCTTTCCAGAAGAACTGCCAGGTGTTCCACATGACAGAGATGTCGAGTTTGTGATAGATCTTGTTCCAGGAACTGTCCCAATCTCTAGGAGACCCTATAAGATGGCACCCCTAGAACTAGCTGAGCTTAAGAAACAACTCGATGAGTCCTTGAAAAAGGGTTTCATCTGTCCTAGTTCTTCTCCCTGGGCTTGTCCTGTCCTCTTCGTCAAGAAGAAGGATGGAACGGAACGGATGGTTGTAGATTATCGACCTGTCAATCTGGTCACCATAAAGAACAAGTATACGCTCCCCAGGATCAACGACCTGTATGATCAGCTCGCTGGATCCTCAGTCATTTCCAAAATGGATTTGAGGTTGGGTTACCATCAAATCAAAATCAAGAACGGGGATATTCCCAAGATGGCCTTTGTTACTCGTTATGGCCAATACAAGTACACCATCATGTCCTTCGGGTTAACCAATGCCCCAGCCACTTTCTCCCGGTTAATGAATTCTATATTCATGGAGTACTTGGATAAATTCGTCGTGGTATACCTCGATGATATACTCATTTACTCCAAGAACAAGGAAGATCATGCCGAGCATCTAAGGCTGGTATTGACGAAACTTCGAGAGCACCGCCTTTATGCCAAATTCTCCAAGTGTGAATTTTGGTTGCCAGAAGTGACCTATCTGGGTCATATAATCTGTGGTAAGGGTATTGCCGTCAATCCTGAGCGAGTTCAGGCCGTCCTTGATTAGACTCCCCCTGAATCGATCAAGCAAGTTAGGAGTTTCCTTGGCTTAGCGAGCTATTGCCGACGCTTCGTCGAGAATTTCTCCAAGGTTGCTAAACCTCTAACTGAACTCCTCAAGAAAGATAAAAAGTTCGAGTGGACCCCACAGTGCGAGTCTAGCTTTCAGGAACTGAAAAGACTCCTGACATCTGCACCCGTACTGGTACCACCAGAATTTTCCAAGGACTTTATTATCTATTGCGACGCCTCGCGACAAGGACTAGGTTGCATACTCATGCAAGATCGTCAAGTGATTGCCTACGCATCTCGACAGTTGCGTCCACATGAGGATAACTATCCTACACATGATCTAGAGCTTGCAGCTGTAGTCCACGCACTCAAAACATGGCGACATTACCTTCTTGGTAATCACTGTGAAATCTTCACTGATCACCAAAGTCCGAAATACATCTTCACCCAACCGGATTTGAATCTCAGGCAAAGACGTTGGGTTGAGTTGCTCACAGACTACGACTTAGGAATCACCTACACCCCTAGGAAGGCCAATGTCATGGCTGGCGCACTAAGTCGTAAGTCTTATTGTAACAACCTGATGTTACAACAAGGGCAACCACTTCTCCACGAGGAATTTCGTAAGATTAACCTTCACATTGTTCCTCGAGGATTCCTTTCCACCTTGGTGGCGAAACCTACCCTTACGGATCGAATCATAGCTGCCCAGAAGCAAGATACAGGGATTTCCCGAATCAAGAGAAACATTCACAAAGGAGTTGCAGGTTGTTTCTCCATTGATAATAGAGGTGTTGTTTTCTTCGAGAACCATTTAGTGGTTCCCTAGAACCAACATCTACGGCAGTTGATCCTTAAGGAGGCTCATGAATCTCCTCTCACGATTCATCCTGGTAGCACCAAAATGTATCAGGACCTACACCAGAGGTTCTGGTGGACTAGGATGAAGAGAGAAATCGCTCAGTTCATTGCTAACTGCGATGTTTGTCGTCGAGTTAAAGCAAAGAATCAACGGCCTGCTAGCACCCTTCAACCTTTAGCTATTCCTGAATGGAAATGGGATAAGATCGGTATGGACTTCATTACCGGGTTTCCCAGGACCAGGAAAGGGAATAATGATATCTTCGTCGTTATCGACCGCCTCTCCAAAGTAGCCCATTTCCTGCCTGTTCAAGAGAGTATAACCGCTAGCCAGCTAGCAGACTTGTATATCTCTCGGATAGTATCTCTTCATGGTGTGCCGTTGGAGATTAACTCAGACCGTGGAAGTCTTTTCACTTCACGATTTTGGGAAAGTTTCCAAAATGCTATGGGGACTCATCTCTATTTTAGCACCGCCTTTCATCCCTAGTCAAGTGGTCAAGTAGAACGAGTCAATCAAATTCTGGAAGATATGCTTCGAGCCTCTATCATCTCTTTCGGTATGGATTGGGAGAAGTGTCTTCCATTCGCCGAATTCGCTTATAACAATAGTTATCAAGCCAGCTTGGGCAAGACTCCCTTCGAAGTTCTATATGGACAAAGGTGTCGAACGCCTCTTAACTGGTCAGAAACCGGGGAAAGACAATTCTTTGGTCCGGATATGATCCAGGAAGCAGAAGAGCAAGTTCGCATCGTTCGTGAGAAATTGAAAACAGCCCCGTCTCGCCAGAAGAGCCAATATGATAGTCATCATAAGGCTGTGACTTTTGAAGTCGGCGATAAGGCTTACCTTCGGGTTACCCCTCTTAAGGGAACCCATCGCTTCGGTATCAAAGGCAAATTGGCTCCTCGTTACATCGGTCCTTTTCGCATTCTTGCCAAACGAGGAGAAGTTGCCTACCAATTGGAACTACCTCCGCACCTTTCCAGAGTTCATGATGTCTTCCATGTTTCTCAACTCATGCGTTGCTTCTCGGATCCTATCCGCGGAGTGGACCACGAAACTCTTGATCTCTAGGACAATCTCACATATCGAGAATACCCCGTTCGTATTCTTGATCAAACCGAGCGTACCACTCGACGTCATAATATCAAGTTTCTGAAGGTTCAATGGTCACATCATTCCGAGAGTGAAGCTACTTGGGAAAGGGAGGATCGTCTTCGACTTGAGTACCCCACCCTTTTTCCGGAGGAACCCGAATCTCGAGACGAGATTCTTTTGAGTGGGGGTGAGTTGTCACATCCCTAGTCAGTGCTTGCATTAGGACTAGCTAGAGTGTGCATCATGTTTACTTTCTACAGAAAAATTGAAATGGGAATGACAGAAACCCCAGCACCCCTCTTCTAACAACTAGGGTTTAATAAAATCTTTTCCAGTGTACCCAAAATGCCCTTAAAAAATGTTCATCATCTTTGCCTTGGTCTTAAACCTCTGCCAAAAATGGTGCACAATTTTCTAGGACATCCAAAGGTCTCTGGATTAATTCATATTGTAATTGCATTTGGGAATTTAAATGCTATAAAATAATTTAGATGCCCAAATAATCATAAACTAAAATGTTCCATGCTGATCATATTATATACAGTGGGCATGACTAGTTTTATGATTTATAAAAATGCTCTAGCATTTTTATTAATTCAACAAAGTTGCAAAAGAAAACAAACAGAAATAAAATAGGAAAGAGAGGAGAGAGAAGGACTTACCTGGCGCCCACCTAGCAGGCCCACCTGCCGGCCCAGCCTAGCCACCGCTCCAGCGAGCTGCTTGGCTCGGCTAGGCAGGCAGGCAGGTGCTCGACACCGGCACCAGCGCGTGCCACGCAGCTGCCCGCCGCCCTACCTCCTCCCCTCACCGTTCTGCTGGCGTGGATCGGTCACCCACTTCTCCCCCGAGCCCGCAGACACGCCTCTTCCTCCCCAGCTCATCTCCCTCGCTCCCCCGCACCATGGCCGACGCTGCCGCGCCCGCGCCGTCGTGATAACCGCGTCCGCCGTTGTCCCCGTGCCGCGTCACCGTGTCCGTTCTCTCCGCCGTCGTTGACTACATCGAGCAGGCCGAGCCCCGAGTGCTCGCCCGCTCTGGAGTCGCCCCCAACCCCGTCTACCCCAATTCCGGCCGCTGAGATCGCCATCATCACCCCGCTTAGCTCCGTCCTTCCCTGAGCTCGCTTCGACGCTTGCTGCAACCGCCGTGAGCCCAGCTACCTCCCCATCCTCTCCGTTTTCCCCCTCGAGCCCTGTACCGACTACACGAAGCTCACCTGCACGCGCCACCGCGGAGCTCGTCGCCGACGTGCCTCCGGCCACCTAACGGCCCGGCCATCGTGCCCACTAGCTTCACCGTCTCGCGTAGATGTAGTAGGACCAATCCACGCGCCTCCAAGAGCACCGCACCGATGAGTTCGTCCTCACCCGAACTCCAGCAGCCGCTGGACTCGTAGCCGACGTCGTTTCCGGCGACCCCGAGGCCAACCACCACCACCACCACTCGCTGCGGCACTTCACCAGCAGCACGTAGACGTGCTCTGCCGTCGATTTGGTCATTGGAGCACGATTTCCGCACCTCACCGCCGCGTCTGGCCTCGCCGGCGGCTAAACGCCAGCGGGTCAACCCAGTTTGACCAGGGGTTTGACTCCCGTGGGTCACTGACATGTGGGCCCTGCCTGTTAGTCAAACCTAGGTTAGTGCCTAAACTAATCCTAATTAGTTAGTTAACTAATTGTGACACTGACCAGTGGGACCCACCAGTCAGGTTTGACTTGGACCAGGTCTGTTGACCTGCTGACGTCAGCATGATGTCATGCTGACGCAGTAAATGCTTTTCTGGGATTAATTGATTTAAAACAATTCAGGAAATTCCAGAAAATACTTTAAACTTCAAAAAAATCATATAAATTCAACAGTAGCTCAGATGGAAAAGATTTATATATGAACATTGATCAGAAAAATCCAATCTTTCCAATGACACTGGTTTCATGCATCTTTGAGCAAGTTAACCTTGCTGTTCACATTAAAACATGATAATGCACTTTAATAAATAATAGTTTGGGTTTAAATTTGAATCTTTGATTCAAATGGGCTCAAACCTTTTTGTTTATAGATGCATTAGCCCAAAACACATTCATCTTGCCATGTCATGAGCATGCATCATATTGTTGCATTTGTTTGTATATTGATTGTATCATCGGTGTTCTCCGTGGTATGTCCTGCTCCCGAGGATACAACTGCGTATCCAACTGAAGAGCAATACCCGACAACCACTCTGTCAGGCAAGCAACCCATTGATCATTCCGATACAAACCCATCTTCTCGGTCCTGCTCTCTTTTACTGCATTAAGGCAACAGCGTGTGAACTGTTACTTGCTACGGTAGTTGAACCCCATTCCTTTGCATGACCTGTCATTGCCATAGTAAATAGTTGAAACCCACTAGCATGTGTAGGAGTTGATTGAGCCATGTGATGTGTGTTCCACCATGCTATTTGTTTATGTTGCCTGCTATGCTTAGAGTTGTGTGAGGTCTGGTTCATCTGGGTGATGGATCAGAGTGAAATGATGATACTCGATAAAGAGAGAGAAGTGTGGAACATGTTTGGTGAAGGTATCGATGAAAGGCCATGTAGGAGTACATGGTGGGTTGTTTCATTGGAACCGTCCATAGGACCCGAGATCTGTATGTGCGATTCAAGTTACAGCTACTACCATGCATTGGGCTCCGGGCGCTCCAAGCCCTCTCGACTTATTAACTACCCTTGTCCTCTGTCCAGGAGTTGCAACTAGTTTCTGTTATTTGTAGTTTACTGGTGGTCGTTCACAGCGCTGACCCTCGGGGTGGGCTGTGATGCGGCAGGTACATAGCACGGTGTACCGGTCGCCCGTTTGGTGACTCAGGAACCCTGTACACATCGTTTGGGGCCGTGAGCGACACCCCGGCCGGATCTCCCCACGGATGGAACCCAAATAGGTGATAAACCTGGACTAGGGACTTGTGTAGTTACCGAGTACATGTCGAGTAAACGGCGATAAGTGGTGGAAGCGTGTGTGAAGAAGTACACCCCTGCAGGGTTACCAATCTATTCGAATAGCCGTTGTTCGCGGTACGGACCACTTGGTTACTCTTACAGTTCATAGACAAGTTGATGGATACTACTAAAAGCCTCAAGACAAGTGTGAGTGCCGTGGATGGCCCTTCTGTAGGATGACGGAAGAGGATCCACAGTGGTGTATTGTTGTGGTGAGTAGAGGACTCGTGTACGTAGTCTTATCTTGCAATCTGCTGAGAGTTGTAGTATAGGTTAGCCAAGAGTCAAAGCTGGCTTGCTGCTATGAACTCCACTACCCTTGTTGATAATGATGCATGTATGATAGGTTCTGTTTTAAGACTTGCCGAGTACCTTTGTACTCATGTTTGCTTAATAACTGTTGCAGAGGAGAACCCTGCCCCTTCTGATGGGTTTTACATAGACGTTCACGTCAACGAGTAGCTTGCTACCCAGACGGAGATCCTGAGCTTGTGAAGGGCCTTGTAGATAGTCAGGCTACACCAAGCCTGTTTTATTTCCAAGTTGTCTGTACTCAGAGATGTTAGCTTCCGCTTGTGCTTGTATGACTGTATGACTTGAGTGTTGGGTCATGTGATCCTACCTGTATGGATATGTTATGTATGGCTCTTCGAAGCCTCTTAAATAAAGTACTTTGAGTCATAGAGTTCTGTTGTGATGCAATGTTGTATTTGCACATATTGAGAATATTGTGTGTATGATTGAAATGCTTGGTATGTGTGGGATCCGACACCTAGTTGTTTACCTTTGGTAGCCAATCTTACAGGGAAATGCCTCCTAGTGCTTCCACTGAGCCTTGGTAGCTTGCTACTGCTCGGAACACGTAGGCTGGCCGGCATGTGTCCTTCTTCGTTCCTGTGTCTGTCCCTTAGGGGAAATGGCACGCGTTGTTCCTTTAAGTCCATGTAGCTTGCTACGACTTGGGTTTATACGTTGATGACCGACACGTTCGTTGCTGGGTCATGGATGCTTGTCTTTGTAATTTAGTGCCACTTTTGGTTTATAACTAGCCATGTCGGCCCGGGTTCTCTGTCATATGGATGCTAGCGACACTGTCATATACGTGTGCCAAAATGCGCAAACGGTCCTGGGCCAGGTAAGGTGGCACCCGTGGGGATACTGTGCGTGAGGCCGATATGACGTGTTACAAGCTAGATCGGTGTGACTTAGGATCGGGGTCCTGACAAAATGCCAGAGCATTTTCGAAAATCATGAGACTGATTGTGGCCACTGTTTGGATTATTTCCAACAGCCAACATTTCAGTTCATGAGTTTTTGGACATTTAAAATAAAATATAAAATTTATATGCCCAAATGCAAATATGGTATGATTTAGTTCAGTGCCCAAAATATTCTTCATAAATGTTCACTATTTTTGGTTTGGTCTCAAAGCCTTGCCAGAATTATCAAACATTGATGAAGGCATTTTGGGTCATTGGAAAAGATTTTAGTTTGAACCTAGTTGAGTTCATTTGGTGTTAGGGTTTGAACAATCCCCATTTCAACCTTCAAAAGAAAGTAGTCATGATGCATGATGCACTCAAGTGCAGCTAATTACAAGCAAATACAACAAGGGCTGATCTAGGGTTGTGACAGATTTGCGTGTAGACGTGGGTGATTATGTCAATGGTGTCTTGCTGCGCCAGGCGCTGCGCCGCGAGCGCGACCTCGAGGTGGACATTCTCCGGCGGGACGGCGGGCAGTCGCAAGGCCACCAGTGCGTCGAAGAGGTTGTCACCATAGAGGCCATTAAGGGTGACATGCATCGCAGAGCCTGGGCGCGTGGGCTGGAGGCATACGTCAAGGTCGTCCGCGAGCTTCTTGACGATGGTGAACTTGTCGAGGAAGCCGACGAGGACCTCGTCGAACAAGGAGACGAAGCTATCGTCCAAGCGGCCCCTTTCCCTGGCGGCCTCAAGCACTACCTGGAGACGTTCCTCGGTGCCGGGCCGCAGGCCGGCATCATGGACCATCTGGCACAGCCGGCTGATGCTCACGCTCATCGCCTCCATGGGTCTAGCTTCTAGCTAGTCAACTGATCTTGCGATTGGAGTGATCACTCTTTCCATTGGGTGCGTAGGTGCATAGGATTTCGTAGATTGGACTGGCGGGAGCCTTTATACGAGAAGTGCAGACTGCATTGAGTTCACGTGCGTGTTGGCCATCTACTCCTTGTCCCTCTACTACACCTGCCTTTGGCTGTATGACAGGTTGTCTAGCCACCCGTTGGGCCCACGTGTCATACACCCAAAGGCAGGTGCAGTAAGTCAATGAAGCTGCGTCCCCCTCCGTGCCCATCACATGTAGTGGTTAGTTAATTGCATGTAATCCTATTAAGTAGCAAAAATACATTAAGTTATATCGCGGATACGAATAAAACAATACACCATGTATTTATTTACGCAGGGAGTAGTACATTTCTTGTGACATGCATTACTAGATATTGCTAGTCAAATACTAAATCCAGATGGACGTGGTAGTAGTACCAAATCCAAACGGTGGTGCTAGTACTAGTAGTAGTAGTACTACCAATGTAGTAGCACTGTACTACCCGTTGGTCAAATTATTACGTACTGCTCCTCATAGTGAAGCGACAAGACCGTACGCCGGAGATGACACCTGAGTGTAGGCGCCGTGTTCGGCATACCATAGTCAGCCTCACCGTCTGCAGTCACTATCATCATGGCTGTAGACCTAGCCTGCTTACAACTAGCCGTGTTTGAGATAATTTCCCGTGCGTAGATGCCCGTGCATTGCACGGAACACCAAGATTGGGGGGTGGATGGCGCCGATAGCGGCCATCGCGCCGGATTTTTCCATGGCATTCTAGATGTGGTGGGGACGAGATAAGGCTGATTTTGAGAGAGAAGGAGTTGTTTGTAAATAGCGAACAAGTACGGGCATCTTTTTGAAAAACTGGAGAAGTTTGGTTTGTATGCGTCAGATCTAGATCCGACGGTGATTGGTGAAAGATGGCAGACACAACGTCATTACCAACTCAGGACCTGTTTGATTCGCATGATTTAGAAAATGCATGAATAGGACACGACAATACTACAAGTTTCAAACTGATATTACAAATGTTAGGAGTAATGCTGCACCTACGAAGAGGGAATTACTAGGAAGTTTACGTAAGAACTTTTGTTACTTTAGGTGGATGCATCATTATCGTACAAACTAAAATCCACCGTCCTGACAAGTCACTAATGGGCAAATAACTTTTCGATTCTCTGGCCACTTGATGTTTCAAAAACAAATTCAGCTTCTGCAAAGAATTTGTCATTTAGTCTTAGACGCTTGCGGTGATCAGCACGCCATTCATTGTTGCGCCAGAGAACGCCAAACCTCATTACCTTGAGCACACTTGCCTCCAAAACAAAGAACCTAGCCAATTTAATCTCAGATGTGCTGCCTCGATAGTCGATCAAATCAATTTCTGTAAGATGGAGATCAAGGCATTCGATGAGATTGTTATAGTGCAGCACATTTTTCACTTTTGGGTCTTTTTTTATCTGCAAAAGAAGAGAACATATTAGAGCAGCTGGATGTATAAGATTGATGTGTCATCCAGAGGTACCAATATCATTCGCTCATACGATAGGGTTGGCTGGCTAGTGATATTTTTTCACTCTCTCTCTCTCTCTCTCTCTCTCTCTCTCTATCTCTTTCCTCTCATTTACCTAGGAGTACGTGAAGAGCTTGGGCATTTGTTGCCTTCCACTATGTGGCCGGTGCCATATTTCGCAAAAGTATGCCACATAATATGCATCGATGTCAAATCAAGAGATTTTGGCACCGCTCTCGTGACGTGAGAGAGTTGGCACCGCTGTGCACACAGACCCACATATATAAACAAATCAATCAAACCAACTACACCAGCCTCTCACTCTCCCAAACAAGTGTTTTTTAATTGCCTCTGTCCTCAATGCACCCTCAATTTACTAGCGTGCGGGGTGCTACCCCGAGTGGTTTCAACCTTTCTTACTTCACCGCGTGTCATATGGGCCTCTAGTTTACTTATTTTCACCCACTGCCACATGGGCCAGCACACGAAGATATAGAACACGAGCTGACAAGGCAGCATGTGGACTGGTTGACCGGTCAACTAAACAATATACGGAGCTATACGCTGACAAAGTGAGCGTATAACCCGTCGGTATAGAGTGTTCATGTGAGAGGGGAGGCCCGTGAGAGATAGCAGAGAGAGAGAGAGAGAGAGAGAGAGAGAGAGAGAGAGAAAGAGAAAGATCTACTCCCTCCATTCGATAATGTAGTTCCAATATATTTTTTAAAGTCTAACTTTTGAAACTTTGACCAAGTTTATAAAGAAATTACTTATATCAACAATACCAAAGATAAATGATAGTATGAAGTAAGTACATGTTGTGATGAATCTAATGATCTTTCCAGATGTAAATGTTTTTCTCCACATATACCTGGTCAAACTTTTCTGAGGTTTGACTTTTCAAAAACATCCATATGCTTATGGACGTGAGAGAGTCCCTAACTAGCGAGAGAGAGAGAGAGAGAGTGAAATAAAACGAATAAGTGAAAAAAGTGTGTGTGCGTGTGTGAAAGAGACATGGACAACACTCGATAAAAGTCGAGAAAAAACATGTGTGTCTTATGCAAATATATCACACATGCATCTTCGACAACAGAAGCAAGGTGAGGAGATAGTGTGTGGTTGTTAGCAACCGAGAGAGCAAGACCCCTAGCATGTGGCCAAGAGGGGTGTGACAAACAAGGGCGAGAGGTCGAGAGAGACGTACGGAGAAAATGCAGACATGGGGAGGAGAGAGTGTATGTTTGTCATAGAGAGATCCCCTGGAGATCGTGATGGGACTACATGGGTGGGAGATCAAGTGACAAGGTGTGTGCGCGATAGAAGATACCCCGAGAGATAACGAGATAGACGTATGGATGGAAGGAGACAATATGTGTGTTCCTGATGGCCAGTGAGAGATAATCATACTTAGGGGGGTGCTTGCGCCTATGATGGAGTGAGGGATGATGGTACTTATTAGGGGGTGCGTGTCACATATAGAGAGAACAAGGGCGGAGAGTGTTGGATGGGTCTATACGTATAGCGTGAGCGAGACATGTGTATGTCTGAACCGAGGAGATATAAAGTTTGAGAAAGATTGAGGAGCCCTGATAAGGCTGAGTGGTGCGTCAGATAGCTGAGAGGGGGAAAGAGATATTCCATCCGCTCGATAATGCAGTGCATGTAATTTTTTTAGAAGTCAAACTTTGGAAACTTTGATCAGGTTTACACAAATGTTATTTATATCTTCAATGCCAAAGATACATCATACGAAACTACATCTCATGGTGAATCTAATCGTATATGTTTGCCATTCCAGATGTAATTGTTTTTCTCCACGTACATGGTCAAACTTTGTGATGTTTGACTTTTTAATAAATCAATATGCTATGGACCGAGGAGAGTGCCTAAGTCGAGAGGGATCAAGTGTGTGTGAAGGAGAATGAGTAAGTGTGCAAAAAGAGTATGTGTGTGAAAGAGAAAGTGACAACAAATGATAAATTAAAGAGAGAGTGTGTTTTTTCGTTTCTTAGGCGAACATATCACGCATGCATCTCCGAGATAGAAAAGTGAGGCGAGGAGATACACGAAGATAGCAAGTGTGTGATTGTTTGCAACTGAGAGAAACACCACTATAGCACATGTCCAATAGAGGTCTGGCCAACAAGGTACAAAGGTCGAGAGGGACACATGGAGAACATGGATGCATGGGGAGGGCGAGAGGATGTGTTTATGATAGAGAGACCCTCTCGAGATCGTGATTGGGCTATATGGGTGGGAGATCGAGGGAGGTGCGTGCGCGATAGAAAGATGCCCCGAGAGAAATCGAGATAGAGCATGCACATGTTTGTGATGGAGACTAAGATTAGCTAGTCATATACATATAGGGGGGACTGCGTGTGCCTACAATTGAGTGAGAGGCCATCATATTTGGCTAGCTAAGCATGAGATTGTGTGTGTGTGTGCGTCTGAGACGGAGAGAGAACAAGGGAGAGAGATAGAGTTTTAGATGGGCCTATCGAGTGCGAGTGAGATATGCATGTGTATGTGTGACCCAGGTAGATGGAGAGTTTGAGAGAGAGGGGGAAGAGCTCCGAAACGACAGAGTGGTGCGTGAGAGAGTTACAGGAAACGAGCCAAGGAATTTGTGTGCATACGATGAGTGTACCCAAGATATCTAGCTTGGACTAGAGAATCATACATAGTGTGCGAGAGAGACCTATAGATGGAGTATATATATGCATGCAAACTAGAAAGACCCCTCCCCCCAATGCACACACACCAGGAGAGAGAGAGATGGAGAGAAAGAGGGAGGACCAACAAGGTTTGTGTGTTGGATGCGTGCGACAGAATTGAAGATTGTCAGCGAGAGAGAGAGAGAGAGAGAGAGAGAGAGAGAGAGAGAGAGAGAGAGAGAGAGAGAGAGAGAGAGAGAGAGAGAGCAGGAGTCCGGGAGTGGGGGAGGTCACGTTTTATGCATCAAAGACTGATATAAACCATGTTTCGATATAAACTTGCATTCAAATATTTAAATTAGAGAACATGCTGTCTGCAATCCACACATGAACGGATATATGCGTATATCAAACAAGTTCATTAATTTTACTTTCAACATGTTCATGGAGTACTGTAATACTGTACAACATGCTATTCGATTCAGGTGTTCAATTTTGGATTTAGTTCACTATTTCAACCTGGTGAACGAGCTATTTCATTGAATCGAGATATTTCATTTTGGGTTTGATTCCCGTTTTTGAGTGGGTCAACTATTTGTCATATAGTAAATCGCTAGCAACGAGCATGTAAAAACATATTACTCCCGAGCATCATCTCTCCATCTAAAAAACAAGTGGCAAGCTAATATTTCTAAATTTGATTCGAATCGACTTGGTAAGGTAGACGTGGATGCTCGTTCTCCCAAATTTTTAATGAACCGTTAAACATCATCTCCTCGGTGGAATTCGCCCGAGCAAATAAATGGGAGACGCGAAATTATTGTCCTATGTGAGAGACGCATTAATTGGCCCGTTGTGCATCTAGGGTAGGTTCGTAACTTCATCCAAGCGCGCCTTCTCCTCGACCGAAATGACATGTGCCGAATAATGCATAAACCATGGTCGGCAAAACATGCTCTGCTCACCCAAAATAGCTCGCGCCCACTATTTGAAAACACGCTCTCCTCGCCCAAAATCGCTCGCGCCCACTATATTTCAAAACACGCCCTCCTCGCCCGAAATTGCTCCCGCCCACTATTTGGGGAGAAGCAAAGTTACTCTACTATCCCCGACCCTCAGTACGCAGACCCAAGCCGAGAACCCTACAGGCAGGGGTAGAACTGTAACTCCCCCTCACATTTTAGACAAATGCGTACATGGTTGCACTCCCCTCCCAATCCCCCCCATTCATACCTCGTGGGCGCCAAATCACCTTCTCGCCGGAAGCTCCCTTCTCCCAAGCCGCAAAACCTCAGCCCCTCTTCCATGGCGCCCCCACCGCACCAATTTCACAGCCGCCCTCCTCCCTAATGCCGGAGACGCTGTCCATTTGCCGTCGTCCACTGGGCCGTGTGCCTCTTACTCCGTGCTGCTGGAGCTGCCTCGACGACGGCCGGGTGAACCATACTGGAGCCGATTCACCCCCGCCGTTGTTCACGGCGCCAGAGCGGCTCCAACTTCGGATCCGTCCAGAGTCCTGGCGCTGCTTCCCCGTATTCGTCGACCGTCACGACATCGTTGTTTCCCTGCCGCTGGTGGCGACCGCAACTGCACCGGCCTCACCGACTCGGCAACTGGACCTACCTACTTCACCATGCTGCCAGATAGGTCGCACCCTCATCTCAAATCACTTTATTTAGGCGTCAGTTCTCTGAATTTTTATTCTAGGCCAATCGATTCCCAATGGGAAGGAGCACCCCTCGAGGCGGCGGAGCTCCTAGGCTGCCGGTTGGCTGGTGTCTAACGTAAGGGTGCGGGGCTGCAAGTTCGCCGCGGAAGCAGCGCTTAGATGGCTATCTTAGAGTTGCGTGGGTTCAAGGTACTGCCGCCGCCGGATCTGGATGACGGGGAGTCTTTCTGGATTAGCCCGGGGCGGCGCAACCACGGCAGTGCGGTGGGGCGGGGAGTGGGGTATTGTCTGGGGCCACGGATGGCGGAGGCAAGCTGCTCTGCCGTTGGTCGCTGGCTCTTCGGGGAAGATTCCTAACAGTGTCAGCCGGGAGGCACAAGACGGCCATCAAGCCATCCGGCGTAGATCAGACATTACCAAAATAAAGTAAAATCGTGTGGCCCCAATTTAGTCTCAGTCAACAGACGTGTGACCACTCTCTTACCATGCTGTTGATCTCTTAGTGTATTTCTTCAGATCAAAGAGATGTGTCGTTCTTAACATTATGCGTTATCTGCATCCTCAGCCACACCGTCTTCCGACTCACCGCAGCTGCTCCAACAAGGGAAGCATACACCACAAGGGAGCTATAGTCCCCACTCAACAGTTCCCTGCATCGAATGCGCGTGCCTGACATGGACAGCCACAACAACTGCAGGGCCATTGACAAGTCAGCACATGATGCTCACTCCTATGGATGGCGGCCAGATAGGTTGTACCCTCATCTTACTTGTGTGCAACATTTATGGCTTTGTTATTCATCTAAGCATGGAAAATAGATTATCACATTTCACTATATATTCATGTTGATCTCTTACGAGTCTTGTTCAGGAGTTAACGTTGTTCCATAGTTCAGCTAAGATACTTGTTCTTTAGGTAACGCTGTTCCATAATTATCATCCATCAGCCAATGCTATCCCACAGTCTGGTGATTATAGTATTATACCACTTCTAGTATTACCTATGTTGTTCTTTAATACTTTTGTGTGCCATCTAGTTAATCTCGAGTACAAACGATACATATTCTGTAGCTTTCATCTGTGTTCTCCCTTTAGTTTTTGAGACCTGTTGCTGCTAGTTAACCCCAGTCGTACTATTTATGTCGTCTCCTACATGCACTCATTACATAAATCTAACTACTAGTTGTCTTCCATGCATGTTAGATATAATTGCACACACTGATATATCCACAAGAACCTCACGGAGCAATGTAAAGGCCAATAAATTTGATATCAATGATACCCAATATGATGGAACATGTAAAGGCAGTTCTTCAGAAGACTTGCAGAAAGATGTTGAATCCTCTTCACCCCAAAAGGTCCTTTCTCTAACTTGGCCCGTGATATGGGTACAACATGCATATAATGTCCTGGAGTGTATCTACTCTGTTGCAATGCCATGTGCTTAGCATGCTGATCATGCATGTATATGTCATGCCTTCCTGTTTTTCAGTTTCTATTCCATTCATGATAACATGTTTTCAAATTCCAGTACTTTCATTCTACTCTATCGCAATGCCATCTGCTTAATTTGGACATCATGCTTCTGAATATCTTATGCATTCTTATTCATCAATTTGTAGTTCATCTGTCTACCATACCATGTTTTTTTTACATTGAAGTGTTGTTCTAGTGCTCTGTTGCAATGCCATCTTAGTTTCCTAAAAATACACGTGTATGTTGCCTTAGTTTTTCTGTACGTATTCTGCTAGTATACAGTTTTACATTCAACTAGTGTTTTTTACTGTGTTGTCCTGTCGTATCCCTAGCACTTACAACATACTCCCTCCGTTCGGATTACATGTTGCTGAAATGGATAAAAAGGATGTATCTAGAACTGAAATACGCCTAGACCCATCCATTTATTTCCGGATGGAGAGAATACATGTCAATATGTCATGCCTTTCTATTCTTCAGTACCTATTCCATCTCTCTGCTGTAGCATGTTTTATAATTGAAGCACCATTCTTCTATATAAGGCATGCAAGGGGAAGACGACTATGTTAGAATCTGAAGGGTTACAAACCAGGTCTTCGCAAAAGATCCAAACGCCAGTAGATAATAAACCAACTCCATTTTGCATAGATACTGCTCCAGCACAGAGTAACCCAACTCCCACTGATAATAAGCAGATTCCAGTGACCAAAGAACTAGTCCGCTCCAGTCCAGCAAAAGCATGTCAACTCCATTCTAAGAAGCGTGTGCGTATCCTCGCATCATGAAATTTTATAGCATTCTGATCATATTTTCTACATGTTTCTTACCCATCCCTCTTTTAGAAAATAAGGTTAAATGATAGAAGATTTCCTTCATTGGCATTGTCTTCGAGGAAAATATCTTGCGGGAATTCTCCGTGCTCCAATGCTGATGTAAGTACCTGTCGTATATCACTATATTTTTACATCAGCATGTATTTTGTTAATCGGCGTGAATCCAACCTTTGTGTGATCTAAAATTAGTTGTAGCAAAATGTTAAAGGCGCCAATGTTGATTTTTGTAAAGAAAACTGTCTGGTAGTTTTGCATACTGAGCTGCATGAGTGTACTATCTCATATCATGCACATTACTAAATTGTAGTGCTGCTCTGGTTGCCCATTCATTCATTGTGTCAATGTTGCTTTCGTATTACCTTACCTGGTTGATGATAGCTGTGCCATATTGTGTTAATTTGGTGTTGGCTAGTTGCCCAAACGTTCGTTGTGCCAATGTTGCTTTCCTATTATCTGACTTGGCGAATGATTGCAATGCTAGTGTCTTAATTTGGTGCAGGCTGCTGAAGATAAGAAGACAAACTCTGAAAACAGCAAGGCTACCCCATTGTTTCTTTCCAATAAATCTAGGCTAGGTAATATGCCAATAACTAATGATTAATCTGTTTGGTTCCCCTCCTAATTTATGTTATGATGCGGTGGTCGAGACACTCTCCCCTATCAATAATACAAGCCTGCCAAAATCGCCATATGGATCTGTTCAGTATCCTCTGTCTCGAATGCAACGGAAAAAATGTATGTTTGTGAACCAATTAATGGCTGAAGGAATAATGGAAATGGTGGAGGAATCAGAGGTGCAAAGTCATGCGACACAACAACTGATCAATGTTTTCAGAGACAGTGTAGCAAAGCAGCAAGAACGTGCCCACATGCTTATGGGCATCATCCGTGTTGAGGTTGCAGATTGTGACGTTGTTGATCGTTAGGTTCTGTTCATTTATTTGCACTGGCATCAATCTTTGATTGCTCAGTGGATGTAATTTCCTGTAATATATGCTGGATGTGCCATGTTTTTCCCTGTATGCTGTACCTTTGCTTGATCGGTTTTGGTCCTGTGCATAATTGCTCATCGTAATGGGCTCAAATTATCTAATTTGGCCTAAAGACATGTACGAACTTTAGTGGGCCCATTAAGTTAATGGGCCCTTACCAGGCCGAAAGTTAATAGTCGGCCCTCTTAACTCCCGGGTCGTTAACATGCTGACATTGAAGCGGGCAACAGGTTGGCCGAATTGATTTCACGGGCCGTTAACAGGCCGTTACTAAGTTCGGGCTACGTATGGCCCAACTATACTTTGGGCCTTTAGCAGGCCGAAAGAGACATCGGGCTTGTACTGGACCATGAAGAGCATGGGCCGCTAAGAGGCCGAAAGTCAGGTCGTATTGTAAATGGCCCAACTGTGTTGTGGGCCTTTAGGAGGCCGAAAGAGAAAACCGAGCTGGTATTGGACCATGAAGGGCATGGGCCGTTAAAAGGCCAAAACTCAGGTCCGACTACAAATGGCCCAACTCATTTATGGTCCGTTAACAGGCTGAAAGGCACACAGGGCCGGGAATTGGCCCAACACTTAAATGGGTCGCTAAAAGGCCAAAACTCAGGTCCGACTACAAATGGCCCAACAGATATATGGGCCGTCACCAGGCTGAAAGACACATCGGGCCGGAAATTGGCCCAACACTTAAATGGGTCGCTTAAAGGCCGAAACTCAGGTCCGACTACAAATGGCCCAACTGATTTATGGGCCGTCAACAGGCTGAAAGACACACCGGGCCAGAAATTAGCACAGTATTTAAATTTGTCGCTTAAAGGCCGAAAGATATACATCGTGAAAATTGGCCGATCCACTGAATGGGCTGTTAACAGGCCGAAATCTCATCGGGCCGATATTGAGCCCAAATATATAGCGGGCTCTTAACGGGCTCGAACTGACGATGGGCTGCAATGGTGCCAAATCTTCAACGGGCCGTTGACGGGCCGAATTGACACATCTCGTATGGGCCGTGGGCTTAAATGGACCTGACACAAGTAGACCTTATATGGGCCGGCCTACTATTTTTACTAGGCCGGCCTTTTTCACCTGAATGGGCCACTGTTGGGCCGTGCCACGTGTCGACCTATCATAGGCGTCTCCTGTCCAATGAGTGGATGACATCTGTCCTAACGGTGAGGCAACACGTGTTTCCTCCAGCCAATGATGATTTTACACGTGGAAAATACCCATTGGTCGGCGCTGTTAACGGGTTATCGGATCTAAAACCGGACCTAATAGCTTAACGGCATTCCGTTACGGTGGATGCCACGTGTCGGTGACCCTTGACGAAAGCACTTCTGTGACGCACGATTTATCATCATGCAAGTGGACACTTCCGTGATGATAATTTTGGTAATGTCATGGAACACTTCTACGACAGAACAGGTATGATTATCTTCATTCTGTCATAAATTTTTCATGGATGTACATGCATGACAGAAAACGTGACCTACTGTGACAAACACGTATCATCACGGAAGTGTATTTTTTAGTGTATGGAGGGCTAGTAGAGACCGTGCGTGTGTATATATGCATGTGAGAGAAATATTGTTTTCCAACTGAGATTAGTGAAAAGAGTGGTACATAGTAGTCAGAAAGAGAGAGATACAGAGAGAGCATGTGCGTGAGACTCCCTGACATCCCGAGAGAGATTGTGAGCATGTGTGAAAGAGAAATGCCGATGCATATAAAGTGTGTGTACTTATGCGGTAGATAGAGAGATATATAGCGCGTTTGAGAGAACGGGCCAATGCATAGTGCATCTACGTGTAATAGGCGGTTCTATGCATTAAATTAAAATATAAATGGCATTATTATTTTTGGATGAGATCATGAATTTCGCAAATTGCGTATGGACAAAAATTGGTCTATCAGACACCCATACTCTATTGAATTCTAGCATGTGCATGCGTTTATTTCATATTATCGATCCATAGAGTGAGAGCAGTTTGAAATACATGCAATGGATGCTTTTGCAATTCATATATAAACATTAATTAATGCACTTCATGTTGTTAGTGTGAAGCACTTTATACATTTGTAACTTGCATGGATACATTCCAAATTGCTAGCTACGAAATAGAATACATGTCGAATTCAACATAAAGGGGGTTTTGAAGATTCGAATTCATGGGAAGTGCATTCATCTATTTGAACCCGAGATAATGGCATTTGTAAATCAGATGTAAAAGGGGGCATGAATCTTTGTTGTGCGTTTGAACATGCTATATATACTCATACGCATGTCTAACTATTTTTTTGCAACCAAGGAGATTATATCTGGAACCATGCATGAACTGAGGTAAGTTGCATATTTTTTAATATATACTCGTGTACAATGTATATTCAAATGTACCACCTCCATTCCAAAATAATCATAGCTTTAGGATTTTCAAGAGTAAAGATTTGTGAAGTTTGACAAATCCTGAATGTTCAATTCAAGAGAACCGAAAACGTTAATGCTTCTGCTCCCAAATATTGAACGAAGCGCCAAATAGGCCTCTGGTCACCCAAAACCGCGCGAGACTAATGTTTGGCGGTAGGAAATTACTGTCCTGACTCTCGCCCGTGTAGCCTATCGGCCCGATGTCCAAAGGTCTAAACCAGGGTCGGTTTGTAACTTCACCAAGACGCCAGTCTCAACCGCCTCCGAGAAGCATTCATACGCCGTGGGCGCCTAAACACCTATGCGCTCGGCCGAAATCTATCCCGCCCACATTTGGTACACCTGAGATTACTGTCCTACCCCCAACCCGCAATATGTCCGAAATTTTAGATGGGGCAAAGTTTGTAACTTTCCCCAAATTTCAAACAAGCGCGTCCCAAAACGAAACAGTGTTCCCCCTCAGTTCCCCGCCTCCCTCCGTTTCCCCATTCATACTCCGTGGGCGCCAAAACGCCCTCTCCACCAGCCGTGAAACCCCAGCCTCCTCCGTCCTGTACCCCATAGCGCCCAATCCACCACCGCCCAACTCCATCACGCCGGAGCCGGTACCCCAACGTCGTCGTCCAACACAACCGCAACCGCAACGCCCACAAGGACTTAGCAGCTAAAGCCGAGGTAGAGCTGCCTCCACGACACCGACGTCGACGTGCGCCGTACCAGAACCACTCCGACCACGCTGTCCTGTGCCTCACTGATGCCGCCCCACTGTCGCAACCGTCCACCGCACCGAAGCTGTTCCCGCTACGCCGTCGTTCGCCGCCTCGGATCTGCTTCCCCGCTGCCGACTGATGGCCACCGCACCACACTCAACAACTTGGCCATGGGTTCGTCAAAGGCTGCACCGTCCTCCACAACTTCTCGTTTCTAGCGAACCACAAGAAGATCGTTGGAAAAACAGAAGGAGGACACAGCACTGCCAGCAGAAAGAGGTACTCCTCTTCCCTTATTCGTGCAAACCTGACGTCTCTACTCACACCGTATTCATCCCATGAAAGAAACTAGTTGAGCGCTTCTTACTTCATCTTCTTCGTGATACTAAATGCACAAGGTTTCCTCCCTTTACTATTTCACCTTTGCTAGAGGTCAGTAGCCTGCCTGGATTTCAATTCAGGGCCAGTCGAACCACAATTAAAAGAAGCAGCACCCGCTTAGGTGCATGGAGCACCTAGTCCGCCTGTTCGCCGGGGAAGCGGCGCATCAGTGTCGATCATAGGGGTGTGGGGCGCAGGAGCTGCTTGCGCCCGATCAGGAGGTCGGCGGGGCTTGAATGGATTGCCGGGGGGCAGTGCCAAGCACAGCGGTGCGGTGAGGTCGAGGGGAGGGCGCAGGCAGGGGACTGGGCCGGTGGTCGCTGCCGTTTCGAGGAAGATCGTCAACACTGATTGGCTGGAGGTAGATGAAGGCGATCTGCCCGTTCTTTGTACATCAGACAGTGCAGAAAAATGGACTGACCTATTTGTTTTCAGTCGAATGTTATTTTCATAGAATCCTGTAGTAATTTAGTGTGCCATGCATGTTGTAGAGCTATCATATGTCTCCTGTCATTTATTTCTCACCGACCTGCTATCTGCTACCTTTACACTGTACTAATTGTGCACACACTTCACCCATACTCACACTATTGTTTTTCATGCATGGGTATTTCAGACTCTGATGCAGTGTTGATGAATGTTGAAAAGAAAAGACAGAAGTCGCTCCAGTGTAATTCGAAGATAAGCACTAAGCGTTTCAGCGCTCTAAAGGATGTAGTGTCAGAAGTTGGAGACAGTAAACGTATCTCTGCAGTTGATGATCTCAATTGCCACACACAACCATCCCAGGTGCTTGCTTTAACTTCGCGTTGTCAAATGTGGTTGCATGTTGCATATGGTGTCTAGCTTGTATTGCTTCCAATTTGGTTAAATTGCATCTGCGTACTTTACACATTATACCTTTGATAATGACATGCCTTCCTATTTTTGATACATACTACATATGCCTATTAACCATGTTCGTACATCAAACTAATGCTCTTTTGTATCCCTCGTCAATCACTTATGATGAGACAGTCACCCAGGTGGGTTAGAGTGAGACGCCATACTCGTTTAAAGAGTGCAGTGTCATCCTCCCCACACGATTCTCAAGAAATAGCAAGGCTAAATGAAGATAGTCAATGTAGCTCTCTAGTTGATGACCGCAATTCCCCCACACCACCATCACTGGTGCTTGCTCTAACTTCGCAGTGTGATATGTGGTTGCATGTTGCATACAATGTCTAGCTTGTAATGCTTCTAATTAGGGTAAATTGCATCTGCTTAGTTTACACATTATACCTGTGAATATGACATGCCTTCCAATTTTTGGTACACACTACATCTATGTGTTAACCTTGTTCTTTCAAGAAACTACCTCTCTTCTGTATCCTGCATCAATCACTTACGATGAGTCACCTTTATTCGTTGCATACTGCATATTATTTCTAGCCTGTTGCCATGTATTGCTTCTAATTTGGTCAAATACATTTGTTAGGGCACCCTTTTAATTTGGCAGAGTGATATTGGTTTCATATTTCATATGGTTTCTAGCTTGCATTGATTCTAACAAGTTCAAGCACCTTGTGCTTAGTTTACACTTTATACATCATACATGTCAATATGTCACGTCGTCCTGTTTTTCCTACATATTCCATCCTCCTATCATGCGGCTGCCTTACATGAAAGTAGTGTTCATTAGTATCATGCATCAATGAGTTCTGAAGAGCAAATTTTATTCCTTTTTCTTGTGGGTTTGACTTGACAAGGCAAAATCAAGAAAGAGGAAGGAAAAGAGTAAGGAAGGCGATGATGGTGGTCCTCTGTAGCAACGTAAATGGAGAATCTGTACCGATTCTCCCTGTACTGATAGTGCATTACAAGGTCCAAGTCTCCGCTCCACCTACTCCGCCATCCAAGGTGCTTGCTCTAACTTGGCAGTGTGATATCTGGTTGCATGTTGCATATGGTGTCTATCTTATATTGCCCCTAATTAGTGTAAACTGCATCTGCTTAGCTTACACATGATACGTGTGAATATGACACCCTTTCCTATTTTTGGTACATACTATATCTGTCTACCACACCATGTTCTTACATGAAACTACTCTTCTTGTGTATCCTGCATCAGTCACTTATGATGGAACACCTTTAAGTTGGCAGTGTGATATTGGTTTGCGTCTTTGATGACCCAAAATTTTAGGGGATCTATCGTAGTACTTTCGATAAGTAAGAGTGTCGAACCCAACGAGGAGCAGAAGGAAATGATAGGCAGTTTTCAGTAAGGTATTTTCTGCAAGCACTGAAATTATCGGTAACAAATAGTTTTGTGATAAGGTAATTGGTAGCAAGTGACAAAAGGTAAAAGTAAATAAGGTGCAGCAAGGTGGCCCAATCCTTTTTGTAGCAAAGGACAAGCCTGGACAACTCGTATATAAAGGAAAGCGCTCCCGAGGACACATGGAAATTGTCATCAAGCTAGTTTTCATCACGATCATCTGATGCGCGTTCGGTACTTTGATAATTTGGTATGTGGGTGGACCGGTGCTTGGGTGTTATCCTTACTTGGAAAAGCCTCCCACTTATGATTAACCTCTAATGCAAGCGTTCGCAACTACAAAAGAAGTATTAAGGTAAACCTAACCATAGCCTGAAACATATGGATCCAAATCAGCCCCTTACGAAGCAACGCATAAACTAGGGTTTAAGCTTCTGTCACTCTAGCAACCCATCATCTACTTATTACTTCCAATGCCTTCCTCTAGGCCCAAATAATAGTGAAGTATCATGTAGTCGACGTTCACATGACACCACTAGAGGAGAGACAACATACATCTCATCAAAATATCGAACGAAGACCAAACTCACATGACTACTTATAGCAAGACTTCTCCCATGTCCTCAGGAACAAAAGTAACTACTCACAAGACATAATATTGTTCATGATCAGAGGGGTATTAATATGCATAATGGATCTGAACATATGATCTTCCACCAAATAAACCAACTAGCATCAACTACAAGGAGTAATCAACACTACTAGCAACCCACAGGTACCAATCTGAGGTTTGGGTACAAAGATTGGATACAAGAGATGAACTAGGATTTGAGAGGAGATGGTGCTGGTGAAGATGTTGATGAAGATAGCCCTCCACAAGATGGGAGAGTTGTTGGTGATGACGACAGTGACGATTTCCCCCTCTCGGAGGGAAGTATCCCCTGCAGAACAGCTCTGCCGGAGCCCTAGATTGGTTTCCGCCCCGGTTCCGCCTTGAGACGGCGGCGTCTGGTCCCGAAAACCTCCTTATGATTTTTTCGAGGTCAAAACACCTCATATAGGAGAAGATGGGCATCGGGGGCCTTCCGGCGGGCCCACGAGGCAGGGGGCACGCCCTGGGAAGGGGGCGCGCCCCCCACCCTCGTGGGCAGCCGGTGGCCCCCCTCGTGGACTTCTTTCGCCAGATATTTTTTATATTTTCTGAAACGGCATTCTATTGAGTTTTAGGGCTTTTGGAGTTGTGCAGAATAGGTTTCCAGAGTTTGCTCCTTTTCCGGCCCAGAATTCCAGCTGCCGGTATTCTCCCTCTTCATGTAAACCTTGTAAAATAAGAGAGAAAAGGCATAAGTATTGTGACAAAACATGTAATATCAGCCCATGATGCAATAAATATCAACATATAAGCATGGTGCAAAATGGACGTATCAACTCCCCCAAGCTTAGACCTCGCTTATCCTCAAGCGAAAGCCGATATCGAAAAATATGTCCACATGTTTAGAGATAGAGGTGTCGATAGAAACAGAATACAGACATGACGGCATCATGATCATTCTCATAACAGCAACTTATGTAAATATAGTCATATGATTCTTATGCTAAAGTAACAATTCATCCACAATATCAAGTATGAATCATAAACTTCATTGGAAACTAACAAACTTTGATCTCGGTCGTTGAAGCAATTTCAATTTATCGTAACATCGGAAAGAGTCAATATAAGAGCTTTTCAGCAAGCCTACATACTCAACTATCATATAGTCTTTCACAATTGCTCACACTCACGCAATAGTTATGTTTATGAAGTTTTAATCGGACACAGAGAGAGATAGGGCCTTATGATGTTGCCTCCCAACCTTTTACCTCAAGGGTAATGTCAACAGTAAATGTCAGGGATATTACTACCAGGTATAAACCGCCCAGGAGGGGCCGGTTTATGTTATCAGGATTATTTTGAAGTCCAGCGGAGACATGAAGAAAGAGACTTTAGCCCAAGAGGTTTAGAGCCCAAGTGTTGGAAACCATGATTTGTAAACCGCCATACTATGTAACTTGAGATGTAAGATAGAAAGAATAGAGACCGAGGCGGACACGTTTATGAGCCAGCCTCGGGACTCTGTAAACCGGACCGGGCGTCACCTCTTATATAAAGGGATGACCCGGCGACGGTTCAAGGCAGACAACAACAGCTCGAGACAACAACAGCTTGAGACACAGGCAAAGCGGATTCGCTCCCTGGTCATCAAAACCCTTGCAATACACACAAAACTAGGCGTAGGCTTTTACCTTCATCGAAGGGGCCGAACTAGTATAAAATCCCTGTGTCCTTGTTCGCTTTAACCCCTTTAAGCTAACCCATAGCTATGGCCTCACGACTAAGTCCTTTTGCTAGGACATCTGCCGTGACAAAACAACGACAGTTGGCGCCCACCGTGGGGCTGCCGCACGATGGTTTCGAGTTCTTGAAGGGCAGCTTTGAAGGACTCAAGGGCTACGCAGTGGGCCGGATGACTAAGATTCGTCGCGGCAAGATCTACATCGACGATGCAGGCTAGGGCCCCGAGGCCGATTCAATCGAATACGGGTACCGAGTGCCCTTCAGCGGCATCCACGTCTTCATCGGCAAGATCGGCGAACCGGGCCTAGAACCGGACATCTTCCCCAACATCGTCGAGCCAGCTCAGCGTGCGAGACCTGCCCGGATTCAGCCCGCCATGAATCACGTCTTCTTTGGAGCAGTGCATGGAGTACAAGCCGAGGATGGATCGGACTCTGGCGGCGAGACTGTTGTCTATTCCGGCGACGAATCGTCCTCCGGAGAGACAGAATCATTATATCTGCTGCAGGACTGCCGATCTGAGGGCTGTTCCGATGGTGACAGTATTCCGGACCCCCTCGATCCGCCAAACCGGGTTGTTGTCTTTATGGCCGGATCACAACCTATGCAGTAGTCCTCAACAACAACAGCGTTGACATCAGACGCGGTGGGGGCTAGGGCTGGAGATCCTGCCCCGTCACCGTCTGAAACTTTATCCGTCTTGGTCGATACTTTGACAGCGCTATTAACAGCAGAGGTAGCCCAGGCCAACAAGGAGCAGCATGATGCGGAGGTCGCTCAGGTGAAGAGCCGGATTGAACAAGCCAAGTTGGACCTAGCTGCTGAGAAAGCCAAGATGGCTACAAGGCAGGCGGAGCTTGATGCTCAAGCCTATCGACTCATGTTGGACCAGACCGCTTCACACGAGGTAATGATGAGAAGGCAACGATCTCGCTTGCCACCGGTTTATGAGGCAAGGAATCTCTTTAGCACGCCAGGAGTAGGAACCAGTAACCAACCGGAGGTGAACCGGGGAGGGGCACCGGGCACGGGAGCGTCAGTTCAGCCGCCGGCCGCAGAGCCAACCCGTCAGGTTGTACCGTCACAGCATGTGCCCACCCCTCCTGGTCATTACTCTAATTCGTTGGATAACATAGTCGTCGCCGCTTCACGACTGGCCGCCCTTCCCATTGAAGGAACGTCGCCCATAGCAGTGGAGGCACGACGGGCCGGGGAGTATTTGGAAACGACGCTAACTCAACAGCAAGCTCATTCCCACAGCCGTGAGAGGAATCATTGAACTCCTCGCCCAAGCCTGAGTTACACTAGGCGTCTGGATGAACCGGCCGTGTCGAGCAGTGCACGAAGATGTTATCCGCCGCAGTAGGATAATCCGGCAGGAGGAGACGCAAACGCTCAGAACGTGGTGGATCAGGGCGGGCAACGCCGGGAGGCCGAAATAACAGCACAGTACGAAGCCCGTCAGGCGACGCCGGTTCGTCCCTCTACCACAGTTGAACCGGGGGTTATGTCCAGCTCCCTAGGAGTGCCTTGTCTTACCCCCGCTTTGCGGAATGTGAAACTACCCAATGATTTCAAAGGACCGCGCAAGGTGCCCAATTACACGGCGGATCTATCCCCGGAGGCATGGGTTGAGAGTAATGAGATGGCAATGGGGATGCTGGATGTGGATGATGCAACGTGCGCTAAGTATTTCACAATGATGCTATAAGGCACATCTCGCACTTGGCTGAAGGGCTTACCACCCAATTTCGTCAGATCATGGGCCGAATTGCGGCGCCGGTTTATCAATAACTTCAAGGACACGTGCAAGTAGCCAATATCTGTCGTCGATCTAGTTGCCTGCATTCAAGGAGAGCATGAGTCTACAAGCAGTTGGGTGCATCGAGTGTCAGAGATCCTGCATTCCTCCAATAGCATCAACCCAAGCACATCAGTGGTAACCTTGGAAGGCAATTGCTGGTTTGAACCTTTGAAATTGAAGTTGGGACGGCTTAAGCGTAATTGTGATGACATGGGACACTCTTGGGCGCTTTAGTCAAGTATGTGGACTCTGATAATACCAAACACTCGGACGCCGATGGTGACAAGTCAGGGAAGGCAAGCAAGAATGGTAAGGCGCCGCAGCCTAACTCGGTGAATCAAGGATACAACGGTAAGCATAAAGCGGATGGTAATTCGGACATTGTGGCCAACACCAATGCTCAGGACGATGGACAGCGCCGCAAGGGTAGACCGCCCCCACGGAATGGGAGGCCACCTATTAATCTGGAACGCCAGTTGAACGTGCCTTGCCCGAAGCACAGTACAGCAGAGAAGCCAGCTACACATCTCTGGAAAGACTATTTTATTATGCATGAGTTCATGAACCGGTCTCGGTACGATCACAGACCGTCCGGCGTGTCAGGCCCTGGTTTTCAAGGGCCGGGTTATCAAGGTGGTGGATCCGGATCAGGATACCAAGGCAATAACGGCAAACACAACGGGCACAGTCAACATAACCAACATCACGGCCAGGGAAGTTATAACAATCAGGGAAATCAACAGCGTCAACAGCAGCAACAATCCGGATATCAGAATAATCCGAAGGAGTTGAGCAGTGGACAGTATCATGTCTTCACCACGAGCTTGTGTAAACGTGACCAGAAAGTTCACAAGAGGGCAGTACATTCTGTTGAACCGGCGGTACCGCGTTACCTGCGTTGGTCAAAACAACCCATTGTGTGGAGCCGAGAGGATCATCCGCCCCGGGTTGATAATCCGGGTCAGCTGGCTCTGGTTGTGGCACCTCAGGTGGGGGGCTACAAGTTTACCAAGGTGCTTATGGACGGAGGAAGCAGCATCAACATCTTATACTATGAGACTTTCCGGCGCATGGGGTTGACGGATAAGAAGCTTCGGCAGTCCAACACGGTTTTTCATGGGGTGGTGCCCGGTAAATCGGCGTACCCAGTTGGCAAAATAGATTTGGAGGTCACCTTTGGAGATGAGCATGATTCCAGGTCAGAGACCTTGACTTTTGAAGTGGTAAAGATCAAGAGCCCGTATCACGCCATGTTCGGGCGGCCGGTTTATGCCAAGTTCATGGCTAGGCCATGTTATGTTTATCTACAGCTCAAGATGTCGGGCCACAAGGGAACCATTACGGTCCATGGGAGTCGCAAGATTGCGTTGGAGTGCAAGGAAGGTGATGCAGCTTATGCAGAAGCGGTTTGTGCAACTGAGGAGCTGAAGTTTTATAAAGACAATGTTGATCCGGCAGATATGTCTCCGCTGAAGAAACCAACCACAGAGCATGATCCGGCTTTGAAGTTCAAATCAGCGGAAGAGACCAAACAGGTTGACTTCGTTCCTGGTGATTCATCCAAGCAGTTTAATATTAGTGCTAACCTAGATCCGAAATAGGAAAGCGTGCTCATCGAGTTCATCCGTGAGAATCGAGACATCTTTGCATGGAAACCTTCTGACATGCCAAGTGTACCGAGGGAACTCGCCGAGCACAATCTCAACATTGATCCTAAGTTTAAACCGGTTAAGCAATTTCTGCCGCTTCAATGAAGAAAGGCGCAAGGCTATTGGAGAAGAAGTGGCTAGGCTCTTGGCAGCAGGATTTATAGTTGAGGTTTTTCATCCAGAGTGGTTGGCTAATCTGGTGCTAGTACTGAAGAAAAATGGCACTTGGCGAATGTGTGTTGATTACACAGATCTGAACAAAGCTTGCCCAACTGATCCCTTTGCCCTCCCCCGTATTGATCAGAACATTGATGCTACGGTAGGTTGTGAGCGACTAAATTTTTTGGATGCGTATTCAGGTTATCATCAGATCAAGATGGCAGTTAAGGACCAGGAGAAGATGGCCTTTATAACTCCCTTTAGAGCTTTCTGCTATGTGTCTATGCCATTTGGGCTTAAGAGTGCTCAGGCGACCTATCAGCGTTGTGTGCATAATTGCCTTCATGGACAGATTGGACGGAATGTTCATGCATGTGTGGATGACATTGTGGTGAAATCCAGGAAAGAGGAGACGTTGATCACAGATTTGCAAGAAACCTTTGACAATCTCCGGGTTTATAAAATGATGCTTAATCCGGAGAAGTGCGTTTTCGGTGTTCCGGCAGGCAAGCTCCTGGGGTTTTTAGTATCGAACACGGGAATCGAAGCTAATCCGGAGAAGATCAAGGCGATTACATCCTTGGCTAAACCGGCGTGCATCAACGATGTCCAACGCGTGGCGGGCCGTATTGCGGCGCTCAGCCGGTTTATCAACCGTTTGGGGGAGAAGGCTATCCCGCTTTATCAGATGATGAAAAAGACAGATCGCTTTGTCTGGAGTGATGCTGCTGATGCTGCGTTTGAGGACTTGAAGAAGCAATTAGTAGAGCCACCAGTCCTCGCTACCCCTGTTGACAATGAGCCGCTGTTGTTGTATGTGGCTGCTAATGCCCATGCAGTAAGCGTTGCCATTGTGGTAGAGCATAAGGAGGCAGGCAAAGAATATCTGGTTCAGCGGCCGGTTTACTACATCAGTGAGGTGCTCATTGAATCAAAACAGAGATACCCGCATTGGCAGAAATTGGTGTATGGAGTCTTCATGGCAAACTGGAAGCTAAAATACTATTTTCAAGGCCATCCAATCACTATTGTCAGTTCAGCTCTGTTGGGGGATATAATCCAGAACAGAGAGGCTACTGGTCGGGTTGCAAAGTGGGCCATTGAGCTTAGCCCGCATGGATTGAAGTATGTGCCCCACACTGCGATAAAATCCCAAGCATTAGTGGATTTCATCAACGATTGGACAGAGTTGCAAGCACCTGAGGAAAAGCCGGATCACACATATTGGACTATTCACTTTGATGGATCCAGGCAATTGGAGGGCTCGGGGGCTGGAGTCGTGTTAACTCCCCACGAGGTGATAAGTTCTGTTATGTCCTCCGTTTAATGTTCCCTTGTACTAACAATGATGCTGAGTACGAAGCTCTCCTCCATGGTCTGCGGATGGCCAAGGAGATGAACTTAAGCCGGGTTAAATGCTTTGGCAATTCAGACCTGGTGGTACAGCAAGTATCTGGCAAGTGGGATTCTAAGGATCCACTCATGGCAGCATATCAACGAGAGGTAGACGCTGTTGCTGGACACTTCAAGGGCTATCAGGTGGATCATATAGATCGGCGAAAGAATGAAGCATCTGACGTGTTAAGCCGGCTGGGTTCTCATCGTAAACCGGTTCCACCCAATACCTTCTTGGATGTATTACACAATCCGTCGGTACAGTTACCTTCAGAAGAGGACTTGGTTGTTCCTGATCCGGAGGCACAATTAGTCGCGGTGCTTCATGTTATTCCGGATTGGACGCTTCCCTACCTGGCGTACATGAACCGAGGTGAGTTACTAGAGGACGAAGTCTTGGCTAGACAAATAATCCGGCGATCCAAGTCAATGACTATTGTCAATGGAGAACTTCATCATCACAGCATCTCTGGGGCGTTTCAGTGGTGTGTGTCACCAGAGGAGGGCTGTGACATTCTTAAAGAGATCCATGAAGGAGATTGTGGTCATCATGCCGGTTCAAAATCTTTGGTGGCTAAAGCTTTTCGTCATGGGTTCTACTGGTTGACGGCTCATGCCGACGTAGAGGACTTGGTCAGAAAATGTGATGCTTGCCAGAAATTTTCACGGCGTGCTCATATACCGGCGTAGGAGTTGAGGATGATTCCAATTACTTGGCCGTTTGCGACTTGGGGGCTTGATATGGTTGGACCCTTCAAGAGATCCCAAGATAAGAAGACCCACCTTTAGGTGGCACTGAACAAATTTACCAAATGGGTTCAAGCGGAACCAGTCGGTAAGTGTGATGCAGCAACGGCGGCAACGGTGGTTCAGTTCATCAAAAAGGTGATTTTCCGGTTTGGCTTTCCACACAGCATTATAACTGATAATGGTACCAATTTATCCAAGGGGGCTATGGAGGAGTTCTGTTAACGAGAGCACATCCGCCTTGATGTATCATCAGTAGCTCACCCTCAGTCTAATGGCCAAGCTGAGAGAGCTAATCAAGAGATCTTGAGAGGCATCAAACCCTGGCTTATGGTTTCTTTGCAGAGGACACCGGGTTGTTGGGTGGAGGAATTACCTATGGAGCATCAATACTACACCTAAAAGATCCACAGGGTACGCGCCTTTCTTCATGGTATATGGAGCTGAAGCGGCCCTCCCTAGTGATATCCATCATGACTCGCCGTGGGTGGTGGCTTACGTTGAAGCGGATAACGAAAAAGCAAGGCAAGATGCATTGGACCGGCTGGATGAAGAACGGGACACGGCAGCAGGTCGATCGGCGATTTATTAGCAAGATCTGCGCCGGTACCACAGTCGCCGGGTTAAAACCAGGACGTTTCAAGAAGGAGATCTGGTGCTCCGGCTCATCCAAGACCAGACAAACATGCACAAGCTATCCCCACCCTGGGAAGAACCCTTTGTGGTCAGCAAGAACCTGCACAACAGATCATACTACCTCGTCGATGTTCGAGAACATAAGGAGTCACGTACGACGGAGGAGGAGACCAGACGACCATGGAACATCGCTCTTCTTCGACCTTACTATGCTTGAGCCATAGGCTCCGCTTTATGTACATATCTTTACAATGTGTATATTATGATCGATATAATAAACCGGCGCCCCCGATAAAGCGGGGTATCAGCCGCCTTTTTTCATAAGAGTTTATCACATGGGGGCTTCTGTGTACAAGGAAGTTCCTATGGCCTCTTAAACCGACGATCACATCAAGACCATCATAAGAGCATAGCTCTGGTTGCTTCGGCAATTTCCACATGATGATGAGGGGCAAACGAGAGTTTGATGCATAGCACAACTCAAACATAGGCCTCGACGAGCAATGCTCAAATGCTACCTGGGGGCTCCTGATGCAAGACATCAACGCGTTGACAACCATTGTAGTAAACACGGCTTGGAAGCTTGGTGTATACACCTAAAACCCCGGATTAACCTGCCTGCATCAAGTAAGTCATTCCGTCCAGGTAAACCTGGTACGACCCGTCAAACGTACACACAAGTCAATCCTTATAGACCCTGAACTTGGTAACGTTAAATTGACGATCATCAAGTGATTACACAAGTCAATCTTCACAGATTTTTTGAACTTGGTAGCATTTGACATTGATGATTTGGTTAAGGATTGAGGACCATCTTAACACGCTTTGCAAAATGGTTAATGACAGTAGCCTGGCAGCTCATAAAAAGCCTCGAATTTGGAGCCTGGAAGCTCGTAAAAAGCCTTGACTACATGGTCTTATTTGCCCAAAACTTTATTTTTATTTTTTATGTTTTATCAAATCTTTATCTTCAAGGTCATTGGTTTTTAACCAAGTCCATCGATTCAGGTGTGGATGACTATAAGTTGCCACTACATCTGTGTTTACAGAGTTCTAGTCTTGGTTACAAACACCAGTACTAAATACAGCTAAACCGGAGTTCATCATAACCCGGTTCGGTTTGCATGACGAACCGACAAATAATCAAGGGAGTCATCGGCACTTGCACCTTGGATCATTATTTCTTCCTGTCAGATTAAGGTTTATTGTGATACACTTAATCACAGGTATGATACATACTTATACTTTATACACAGTTCAAGTTATAAACTTAGACCATGTGTTTGGGCATTATGACCCGTCCGGCGATGAACCGCCAGGACAGTTTGAACATTGTTTATGCAGAAACAGGTAGAATAAACCGTCAAAAGCATTAAAAGCAGGATATATTTAAGAAGTTGCCAATCAAAGCAATCTCACAAAATATAGTATGGGACGAACGCAGAGTATCTCAGCTATCCTATTACAAGGTGCTGGAAGGCCCAAAAGAATATTGGTTTTTCTCAAAGTACTGAGACATAAAGTTAAATCGGCCCTGGTTTAAGATTCTGCGTCAGCTCGCCGTGAAGATTGAGGATCAGCTGGCTCCGGGTATTCGGCGGTTTCTTCCAGCTGTTGGAAGTTAATAGTGGTCTAGTCAATCTTGGCCAGAGCTCAAAAATAAACTTCGTCAGTTATGAGGTCTGACGGATCAATGTCAGGACCAAAGGTGTGTTTAGGGACGGGCGGAATAAGATTTTCAATATCGTAAGCCGGACGCTCTGCCCGCACGTTCTCCGCATCATATCCTGGATGATATCTTGATAGATCGGCTTCATCACCAAGTTTGCTAGCAAGAGGCCGCATATCCTTGGTTATGGCACGTAGATCATCACTAGAAAAGGCTGATCTATCTTCTTTCATGCTTGGATAACCATTTGTCGCCTCCGCCGGATCAAAATCAGGAACCCAGGCCTTCGCTCGGGTCAAAGCCATTAGAGCGCCTGCTCTTGCAGATGACTTCTTCACCTCTACGAGGCGGGCAGGCAGAATAGACAACTTCTCCAAGGTACCCTGGATGGTGGTAGGAGCCAGTTTATTGTGCGAGATAGCGCTGATGGCCCTCTGAGCGCTGGAATATAACTGTTCCACCAGAGTGTATGCAGCTTTCAATTTCTTTCGCACATCGTCGCCAAGATGGGTGATACGCCTCCCTGCGTTAAAATTATATAGGTGCACTAGTTCGGCGAAGAGATGGTGATACAAGTGAATATGGATGGTAGATATAGGTTTTTGTAATCTGAATAAATAAAAACAGCAAGGTAACTGATGATAAAAGTGAGCATAAATGGTATTGCAATGATAGGAAAAAAGGCCTAGGATTCATACTTTCAGTAGTGCAAGTTCTCTCAACAATAATAACATAACTGGATCATATAACTATCCCTCAACATGCAACAAAGAGTCACTCCAAAGTCACTAATAGTGGAGAACAAATGAAGAGATTATTGTAGGGTACGAAACCACCTCAAAGTAATTTTTCTGATTGATCTATTCAAGAGTCTGTAGTAAAATAACACGAAGTTATTCTTTCCGTTCGATCTATCATAGAGTTTGTACTAGAATAACACCTTAAGATACAAATCAACCAAAACCCTAATGTCACCTAGATACTCCATTGTCACCTCAAGTATCCGTGGGCATGATTATACGATATGCATCACACAATCTCAGATTCATCTATTCAACCAACACAAAGAACTTCAAAGAGTGCCCCAAAGTTTCTACCGGAGAGTCAAGACGAAAACATGTGCCAACCCCTATGCATAGATTCCCAAGGTCACGGAACCCACAAATTGATCACCAAAACATAAATCAAGTGAATCAATAGAATACCCCATTGTCACCACGGGTATCCCACGCAAGACATACATCAAGTGTTCTCAAATCGTTAAAGACTCAATCCGATAAGATAACTTCAAAGGGAAAATTCAATCCATTACAAGAGAGTAGAGGGGGAGAAACATCATAAGATCCAACTATAATGGCAAAGCTCGCGATACATCAAGATCGTGCCATCTCAAGAACACGAGAGAGAGAGAGAGAGATCAAACAGATAGCTCCTGGGACGTACCCTCATCCCGGAGGGTGAACTACTCCCCCCTCGTCATGGAGAGCGTCGGGATGATGAAGATAGCCATCGGAGAGGGATTGCTCCCTCCGGTAGGGTGCTGGAATAGGGTCTAGATTGTTTTTCGGTGGCAATAGAGGCTTGTGGCGGCGAAACTCCCGATCTAGGTTATTTTCCGAAGGTTTCAGTATTTATAGGAACTTTTGGCGTAGGTCTCACGTCAGGGGGGTCTCCGGGCTGTCCACGAGATAGGGGGGTGCCACCAGTGGGAGTGGGCGCGCCCCCCACCCTCGTGGGCAGCCCGTGGCTCTCCTGGCGCAACTCTTTTACTTCGGGGGCTTCTTTGGGTCCAGAAAAAATCATCAAAATTTGGCTCATCAATTGGACTCCGTTTGGTATTCTTTTCTGTAAAACTCAAAAACAAGGAAAAAACATAAACTGGCACTGGGCTCTGGGTTAATAGGTTAGTCCCAAAAATCATATAAAAGTGTATATAAAAGCCCATAAAATATCCTAGAAGGATAATATAATAGCATGGAACAATAAAAAAATTATAGATACGTTGGAGACGTATCAATATCCTCCTCTGAATGTTCGAGTGGCTTGACTTGGCACATGTTCATGCATGTAGTTGAATCAAAATCAACATAGCCTCTATGATGTTTATGTTCATGGTGTCCATATCCTACTCATGCTAGTGTCCAATGTTACTTATACATAATGCATGGTAATGATTGTTGTTGCTCTCTAGCTGTCCGCTTCTCAATCTTAATTGCTAGCCTTCGCCTGTACTAAGTGGGAATTCTGCTTGTACATCAAAAACCTTGAACCCAAAGTTATTTCAGATGAGTCCACCATACCTACCTATATACGATATTACCCTGCCGTCCTAAGTAAATTTGGATGTGCCACCTCTAAAAACTTCTAAAAATTATCCCTTTTGTGTGCCTGGATCATTCATGGAACGGGTGGTCGGTATCTTCCATGCTATGCGGGTTATTCTCAGGTCGAGTGTTTATTCACTCGCCATCGCACGAGAAAATGGGCGTAATAGGGATGCCGAGTCCCAAACTGCAAAAATTAAAAAGAGTTCATCTCTTAAATAATCAACCAAAAACTCCCAATGGAGTCAAAACCTTTAGTTTTATCGCTTGGGAACCGCCACTAGCGTGCTTAGCATGGAAGATGTTGATAACTGATGGTCGTGAAGTGAATAAGAAGGGTGCATGTCTCAAAATCATCATTTATATCTGTTTTAAAAAATTGAGCTCTGGCACCTCTGCAAATCACTGCTCCCCTCTGCGAAGGGACTATCTATTTACTTTTATGTTGTGTCACCACCTTCTAAAATAAGTGCCAGAAAGTGAGTAGAGCACAGTTTTCATGATTTATGCATTATGTGTAGCTAATGTTGGGTGCATCATGACTGTATCTTTTCTACCATGAATTACAATGTTTAGTCGCTGCTTGAACTTTGGAGGTGCTCTGCATTTATCTTTTGCGGTCTCAGAAAGGGCTAGCGAGATACCACTATTGTCATATTATATCATGGTTGTTTTGACAACGTGTTGCTGTTTGAGATCTCTTATTATTGCTCGCTAGCTGAATATGTCATTGATATGAGTTAATATAATCTTTAAATGTTATTGTTGACATGGTTAGTTATAATGTTGGCTGAAAACCTCGGTGCCGTTTAAGCTTATTTATGCAAACAAGAGCAAAAGAATTCGTAAAAGTTTTCTTTCTCACTTTCAGTTTATCAACTGAATTGCTTGAGGACAAGCAAAGGTTTAAGCTTGGGAGAGTTGATACATCTCCAACGTATCTATTTTTTCTCACGCTTTTCCTCTTGTTTTGGACTCTAATTTGCACGATTTGAATGAAACTAACCCCGGACTGACGCTGTTTTCAGCAGAACTACCATGGTGTTCGTTTTGTGCGGAAATAAAAGTTCTCGGAATGCAACGAAACTTTGCGAGAATTTTTTATGCCATGGATGTGGCCATATGATTGATCATTTGGCTTGAAAGCCATGAATCTTCACGCATGATAGCTCATTTCTGAGAACACTTTTTTAAAAGAATTATTGTATTACAAGTTTATTATTTTTCCTGGTAACTTGCTCATATATAATGACACAATGCGAAGGTTTTCCAATTTTTTGATTTTTTTTAATTGTTTTATGCCCCTTTCAAAATGCGGTCAAAACGGCGGGAATGACCGTTCCTAGCTAGTGGTTGAATCTTGGTTTTTTTTGGTGTTTCTATGATTAAATAGATACTTATGTACCTAGAAATGATTTTTGTAAAAAATAAATAGCAAACTACAAGGCAGTTACAGTTCAAATTTGACCCACTTCCAACTGAATCGGCCGAAATTTGTCTTTTTCACGAGAGGTGGATCAAAACTTTTTACACCCAACCATTTGGTCAATTGTGCATTAAATATGGCCGAGTATTTTATAAAAATGATTTGGTCCAATTTTGCAACAATTATTTGGGAGGTCCTTCACAAAAAAACCTCCTTTTGGGCACTCGAAAAATGGAAAATGAATTTTTCGTCCAAAGAAAGTGAAAACTCCCTTAGGAAACATTGTTTGCCATTCCAAGATGCACCCTTGTGCACAATATGAGATCATTTGAACAAACTATGCCATGAATGTGGCCATAAGATTGATCATTTGGCTTGAAAGCCATGAATCTTCACACATGATAGCTCATTTCTGAGAACACTTTTTTAGAAGAATTGCCGTATTACAAGTTTATTATTTTTCCTGGTAACTTGGTCATATATAATGACACAATGCGAAGGTTTTCGAATTTTTTGATTTTTTTTTGAATTTTTTATGCCCGTTTCAAAATGCGGTCAAAACGGCGGGAATGACCGTTCCTAGCTAGTGGTTGAATCTTGGAATTTTTTTTGTGTTTCTCTAATTAAATAGATACTTATGTACCTTGAAATGATTTTTAGAAAAAAATAAAGAGCAAACTACAAGGCAGTTACGGTTCAAATTTGACCCACTTCCAGCTGAATCGGCGGAAATTTGTCTTTTTCACGAGAGGTGGATCAAAACTTTTTACACCCAACCATTTGGTCAATTGTGCATTAAATATGGCCTAGTATTTTATAAAAATGATTTGGTACAAATTTGCAACAATTATATGGTAGGTCCTTCACAAAAAAACTCATTTCGGGCACTTGGAAAATAATTAAAAATAGCTAGAAAGATTAGAAATGCATGCAAATTGGTCCTTATCCATAAAATGTGGTCTAACTCTAGTGAAAATTTGTATGATGCCCTTTTGCAAAATATTTTTGGTAGCTACTTCACAGAATCCCTTAGATATTTTTAGTACTTAGATACTTTTTAAAATCACTGGTTTTCCGAACCAATCAGGACTCTTCCCACGGATCGATGACATGGCGCCCATCCATCCATCCATCCATATCACTATCCCATATCCATCCATCCATCCATCTATCTACAGAAAAAAAAGAAAAAAAAAGAAAAAGAGATACGCCCACCGCAGCCCAAACCCTAGCTCACATCACACCCCTCCCCCCATCGCACTCCTCCTCCCCCATCTCCTCGCCGCCACCTCCCGATCCAATCTCTCCCCGCCGCCTCCCGATACAACCTCCCACCACCGACCTCGCCGTCCTTCCCTCCCCTCACAAACCCAATCCCCAACCCGAGTCGTTCTCCCTCTGCATCATCCCTCTGCATCGCCCGCATCCAGCCGCGCCATGGCCTCCTATGTCGCCGGATCTGACATCCACCAGTCCATCGCCACGCCGATCAGGGTGCCACCACCGTGCGGGCCCCGACCCTGCACCCCACGGTGGTCGGAAATGATGGTGGGGAAGGGCCCGGTCCCCTGACGAATCCTCCTCGCGGTCCCCTGACGAATCCTCCTCGCGGTCTCCTCCGCTGCTCTCAAGATCTCGGCGGTGACGAGCCCATCGCGTGGCTTGCGGTGGCAGGGCGTCGCGGTCGACGGGAGGAGTGGGAGGATTCGGGCTGTCGCGAGGTGCTTGGCGGCGGCGGTGGAGGAGGCCGGCGCACAGGAGGTGCCCGAGGACGCACCAGCTCCTCCTTCCCGGCCGTCTGACCGCCAGCTGTGTTCTACCGCGATGAGTACTGATAGTGGAGGAGGTCGAAGCTGTGTTTGACCGCCTGCTCGTGCTCTACCGCTGTGTACGACGAGTTCTTCTTGTGCTCCTCCTTCCCGGCCGTCTCACGAGCTCAGATGCCTGGTATGTCACTTCTTCTTCTTCTTCTTCTCTGCTAATAATTCATCCCTCAGTTAAGTTACCATTGGACTAATTAACATTCAGCTTCTATGTGTCTGTTTGTATTACATAGTACTCCGCAAACAGCTTCACAAACATGTACTATCATCATTTAGCTAGCGAGATTCATCCCGCGGGCTTCCTGAACATCGACTGCGGCGGTGCGGCCAACTACATGGACTCCCGGGGCCTGCGCTGGATCTCCGGCGCTGCCCTCATTGCCACCGGCAACCCCATCAACACCACCTCCACCTTCCCCCAAGAACAAGAGACCACCGTCCGACGGTGCCAAGCACTGCTACGCACTGCCCGTCGCCACCCGCGCGTGCTACCTGGTGCGGGCCACCTTCCTTTACGCACCTGCTTCGAATCCGGCCTAAATTACTTTATTAACTAGTACATACTAGATATAGACCAATTTGACACAAGTTTATTGTCCAAGAAATGCCAATTTGTCAAGGCACAGAATATCATAACGTTTGTTTCATCACGTATAGCTAGGGTAAACCACTCTGTTAGTGTTGTTCCGGGATGCAGTTTTGTTTCTGAACTAGAGTTGCTTGTATGCTTCCATGATTATAATAATTTTTCCTCAGAATATCATAACACACATGTAATAGAGTACATAAGTCCTTTGCCTATTATGTCAAGGACTCTACGAGTGGGATACCTACTTAAGAAGCTTGACCATGATTATAACCAATTTGCCTCTGATTATCAGAACTGGTTTAGTCTCATTGTCAATGTTGACCAATATACATATTATTAACCTTAGTCATACGCAATAACACTAGATTTATTTTGTTCTTAACAATACATCTTGCCTGTCACTATGTTACCATCGTGATATTCCTTTTTCTTTATAAACACATTGTTAATTAATTTCTATTGTCCAGGCAAGGGCTGTATTTATGAATATTTCACATTGGCATGGTGTTCCAGAGGTTGTTGTATAATTTATGTTATTTTTGAAGGAAATATGCCCTAGAGGCAATAATAAAGATGTTATTTGTATTTTCTTATATCATGATAAACGTCTTTTGTTCATGCTATAATTGTATTAACTAGAAACTTAGTACATGTGTGGATACATAGACAAAACAGTATGTCCCTAGTGTGCCTCTACTAGACTAGCCTGTTGATCAAAGATGGTTATGTTTCCTGGCCATAGACATGAGTTGTTATTTGATCAACGGGATCACATCATTAGGAGAATGATGTGATGGAGAAGACCCATCCGTTAGCATAGCACTTTGATCGTTTAGTTTTACTGCTATTGCTTTCTTCATGACTTATACATGTTCCTATGACTATGAGATTATGCAACTCCCGAATACCGTAGGAACACCTTGTATGCTATCAAACATCACAACGTAACTGGGTGATCATAAAGATGCTCTACAGGTGTCTCTGAAAGTATTCGTGGTGTTGGCATAGATCAAGATTAGGATTTGTCACTCCGAGTGTCGGAGAGGTATCTCTGGGCCCTCTCGGTAATGCACATCATAATAAGCCTTGCAAGCAAATGACTAATGAGGTAGTCACGAGATGATGTATTACGGAACGAGTAAAGAGACTTGCCGGTAACGAGATTGAACTAGGTATAGAGATACCGACGATCGAATCTCGGGCAAGTAACATACCGATGACAAAAAGAACAATGTATGTTGTTATGCGGTTTGACCGATAAAGATCTTCGTAGAATATGTAGGAGCCAATATGAACATCCAGGTTCCGCTATTGGTTATTGACCGGAGATGAGTCTCGGTCATGTCTACATAGTTCTCGAACCCGTAGGGTCCGCACGCTTAACGTTTGATGGCGATCGGTATTATGAGTTTATGAGTTTTGATGTACCGAAGGTAGTTCGGAGTCCCGGATAAGATCACGGACATGACGAGGAGTCTCGGAATGTCCGAGACATAAAGATTGATATATTGGACGACTATATTCGGACACCGGAAGTGTTCCGGAAAAGTTTCGGATTTAACTGGATTGCCGGAGGGGGTTACCGGAACCCCCTACGAGGGGGGATGGTCCATAGTGGGCCTTGAGGAAAGGAGAGAGGCAGCCCATAAAGGCTGGCCGGTGCCCCACCTAGGGATCCTAGTTGGACTAGGATTGGGGGGCGCCACCTCTCCCTCTTTTCCTTTCCCTCTCTTCCTTCTTGGTGGACTCCTACTAGGAATAGGATTGCAATCCGATTCCTAGTAGGATTGCCCTAGCCGCACCATAGGAGGCCGGCCGGCCCTCCCCTCTTGCTCCTTTATATACGGGGGCAGGGGGGCACCCAAAGACACACAAGTTGAATTGTTCCAGCCGTGTGCGGTGCCCCCCTCCACAGAAACACACCTCGGTCATACTGTCGCAGTGCTTAGGCGAAGCCCAGCGCCGGTGGATACATCCTATCCGTCACCACGCCGTCGTGCTGACGAAACTCTCCCGTGAAGCTCAACTGGATCAAGAGCTCGTGGGACGTCATCAAGCTGAACGTGTGCTGAACGCGGAGGTGCCGTACGTTCGGTACTTGATCGGTTGGATCGCGAAGAAGTTCGACTACATCAACCGCGTCACTTGACGCTTCCGCTTCCGGTCTACGAGGGTACGTAGACACACTCTCCCCTCTCGTTGCTATGCATCTGGTAGATAGATCTTGCGTGATCGTAGGAAAAATTTAAAATACTACGTTCCCCAACAGTGGCATCATGAGCCAGGTCTATGCGTAGATGATATGCACGAGTAGAACACAATGAGTTGTGGGCGATACTAGTCATACTGCTTACTAGCATGTCATACTTTGCTTCGACGGTATTGTGAGATGAAGCGGCCCGGACCGACATTACGCGTACGCTTACGCGAGACTGGTTTCACCGTTACGAGCACTCGTTGCTTAAAGGTGACTGGCGGGTGTCTGTCTCTCTCACTTTAGCTGAATCAAGTGTGTGGCTACGCCCGATCCTTGTGAAGGTTAAAACAGCACATACTTGACGAAACATCATTATGGTTTTGTATGCGTAGGTAAGAACGGTTCTTGCTAAGCCCGTAGCAGCCACGTAAAACTTGCAACAACAAAGTAGAGGACGTCTAACTTGTTTTTGCAGGGCATGTTGTGATGTGATATGGTCAAGACATGATGAGTTATACGGCTATGTATGAGATGATCATGTTTTGTAATGTTATCGGCAACTGGCAGGAGCCATATGGTTGTCGCTTTATTGTATGAAATGCAATCGCCATGTAATTGCTTTACTTTATCACTAAGCGGTAGCGATAGTCGTAGAAGCAATAGTTAGCGAGACGACAACGATGCTACGATGGAGATCAAGGTGTCGCGCCGGTGATGAAGGTGATCATGACAGTGCTTTGAAGATGGAGATCAAAAGCACAAGATGATGATGGCCATATCATGTCACATATTTTGATTGCATGTCATGTTTATCTTATTATGCTTCTTATTTTGCTTAGAACGACGGTCGCATTATAAGATGATCCCTTACTAAATTTCAAGGTATAAGTGTTCTCCCTGAGTATGCACCGTTGCGAAAGTTCGTCGTGCCGAGACACCACGTGATGATCGGGTGTGATAAGCTCTACGTTCAAATACAACGGGTGTAAGCCAGTTTTGCACATGCAGAATACTCGGGTTAAACTTGACGAGCCTAGCATATGCAGATATGGCATCGGAACACTGGAGACCGAAAGGTCGAGCGTGAATCATATAGTAGATATGATCAACATAGATGTTCACCATTGAAACTACTCCATCTCACGTGATGATCGGACATGGTTTAGTTGATTTGGATCACGTGATCATTTAGATGACTAGAGGGATGTCTATCTAAGTGGGAGTTCTTAAGTAATATGATTAAATTGAACTTTAATTTATCATGAACTTAGTCCTGGTAGTATTAGCATATCTATGTTGTAGATCAATAGCTCGTGATGTTGCTCCGCGTTTATTTTTTATGTTCCTAGAGAAAACTAAGTTGAAAGATGTTAGTAGCAATGATGCGGAATTGTTCCGTGATCTGAGGATTATCCTCATTGCTGCACAGAGAATTATGTCCTTGATGCACCGCTAGGTGACAGACCTATTGCAGGAGCAGATGTAGACGTTATGAACGTTTTGACAAAAGCTCAGTATGATGACTACTTGATAGTTTAAGTGCACCATGCTTTACGGCTTAGAACCGGGACTTCAAAAACGTTTTGAATGCCACGGAGCATATAAGATGTTCCAAGAGTTTAGTATTTCATACTCATGCCCGTGTCGAGAGGTATAAGACTTCTGATAGTACTTTGCCTACAAGATGGAGGAGAATAGCTCAACCAGTGAGCATGTGCTCAGATTGTCTGGGTGCTACAATTACTTGAATCAAGTGGGAGTTAATCTTGTAGATAAGATAGTAATTGACAAAGTTCTCTAGTCACTATCACCAAGTTAGTAGAACTTCGTGATGAACTATAATATGCAAGGGATGATGAAAGGAACTCCCGAGCTCTTCGCGATGCTGAAGTCGGCGAAGGTAGAAATCATAAAAAAGCATCAAGTGTTGATGGTTAACAAGACCACTTGTTTCACGTAAAGGGCAAAGGGATAGAAGGGGAACTTCAAGAAGAATGACAAGCAAGTTGTCACTCCCGTGAAGAAACCCAAAGCTAAAACTCAAGCCTGAAACTAAGTGCTTCTACTGCAAAGGAAATGGTCACTGGAAGTGGAACTGCCCTAGATACTTGGCGGATAAGAAGGATGGAAAAGTGAACAAAGGTATATTTTGATATACAAATTATTGTTGTGTACTTTACTAGTGTTCATAGCAACCCCTGGGTATTTGATACCGGTTCAGTTGCTAAAGTTAGTATCTCGAAACGAGAGTTGCGGAATGAACAGAGACTAGTTAAAGGTGAAGTGATGATGTGTGTTGGAAGTGGTTCCAAGATTGATATGATCATCATCGCACACTCCCTATACTTTTGGGATTAGTGTAAAACCTAAATAAATGTTATTTGGCATTTGCGTTGAGCATGAATATGATTTGATCATATTTGTTGCAATAAGGTTATTCATTTAAAGTCATAGAATAATTGTTATTCTGTTTACATGAATAAAACCTTCGATGGTCATACACCCAATGAAAATAGTTTGTTGGATCTCGATCGTGGTGATACACATATTCATAATATTGAAGCCAAAAGATGCAAGGTTAATAATGATAGTGCAACTTATTTGTGGCACTGCCGTTTAGATCATAATGGTGTAAAGCGCATGAAGAAACTCCATAGTGATGGACTTTTGGAATCACTTGATTATGAATCACTTGGTGCTTGCGAACCATGCCTCATGGGCAAGATGACTAAAACTCCGTTCTCCGGAACTATGGAGCGAGCAACAGATTTGTTGGAAATCATACATACTGATGTATGTGGGCCAATGAGTGTTGAAGCTCGCGGCGGGTATCGTTATTTTCTGACCTTCACTGATGATTTAAGCAGATATGGGTATATCTACTTAATGAAACACAAGTCTGAAACATTTGAAAAGTTCAAAGAATTTCAGAGTGAAGTAGAGAATCATCGTAACAAGAAAATAAAGTTTCTACGATCTGATCGTGGAGGAGAATATTTGAGTTACGAGTTTGGTCTTCGTTTGAAACAATGTGGAATAGTTTCACAACTCACGCCACCCGGAACACCACAGCGTAATGGTGTGTCCGAACGTCGTAACCGTACTTTATTGGATATGGTGCGATATATGATGTCTCTTACCGATTTACCGCTATCGTTTTTGGGGTTATGCTTTAGAGACAGCTGCATTCACGTTAAATAGGGCACCATCTAAATCCGTTGATACGACACCTTATGAACTATGGTTTGGCAAGAAACCAAAGTTGTCGTTTCTTAAAGTTTGGGGCTGCGATGCTTATGTGAAAAAACTTCAACCTGATAAGCTCGAACCCAAGTCGGAGAAATGTGTCTTCATAGGATACCCAAAAGAGACTGTTGGGTACACCTTCTATCACAGATTCGAAGGCAAGATATTCGTTGCTAAGAATAGATCCTTTCTAGAGAAGGAGTTTCTCTCGAAAGAAGTGAGTGGGAGGAAAGTAGAACTTGATGAGGTAATTGTACCTTCTCCCGGATTGGAAAGTAGTATATCACAGAAAATTGTTCCAGTGATTCCTACACCAATCAGTGAGGAAGTTAATGATGATGATCATGAAACTTCAGATCAAGTTTCTGCTAAACGTCGTAGATCAACCAGAGTACGTTCCGCATCAGAGTGGTACGGCAACCCGGTTCTGGAAGTCATGTTACTAGACCATGATGAACCTACGAACTATAAGGAAGCGATGATGAGCCCAGATTCCGTAAAATGGCTTGAGGCCATGAAATCTGAGATGGGATCCATGTATGAGAACAAAGTGTGGACTTTGGTTGACTTGCCCGATGATAGGCAAGCCATCGAAAATAAATGGATCTTCAAGAGGAAGACTGACGCTGACGGTAATGTTATTGTTTACAAAGCTCGACTTGTTGCGAAAGTTTTTCAACAAGTTCAAGGAGTTGACTACGATGAGACTTTCTCACCCGTAGCGATGCTTAAGTCTGTCCGAATCATGTTAGCAATTGCCGCATTTTATGAAATCTGGCAAATGGATAACAAAACTACATTCTTTAATGGATTTATTAAAGAAGACTTGTATATGATGCAACTAGAAGGTTTTGTCAATCCTAAAGGTGCTAACAAAATGTGCAAGCTCCAGCGATCCATCTATGGACTGGTGCAAGCATCTCGGAGTTGGAATATACACTTTGATAAGTTGATCAAAGCATATAGATTTATACAGACTTGCGGTGAAGCCTGTATTTACAAGAAGTGAGTGGGAGCACTACAACCTTATATGTGAATGACATATTGTCGATCGGAAATGATGTAGAATTTTCTGGAAAGCATAAAGGAGTATTTGAAAGGAGTTTTTCAAGGAAAGACCTTGGTGAAGCTGCTTACATATTGGGCATCAAGATCTATAGAGATAGATCAAGATGCTTGATAAGACTTTCGATGAGTACATACCTTGATAAGATTTTGAAGTAGTTCAAAATGGATCAGTCAAAGAAGGAGTTCTTGCCTGACTGGTAAGGTGTGAAGTTGAGTAAGACTCAAAGCCTGACCATGACAGAAAAATATAGAGAGAATGAAAGTCATTCCCTATGCCTCAGCTATAGGTTCTATAAAGTATGCCATGCTGTGTACCAAACATGTTGTGTACCTTGCCATGAGTTTGACAAGGAGGTACAATAGTGATCTAGGAGTAGATCACTGGACAGCGGTCAAAATTATCCTTAGTAACTGGATGACTAAGGAAATGTTTCTCGATTATGGAGGTGATAAAGAGTTCGTCGTAAAGGGTTACGCCGATGCAAGCTTTGACACTAAATCCAGATGACTCTAAATATCAATCTGGATGCGTATTGAAAGTGGGAGCAATTAGCTAGAGTAGCTCCATGCAAAGCATTGTAGACACAGAAATTTGCGAAATACATACGGATCTGAATGTGACAGACCCGTTGACTAAACTTCTCTCACAAGCAAAACATGATCACACCTTATTACTCTTGGGTATTAATCACATAGCGATGTGAACTAGATTATTGACTCTAGTAAACCCTTTGGGTGTTGGTCACATGGTGATGTGAACTATGGGTGTTATTCACATAACGATGTGAACTATCGGTATTAAATCACATGGCGATGTGAGCTAGATTATTGACTCTAGTTCAAGTGGGAGATTGAAGGAAATATGCCCTAGAGTCAATAATAAAGATGTTATTTGTATTTCCTTATATCATGATAAACGTCTTTTATTCATGCTAGAATTGTATTAACCGGAAACTTAGTACATGTGTGGATACATAGACAAAACAGTATGTCCCTAGTATGCCTCTACTAGACTAGCCTGTTGATCAAAGATGGTTATGTTTCCTGGCCATAGACATGAGTTGTTATTTGATCAACGGGATCACATCATTAGGAGAATGATGTGATGGACAAGACCCATCCGTTAGCATAGCACTTTGATCGTTTAGTTTTACTGCTATTGCTTTCTTCATGACTTATACATGTTCCTATGACTATGAGATTATGCAACTCCCGAATACCGTAGGAACACCTTGTGTGCTATCAAACGTCACAACGTAACTGGGTGATCATAAAGATGCTCTACAGGTGTCTCCGAAAGTATTCGTGGTGTTGGCATAGATCAAGATTAGGATTTGTCACTCCGAGTGTCGGAGAGGTATCTCTGGGCCCTCTCGGTAATGCACATCATAATAAGCCTTGCAAGCAAATGACTAATGAGTTAGTCACGAGATGATGTATTACGGAACGAGTAAATAGACTTGCCGGTAACGAGATTGAACTAGGTATAGAGATACCGGCGATCGAATCTCGGGCAAGTAACATACCGATGACAAAAGGAACAACGTATGTTGTTATACGGTTTGACCGATAAAGATCTTCGTAGAATATGTAGAAGCCAATATGAACATCCAGGTTCCTCTATTGGTTATTGACCGGAGATGAGTCTCGGTCATGTCTACATAGTTCTCGAACCCGTAGGGTCCGCACGCTTAACGTTTGATGGCGATCGGTATTATGAGTTTATGAGTTTTGATGTACCGAAGGTAGTTCGGAGTCCCGGATAAGATCACGGACATGACGAGGAGTCTCGGAATGTCCGAGACATAAAGATTGATATATTGGACGACTATATTCGGACACCAGAAGTGTTTCGGAAAAGTTTCGGATTTGACTGGATTGCCGGAGGGGGTTACCGGAACCCCCTACGAGGGGGGATGGTCCATAGTGGGCCTTGAGGAAAGGAGAGAAGCAGCCCATAGAGGCTGGCCGGCGCCCCACCTAGGGATCCTAGTTGGACTAGGATTGGGGGGGCGCCACCTCTCCCTCTTTTCCTTTCCCTCTCTTCCTTCTTGGTGGACTCCTACTAGGAATAGGATTGCAATCCTATTCCTAGTAGGATTGCCCTAGCCGCACCATAGGAGGCCGTCCGGCCCTCCCCTCTTGCTCCTTTATATACGGGGGCAGGGGGGCACCCAAAGACACACAAGTTGAATTGTTCCAGCCGTGTGCGGTGCCCCCCTCCACAGAAACACACCTCGGTCATAGTGTCGCAGTGCTTAGGCGAAGCCTTGCGCCGGTGGATACATCATATCCGTCACCACGCCGTCGTGCTGAAGAAACTCTCGCGTGAAGCTCAACTGGATCAAGAGCTCGTGGGACGTCATCAAGCTGAACGTGTGCTGAACGCGGAGGTGCCGTACGTTCGGTACTTGATCGGTTGGATCGCGAAGAAGTTCGACTACATCAACCGCGTCACTTGACGCTTCCGCTTCCGGTCTACGAGGGTACGTAGACACACTCTCCCCTCTCGTTGCTATGCATCTGGTAGATAGATCTTGCGTGATCGTAGGAAAATTTTAAAATACTACGTTCCCCAAAAAAATTTACTTCCAGGGTTATAGTGCACTCATACTGTCATCACCATTGCCTGTTCTTGTTGCATATACATCTCTATTTGCTTAGGTAGACAACTACTTATGTAATATGCAAACAACAACAACAACAACAACAACAACAACAACAACAACAACAACAACAGTGCTAGTGATGTCAGAATTCCACTTGTTACACAGGACAACTCAGGTTCCTCTTGTTACAGAGTCAGAATTCCTCTGCTTCTTATGCTACTCTACTAGAACTCTGCTTTCCTACTTGTCATACTGAATATACATGTTCTGAACATTATACAGTACTTTCGTTGTTAACTCCAAACAACTTGGGATCTTCTCTTCTGCATGCAGCAACTGACCTACCAGTACGCCGCCAAGGGGGCATGCCTTGCCGTGGTAGCGAGGAGGGAGTGGAGCCTGCAGCAGGTCCCGGACCGCGCCTTCGAGCTCGGTGCGCCGTACGTGATCATTCTCCCCGAGGACGTCGCCGACCCCGACGACTGCACCAGATTTGTTCAGGCCACAATCGACCACTACGACCAATGTAAGTCAGCCCCTCTCCGTTACAACTAACCAGGAACAATCGATTGCCAATTCTAGTTTCCATGATGCAATCTCAGTCTAGTGCTTCTCGTTGATGCAGGTGCACATTAATGTTGTTGAGGATGATGTCTCGTCTACAGTAGTAAGCGACTAGACTCAGCAAGGTCAGTTATGTAATGTAGTAGGTATTACTTTTGTGAAAGCACCTCATGGAAAATACGATGGTTGAATATTTCTGCCATATCCATTTGCGTGCAATACCATGGACATTGTATCATGATTTTGAGATGCTAATGATGTAGTTGATAAGCATTGATCTCAACCTCTGAAGTTTATGTTCCCTGGTGTGTAGGTAACTTGTCATTTTTATTGGCAAGACTATACTAAATTTATTTGAATTTTATTCCTATAGCCGTGTACAGTATGTAACAAACATGTTTATATTACTGAGGATGTACAATATAGAAACCATAAATTCAAGCTTCTGCAATAGCATGCTTAATATATACTGTTATAGGATAGTGTTCTACAAAAGGTTGAAACAACATGGTCTCAGTCATTTGTAGGAAGTAGAAACACTACGGCTGACATCTTTTTTCTAATTTAATTTTGTGGATAGTAAATTTGCAATTGTACGCCCTTTGTAAAAAAATGCATTTTACGTTTCCATGCCCTGTAATGCTGAAGCATGTGTCTCTATGATATTCTGCACAACTGAAAGGATGATATCTTGTATACGTTCGGCTTGTGGCAGGTAATCCTTTTCCCTGCCACGTTCAGCTGCATCACCCTGATGCACACATTCACCATCTTCCTGCCGTCATGAAGGGCCACTTGAAGCTGTCAAATAGGATGTGATTATACTTGTAGATACTTGTAGAGCTTGTGGCTTTGATTACATTTGTAGAGCTTGTGGCTATAGAGACTTACACTTGTATCTAAGTTATATGATGTAACAGAATTATTCTAGCTGTTATTTGAAGTATTATGTGTGATTTATGTCTGTTCTGATTTGAATATTGGTTATGTATTTACCGGTGAATTGAAAACATGGACCCACATAGTAGAACCTGACAATTGGGACCCATTTGAGCACCGGACCCATCTTCTGAAAAAAAAACTAAAATGTTGAGCCAGAAAGGCCTCAGCCCAGAAACAAAAAGGCTGAAATATTGGGCCAGGCCCATGTAGCCGACAAAAATACCAACAAAAATGATAATTAAAAAAGGTTGAATTGTTGGGCTAGGCCCATGTAGAACAGCCAATTGGACCGGGCTGATTCTTGTGCCACATCAGCTTGCCACGGTGGATGCCTACGTGGTCTGGGGAGGCTGCTAGTGACCAAAACACGACAGTAGGCATATTTTGGTCATAAACGTCTATGACCTTCTCACAGAGAAGGTCGCTAATGTCAGTTTATGACGGCCAGCTTTTGACCTTGTGTTTTTAGTCACAAAAAGGTCACAGATGGAAATTTGTGACCATTCAGTGACCAATAGTGGTGGTCACAAGTTGACATATTTCTTGTAGTGTTGTTCCGGTTCTCTATTAAAAGGAGGCCTTAATATCCCTTAGTTTCCAATATGGACCCCGCTGCCATGGGAGGGTAGGACAAAAGATGGCATGCGAGTTCTTTTAATAAAGCACATATGACTATTTACGGAATACATGCCTACATTACATCGATGAACTGGAGCTAGTGGCGTATCACCCTAGGTTATAACTGTCACATGATGAACATCATCCAACAAGTCACCGATCCAATGCCTACAAATTTATTCTATATTGATCTTGTTGCGTTACTATTGCTATCATCACTGTTACACTTGCTACAAATTACTGCTATCACTATTACTGTTACCGTTGCTGTTCGCACTACTATTAAAACTATCAAACTACTTTGCTACTGATCACTTGCCGAAGATAATTATCTCCAGGTGTGGTTGAATTGACAACTCAGCTGCTAATACCTTCAAATATTCTTTGGCTCCTCTTGTATCGAATCTATAAATTTGGGTTGAATACTCTACCCTCGAAAACTGTTGCGATCCCCTATACTTGTGGGTTATCAGTGGACCATTCCCGGTGAAAAGTGTGGATGGCTATGACTCGTTCATAACAATCACAGATGATTACTCTCATTGTGGTTATATTTATCCAATCAAATAAAGATTTGAAGCATTGGATAAATTTAAGATATTCAAAGCTGAAGTTGAGAATCAGCATGATAAAGGAATAAAGATAGTAAGATCTGACCATGGGGGAGAGTACTACGGTCGGCACACTCCAAATGGCCAAGTCCCTGGACCTTTTGCAAAGTTCTTGCAGGAGACTAGCATAGTCCCACAATATTCAATGTCGGGCGAGCCTCGGCAAAATGGCATAGCTGAAAGGCGCAACCGTACACTTATGGATATGGTGCGCAGCATGATGAGTTACTCCACCTTGCCATTGAGATTATGGATGGAGGCGCTTAAAACCGCCATTCACATTCTCAATAGAGTACCAAGCAAGTCGGTGCCCAAAACACCGTACGAGCTATGGACAGGAAAATCGCCCTCCCTACAACACTTCAGGGTGTGGGGGTGCCCCGCTGAGGCCAAAATGTCAAATCCAAACATTGCAAAGTTAGATCTCAAAATAGTGAGTTGCCACTTCATTGCTACCCAGACAAATCAAAAGGTTTTCATTTCTACTGTCCAGACAGATATACAAAGTTTTTAGAAACATGACATGCAGTCTTCTTAGAGGACAAAATGATGAGGGGGATCTCGCTAGCTCGGAAAATCGATCTTGAGAAGAGGGTGCATGCACCTAATCCGATGATTCAGGAGCCATTTTTCACTACCAGTTGCAACTCCGCCCATGACAACTATGGGGGTAGACCTGGAACCTGTCCTTCAGGAGCCGACTGAACCCGTTGTTGAGCATGAAAGGGAGGTGCAGCAGCCAATGTTAGACGATGTGCCAGCAGTTGAGGCACAAAATGTGCCAGAAACTGAGGCCCTTAGAAGGTCTAATAGAACAAGAAATGGTTCATATGGAAAAAGATTCCACCTCATATGAAGAAGCCATGAGAAGCCCTCATTCATCGAAATGGATGAAGGCAATGGAAGACGAGATGGAATCGATGAGTTCCAAAGATGTTTGGGACTTAGAGAATATTCCTAAAGGATCCAAAACAGTAGGTTGTAAATGGGTCTACAAAACTAAGTATGACTCTAAAGGGAATGTAGAAAAGCATAAAGCAAGACTTGTGGCAAAAGGATTTACACAAAGAGAAGGGATAGATTACAATGAGTCATTTTCTCTAGTCTCATGTAAGGATTCCTTCAGAATCATAATGGCATTAGTTGCTCATTTTGATTTAGAGTTAGATCAAATGGATGTAAAGACGACATTTCTCAACGGGGATATAAAAGAAAATGTCTACATGAAACAACCCAAGGGTTTTATCACGAAAGGCAAGGAAGATATGGGATGTCACCTAAAGAAATCCATTTATGGATTAAAGCAAGCCTCTAGACAGTGGTATCTAAAGTTTAATGAGACAATTAAAACTTTTTGATTTAAAGAAAATATTGATGATAACTGCATTTATGCAAAGTTTAAAAATGGGAAATATATTTTCCTAATCTTGTATGTGGATGATATCATGCTTGCTAGCAGTGATGTTAGTCTACTACAAGAACAAAGAGTTTCTTACCCGCAAATTTTGACATAACAGATCTTGGTGAAGCATCATATGTTTTGGGCATAGAAATTCACCGAGATAGGAACAATGGAGTCGTAGGACTATCGTAGAAAGCATATTTAGAAAAGGTTCTTCAAAAGTATAATATGCACGCAAGTAAAGCCACATCTGCTCCTATAGTCAAGGGCGATAGTTTTGGGAAATTCCAATCTCCCAAGAAACAGTACGAGATCAATCAAATGAAAGCAGTACCATATGCTTCGGCTGTTGGAAGCTTACAGTATGCACAAGTGTGCACTCGCCCTGACTTAGCTTTTATCACCGGGGTACTCGGTAGATATCGAGACAATCCAGGCATAGAGCACTCGAAGATGGCAAAGAAAGCATTGCGTTATGCGCAAGGCACGAAGGACTACATGCTAACATACAGGAGATGTGATTCCCTAGAGATAAAAGGGTATTCAGATGCAGATTTTGTGGGGGACATGGATGATAGAAAATCCATGTCAGGATACGTATTCACTCTCGCTGGGGGAGCTATTTTGTGAAAAAGTTCCAAACAGTCAATAATTGCATCATCCACGATGTATGCAGAATTCATAGCATGCTTCGAGGCCACGGGGCAGGCGATATGGCTAAATAAATTTATACCCGACTTGAAAGTGGTAGATTGTATTCATAAACCATTAAAGATGTACTATGACAACGAGCCCGCAGTATTTTATGCTCACAGCAACAAGTCGAGTAATGCTGCCAAAACAATAGAGATACAGTATTATGTTGTGAAAAATAAAATCCAGAATCACACTATAAGTCTCGAGCATATAAGTACAAAAAATATGCTTGCCGGTCCGCTAACGAAAGGCTTACCACCCAATGTGTTCAAGGAACACTTAGCCGACATGGGTTTAAGGGAAAGCCTATGATTCCTGGATAGGCCCAAAAGGAACATAATTTGTTTATGAAAAAAACGTATGTTGTAGCTGTATGATTCTATCGGCAATTAAGCTGTGACGATGGAACATGCTCTATGTACCAATATGTGATGAAACAAATAAACTAGAAAGTATAAGGTTAAAAGTAAAGTTGAGATCAAGGGGAGAATGTTCGAAAATTCGCAATGGCTCCTAGGTAATGTTAGGTTGATCTCCATCGTGTGGGCCCAACGGCCCACCGGGCCCTTAGATCTGCGCCCTGATCGGGGGCGCTCAACCCTCATATGGTTGGTGGGCCCCTGTGACTCGCGCATATATAAACAGAGGTGGGGGCCAAGGTACGATCGACAAAGTTCATCGCTGCCACAAACCCCACCAAAATCCCCTACCGATCTAGGGTTAGCGCGGTGCTCACGGGAAGCACACCACCGCCGCCTTCTCACTGCCATCACCGCCGCCACAACATCGCCATGGCTGCTGGTTCGAGCTCGTCGAGCCAAAGTGAAGGTAGGGCTACCGTAGATATCCAACACATGCAATCCCGACGGATCTAACAAAAATAACTTCAGTGTGCGTGGCCGATTCAGACGGTACGACAGCTGCTGGAGCTTCAATAGGAAGAGATCATCGGTAGAAGCCTAGAGAGGAAACTCGAGTGGTAGAGGAGATGGAGAGACCGAGCGAAATTTCCTAACTCTAGATCGTGAAGACGACTGGGTCGTGGACTTGTGGTAAACGCTTCGCAGTACTCGAAAGTCGAATTATTCAGCAACACTACAAGGTCCTCTCTGTAAATGTTGCAGCAGCCCACACCATAGATGGATCCTGTCCCTTTATTTTTAATCTGACGGCTCATGGACCATTGATGCACCTGGCGCATGAGTTGAGGCGTTGCACGGGATACGTTCTCCCTTTTTAGCTTATTCAAGGTTGCTTGGTAAAAGGTAGTTGGGCTATGTCTGCTGAATTGAAATACGTGGCATTCGATCGATATTGCAACTCTGGACCCGCGGGGGTGTTTCAGTGATTTCTACCGGTAAAATTGATTATAATTGTCAACTAGGATAACTTTAGACTCCAGAGCAGTCCCTTACTAGTACTACTATTATTTTTGCGTTCGAAAATAAAACTGGAGAGATTGAGTTGTGTGTGTTCTGTTTAAAAAAATCAAATCTCTTGCTAACAGAAGATGGTAAGCTAGCTAGATTAAATTTCCTGAGATAGTTGACAAGAACTTGTGGCATACTCGACCTATTCTAGTGGGAAACTTTTTCCAAACAGTCAGATGTAAACATCCGTGTCGTTAGCCGCCTCCTCTGCCAACCACGTGTCCAAGTTAAGGGGCCACTGTTTGCGTCTTTTTCCTATGCAAGCGTCGCGAAGCCAACTTAGAGCATCTCCAGCCGCACCCCCAAGAAGGCCCCGAGGCGATTTTTCGGCCGCCGGCGCAAAAAATCGGCCCAGTCGAGCCCCCAAGAGCCCAGTTTTCGCCGGCTCGGGCCGAAATTGGCGCCGGCGGACCCAACCCGAACCCGGCGCGCTGGGGTCGCTCGGGGGCGTCGGGCGAATCGTTTTTGGCGCGAAGAGCCGCGGGCCCGCCGCATCAGCGACTCGACTCTCTTCTCGCCGCTTCGTCGTCCTCATCGCCTCGTTTCTCGCGGCGAATCAATGCCAAAGCTGCGCGCTGCCGCGCCGGTTAGCCTCCATTGATGCCTCACGGGCGGCGCAGTGAAGGCTGGGCGACGCGTCCCTCGGCCGCCACGCCATCACACCATGCGTAACGCGCTGGCCAAGCCTACCACGCGGCGCCTCCGCCTATATACCGCCAGCGCGCCGGACACTCGCACAGATACTCCACCGCCGACGCGCCCATTTCTCCCCCTTTCCTCCTCTCGCCGTCTCCAGTTGAGAAGAATGGCCGAGCGCTCTTCAGGCGACGGCGCGGCGGCGAATGGATTCGGGCGCCGCCATCTTCACCAGGACGAGGCTCGCCTCCTTTTCGAGGCCGAGTACCCGGTCCTGCTGGACATGCGGGCGCCCGGGACGTGAAGGATCAGCGTCGGCGGCGTGCCGGTGCCACCGCCACCCACCGGCGCGGCGCGGCGGGCGGAGATCGCACGTATCCGCTCATCCCTACCGCGTGCGGCGAGGGAGGGGCCCCGGTACGTCTCCGACAGCCCGATCTGGGAGCCCTACTTCCGCCGCCGGCACGCCGAGCAGCTCGAGGCCACCAATGGCGCCGTGCCCTCCGGCAGGTTCAATGCCGACGGCCGGCGCCGGTGGTGGGGCATGCCCGGCCGCACGTTGGAGTCCGTCCTCGAGTACATCGAGGGCGGCAACACGCCGCGCCTCGAGTACCCCGCTCCCCCGTCCTTCTCACGCCACCGTGGAAGCTCCTGGACGCCGAGGCGCATGGAGCCCGGGGCGTCCTCCTCCTCATCCGGTGGCTTTCCCTGCCTCCGCCTCCGCCCCATCAAGCCGGAGCCCCAGGACACGCATGTCAACGCGCGTACCCGCAGCTCCGGCGCCCTCGTAGAGCCCAAGGCGGAGCCCGGCCTCCCCGCGGAGTATGAGGAGATAGCCCGGTGCGGCTTCTCCGACGAGGACGTCCTGCGGTGGTCGCGCGACGACTACCTGCGTGAGGAGATGGTCCGGCAGTGCCGGGCCCTGGAGGAGATCGCCGCCCGCAAACGTGGGCGCGAGGACGAGAACGGCGTTGTGGTCCTCGATAGCGACGACGACGACGACGCCCCCGGACCGTCCAACCCGCCGCGCCAACCGGGGGAGGGATGCAGCAGGGACGGCGGAGGCGGGGGGCGGGGACGACGACGACGACGGCGGCGACTACACGCGGTTCTACAGCCTCCTCGGCATGTAGAACCGCGTGGGCGGACGGCGGGCGACGAGGGAGACGAGCCCGCCCTAGTTTTTTTCTATTTTTTTGTAAAATATGTTTAAATTTGAACGAACTCGCCGATGTTTGCGTTAAATTTGAGCCGTGTTTGCGTCGAATTTGACCTTTTCAAAGAAACCGTGGGGTCGCGACTGGGGGGCATCACGCCCCCAGTGCGCGGTTTAGCGCCGGTGCGCCCCCAGAGGGCGATTTTTAGCCCCTCCTGAGAGGCCAACGGCTGGAGATGCCCTTACCGGTAGCACTCGGTCAGTGTTGCGCTCTCGCGTGGGTTTCTTCTCCTGGCTATGCCTACTGCTGCTGCCGCCACTGGCACTGACTTGTTATTTCTTTGATGCGAGATGAAACTTGTTACTACTAGTAGTATTATTTCTTTGTTGCGAGATGAGACTTGTTATTTCTAATAGTACTACTAGCTAGTCGATAATACTCAATAAAAACTGATGTTTTTTTAACTCACAAGATACTGTACTAAGCAGTAGCAGTGTATTTAACAACAATAAGAGCTCGTGTGTTTTGTCTGCTTTATATCCTTGTATCTGTTGGATCGGCTAAGTGGACGAATGTGTCCGCTTTTTGATTTGGATCGGCCGGTGAACTCAACAGTGGCCCATATTTTCTGACGTAAAAAAAACTTTCGGAAACACGCGGCCGAAATAAACATAATTAAACATAAATGACCGGTCAACCACGGGCCAAACTCCATTTGAACATTAATTAAACATTAAAAAAAAGTCTGCGGTCGCACGCTGCTCTTGGCCTCACCCTTGCTCTTGTTGTCGTCGCGGTCGCCGATAAGGTCGATGAAGGTGGGCGGCGACCCAGCCCACCCGAACGCGCTCTGCCACGCCGCCAAGGCAGCCTCTCCAGCGTCTGCTGCGGTGGCAGCATGCGGCGTGGCGGGCGCGCTGCTCCTCCTCCTCCTCGCGCGCCCACAACATCTGCCGGTCATCGTTGGCCTGCTCCTCCGCGAGCCAATGCGCCTTCCAACGCTTCAGGTGTGCCTTCTCCTCTTCTAGTGTCGCGGCGTACTGAACGGTAGGAGCACTCACCCACTCGCGAAGCCCGCCAGTCCACGTGTACGACTCCTCGGGCCAAGCGGGCGGCGGCGACCGCTTGCGCCTGGGCGTGGGCTCGAGGACAGGCGGCGGCG
>LR738710.1:889747108-889769747 GCA_902687465.1 Secale cereale
GGGGGGGGGGGGGGGGGGGGTTCAGGCTCGCTGTCTAAGAGTATACTCGCCGCCGCCGCCGGGACCTATATGAGATTAGGGTTTCAACGAAACAGCTGGGTTGGGGTACTTGTACTCCGCCTTACGCTCAGCCCGCTAAGAACCCAGTAGCCGGGCCCAAGAAACGCCAGGCCCAAGGGACGGGACCCCAGCTTCTTTTCTCTCACGATATCCCCCGTTCTACTTCTACGAGAGCAACTTCTACGAGAGCAACTAGTTTTTTATTTTTTCGATACTACGAGAGCAACTAGTTAACTAGTTAACGACTGCTTCATCGGAAGCCTCGCAGCGATCAGCGCCACTTTTTTTTTAGGAGCGATCAGCGTCATTTAACGTGCTCTCAGCTATTCGCCACATGTCGCGTTCTGGACGCTTCCTCCGGATTTTATTTTTTATTTTTCCCCACACATTTTTGGCTTTTAAATGTTTTTTCTTGGTTTTTTTCGACGTTTTGTTTTTTTCACCAGTCTTCCTTAACTTTTCGATAAAAAAATTAGATTTTTTTTTTCGAAAAATCGTTTTTTTCGCGAGAGTCACGGTTTTCCTTCCACAAGAGGCAAGGTTGTGCTTTCGCGAGAGTCACGGCCGTGCCTCTCGCAAAGTGGGAAAAAACACGTTTTCTGTTTTTTTTTCCGCGAGAGTCACGGTTTTGCTTCCGCGACAGGCACGGATGTGCTTTCGCGAGAGTCACGGCCGTGCCTCTCGGAAAGGAAAAAAATGCATTTTCTATTTTTTTTTCATTTTGCGAGAGTCACGGTTTTGCTTCCGTGAGAGGCACGGTTGTGTTTTCGCGGGAGTCACGACCGTGCCTCTCGGAAATGGAAAAAACATGTTTTATGTTTTTTTCCTTTCGCGAGAGTCACGGTTTTGCTTCCGCGGGAGGCACGGTTGTGCTTTCGTGAGAGTCACGACCGTGCCTCCTCGGAAACGAAAAAAACGCGTTTTATCTTTTTTTTTCTCTTCTGCGAGAGTCACGGTTTTGCTTTCGCCAGAGGCACGGTTGTGATTTTGCGAGAGGCACGAGCGTGCCTCTTTTGGAAAGGGGAAAAACTAGTGCGTCCGGTTCGGTTTTTTCGTCCAGTTTTTTTCGTGGAAAAAAGGTTCGTCGAAACCTATCGACATGGGATCTGGTTTTGAAGATTTCGACGTGAAGAATTCAACGGTGAAAACGGTTCGAGATTTGAACGCACGGTTCAAAAGATAAAACATTTTGAATAAACGGATGTACGAAAAAAGGAAAAACGCCCATGTTGCGACAAGTGGCGCACATGCAGCGCGCCACTTGTCACAATTTAGGGTTTAGGGTGATCTTTACAACGAGTACTCCTCAATTAGTGTCGCCGCTCTTCTCCTTTCTCAAATTGTCTTAAAAAACTCCTTTCTCAAACATTGCTAAGAGCAACTCTAGGGCTAGTACTAAGTTTTTTTCACACAGTACAGACGCAAGCGCTCATACATACGCACATACACTCACTCATATGAACACACATAAACACACCATATCCCTATGAGCATCTTCGAGAGACCGAGTCTGCATATCATCTTGAGATTTACAAAGTTATCGTAGGCGCCTCGTCGTCGACGGGAACGTCTCCTCCCACTGAAAGCGCGTCGCCGAAAATTTTAAAATAAATCCAGAAATAATGCGAGCACCGGGACTTGAACCTTGATGGGCTCGGGATACCACTTTTCCTCTAACCATTCAATTACAAGTTGGCCGCGGTGCTAGTACTAAGTTTACTAGTAACATGCACGTGCAACGCACATATAGTTATGAAGTTACGGTTTGCTCTCCAGGCATCTCCAATGGCAACTCGCAAAAAACCTCCCATCTCCGTCCGCGGACATGGGGGAGGGGACCAGTCCGTGGACATGGATGCGAGAGGTAGCCATCTAACCATAGCTGCATACATTTTCACAACAACTCAAACCAACTGGACGAAATTCATGCAAACACGACCGGATTTCACGCAAACATGACAAATTTCATATAAAAAGCCGGATTTTCATATAAACATGACGGATTTCAGTACATTTACATCAACGGTGCTAGTCCGCTCTGAAGGTATAATAATACCTAATCTAACCGGATCCCTTTGTCTTCCTCATGTCCGGCAGCCCGATCACCGGACTGCTCGGACCCCTGGAGGTATATGCTTCAGCGCAAGCCCGCCACTCATCGGAGTGGAACCCCCGGCTGATGCTTCAGCGGGAGGGGAAAGCGACGCCTCCGCTTCCGTGAAGCCCATGTGGGATCAACGGAGGTCCTCGAAAGAGAGGTCACCTAAGCGGTGGCCTTTGTGGGACCCAAGCAGTGGCGGACTCCCGTGTTCTACTTCTCCTCGGTGATGGCGGCGAACGCATAGGCGCAGGCCACTGACTCGTCGCTCTCCGCGCATCCGACTTCTGCCTCTGCCTGCATGGCGCGATCGCATGCACGGGAGGCACTGTCACAGGCACGATAGACGCGGTCGCAAACACGGGAGGCGCAACCTTATATGCGGGAGGCGTGGTCGTCGACTGTAGTGATGACGCCCGTGCCGCCGTGCTCCCAACCGTATCGACGTCGAGCCACTGGATACTCCTCATCGAGTGGGCCTGGAGCGGCTAGTTGCTGAACCACGCGGCCGCTTGGGGCGGCATCTTGCTCCGTCGGGTGAGGCTCAGGGGTGGAGCAGCGAGCTTCCTCGGTCGTATCCGACTGGCTCGGCGTGCTGATACGTCTCCATCGTATATACTTTTCCAAATATTTTTGCTCTTATTTTGGATTCTAATTTGCATGATCTGAATGAAACTAACCCGGACTCACGTTGTTTTCAGCATAACTAACCCGGACTCACGTTGTTGAACCACGCGGTGGCTTGGGGCGGCATCTTGCTTCGTCGGGTGAGGCTCAGGGGTGGAGCAGCGAGCTGCCTCGGTCGTATCCGGCTGGCTCGGCGTGCTGATACATCTCCATCGTATATACTTTTCCAAATATTTTTGCTCTTATTTTGGATTCTAATTTGCATGATTTGAATGAAACTAACCCGGACTCATGTGTTTTTCAGCAGAACTACCATGGTATTGTTTTTGTATAGAAATGAAAATTCTCGGAATTGGACAATTTTTTTGGAGATTTTTATGAAATAAATAAAAAAATACTGGATTGGAGATCCACAGGAGGGGACCCACCAGTGGCCCACAAGGCACTTGCGCGTGGCCACCCCCTGAGCGCGCCAAAGTACCTTATGGGACCCACGTGCCTCCGTTGACCCTAATCTCAAGCCTATAAATTCCTATTTCCCGAGAAAAAATTAAGAGAAGAACTTTCATCGCATTTTATGATACAGAGTTGCCACCACCTCCTGTTTTTCATCGGGAGGCAAGATGTGAAGTCTGTTCGGGGATCCAGAGAGGGGGATTCGTCATCATCATCATCACCAACCCTTCTTCATTACCAAATTCATGATGCTCACCACCAGCAGTGAGTAATTCCTTTTTAGGCTTGCTGTACGGTGATGGGGTTGCATGAGATTTGTCATGTAATCGAGTGAATTTGTTAGGGCTTGATCCCTAGTATCCACCATGTTCTGAGATTGATGTTGCTATGACTTTGCTATGCTTAATGCTTGTCACTAGGGACCGAGTGCCAAGATTTTAGATATGACCCCTTTATGTTTTTATGAATATATTTGAATTCTTGATCCTATCTTGCAAGTTATACGCACCTATTATATGTTATGATGTGCATACCCCCAAGGTGATAATAATTGGGATTCTTTTCGGCGATTACCGTAGTTTGAGGAGTTCATGTATTCACTATGTGTTAATGCTTTGTTTCGGTTCTATATTAAAAGGAGACCTTAATATCCCTCAGTTTCTTTATAGACCCCGCTGCCACGGGAGGGTAGGACAAAAGATGTCATGCAAGTTCTTATCATAAGCACGCATGACTATATACGGAATACATGCCTACATTACATTGATGAATTGGAGCTAGTTATGTGTCGCTCTAGGTTGTGACTGTTACATGATGAATGCCATCCAACAAAATTATCCATCACTAATCGAATGCCTACGCTTTTCGCATATTGATCTTTGCTAAGTTACTACTACTGTTGCTGCTATTACAATCGCTACAAAACTGCTATTGTTACTGTTGCTATCGTACTACCACTATCAAACTATCATATTACTGTGCTACTGATCACTTTGCTGCAGATATTTAGTTCTCCAGTTGTGGTTGAATTAACAACTAACTGCTAATACTTGCAAATATTCTTTTGCTCCCCTTGTGTTGAATCAATAAATTTGGGTTGAATACTCTGCCCTCAAAAACTGTAGTGATCCCCTATACTTGTGGGTTATCAAGACCTTTTTCTAGCGTCGTTGCCGGTGACCATAGCTCCATTTTCTGAGTCTCTTGGGATTTATATCTATTGATCACTATGAAGAATGTGAAAGATGATAGAACCAAGACCGTTCCCTCTAAAATGAAGGGAGGTATATAAGGAACTGCCATCACACTCTACACTTAATTCGCCTTCTGTTTTAAGTAAGCTTGCAAAACCTACACCTGCTTTTAATTATGATATGTTGCAAGTAATTGATGATGATACTTCTGCTACGAATGATGCTAGTACTTTGACTGATCAAATTGTGCCACTAGGTGAATTTCTTAATTAACAACTTGCTAGAGCTACAGAAATTGAAAGTGCTGAAATTGATGAGAATGCTAATCTGATGAAATTTATGATTCACCTATTAGACCTAGTTATCCTAGAATTGAAATGCCTAAGATACCCGAGGGTTGTGTTGTGGATGAGGAGATAACTAGATAACTTCTTGCTTGTAATGATAAAGATGATGTTAACAAAACATTATATAAGCTGAAAGAAAAATCTCTGAATTCAAGAATGAAATATGAGCCTAAGTTTGCTACTTCACCTATCTTTGTTACTGATAAGGATTACAAATTCTCTATCGATCCCGAGATAATTACTTTGGTTGAATCTGATCTTTTCATGGTTATGAAACTGAAACTGTTGTTGCACATCTTACTAAAATGAATGATATATCCACCTGATGACCCACAAGTATAGGAGATCAATCGTAGTCCTTTCTATAAGCAAGAGTGATGAACCCAACCTGGAGCAGAAGGAAATGACAAGCGTTTTTCACTAAGGTATTTTCTGCAAGCACTTAAATTGTCGGTAACTGATAGTTTGATCGCAAGGTAATTTGTAACAAGCAGATAATAGTAACGGTAACAAGGGTGCAGCAAGGTAGCCCAATCTTTTTTGTAGAAAAGGATAGGCCAGAACTTTCTCTTATAGCAAGTAAAATGTTCTCGAGGACACATGAGAATTTCATCTAGTCACTTTCATCATGTTTGTTTGATTCGCGTTCGCTATTTTCGATAATTTGATATGCCAGTGCTCGGGTGTTGTTCTTACTTAAACAAGCCTCCCACATATTATTAACCCCTCTCGCAAGCATCTGCAACTACGAAAGAAGAATTAAGATAAATCTAACTATAGCATTAAACATATGGATCCAAATCAGCCCCTTACGAAATAGCGCCTATACTTGGGTTTAAGCTTCTGTCACTCTAGCAACCCATCATCTAATAACTACTCCACAATGCATTCCCTTAGGCCCAAAGATGGTGAAGTGTTATGTAGTCGACGTTCACATAACACCACTAAGGGAATCACAACATACACATCATCAAAATATCGAACGAATACCAAATTCACATGATTACTTATGACAAGACTGCTCCCATGTCATCAAGAACAAAAGCAACTACTCACAAATCATATTCATGTTCAAGATTAGAGGGGTATTCAATAGCATAATGGATCTGAACATATAATCTTCCACCAAATAAACCAACTAGCATCAACTACAAGATGTAATCAACACTACTAGCAACCCACAGGTACCAATTTGAGGTATTGATAGAAATATTGAATACAAGAGATGAACTAGGGTTTGAGATGAGATGGTGTTGGTGAAGATGTTGATGAAGATTGGTCCTCTTATGATGAGAGGGTTGTTGGTGATGACGATGGCTTTGATTTTCCCCTCCCGGAGGGAAGTTTCCCCTGCAGAATCGCTCCGCCGGAGAGCAAAAGTGCTCCTGCCCAAGTCCCGCTTCGAGACGGCGGCGTGATACGTCTCCAACGTATCTATAATTTTCTATTGTTCCATGCTATTATATTATCTATTTTGGATGTTTTATATGCATTAATACGCTTTTATATTATTTTTCGGACTAACTTATTAATCTAGAGCCCAGTGCCAGTTTCTGTTTTTTCCTTGTTTTTGAGTTTCGCAGCAAAGGAATATCAAACGGAAAGAAACTTTACGATGATTTTTGTTGGACCAGAAGACACCCCGGAGACTTGAGAACCAAGCCGGAAGAGCCACGAGGTGGTAACAAGGGGGGAGGGCGCGCCCTAGGGGGGTGGGTACGCCCCCTGCCTTGTGGGCCCCTCGTGACCCCCTGACCTACTTCTTCCTCCTATATATTCACATATATTCCAGAAACATCAGAACAAGCCACGAAACCACTTTTCTGCCTCCGCAACCTTCTGTACCCGTGAGATCCCATCTTGGGGCCTTTTCCAGCATCCCGCCAGAGGGGGATTCGACGATAGAGGGCTTCACATCAACCCTATTGCCCTTCCTATGAAGCGTGATTAGTTTACCACAGACCTACGTGTCCATAACTAGTAGCTAGATGGCTTATTCTCTCTCTTTGATTCTCAATACCATATTCTTCTCGATGTTCTTGGAGATTTATCTGATGTACTCTTATTTTGCGGTGTGTTTGTCGAGATCCGATGAATTGTGGATTTATGATCAGCTTATCTATGAATATTATTTGAATCTTCTCTGAATTCTTATATGCATGATTTGATATCCTTGTAAGTCTCTTCGAATTATCACTTTGGTTTGGCCAACTGGATTGGTTTTTCTTGCAATGGGAGAAGTAGTTGGCTTTGGGTTCAATCTTGCGGTGTCCTCACCCAGTGGCAAAGTAGGGGTAGCGAGGCACGTACTGTATTGTTGCCATCGAGGGTAAAAACATGGGGTTTTCATCATATTGCTTGAGTTTATTCCTATACATCATGTCATCTTACTTAAGGCGTTACTCTGTTCTTCATGAACTTAATACTCTAGATGCAGACATGAGTCGGTCGATGTGTGGAGTAATAGTAGTAGATGCAGGCAGGAGTCGGTCTACTTGTCACGGACGTGATGCCTATATTTCATAATCATTGTCTTGGATATCGTCATAACTTTGCACTTTTCTATCAATTGCTCGACAGTAATTTGTTCACCCACCGTATTATTTGCTATCATGAGAGAAGCCTCTAGTGAAACCTATGGCCCCCGGGTCCATTTTCTATCATATTAGTTTCCGATCCACTATTTTGCAATCTTTTACTTTCAAATCTATAAATCAAAAACCCAAAAATATTTTATCTTTCTTTATCAGATCTCACTTTTGCAAATAACCATGAAGGGATTGACAACCCCTTTATAGCGTTGGGTGCAAGTGTTTGATTGTTTGTGTAGGTATTGGCGATTTGCGCATTCTTCTCCTACTGGATTGATACCTTGGTTCTCAAACTGAGGGAAATACTTATCTCTACTTTGCTGCATCACCCTTTCCTCTTCAAGGGAAAAACCAACGCAAGCTCAAGAACTAGCAGGAATAATTTCTGGCGCCGTTGCCCGGTATATCTACGCCCAGTCAAGATCTACATCAAGCCTACCAAGTACTTGTCATAAACTCTAATCTCTTGCATTACATTATTCGCCATTCGCCTCTCGTTTTCCTCTCCCCCACTTCTAAAACGTTTTCGGAAAAAAATACAAAAACATTTGCCTTTTTATTTGCCTTCTTTTCCGTTCTCCCTTATGTCTTAATTGGTTTGTTTGCTCGTTTACTTGGCATAATTGTTGTCAGATTTGGGGTTCCACAGACCCTTGATAGATTCGAACACTAGGGTGCGTGCGAAGAACTCAACTTCCCCTGAATGCCTACCCGCCAATCTCACGGCCTTGCTCGATGAACACACCAAAGGGTCGAGACACAACGATTTACCCAGGTTCAGGCCACCTAGCAGTGAGTGTCCCTACTCCTGCAATGTAGTGGATTTGCCTCGAGGTGGACTGAGGATGAACCAGTACAGTGGTGGAACAACCTCAGGAGGTGTGTTCTTGCTTGGGTGGTGGTGAGGGTGGTCTGAATGATCTGTCCCCTTGCTAGGTGGTGGCTATCCTATATTTGTCATGGCCTTGGTCCTCTTCCCCCGAAATATAGGCGGCAAGGGATTCCACAATGGCCAAATTCGAAAGGAGACAACCAGTACATCTTATCCTGACAAAAGGTGGTCTTCACCTGCAAAGCTTCCGGCCATGACGCCATGGTGGGCTTGGTGATGACCTTTGCCCTGTCGCCCTGGCGGTCTTGGTCTTGTTGCATGGAAATGAAAACCTTTGGCTGATCCCTCGGGACTCCACGTCTGGGCTTGCCTCCTTAGCACCAAAGAGGAAACCTGCTCCACTGCGCCCGCTGGCGCCCGCCTAGCCTTGGTCGTCATGGCTTGCGTCATCTGAACCTCACGAGGTGGGGGCTTGCATAGAGATCTCCGCTCCTCAGGAACCAATCTAGAGAGGCTGCCCCTTCTGGAGGTCTTGGCGTCGTCCGCCTCGCGAGGCTTGGCCCCTCGCGAGGGTCTTGAGTGTTGATGCTCAAGATGGGTCGTACCAGGTTGGTGACGAAGCCACGCCATGGGTCACAAGCAGGAAAGTCTGGGTACCCTGGTTCCCAGAACGCTGACAGTAGCCCCGAGGCCCAAGGCACGCTCAGCCTTGGCTTCGAGGTGAAACCAAAGGGCAAGGGAGAACCGCCGCGGGCCCCACACGCTTGTGGACCGGTCGACGCGTGGCACTTTGTGAGAGGTGGGCACCTCCACTTCCCCACGCAGCCTTGGCAACCGTCAGACTAGGGGGGCCGCCTGTTGTAAGCACAACCTTGCCTGACTCGACCGCCGCGCTCAACTCTGCTCCCCTTCCTTTCTTGTGAACTTGCAGCTTCTCTCCCAGACTCAGCGGCGACACCAATCCTCCCTTGACACCATGGCCCCTAGGTCGAAGAGGAAAGGGAAGTTCCGTGCTCCTGCCGAGCCCCAGTCGGGCTTTGAGCCCGCGCTCGATCGGTCGACGATGGTCAACCAGGAGGGGTTGGACAAGGTCCGGCCGGCCCTCACCGCTGATACGTCTCCGTCGTATCTATAATTTTTGATTATTCCATGCCAATATTCTACAACTTTCATATACTTTTGGCAACTTTTTATACTATTTTTTGGGACTAACATATTGATCCAGTGCCCAGTGCCAGTTCCTGTTTGTTGCATGTTTTTTGTTTCACAGAATATCCATATCAAATGGAGTCCAAACGGAATAAAAACAGATGGAGATTTTTTTGGAATATATGTGAATTTTGGGAAGCGAAACTAACACGAGACGATGCTCGAGTGGGCCTCGAGGGTGGGGGGCGCCCCCCCTGCCCAGGGCGCTCCCTGGGCCCTCGAGCCCACATCGTAAGGCGGTTGATGCCCTTCTTTCGCTACAAGAAATATAATTTCCGGATGAAAATCGTGTCAAAACATGAGCCCAATCGGAGTTACGGATATCCGGGAATTTAAGAAACGGTGAAGGGGCAGAATCTGGGAACGCAGAAACAGAAAGAGACAGAGAGACAGATCCAATCTCGGAGGGGCTCTCGCCCATCCGCCGCCATGGACCAGAGGGGAAACCCTTCTCCCACCTAGGGAGAAGGTCAAGGAAGAAGAAGAAGGAGGAGGGGGGCTCTCTCCCCCTCGCTTCCGGTGGCGCCGAAGTGCCACCGGGGCCATCATCGTGTGACAGCGATCTACACCAACACCTCTGTCATCTTCACCAACATCTCCATCACCTCCCCCATCCATCTACAACAGTCCACTCTTCCGCAACCCGCTGTACCCTCTACTTGAACATGGTGCTTTATGCTTCATATTATTATCCAATGATGTGTTGCCATCTTATGATGTTTGAGTAGATTATCATTGTCCTATCGGTGATTGGTGAATTGCTATGATTGATTTAAATTGCTTGTGGTTATGTTGCTGTCCTTTGGTGCCCATCATATGAGCGCGCGCGTGGATCACACCATAGGGTTAGTTGTATGTTGATAGAACTACGTATTGGAGGGCAAGAGTGACAGAAGCTTCAACCTAGCGTAGAAATTGATGCATATGGGATTGAAGGGGGACCAACATATCTCATTGCTATGGTTGGGTTTTATCTTAATGAACGTTACTAGTTGCGGATGCTTGCTAGTAGTTTCAATCATAAGTGCATAGAATTCCAAGTAAGGGATGACATGCTAGCAGTGGCCTCTCCCACATAAAACTTGCTATCGGTCTAGTAACGTAGTCAATTGCTTAGGGGCAATTTCGCAACTCCTACCACCACTTTTCCACACTCGCTATCATTAACTTTATTGCCTCTTTATCTTAACAGCCCCTAGTTTTATTTACGTGCTCTTTATATTCTTGCAAACCTATCCCACAAAAACTACAAAGTACTTCTAGTTTCATACTTGTTCTATGTAAAGTAAACGTCAAGCGTGCGTAGAGTTGTATCGGTGGTCGATAGAACTTGAGGGAATATTTGTACTGCCTTTAGCTCCTCGTTGGGTTCGACACTCTTACTTATTGAAAGAGGCTACAGCTGATCCCCTACACTTGTGGGTTACCAAGACCTTTTTCTGGCGCCGTTGCCGGGGAGGAATAGCGTGGGGTGAATATTCTCGTGTGTGCTTGTTTGCTTTATCACTAAGTAGATTTTATTTGCTATTCTAAGTTGTTTTCTATCTTTAGTTATGGGTAGGAAACGCAAAATACCAAAAAAATAGTGGTACCTGCTGAACCAATGGTTGAAGAACCACTCAAAATCTATCACACTACGAAAGCTTATTACTTGGATCATCTTTGATCCCTATGTGCTCGGGCTGAAACCCCAACTAGCTTAGTTGAGGGAAAATCTTTAGATGAGCATGCTTGTTATGTGCGACACCGCATATCTGAAAAAGGGAAACTTTTACTGGATCAAATTCATTTGCAATGCTATGCTTGGAATTTATGTGAAATATATGATTTTACTTGTCGCCCTGAAGACCCTAAGAAACACCTTCCCTACCAATGTGAGTTTAGCGATAATGGAATTGTATCTTCGTATGCTAAGGGTGTTTATAGTTACTATGATGTTCAACAAATTGAATAATTTTTTGCTTTTGAGGGTGCTTATGAAATTGCTTCTTTGATTGAAAAGTATGATGCTACTCTTTACAAATCTGAAAAATTTGCCATATTTAAATATTGTTATGATAATTATGCTTCTAATGCCTATGTTAAACCATATATTGAGGACTCCTCCGCTGTCCAAGAAGAAACTACTATTTTGCAGGAGTCTATGGAAGAAGAAATTAATGACATTGTGAACTCACTGGATGAAAAAGATGAGGAGGAGAGCGAAGAACAAAAGGAGGAAGAGCGGATTGATCACCCATGCCCACCTTCTAATGAGAGTAACTCTTTATCTCATACATTGTTTAATTTCCCTTCGTGCTTACCGAAGGATGAATGTTATGATGATTGTTATGATCCCGTTGATTCTTTTGAAATATCCCTTTTTGATGATGCTTGCTATGCTTGTGGCCAAGATGCCAATATGAATTATGCTTATGGAGATGAACTTGCTATAGTTCCTTATGTTAAACATGAGATAGTTGCTATTGCACCCACACATGATAGTCCTATTATCTTTTTGAATTCTCCAAACTACACTATATCGGAGAAGTTTGCACTTATTAAGGATTATATTGATGGGTTGCCTTTTTCTGTTACACATGATGATTTTGATGAATATAATATGCATGTGCTTGCTGCTCCTACTTGCAATTATTATGAGAGAGGGACCACATCTCCGCCTCTCTATGTTTCCAACACGATAAAATTGCAAGGAACTGCTTATACTATGCATTGGCCTTTAATTGATGTGCATGAATTGTTATTGTATGACATGCCTATGCATAGGAAGAGAGTTAGACTTCGTTGTTTCATGACACATATCACTTTGTGCTCACTACTAAATGTCAAATCATTGCTAATTAAAATTGGCTTTGATATACCTTGGGATCCGGGTGGATCCATTACTTGAGCACTATATGCCTAGCTTAATGGCTTTAAAGAAAGCGCTGCCAGGGAGACAACCCGGAAGTTTTAGAGAGTCATTTATTTCTGTTGTGTCCTTTTATAAAGTTAAAAAAAGAGGGGAACCTAAAACTTTGAAAATCTTGAATTACAGAAACTTTTCATAAAAAATAATTATCCCCTTGTACAATTCCATTGTATTATAAAAATAATGTGCCAAGGTTTGCCTTTAGGATGTTTACAATGCTTGTTGGTTTGTGCGGTGCAGGACAGAAACTTTGGCTGTAGTGCATGATTTTACATTTTTTGCTGGAACGTCAAATGGTTCTGAAACTTTTTTGCATTGTCTTTCTATACAATTTTTTGATTTTTCCTAAATTTGGCAGAATTTTTCAAGTATCAGAAGTATGGTGAATGTTCAGATTATTACAGACTGTTCTATTTTAGACAGAATCTGTTTTTGATGCATAGTTTGCTTGTTTTGATGAAACTATCAATTTCTATCAGTGGATTAAGCCATGGAAAAGTTATATTACAGTAGCTACAAGGCAAAAAAAATATGAATTGGTTTGCAACAGTACTTAGAGTAGTGATTTGCTTTATTATACTAATGGATCTTACCGAGTTTTCTGTTAAAGTTTTGTGTGGATGAAGTGTTTGAAGATCAAGGAGGTCTCGATGTGAGGAGAAGAAGGAGAGGCAAGAGCTCAAGCTTGGGGATGCCCAAGGCACCCCAAGTAAATATTCAAGGAGACTCAAGCGTCTAAGCTTGGGGATGCCCCGGAGGGCATCCCCTCTTTCTTCAACAAGTATCGGTATGTTTTCGGTTTCGTTTCATTCATGTGATATGTGCAACTCTTGGAGCGTCGTGTGCTTTCTATTTTTCCATTTAATAAATGCACCATGCTGGTATGAGATAGTCCTTGGTTGATTTATAGAATGCTCTTCGCACTTCACTTATATCATTTGAGTATGGCTTTATAGAATACTTCATGTGCTTCACTTACATCATTTGAAGTTTGGATTGCCTGTTTCTCTTCACATAGAAAACCGCCATTTGTAGAATGCTCTTTTGCTTCACTTATAATTGTTAGAGCGTGGGCATAACTTTTGTAGAAAGAATTAAAACTCTCTTGCTTCACTTATATATATTTAGAGAGTTGACAGGAACTGGTCATTCACATGGTTAGTCATAAAATCCTACATAAACTTGTAGATCGCTGAATATGATATGTTTGATTCCTTGCAATAGTTTTGCGATATAAAGATGGTGATATTAGAGTCATGCTAGTGGGTAGTTGTGGATTGTAGAAACACTTGTGTTGAGGTTTGTGATTCCCGTAGCATGCACATATGGTGAACCGTTATGTGACGAAGTTGGAGCATGATTTATTTATTGAGTGTCATCCTTTGTGTGGAGGTCGGGGGCGCGCGATGGTTAAGTCCTACCAACCTCCCCCCTAGGAGCATGCGTGTAGTACTTGGTTTCGATGGCTAATAAATTTTTGCAATAAGTATGTGAGTTCTTTATGACTAATGTTGAGTCCATGGATTATACGCACTCCCACCCTTCCACCATTGCTAGCCTCTCTTGTACCGCGCAACTTTCACCGGTACCATACACCCACCATATACCTTCCTCAAAACAGCCACCATACCTACCTATTATGGCATTTCCATAGCCATTCCGAGATATATTGCCATGTAACCCCACCGCTCCATTTATTATGACACGCACCATCATTGTCATATTGCCTTGCATGATCGTAAGATAGCTAGCATGATGTTTCCATGGCTTGTCCATTTTTTGATGTCATTGCTACGCTAGATCATTGCACATCCCGGTACACCGCCGGAGGCATTCACATAGAGTCATATTTTGTTCTAGCTTCGAGTTGTAATCTTTGAGTTGTATGTAAATAAAAGTGTGATGATCTTCATTATTAGAGCATTGTCCCATGTGAGGAAAGGCCAAAAAAGGGGGGATGGCCTAAAAAAATAGAGTGGGGCTAAAAAAAAGAAAAAGAAAAGAGAAAGCCCTCCAAAAAAAACAAAAAAATGAGAGAAAAGAGAGAAGGGACAATGCTACTATCCTTTTCCACACTTGTGCTTCAAAGTAGCACCATGATCTTCATAATAGAGAGTCTCTTGTTTTGTCACTTCCATATACTAGTGGGAATTTTCATTATAGAACTTGGCTTGTATATTCCAACAACGGGCTTCCTCAAATGCCCTAGGTCTTCATGAGCAAGCAAGTTGATGCACACCCACTAGTTTTCTTTTTGAGCTTTCATACACTTATAGCTCTAGTGCATCTGTTACATGGCAATCCCAACTCACTCACATTGATATGGATTGATGGTCATCTCCATAGTCCATTTATTTTCCTAGTTGATGTGAGACTTTCTCCCACCTTTTGTCTATCACCACCTTCTATTCCACCCATAATGCTATGTCCATGGCTCACGCTCATGTATTGCGTGAAAGTTGAAAAAGTTTGAGAATACTAAAGTATGAAACAATTGCTTGGCTAAAACCGGGGTTGTGCGTGATTTAAATACTTTGTGTGGTGAAGATGGAGCATAGCCAGACCATATGATTTTGTAGGGATAACTTTCTTTTGCCATGTTATTTTGAAGAGGCATGATTGCTTTATTAGTATGCTTGAAGTATTATCGTCCTAATGTCAAATGATAGACTATTGCTTTGAATCACCCGTGTCTTAATATTCATGCCATGATTAGATTACATGATAAAGATTATGCTAGGTAGAATTCCACATCAAAAATTATCTTTTTTATCATTTACCTACTCGAGGACGAGCAGGAATTAAGCTTGGGGATGCTGATACGTCTCCGTCGTATCTATAATTTTTGATTGTTACATGCCAATATTCTACAACTTTCATATACTTTTGGCAACTTTTTATACTATTTTTTGGGACTAACATATTGATCCAGTGCCCAGTGCCAGTTCCTGTTTGTTGCGTGTTTTTTGTTTCGCAGAATATCCATATCAAACGGAGTCCAAACGGAATAAAAACGGATGAAGATTTTTTTTGGAATATATGTGAATTTTGGGAAGCGAAACTAACACGAGACGATGCTCGAGTGGGCCCCGAGGGTGGGGGGCGTGCCCCCTGCCCAGGGCGCTCCCTGGGCCCTCGAGCCCACACCGTAAGGCGGTTGATTCCCTTCTTTCGCCGCAATAAAGCTAATTTCCGGATAAAAATCGTGTCAAAAGATGAGCCTAATCGGAGTTACGAATCTCCGGGAATTTAAGAAACGGTGAAGGGGCATAATCTGGGAACGCAGAAACAGAAAGAGACATAGAGACAGATCCAATCTCGGAGGGGCTCTCGCCCCTCCGCCGCCATGGACGCCATGGACCAGAGGGGAAACCCTTCTCCCACCTAGGGAGAAGGTCAAGGAAGAAGAAGAAGGAGGGGGCTCTCTCCCCCTCGCTTCCGGTGGCGCCGGAGTGCCATCGGGGCCATCATCGTGTGACGACGATCTACACCAACACCTCCGTCATCTTCAACAACATCTCCATCACCCCCCATCTATCTACAGCGGTCCACTCTCCCGCAACCCGCTTTACCCTCTACTTGAACATGGTGCTTTATGCTTCATATTATTATCCAATGATGTGTTGCCATCTTATGATGTCTGAGTAGATTATCGTTGTCCTATTGGTGATTGGTGAATTGCTATGATTGATTTAAATTGCTTGTGGTTATGTTGCTGTCCTTTGGTGCCCATCATATGAGCGCGCGCGTGGATCACACCATAGGGTTAGTTGTATGTTGATAGGACTACGTATTGGAGGGCAAGTGTGACAGAAGCTTCAACCTAGCGTAGAAATTGATGCATATGGGATTGAGGGGGGACCAATATATCTTATTGCTATGGTTGGGTTTTACCTTAATGAACGTTAGTAGTTGCGGATGCTTGCTAATAGTTCCAATCATAAGTGCATAGAATTCCAAGTAAGGGATGACATGCTAGCAGTGGCCTCTCCCACGTAAAACTTGCTATCGGTCTAGTAACGTAGTCAATTGCTTAGGGGCAATTTCGCAACTCCTACCACCACTTTTCCACACTCGCTATCATTAACTTTATTGCCTCTTTATATTAACAGCCCCTAGTTTTATTTACGTGCTCTTTATATTCTTGCAAACCTATCCCACAAAAACTACAAAGTACTTCTAGTTTCATACTTGTTCTAAGTAAAGTAAACGTCAAGCGTGCGTATAGTTGTATCGGTGGTCGATAGAACTTGAGGGAATATTTGTTCTGCCTTTAGCTCATCGTTGGGTTCGACACTCTTACTTATCGAAAGAGGCTACAACTGATCCCCTACACCTGTGGGTTATCTACCGCCGATTCCAACGAGTGGAAGGCGACGATAGTCTAGCCTGCATCCCGGTCCATGGTGGACATGGAGGCCACTGATACGTCCATTTTGAATCATGCTTTTATATCGATATTTATTGCATTATGGGCTGTTATTACACATTATGTCACAATACTTATGCCTTTTCTCTCTTATTTTACAAGGTTTACATGAAGGGGGAGAATGCCGGCATCTGGAATTCTGGGCTGGAAAAGGAGCAAATATTAGAGACCTATTCTGCACAACTCCAAAGTCCTGAAACTCCACGAAAGTCAGTTTTGGAATATATTAAAATATTGGCGAAGAAAGCACCAGAGGGGGGCCACCCACCGTCCACGAGGGTGGGGGGCACACCCTACCCCCCTCGGCGCGCCCCTTGTGTAATGCCCTGGATGGGACTATACCTCCTACGTGTCGAGGCACGACTTAAAGGTATAAGCCCATCCTAGAATGATCTCAAGTTTGGTATCTTTGCACGACTCATGTAAAAGAGGGATTAAATTGCAAAAGGAGATAGTTGGCTTACACTCGCCACTTCACACATTACAATACATAAGCAATACATCATTCAAAACATCACAACCCGACTACGGGCGAAGAACCAAAAGAAAGATACCAAAACATAAAGCCACAGGTCAGGATTGAATCCTAGTAGAAACCACTACTGATCGTCGAAACGTCACAAGCATAAGGCCAAACTCTTCACCGAACTCCCTGAAGAACTTGAACTAGCTCCTGCATCATACTCGGCTGAACCTGCATCTGGTGTTGTAGTATCTGTGAGCCACGAGGACTCAGCAATCCCATAACCATGGGTAACAAGACTAGCAAAGCTTTATGGGTAGGAAGAGGTTAAGTGGTGAGGTTGCAGCAGCGGCTAAGCATAATATGGTGGCTAACTTACGAGTACCAGAATAAGATGAGCATCTACGCAAACGGTCGCAAAAGGAGATCGCTAAAGATCCTGAACTACATACGGTCATACATAACCCCACCGTGTTCTCTTCTCAAAGTGAAAAGAGACAGTCACGGTTACTCACACAGTTGTGTGTTTTACTTCGGATCATCTGTCAAGTTTTCTACAACCGGACATTAACAAATTCCAATCTGCCACATAACCGCAGGCACGACTTTCGAAAGATCATAACCCTGCAGGGGTGTTCCAACTTAGCCCATCACAAGCTCTCACGATTAGCTGAAGTGATAAATATAATATCATCACCCCTTATCTTAGGGAAAATCCGATCAGGCTCGGCATCCCGGTAGCACAAGTCATTTCGACAATGGTAAAACAAGTCCAGCAAGACCTCCCGGCGTGCCGACACCCTGATAGTAGCCGCGCGTATCTCGTCTCAGGCCACGACCGGATGAGCACAGCGTACAGCAACCGAAGACCCCAGATAACTGGGTGGCACCGCACACGACTCTATTTGGGACCAACACCATCAGCACTGGCCCCCCTTGCTATGTAGAATTAAGAATCCTCGGGGACGCGACCCCCTATGCAATTTTAATTAATTAATTAAGTTGTTATTATGAGGCAAATTAAAACCAATGTTGGGCCTTGCTGGAGGAGTTTTATTCAAAGTCGAACTGTCAAGGGGTCCCCATTTCACCCATCGTGTAAGGAACGCAAAATCAAGGAACATAATGCCGGTTTATCGGCGCCTAAGGTGGCATGAGTGGAACAAAACACCGAGCAAAAGGCCAAGCCTTCCACCCATGCCCAGTATATAGGTGTGTTAATAATAATTATAGATATTGTGATATATCCAACAACAAGTTCCCTCCTGGAACGAACTTCATCTTCACCTGCAACTAACAACGCTATAAGAGGGGCTGAGCAAGCGGGGCTGAGCAAGCGGGTAACATAGCCAAACAGTGGTTTTGCTAGGAAGGTTTCAAATGTTAGAGGTTTCATGGCAACAAGGAGAGGCTGACATAAAAGATGGGTAGCGCGACATGTAACGATAGCATCGAGACAACTAAGCATGGCAATGGTAGTAAAGGTATCCAAGGGTATGATCATCTTGCCTGGGATTCCACAAGGGAGAAGAACGGATCCATGAAGTAGACGGAGAAACAGTCGAGCGAATCCTCACAACTTCGGAACGAAACCGAAGCTAACAAGAGAAGCAACCGGAAAGAAACAAGCAACACGGTAAACACACAAGCATAAGCATGGCATACGATGCACATCCAAGCATGATGCATGTCCGGTTTAATTATGCATGGCATGACAAAGTGCACAAACAAAACTACAAGTTAAGTGGAGCTCAATATGCAACGAGTTGCATATTGACGAAACACCACATTAATTATTTAATTGACTCTCGTTTATTTACAAGACAAGATTAATTGTTTGTTAACATGGCAAGAGGTGAAGCAAAAATAAACTACCTATTTAGACATTTTAAATGAGGCCGGAAAATAACAACAACATATCCGTAAACTCCTCATGTGCATATTTATGAATTTGGTACTGATCTGCCTATTACCACATTTTAAAGTTGTTAAACAGCAAAACAAAGTGCATCATGTTATTCTACACATTTTTCTACTCCATTTACATATAAAGTTTATTAAAAACCGAGCTACGGTTATTTAGTTATGAAATAAATCATTTTAGCAAGTTAATTACACAAAGTAATGAAAACAGCAAGTTAAACATTTCAAACAGGGATGAAAGTTGGACATTCTTAATCTATGCAAAATTCTGAGCAAAAAACATATCAAGTTTGTTTAAAACTGACGCATGATTTGAGAGTTATCAGCATTTGAAAAGATGGCATTTACTGTAAATATGCAAGTCATGGAAAAGAGCTAAATTCGTCTAGGAAAAAAAAACATGGCACGGGCTGAATCTGAGAAACAGGCCCAGGCCGGATGACAAAGGGATAAGACGGCCAGTCTCACACTAAAAATAAAAGGCCAGGCAAAATATGTGGACCTGGGACTCGAACCCAAGATCTCCTAGATGGAGGCATGCACAGGTGACCAGTGGGCTACGATGCAAGTTTGATACATAATGCCTTTATACGCTACAAGAACCGGACCCTGTCACTTACCTGACGAAACTGAAACTGAAACGGAGATAGCTTGCTTTGTGGCCATGGCTGGGAACATAGGATGCTGGTGCGGCGATGCTGCTTTTGGCCACGGCCAGCAGGGCACGGGGCGGCGCCGTGAGGTGGAAAACGGCGAGGATGGACATATCCGAAGCTCAGGCAGTGAGATCTGGTGACACGGTGGCTGCTCCTGGGCATATATAGAGAGAGAGAAATTAGAGGAGGGAGATAGCCAGGAAGGAACGAGAGCAGGAGAAGGATGGGCAGAGGCACGGCGACCTGCGGTGCTCCGGCGTCGTGCTCGCCGGCATGGCATGAGGAAACAGAACGTCGGGAGGCGAAGCTCTGCTCGGGCCAGAGGGAGGCGGCCAGAGGAAAGGGACACACGATGCGGCTTGAGCCAACGCACATACGCGCTCGTGGAGGAGAGCGCTCGTCTCCTTGCGCGGGCGCACGATGCAGGGCCTCTGGCGATGCTACAGCTTCGCGTGGGGCTCGGTTGCCGGCGGTGCAGGGAGCACCAGCGGACAAGGACAGCTCCAGGAACTCGACGGGGCGACGGAGCTGCAGGGGAGGTCCAGGACGCTGCAGGCACCAGATCCGGGGCGGAGGGACTCGTCTGGAGCCGGACCGGTGAGACTCCATGGGGCGGCGGCCATGGCGTACATCAAGGGGTGAGGTGGTCCTCCGGTGACGCTTGGATGCTCCGGCGAGTTGCGGCTCGTCGCTGGCAGTGACAGGAACGGAGGAGAGGTGATGCCCGGGGCAGAGGAGGCCTGGCCTCAGGCTCGAGGAGGGTGGAGGGGGCAGGTGCTCTGGTTGGCTAGATTTGGAAAACGAGGAAAGGGGCTCTGTAGATCGGGATGGATCCCGAGGTGCGAGGGCAGTGGGTGGCGGCGGCAACGAGGAGGATGGGACATTGATCCTAAAATTTAGGGTTAGGTGTCTATATATAGTAGGTGGGTTTAACTTAGGGGCTATTCGGTCCCTCCGATCGAAATCGGACGGACGAGATAAAATAGGTAGGGAGTCCAAATAAGAAAACGGAGATATTTTAGGGATGTTTGGGGATGATCCGGACCCAATGGTAACGAGAACCCCGGGTCGGTTCGGGGCAGTTTCGGACAAGTAGTGAGGAGATGAAAAGTGGCCTGTGTAGAATGTGTAGGCTGAGAAGAGAGAGAGAGATGGCAACCCGGCAACAGGTTTCAGAGCACTGAAACGTCCGACGTTTATCCGGCTATAGTGCCGCTATAAGTTAAACGGTTGGGCTATCGAACGAACTCCGAACGCGATGAAATATGGCAGGCGGGCTGTCTACACTATAATAAGACCACACGCCAAGTTTCAACCCGTTCCGAGAACATTCTTCGGCCACCTATAAAATAAATATTCGGAGGTGCCACGGGCGCGTGCGAGTGTGACTGGACTCGGAACGGACAACGGAGAGAACTGGGGAGCCCGAACGAATGCAAGTTTTGAAAACATGTTGATGAAATGCACATGATGACATGATGCAAAGCAAAATAATAACGCAAGCACAAAAGGAACACACGGGAGGACCCGGAACATCTGGAATCTTCTGGAATCTTCTGGGACGTCGGTCTTCGGGCGTCACAACTCTCCCACACTAACAGAGGATCTCGACCCGAGATCCTAGAGATAGCACCGGGTAAAAACGAAAGAGGAAGAGGTAAAGAGGAAGAGGGAAACAAGGACAACTTGAGATGAATGAAACAGACAATCGTCAGATTTCTCAACGGCGTCCGTAAGGAATAACTTGAAGAGAAGGCACACCGGTTGAAAAAGGATTAACATGAAAATCTTGATGGTTAAGAAGGACTAGCACTCCCATAGAAATATGAGAATACCGATTAGGAAAAGGTATGGAATCAACATTTGACAACGAAGCAACTCGAATACCAGAATCAAAACAACAACAAAGGATAGATATGATTATGAAGAAGATTATGTTGCAACATATCTATCCAAACAGAGAATTGAACGAATGAATTCCGTAGGTACATCAACTTGACGAGAAGCCACTTGGAAGAACAAAAGGTAAATAAAAAGGAACAAGGAACAGATAGAACAAATACAAGATAGAAGCTTCATTCCACATATTCGTGCTGAAAGCTCATGGAACGTGTTACAAAAGGGTTTTGCAATCCCCGGATCAGCATAGCCAAGGACCCTTTAAGATGCAACTCCCGATCGGAACAAGTCCATAAAACCACTTCACTCAATGTAGAACCCCGAACTTCATATCATGCATCCGTTGGAAGAATGCCTAGAACTACTAGATGAACCCACCTATTAATTTCCGAAAGTTTCCAGTTATGCAATCAGGTGTTGGGGATACAGGGGAAGCACCGCGCAATCAACTCTAAACCTGTTGGGGAACGTTGCATGGGAAACAAAAATTTTCCTACCGTTCACCAAGATCAATCTAGTAGATGCAACTACGAGGGGAGAGTAGGATCCACATACCCTTGTAGATCGCTAAGCGGAAGCGTTAAGAACGCGGTTGATGGAGTCGTACTCGCCGCGATTCAGATCGCCGAAGATCCTAGCACCGAAGCAACGGTGCCTCCGCGTTCTTCACACGTACGGCTCGGGGACGTCTCCTCCTTCTTGATCCAGCAAGGGGTGGAGGAGAGGTTGATGGAGAACCGGCAGCACGACGGCGTGGTGGTGATGGTGGATGAAGATTCCAGCAGGGCTTCGCCTAAGCACCGCGGGAGAGGAAGATGATATGGGAGAGGGAGGGCAGCACCGAGGCACAAACTTGTGTTGGCTGCCCTCCCTCTACCTCTCTATATATAGGGGGAAGGAGGAGAGGGGGGCGCCCTAGGGTTTCCCCTAGCGGGCCGGCGGCCA
>LR738710.1:889770790-889790326 GCA_902687465.1 Secale cereale
TTTTTTTTCTCTTCTGCGAGAGTCACGGTTTTGCTTTCGCCAGAGGCACGGTTGTGATTTTGCGAGAGGCACGAGCGTGCCTCTTTTGGAAAGGGGAAAAACTAGTGCGTCCGGTTCGGTTTTTTCGTCCAGTTTTTTTCGTGGAAAAAAGGTTCGTCGAAACCTATCGACATGGGATCTGGTTTTGAAGATTTCGACGTGAAGAATTCAACGGTGAAAACGGTTCGAGATTTGAACGCACGGTTCAAAAGATAAAACATTTTGAATAAACGGATGTACGAAAAAAGGAAAAACGCCCATGTTGCGACAAGTGGCGCACATGCAGCGCGCCACTTGTCACAATTTAGGGTTTAGGGTGATCTTTACAACGAGTACTCCTCAATTAGTGTCGCCGCTCTTCTCCTTTCTCAAATTGTCTTAAAAAACTCCTTTCTCAAACATTGCTAAGAGCAACTCTAGGGCTAGTACTAAGTTTTTTTCACACAGTACAGACGCAAGCGCTCATACATACGCACATACACTCACTCATATGAACACACATAAACACACCATATCCCTATGAGCATCTTCGAGAGACCGAGTCTGCATATCATCTTGAGATTTACAAAGTTATCGTAGGCGCCTCGTCGTCGACGGGAACGTCTCCTCCCACTGAAAGCGCGTCGCCGAAAATTTTAAAATAAATCCAGAAATAATGCGAGCACCGGGACTTGAACCTTGATGGGCTCGGGATACCACTTTTCCTCTAACCATTCAATTACAAGTTGGCCGCGGTGCTAGTACTAAGTTTACTAGTAACATGCACGTGCAACGCACATATAGTTATGAAGTTACGGTTTGCTCTCCAGGCATCTCCAATGGCAACTCGCAAAAAACCTCCCATCTCCGTCCGCGGACATGGGGGAGGGGACCAGTCCGTGGACATGGATGCGAGAGGTAGCCATCTAACCATAGCTGCATACATTTTCACAACAACTCAAACCAACTGGACGAAATTCATGCAAACACGACCGGATTTCACGCAAACATGACAAATTTCATATAAAAAGCCGGATTTTCATATAAACATGACGGATTTCAGTACATTTACATCAACGGTGCTAGTCCGCTCTGAAGGTATAATAATACCTAATCTAACCGGATCCCTTTGTCTTCCTCATGTCCGGCAGCCCGATCACCGGACTGCTCGGACCCCTGGAGGTATATGCTTCAGCGCAAGCCCGCCACTCATCGGAGTGGAACCCCCGGCTGATGCTTCAGCGGGAGGGGAAAGCGACGCCTCCGCTTCCGTGAAGCCCATGTGGGATCGACGGAGGTCCTCGAAAGAGAGGTCACCTAAGCGGTGGCCTTTGTGGGACCCAAGCGATGGCGGACTCCCGTGTTCTACTTCTCCTCGGTGATGGCGGCGAACGCATAGGCGCAGGCCACCGACTCGTCGCTCTCCGCACATCCGACTTCTGCCTCTGCCTGCATGGCGCGATCGCATGCACGGGAGGCGCGGTCACAGGCACGATAGACGCGGTCGCAGACACGGGAGGCGCAACCTTATATGCGGGAGGTGTGGTCGTCGACTGCAGTGATGATGCACGTGCCACCGTGCTCCCAACCGTATCGACGTCGATCAACTGGATACTCCTCGTCGAGTGGGCCTGGAGCGGCTAGTTGCTGAACCACGCGGCGGCTTGGGGCGGCATCTTGCTCCGTCGGGTGAGGCTCAGGGGTGGAGCAGCGAGCTTCCTCGGTCGTATCCGGCTGGCTCGGCGTGCTGATACGTCTCCATCATATATACTTTTCCAAATATTTTTGCTCTTATTTTGGATTCTAATTTGCATGATTTGAATGAAACTAACCCGGACTCACGTTGTTTTCAGCACAACTAACCCGGACTCACGTTGTTGAACCACGCGGTGGCTTGGGGCGGCATCTTGCTTCGTCGGGTGAGGCTCAGGGGTGGAGGAGCGAGCTGCCTCGGTCGTATCCGGCTGGCTCGGCGTGCTGATACGTCTCCATCGTATATACTTTTCCAAATATTTTTGCTCTTATTTTGGATTCTAATTTGCATGATTTGAATGAAACTAACCCGGACTCACGTTGTTTTCAACAGAACTACCATGGTATTGTTTTTGTATAGAAATGAAAATTCTCGGAATTGGACAATTTTTTTTGGAGATTTTTATGAAATAAATAAAAAAATACTGGATTGGAGATCCACAGGAGGGGACCCACCAGTGGCCCACAAGGCACTTGCGCGTGGCCTCCCCCTGAGCGCGCCCAAGTACCTTATGGGGCCCACGTGCCTCCGTTGACCCTAATCTCAAGCCTATAAATTCCTATTTCTCAAGAAAAAATTAAGAGAAGAACTTTCATCGCATTTTATGATACAGAGTTGCCACCACCTCCTGTTTTTCATCGGGAGGCAAGATGTGAAGTCTGTTCGGGGCTCCAGAGAGGGGGATTCGTCATCATCATCATCACCAACCCTTCTTCATCACCAAATTCATGATGCTCACCACCGGCAGTGAGTAATTCCTGTTTAGGCTTGTTGTACGGTGATGGGGTTGCATGAGATTTGTCATGTAATCGAGTGAATTTGTTAGGGCTTGATCCCTAGTATCCACCATGTTTTGAGATTGATGTTGCTATGACTTTGCTATGCTTAATGCTTGTCACTAGGGACCGAGTGCCAAGATTTTAGATATGACCCCTTTATGTTTTTATGAATATATTTGAGTTCTTGATCCTATCTTGCAAGTTATACGCACCTATTATATGTTATGATGTGCATACCCCAAGGTGATAATAATTGGGATTCTTTTCGGCAATTACCGTAGTTTGAGGAGTTCATGTATTCACTATGTGTTAATGCTTTGTTTCGGTTCTATATTAAAAGGAGACCTTAATATCCCTCAGTTTCTTTATAGACCCCGCTTCCACAGGAGGGTAGGACAAAAGATGTCATGCAAGTTCTTATCATAAGCACGCATGACTATATACGGAATACATGCCTACAGTACATTGATGAATTGGAGCTAGTTATGTGTCGCTCTAGGTTGTGACTGTTACGTGATGAATGCCATCCAACAAAATTATCCATCACTAATTGAATGCCTACGCTTTTCGCATATTGATCTTTGCTAAGTTACTACTACTGTTGCTGCTATTACAATCGCTACAAAACTGCTATTGTTACTGTTACTGTTACTGTTGCTATCGCTACTACCACTATCAAACTATCATATTACTGTGCTACTGATCACTTTGCTGCAGATATTTAGTTCTCCAGTTGTGGTTGAATTAACAACTAACTGCTAATACTTGCAAATATTCTTTTGCTCCCCTTGTGTTGAATCAATAAATTTGGGTTGAATACTCTGCCCTCAAAAATTGTAGCGATCCCCTATACTTGTGGGTTATCAAGACTTTTTCTAGCGTCGTTGCCGGGGACCATAGCTCCATTTTTTGAGTCTCTTGGGATTTATATCTGTTGATCACTATGAAGAATGTGAAAGATGATAGAGCCAAGACCGTTCCCTCTAAAATGAGGGGAGGTATATAAGGAACTGCCATCACACTCTACACTTAATTCGCCTTCTGTTTTAAGTAAGCTTGCAAAACCTACACCTGCTTTTAATTATGATATGTTGCAAGTAATTGATGATGACACTTCTGCTATGAATGATGCTAGTACTCTGATTGATCAAATTGTGCCACTAGGTGAATTTCTTAATGAACAACTTGCTAGAGCTACAGAAATTGAAAGTGCTGAAATTGATGAGAATGCTAATCTGATGAAATTTATGATTCACCTATTAGACCTAGTTATCCTAGAATTGAAATGCCTAAGATACCCGAGGGTTGTGTTGTGGATGAGGAGATAACTAGATAACTTCTTGCTTGTAATGATAAAGATGATGTTAACAAAACATTATATAAGCTGAAAGAAAAATCTCTGAATTCAAGAATGAAATATGAGCCTAAGTTTGCTACTTCACCTATCTTTGTTACTGATAAGGATTACAAATTCTCTATCGATCCCGAGATAATTACTTTGGTTGAATCTGATCTTTTCATGGTTATGAAACTGAAACTGTTGTTGCACATCTTACTAAAATGAATGATATATCCACCTGATGACCCACAAGTATAGGAGATCAATCGTAGTCCTTTCTATAAGCAAGAGTGATGAACCCAACCTGGAGCAGAAGGAAATGACAAGCGTTTTTCACTAAGGTATTTTCTGCAAGCACTTAAATTGTCGGTAACTGATAGTTTGATCGCAAGGTAATTTGTAACAAGCTGATAATAGTAACGGTAACAAGGGTGCAGCAAGGTAGCCCAATCCTTTTTGTAGAAAAGGATAGGCCAGAACTTTATCTTATAGCAAGTAAAATGTTCTCGAGGACACATGAGAATTTCATCTAGTCACTTTCATCATGTTTGTTTGATTCGCGTTCGCTATTTTCGATAATTTGATATGCCAGTGCTCGGGTGTTGTTCTTACTTAAACAAGCCTCCCACATATTATTAACCCCTCTCGCAAGCATCCGCAACTACGAAAGAAGAATTAAGATAAATCTAACTATAGCATTAAACATATGGATCCAAATCAGCCCCTTACGAAACAACGCATATACTTGGGTTTAAGCTTCTGTCACTCTAGCAACCCATCATCTAATAACTACTCCACAATGCATTCCCTTAGGCCCAAAGATGGTGAAGTGTCATGTAGTCGACGTTCACATAACACCACTAAGGGAATCACAACATACACATCATCAAAATATCGAACGAATACCAAATTCACATGATTACTTATGACAAGACTTCTCCCATGTCATCAAGAACAAAAGCACTACTCACAAATCATATTCATGTTCAAGATCAGAGGGGTATTCAATAGCATAATGGATCTGAACATATAATCTTCCACCAAATAAACCAACTAGCATCAACTACAAGATGTAACCAACACTACTAGCAACCCACAGGTACCAATTTGAGGTATTGATAGAAATATTGAATACAAGAGATGAACTAGGGTTTGAGATGAGATGGTGTTGGTGAAGATGTTGATGAAGATTGGTCCTCTTATGATGAGAGGGTTGTTGGTGATGACGATGGCTTTGATTTTCCCCTCCCGGAGGGAAGTTTCCCCTGCAGAATCGCTCCGCCGGAGAGCAAAAGTGCTCCTGCCCAAGTCCCGCTTCGAGACGGCGGCGTGATACGTCTCCAACGTATCTATAATTTTCTATTGTTCCATGCTATTATATTATCTATTTTGGATGTTTTATATGCATTAATACGCTATTTTATATTATTTTTCGGACTAACTTATTAATCTAGAGCCCAGTGCCAGTTTCTGTTTTTCCTTGTTTTTGAGTTTCGCAGCAAAGGAATATCAAACAGAAAGAAACTTTACGATGATTTTTCTTGGACCAGAAGACACCCCGGAGACTTGAGAACCAAGCCGGAAGAGCCACGAGGTGGTGACAAGGGGGGAGGGCGCGCCCTAGGGGGGTGGGTACGCCCCTGCCTTGTGGGCCCCTCGTGACCCCCTGACCTACTTCTTCCTCCTATATATTCACATATATTCTAGAAACATCAGAACAAGCCACGAAACCACTTTTCTGCCTCCGCAACCTTCTGTACCCGTGAGATCCCATCTTGGGGCCTTTTCCAGCATCCCGCCAGAGGGGGATTCGACGATAGAGAGCTTCACATCAACCCTATTGCCCTTCCTATGAAGCGTGATTAGTTTACCACAGACCTACGGGTCCATAACTAGTAGCTAAATGGCTTATTCTATCTCTTTGATTCTCAATACCATATTCTTCTCGATGTTCTTGGAGATTTATCTGATGTACTCTTATTTTGCGGTGTGTTTGTCGAGATCCGATGAATTATGGATTTATGATCAGCTTATCTATGAATATTATTTGAATCTTCTCTGAATTCTTATATGCATGATTTGATATCCTTGTAAGTCTCTTCGAATTATCGCTTTGGTTTGGCCAACTAGATTGGTTTTTCTTGCAATGGGAGAAGTAGTTGGCTTTGGGTTCAATCTTGCGGTGTCCTCACCCAGTGGCAAAGTAGGGGTAGCGAGGCACGTACTGTATTGTTGCCATCGAGGGTAAAAAGATGGGGTTTTCATCATATTGCTTGATTTTATTCCTCTACATCATGTCATCTTACTTAAGGCGTTACTCTGTTCTTCACGAACTTAATACTCTAGATGCAGACATGAGTCGGTCGATGTGTGGAGTAATAGTAGTAGATGCAGGCAGGAGTCGGTCTACTTGTCACGGACGTGATGCCTATATTTCATAATCATTGTCTTGGATATCGTCATAACTTTGCACTTTTCTATCAATTGCTCGACAGTAATTTGTTCACCCACCGTATTATTTGCTATCATGAGAGAAGCCTCTAGTGAAACCTATGGCCCTCGGGTCCATTTTCTATCATATTAGTTTCCGATCCACTATTTTGCAATCTTTTACTTTCAAATCTATAAATCAAAAAACCAAAAATATTTTATCTTTCTTTATCAGATCTCACTTTTGCAAATAACCGTGAAGGGATTGACAACCCCTTTATAGCGTTGGGTGCAAGTGTTTGATTGTTTGTGTAGGTATTGGCGATTTGCGCATTCTTCTCCTACTGGATTGATACCTTGGTTCTCAAACTGAGGGAAATACGTATCTCTACTTTGCTGCATCACCCTTTCCTCTTCAAGGGAAAAACCAACGCAAGCTCAAGAACTAGCAGGAAGAATTTCTGGCGCCATTGCCCGGTATATCTACGCCCAGTCAAGATCTACATCAAGCCTACCAAGTACTTGTCATAAACTCTAATCTCTTGCATTACATTATTCGCCATTCGCCTCTCGTTTTCCTCTACCCCACTTCTAAAACATTTTCGGAAAAAATACAAAAACATTTGCCTTTTTATTTGCCTTCTTTTCCGTTCTCCCTTATGTCTTACTTGGTTTGTTTGCTCGTTTACTTGGCATAATTGTTGTCAGATTTGGGGTTCCACAGACCCTTGATAGATTAGAACACTTGGGTGCGTGCGAAGAACTCAACTTCCCCTGAATGCCTACCCGCCAATCTCACGGCCTTGCTCGATGAACACACCAAAGGGTCGAGACACAACGATTTACCCAGGTTCAGGCCACCTAGCGGTGAGTGTCCCTACTCCTGCAATGTAGTGGATTTGCCTCGAGGTGGACTGAGGATGAACCAATACAGTGGTGGAACAACCTCATGAGGTGTGTTCTTGCTTGGGTGGTGGTGAGGGTGGTCTGAATGATCTGTCCCCTTGCTAGGTGGTGGCTATCCTATATTTGTCATGGCCTTGGTCCTCTTCCCCCGAAATATAGGCGGCAAGGGATTCCACAATGGCCAAATTCGAAAGGAGACAACCAGTACATCTTATCCTGACAAAAGGTGGTCTTCGCCTGCAAAGCTTCTGGCCATGACGCCATGGTGGGCTCGGTGATGACCTTTGCCCTGTCGCCCTGGCGGTCTTGGTCTTGTTGCATGGAAATGGAAACCTTTGGCTGATCCCTCGGGACTCCACGTCTGGGCTTGCCTCCTTAGCACCAAAGAGGAAACATGCTCCACTGCGCCCGCTGGCGCCCGCTGGCGCCCGCCTAGCCTTGGTCGTCATGGCTTGCGTCATCTGAACCTCACGAGGTGGGGGCTTGCATAGAGATCTCCGCTCCTCAGGAACCAATCTAGAGAGGCTGCCCCTTCCGGAGGTCTTGGCGTCGCCCGCCTCGCGAAGCTTGGCCCCTCGCGAGGGTCTTGAGTGTTGATGCTCAAGATGGGCCGTCCCAGGTTGGTGACGAAGCCACGCCATGGGTCACAGGCAGGAAAGTCTGGGTACCCTGGTTCCCAGAACGCCGACAGTAGCCCCGAGGCCCAAGGCACGCTCAGCCTTGGCTTCGAGGTGAAACCAAAGGGCAAGGGCGAACCGCCGCGGGCCCCACACGCTTGTGGACCGGTCGATGCGTGGTACTTTGTGAGAGGTGGGCACCTCCACTTCCCCACGCAGCCTTGGCAACCGTCAGACTAGGGGGGCCGCCTGTTGTAAGCACAACATTGCGTGACTCGACCGCCGCGCTCAACTCTGCTCCCCTTCCTTTCTTGTGAACTTGCAGCTTCTCTCCCAGACTCAGCGGCGACACCAATCCTCCCTTGACACCATGGCCCCTAGGTCGAAGAGGAAAGGGAAGTTCCGTGCTCCCGCCGAGCCCCAGTCGGGCTTTGAGCCCGCGCTCGATCGGTCGACGATGGTCAACCAGGAGGGGTTGGACAAGGACCGGCCGGCCCTCACCGTTGATATGTCTCCATCGTATCTATAACTTTTGATTGTTCCATGCCAATATTCTACAACTTTCATATACTTTTGGCAACTTTTTATACTATTTTTTTGGGACTAACATATTGATCCAGTGCCCAGTGCCAGTTCCTGTTTGTTGCATGTTTTTTGTTTCACAGAATATCCATATCAAACGGAGTCCAAACGGAATAAAAACGGATGGATATTTTTTTGGAATATATGTGAATTTTGGGAAGCGAAACTAACACGAGACGATGCTCGAGTGGGCCTCGAGGGTGGGGGGCGCCCCCCCTGCCCAGGGCACGCCCTAGGCCCTCGAGCCCACACCGTAAGGCGGTTGATGCCCTTCTTTCACTGCAAGAAAGCTAATTTCCGGATAAACATCGTGTCAAATGATGAGCCCAATCGGAGTTACGGATATCCGAGAATTTAAGAAACGATGAAGGGGCAGAATCTGGGAACGCAGAAACAGAAAGAGACAGAGAGACAGATCCAATCTCGGAGGGGCTCTCGCCCCTCCGCCGCCATGGAGGCCATGGACCAGAGGGGAAACCCTTCTCCCACCTAGGGAGAAGGTCAAGGAAGAAGAAGAAGGAGGGGGGCTCTCTCCCCCTCGCTTCTGGTGGCGCCGGAGTGCCACCGGGGCCATCATCATGTGACAGCGATCTACACCAACACCTCTGTCATCTTCACCAACATCTCCATCACCTCCCCCATCCATCTACAGCAATCCACTCTTCCGCAACCCGCTGTACCCTCTACTTGAACATGGTGCTTTATGCTTCATATTATTATCCAATGATGTGTTGCCATCTTATGATGTTTGAGTAGATTATCGTTGTCCTATCGGTGATTGGTGAATTGCTATGATTGATTTAAATTGCTTGTGGTTATGTTGTTGTCCTTTGGTGCCCATCATATGAGCGCGCGCGTGGATCACACCATAGGGTTAGTTGTATGTTGATAGGACTACGTATTGGAGGGCAAGAGTGATAGAAGCTTCAACCTAGCGTAGAAATTGATGCATATGTGATTGAAGGGGGACCAATATATCTCATTGCTATGGTTGGGTTTTACCTTAATGAACGTTAGTAGTTGCGGATGCTTGCTAATAGTTCCAATCATAAGTGCATAGAATTCCAAGTAAGGGATGACATGCTAGCAGTGGCCTCTCCCACATAAAACTTGCTACCGGTCTAGTAACGTAGTCAATTGCTTAGGGGAAATTTCGCAACTCCTACCACCACTTTTCCACACTCGCTATCATTAACTTTATTGCCTCTTTATCTTAACAGCCCCTAGTCTTATTTACGTGCTCTTTATATTCTTGCAAACCTATCCCACAAAAACTACAAAGTACTTCTAGTTTCATACTTGTTCTAGGTAAAGTAAACGTCAAGCGTGCGTAGAGTTGTATCGGTGGTCGATAGAACTTGAGGGAATATTTGTACTGCCTTTAGCTCCTCGTTGGGTTCGACACTCTTACTTATCGAAAGAGGCTACAACAGATCCCCTACACTTGTGGGTTATCAAGACCTTTTTCTGGCGCTGTTGCCGGGGAGCAATAGCGTGGGGTGAATATTCTCGTGTGTGCTTGTTTGCTTTATCACTAAGTAGATTTTATTTGCTGTTTTAAGTTGTTTTCTATCTTTAGTTATGGGTAGGAAACGCAAAATACCAAAAAAAATAGTGGTACCTGCTGAACCAATGGTTGAAGAACCACTCAAAATCTATCACACTACGGAAGCTTATTACTTGGATCATCTTCGATCCCTATGTGCTCGGGCTGAAACCCCAACTAGCTTAGTTGAGGGAAAATCTTTAGATGAGCATGCTTGTTTTGTGCGACACCGCATATCTGAAAAAGGGGAACTTTTACTGGATCAAATTCATCGTTTGCAATGCCATGCTTGGAATTTATGTGAAATATATGATTTTACTTGTTGCTCTGAAGACCCTAAGAAACACCTTCCCTACCAATGTGAGTTTAGCGATAATGGAATTGTATCTTCGTATGCTAAGGGTGTTTATAGTTACTATGATGTTCAACAAATTGAATAATTTTTTGCTTTTAAGGGTGCTTATGAAATTGCTTCTTTGATTGAAAAGTATGATGCTACTCTTTACAAATCTGAAAATTTTGCCATATTTAAATATTGTTATGATAATTATGCTTCTAATGCCTATGTTAAACCATATATTGAGGACTCCTCCGCTGTCCAAGAAGAAACTAATATTTTGCAGGAGTCTATGGAAGAAGAAATTAATGACATTGTGAACTCATTGGATGAAAAAGATGAGGAGGAGAGCGAAGAACAAAAGGAGGAAGAGCGGATTGATCACCCATGCCCACCTTCTAATGAGAGTAACTCTTTATCTCATACATTGTTTAATTTCCCTTCGTGCTTACCGAAGGATGAATGCTATGATGATTGTTATGATCCCGTTGATTCTTTTGAAATATCCCTTTTTGATGATGCTTGCTATGCTTGTGGCCAAGATGCCAATATGAATTATGCTTATGGAGATGAACTTGCTATAGTTCCTTATGTTAAACATGAGATAGTTGCTATTGCACCCACACATGATAGTCCTATTATCTTTTTGAATTCTCCAAACTACACTATATCGGAGAAGTTTGCACTTATTAAGGATTATATTGATGGGTTGCCTTTTTCTGTTACACATGATGATTTTGATGCATATAATATGCATGTGCTTGCTGCTCCTACTTGCAATTATTATGAGAGAGGAACCACATCTCCGCCTCTCTATGTTTCCAACACGATAAAATTGCAAGGAACTGCTTATACTATGCATTGGCCTTTAATTGATGTGCATGAATTGTTATTGTATGACATGCCTATGCATAGGAAGAGAGTTAGACTTCGTTGTTTCATGACACATATCACTTTGTGCTCACTACTAAATGTCAAATCATTGCTAATTAAAATTGGCTTTGATATACCTTGGGATCCGGGTGGATCCATTACTTGAGCACTATATGCCTAGCTTAATGGCTTTAAAGAAAGCGCTGCCAGGGAGACAACCCGGAAGTTTTAGAGAGTCATTTATTTCTGTTGTGTCCTTTTATAAAGTTAAAAAAAAGAGGGGAACCTAAAACTTTTTCAAAAAGAAAAGTGAAAGTAAGAAGGACGAGCACCGTTGAAATGGGGGAGCTCCTTGAACTTTGTTCATGCCCATGGAAACTTTGAAAATCTTGAATTACATAATTTTTCATCGAAAATAATTATCCCCTTGTACAATTCCATTGTATTATAAAAATAATGTGCCAAGGTTTGCCTTTAGGATGTTTACAATGCTTGTTGGTTTGTGCGGTGCAGGACAGAAACTTTTGCTGTAGTGCGTGATTTTACATTTTTTGCTGGAACGTCAAATGGTTCTGAAACTTTTTGCATTGTCTTTCTATACAAATTTTTTATTTTTCCTAAATTTGGCAGAATTTTTCAAGTAGCAGAAGTATGGTGAATGTTCAGATTATTACAGACTGTTCTATTTTAGACATAATCTGTTTTTGATGCATAGTTTGCTTGTTTTGATGAAACTATCAATTTCTATCAGTGGATTAAGCCATGGAAAAGTTATATTACAGTACCTACAAGGCAAAAACAAAATATGAATTGGTTTGCAACAGTACTTAGAGTAGTGATTTGCTTTATTATACTAACGGATCTTACCGAGTTTTCTGTTAAAGTTTTGTGTGGATGAAGTGTTCGAAGATCAAGGAGGTCTCGATGTGAGGAGAAGAAGGAGAGGCAAGAGCTCAAGCTTGGGGATGCCCAAAGCACCCCAAGTAAATATTCAAGGAGACTCAAGCGTCTAAGCTTGGGGATGCCCCGGAGGGCATCCCCTCTTTCTTCAACAAGTATCGGTATGTTTTCGGTTTCGTTTCATTCATGTGATATGTGCAACTCTTGGAGCGTCGTGTGCTTTCTATTTTTCCTTTTAATAAATGCACCATGCTGGTATGAGATAGTCCCTGGTTGATTTATAGAATGCTCTTCGCACTTCACTTATATCATTTGAGTATGGCTTTATAGAATACTTCATGTGCTTCACTTACATCATTTGAAGTTTGGATTGCCTGTTTCTCTTCACATAGAAAACCGCCATTTGTAGAATGCTCTTTTGCTTCACTTATAATTGTTAGAGCGTGGGCATAACTTTTGTAGAAAGAATTAAAACTCTCTTGCTTCACTTATATCTATTTAGAGAGTTGACAGGAATTGGTCATTCACATGGTTAGTCATAAAATCCTACATAAACTTGTAGATCGTTGAATATGATATGTTTGATTCCTTGCAATAGTTTTGCGATATAAAGATGGTGATATTAGAGTCATGCTAGTGGGTAGTTGTGGATTGTAGAAACAATTGTGTTGAGGTTTGTGATTCCCGTAGCATGCACGTATGGTGAACCGTTATGTGACGAAGTTGGAGCATGATTTATTTATTGAGTGTCATCCTCTGTGTGGAGGTCGGGGGCGCGCGATGGTTAACTCCTACCAACCTCCCCCTAGGAGCATGCGTGTAGTACTTGGTTTCGATGGCTAATAAATTTTTGCAATAAGTATGTGAGTTCTTTATGACTAATGTTGAGTCCATGGATTATACGCACTCTCACCCTTCCACCATTGCTAGCCTCTCTTGTACCGCGCAACTTTCACCGGTACCATACACCCACCATATACCTTCCTCAAAACAGCCACCATACCTACCTATTATGGCATTTCCATAGCCATTCCGAGATATATTGCCATGTAACCCCACCGTTCCATTTATTATGACACGCACCATCATTGTCATATTACCTTGCATGATCGTAAGATAGCTAGCATGATGTTTCCATGGCTTGTCCGTTTTTTGATGTCATTGCTACGCTAGATCATTGCACATCCCGGTACACCGCCGGAGGCATTCACATAGAGTCATATTTTGTTCTATCTTTGAGTTGTAATCTTTGAGTTGTAAGTAAATAAAAGTGTGATGATCTTCATTATTAGAGCATTGTCCCATGTGAGGAAAGGCCAAAAAAGGGGGGATGGCCTAAAAAAAATAGAGAGGGGCTAAAAAAAGAAAAAGAAAAGAGAAAGCCCCTCCAAAAAAACAAAAACAAAAAAATGAGAGAAAAGAGAGAAGGGACAATGCTACTATCCTTTTCCACACTTGTGCTTCAAAGTAGCACCATGATCTTCATAATAGAGAGTCTCTTGTTTTGTCACTTCCATATACTAGTGGGAATTTTCATTATAGAACTTGGCTTGTATATTCCAACGACGGGCTTCCTCAAATGCCCTAGGTCTTCATGAGAAAGCAAGTTGATGCACACCCACTAGTTTTCTTTTTGAGCTTTCATACACTTATAGCTCTAGTGCATCTGTTACATGGCAATCCCAACTCACTCACATTGATATCGATTGATGGACATCTCCATAGTCCATTGATTTTCCTAGTTGATGTGAGACTTTCTCCCACCTTTTGTCTATCACCACCTTCTATTCCACCCATAGTGCTATGTCCATGGCTCACGCTCATGTATTGCGTGAAAGTTGAAAAAGTTTGAGAATACTAAAGTATGAAACAATTGCTTGGCTAAAACCGGGGTTGTGCATGATTTAAATACTTTGTGTGGTGAAGATGGAGCATAGCCAGACCATATGATTTTGTAGGGATAACTTTCTTTTGCCATGTTATTTTGAAGAGACATGATTGCTTTATTAGTATGCTTGAAGTATTATCGTCCTAATGTCAAATGATAGACTATTGCTTTGAATCACTCGTGTCTTAGTATTCATGCCATGATTAGATTACATGATAAAGATTATGCTAGGTAGAATTCCACATCAAAAATTATCTTTTTTATCATTTACCTACTCGAGGACGAGCAGGAATTAAGCTTGGGGATGCTGATACGTCTCCGTCGTATCTATAATTTTTGATTATTCCATGCCAATATTCTACAACTTTCATATACTTTTGGCAACTTTTTATACTATTTTTTGGGACTAACATATTGATCCAGTGCCCAGTGTCAGTTCCTGTTTGTTGCATGTTTTTTGTTTCGCAGAATATCCATATCAAACGGAGTCCAAACGGAATAAAAAAGGACGAAGATTTTTTTGGAATATATGTGAATTTTGGGAAGCGAAACTAACACGAGACGATGCTCGAGTGGGCCCTGAGGGTGGGGGGCGCGCCCCCCTGCCCAGGGCGCTCCCTGGGCCCTCGAGCCCACACCGTAAGGCGGTTGATGCCCTTCTTTCGCCGCAATAAAGCTAATTTCTGGATAAAAATCGTGTCAAAAGATGAGCCTAATCGGAGTTACGGATCTCCGGAAATTTAAGAAACGGTGAAGGGGCAGAATCTGGGAACGCAGAAACAGAAAGAGACATAGAGACAGATCCAATCTCGGAGGGGCTCTCGCCCCTCCGCCGCCATGGAGGCCATGGACCAGAGGGGAAACCCTTCTCCCACCTAGGGAGAAGGTCAAGGAAGAAGAAGAAGGAGGGGGGCTCTCTCCCCCTCGCTTCCGGTGGCGCCGGAGTGCCATCGGGGCCATCATCGTGTGACGACGATCTACACCAACACCTCCGTCATCTTCACCAACATCTCCATCACCTCCCCCCATCTATCTATAGCGGTCCACTCTCCCGCAACCCGCTTTACCCTCTACTTGAAAATGGTGCTTTATGCTTCATATTATTATCCAATGATGTGTTGCCATCTTATGATGTCTGAGTAGATTATCGTTGTCTTATCGATGATTGGTGAATTGCTATGATTGATTTAAATTGCTTGTGGTTATGTTGCTGTCCTTTGGTGCCCATCATATGAGCGCACGCGTGGATCACACCATAGGGTTAGTTGTATGTTGATAGGACTACGTGTTGGAGGGCAAGTGTGACAGAAGCTTCAACCTAGCGTAGAAATTGATGCATATGGGATTGAAGGGGGACCAATATATCTTATTGCTATGGTTGGGTTTTACCTTAATGAACGTTAGTAGTTGCGAATGCTTGCTAATAGTTCCAATCATAAGTGCATAGAATTCCAAGTAAGGGATGACATGCTAGCAGTGGCCTCTCCCACATAAAACTTGCTATCGGTCTAGTAATGTAGTCAATTGCTTAGGGGCAATTTCGCAACTCCTACCACCACTTTTCCACACTCGCTATCATTAACTTTATTGCCTCTTTATCTTAACAACCCCTAGTTTTATTAACGTGCTCTTTATATTCTTGCAAACCTATCCCACAAAAACTACAAAGTACTTCTAGGTTCATACTTGTTCTAGGTAAAGTAAACGTCAAGCGTGCGTATAGTTGTATCGGTGGTCGATAGAACTTGAGGGAATATTTGTTCTGCCTTTAGCTCCTCATTGGGTTCGACACTCTTACTTATCGAAAGAGGCTACAACTGATCCCCTACACCTGTGGGTTATCTACCGCCGATTCCAACGAGTGGAAGGCGACGACAGTCTAGCCTGCATCCCGGTCCATGGTGGACATGGAGGCCACTGATACGTCCATTTTGAATCATGCTTTTATATCGATATTTATTGCATTATGGGCTATTATTACACATTATGTCACAATACTTATGCCTTTTGTCTCTTATTTTACAAGGTTTACATGAAGGGGGAAAATGCCGGCAGCTGGAATTCTGGGCTGGAAAAGGAGCAAATATTAGAGACCTATTCTGCACAACTCCAAAGTCCTGAAACTCCACGAAAGTCAGTTTTGGAATATATTAAAAATATTGGGCGAAGAATGCACCTGAGGGGGGCCATCCACCGTCCACGAGGGTGGGGGGCACACCCTTCCCCCCTCGGCACGCCCCTTGCCTCGTGGGCCACTTGGCAGCCCACTAGTATAAAATAGGGCTTTGGTTCTGGCCGGGAAGGCCCATTAGTCCCGGTTCACGCATGAATCGGGACCCATGGGGGCATTTGTCCCGGTTCGTGAGGCCGGGGGCCGGCCGGGCCTCTTTGGCCATTGGTCCCGGTTGATCTGGCCCCTTTGGTCCCGGTTCCAGACATGAACCAGGACTAATGGGCCTCGCTCCTGGCCCACACCCATTGGTCCCGGTTCGCGGCTGGAACCGGGACAAAAGGGGGACCTTTAGTCCCGGTTCCAGCCATGAACCGGGACCAATGGGTTGCCTATATATACCCCATCGCCGGCGAGCAGAACACTTCACACTAAACTTTTTTTTCTAGCCGAAGAGGGGGGGGGGGAGAGAGAGCTTCGTGGTGCTCTAGCTCACCTCCTATGCACATGAGGTGTTCGATGAAATGCCCGAGCCACCCTAGTTAAGCTTTCTCCTAAAGCTCGACCTCCAACCTCCATTTTATCCGAGATTTGTCTAGGTTTAGCAGTCCATCACATCCCGTCCCCGTATTCACCGTCGTCGATCGCCCACGCCGATCTCATCGCCGGCACCACCGTGGTGAGCCTCTTGTTCTATCTATGATTTTCTTACTTTTATTATTGCTTGTTATTATTGCTTTTTATTATATAGTACGATGGTTTTGGTATCCTCCCACGTCTGCCCTCATCCTGTCTATGATTCGGATGTGGTATATTATCTTTAATATATAACTATTTGTTTTAGTGTTTATGACAGTTATGCCGACCAACGTGACATAGATGTTTTTATCTAGGAGGTAGTTGAACCGGAAATTCCAACCGACCCTCTTGTGGAGAGGTTAAATTTAGTTAAAAAGGAAAACATTTACTTGAATAAAAAATTGGAAAAAACAGAGGAGGAGAAGATAGAATTGGAGTTGCATGTTGCGGAAGTCGTCGATGATCACAAGATCAAGATGATCCCTATTGTAAAGAGGTTAAATTTAGTTGAAAAATAAATCAATTACTTGAAGGAAACAATAAAAAAATTGAGACGAGAAGATGATATTGGAGTTGCATGTTGCGGATGTCATCGATGATCACAAGATCAAGATGGATGCCATGCACTTGAAGATTAGAAAGATTTGAAAATATGCCATTCATACCGAGGCTTGGTATCATTATGCCGTTGGATCAATTGTTACCTTGGTTGAGATTATGATCGTATTTGTTGTTACGTTGAAATGTTTTACATAGTTTCAATGTATGGTTTAATTAGATGCTCTGGAGAGCTATGTATGTACTTTGAATTTAATGTGATGATGAACTTCTATTAATTTGATCACTTATCTATCCATGATGTTCTGTAATGGTTTTTGACACACTTAATTATACATAAATGCAAGCAGATGAACTGGCAATGGATGTACGGTGACAGACACACCTCCGAGTACATTAATGGCGTGCATAATTTTCTCGAAGTGGCTGAGGCAAACAAGCAGAATGGTTTTATGTGCTGTCCATGCCCTTGCTACCTCTTGAGCTTGCGTTGTATTCCCTCGAAGAGGAAAGGGAGATGCAGCACAGTAGCGTAAGTATTTCCCTCAGTTTTGAGAACCAAGGTATCAATCCAGTAGGAGACCACGCGCCAGTCCCTCGCACCTGCACAAAAAAATAAGAACTTCGCAGCCAACGCGATAAGGGGTTGTCAATCCCTTTACGGTCACTTATGAAAGTGAGATCTGATAGAGATGATAGTTATATTTTTGGTATTTTTGGTTTAATAAAACAACAAATAAAAGCAAGAAAAGTAAAGTAGATGCAGATTGATATGTTGAGAATAGACCCGGGGGCCATAGTTTTCTCTAGTGGCTTTTCTCGTGATAGCAATATTCTACGACGGGTAAACAAATTACTGTCGAGCAATTGATAGAAAAGCGAATAATTATGAGACTATTTAGGCATGATCATTGTATATAGGCATCACGTCCGAAACAAGTAGACCAAAAGGAATCTGCATCTACTACTATTACTCCACACATCGACCGCTATCCAGCATGCATCTAGTGTATTGAGTTCATACAGACAGAGTAACGCCTTAAGCAAGATGACATGATGTAGAGGGATAAACTCAAGCAATATGATGAAAACCCCATCTTTTTATCCTCGATGGCAACAATACAATACGTGCCTTGCTGCCCCTACTTTCACTGGGAAAGGACACCGCATGATTGAACCCAAAGCCAAGTTTCTCCCATTGCAAGAACTATAGATCTAGTAGGCCATACCAAACCGATAATTCGAAGAAACTTTGGCAGTGATAAACAAAGGAGATTAAGAGGATGTGATCGTCCTCATTCGGGAGCCGTTCCTCGAAACTTGTCCATCTCAAGAAGTTATTGAGTTGTCTGCTAGCATTCGATGACGGAACATGCATAATCCAAAAAAATAATTATTACCTCTGTTTTTAAAACCAAGAGCTCTGGTACATGCTTTGTCTTTGTTTCCGACTACGGGTTTTCAACCTTGCCAACAAATGCCACGGTTCGAGAGTCTCTACCTTCTTTTAAAGCACCAACTACTGAGAGCATGATTGTCATTCTGAGTGTAATGTGCATTGTCCCAAAGTAGCATTGTCTTTTGCATGATTATGATATCGTTTATTCTGAAATCATTGTATCTAGTCATCACTTAAACCTTGGAGGTGCCCCTGCATTTATGTTTTGCTTCACTAAAGGGGGCAAGCGAGATATCACTTTATCATATTTACACACCATGCTCATTACAAATCTATTTGATGTTTCAGTATCATATTGTAAAACTTTCAGTTCTTTGTGATTCTTTCATAAGGCAACTTAATTACTACAGATTCATTGTCTCAGTAAGCTTTTGTCATAGGACTATGAAAAGTCCTATATGGTTAATAGCATGTCACCACAGAAATTATGCTTGTTATCATTTACCTACTCGAGGACGAGCAGGAATTAAGCTTGGGGATGTTGATACGTCTAAAACGTATCTATAATTTCTGCTTGCTCCATGCCTCTTTTGGGTGATATTGCAATGATATTTATACACTTCCATACACTTTTGATCATATTTGGACTAACCTATTAACTCAGTGCACCCCAGTGCCAGTTTCTGTTTTCTGCTGTTTTTGTATTTCAGGTTTTCCCATCACGTAAACTGCCAGAAAAATCCCGGAAAAATTATATAAAAAATCAGTGTTCCGGAAGCTTCCACACGACCGAAGTAGGGCCGGAGAGGGGCCACCAGGGCTCCAGGTGCCCTGGTGGCGCGGCCCCCCTCCTGGCCGCGCC
>LR738710.1:889790336-889844074 GCA_902687465.1 Secale cereale
GGGGGGGGGGGCGCCTGGGCCCCCCAGGCCTCCGCTGATGCCCCCCTTTGGCATATATTAAACACGCATCCCGAAACCCTCGAGGACGGAACCCTTTTTCGCGATCTCATCTCTATTCCGCCGCCGCCGCGCTTCCAAGATCGGGAGCACTAGGAGAACTCTTCCCGGCACCCTGCCGGAGGGGAGGATCACCACCGGGAGCCTCTCCACCACCGTGGACGCCTCCCGGATGAGTTGTGAGTAGTCTCCCTTGGACCGTGGGTCCATGAACAGTAGCTATGTGATGTTCTCCTCCCCTTCTTGTGCTTCACTAATTAGACCTCGTGAGCTGCCCTACATGATTGAGGCACATATGTAATCCTTATGCTGTTGCTATGATGAGTTTGCTGGGATCCGATGGATTGTGAGATTATGTTCAGATTGTGTTTGAGTAATATATTTGATTTACCTCTTTTATATTTATGTTCGTTAGTAATTCTTGCATGTTCTCCGTTGCTATTTATTGCTTTGGCCAAGTAGTAGGTAGTGACTCCAAGAGGGAACGTTATGCTCGATTGTGGGTTCATGCCCCTCGATGACTAGCTTGAGTGACAGAAACATGAGTCTAGGGGATGTGCTGTTGCCACAAGGGGGAAAACAACGGTGCTTGTGCCCGCGGGTGCAAGGATTGTTTACTTTACGCAAAGTTCTTTTAATGCAGCTGTCTGTTGCTTTGAGTTTACACTATGGGTGGGACTCGCAACTTAATACCAGCGAGATGTTCTGGATAGATATCTCAAGGTGGATGATTAGTAGTAGATGCAGATGGATTTCGGTCTACTTGCCTTGGCGTACCGCCCATGCTTTGAACCTCTACCTTTCTTGCAACATAGTTAGCATTGGTTTGCGCACATAATTCTGTCAATTGCCCAGCTGTAATTCGTTTACCTCACATAGCTGTTTTATCGTCTTTTGGGAGAGAGACATCACTAGTGAACATCATGGGACCCCGGTCCATATTACCACCACTGATCACATCCGCTATTTACTTTCTGCTTTTACTTACTATTTGCAGCAATACCTATCACTATTATCACTTGCGTTTGATCCTTTGTAAACGACAAGGCCGGAGGGATTGACAACCTCTCTGTACTCGTTGGGAGCAAAGTTATTTGTATCTGTGTGCAGGTCCACGTTGATTGCTAATATCTGGCGCCGTTAGCAGTTGACACCTTCTTGTTGAACCTTGGAGTCTCAGGGGAAATCGGTCCTTGGTATCTTTGCCAAGGGAAAACTTCCGCTACACTGCATCTCAAACCTTCCACTTGGGGTAACCAAGGAGGGGCGAGAAGCCATCACCATGCAACGGATGCACTAGAGCTAAATATGAATGAAAGCTCAACAAAAGAAACAAGTGGGTGTGCATCCAACTTGCTTGCTCACGAAGACCAAGGGAATTTGAGGAAGCCCATCGTTGGAATATACAAGCCAAGTTCTATAATGAAAAATTCCCACTAGCATATGAAAGTGACTAAGCATGAGAGACTCTACAATGAAGAACATGGTGCTACTTTGAAGCACAAGTGTGGAAAAAGATATCAGCAATTGTCCCTTTTTTTTCTTTTTTTCTTTTTTTGGGCCTTTCTTTTTTCTTTGGCCTTTCTCCTTTTTTTCTTTTTTTTTTGCGGAGGGGCTTTAAAGATTCAGCCTTTCCTCCCATGGGACAATGCTCTAAAAAATGATGATCATCACACTTTCATTACAACACGAAATTACAACTCGATACTACAACAACAAAGTATGACTCTATATGAATGCCTCCGGCGGTGTACTGGTATGTTCAATGAAACAAGAGTGACATGTATGATACATTATGCATGGTGGCCTTGCCACAAATACGATGTCAACTACATGATCATGCATGGCAATATGACAATATGATGCTTGTCATATAAACTGAACGATGGAAAGTTGCATGGCAATATATCTCGGAATGGCTATGGAAATGCCATGATAGGTAGGTATGGTGGCTGTTTTGAGGAACAATATGGTGGCTATTTCGAGGAAGGATATATAGTGGGTTTATGGCACCGGCGAAATTTACGCGGCACAAGAGAGGCTAGCAATGGTGGAAGGGTGAGAGTGCGTATAATCCATGGACTCAACATTAGTCATAAGAACTCATATACTTATTGCAAAAATCTACGAGTCATCAGAACAAAGCAATCAACGCATGCTCCTAGGGGGGAGGTTGGTAGGAGTTAACCATCGCGCGCCCCCGACCTCCACACAAAGGTTGACACTCTACAAATACCTCATGCTCTAACTTAGTCACACAACGGTTCACCATACGTGCATGCTACGGGAATCACTAACCTTAACACAAGTATTTCTCAATTTCATAATAAATCCACTAGCATGACTCTAATATCACTATCCTCATGTCTCAAAACAATTATCAAGCATCCAACATCTCATTCTATTCAATGCACTTGGTGTGAATTTTTTTACTACATTGACATTGGATGTTTATCATGTGAAGACTAGTTTCTTTAGCCTAAACACTTTACCATGCTATTCTAATAGACTCTCAAATAAATATAAGTGAAGCATGAGAGTTCAACAATTTCTACAAAATTTTACCACCACCATGCTCTAAAAGATATAAGTGAAGCACTAGAGCAAAAACTATTCAACTCAAAGATATAAGTGAAGCACATAGAGTGCTCTAACAATTTATAGGCCATATTTAACTCTCTCAAATAGGTGTGTCCAGCAAGGAAGATTGTGACAAACTAACAAGCAAAGACTCAAATTATACAAGACGCTCCAAGCAAAACACATAGCATGTTGCGAATAAAAATATAGCTCCAAGTATAGTTACCGATGGATGAAGACGAAAGAGGGGATGCCTTCCCGGGGCATCCCCAAGCTTAGGCTTTTGATTATCTTGAATTTACTTGGGGTTCCATGGGCATCCCAAAGCTTAGGCCTTTGCTACTCCTTGTTCTATAGTCCATCAAAGCAATACCCAAAACTTGAAAACTTCACAACACAAAACTTAGACAAAAATTCTCGTGAGCTCCGTTAGTAAGAGAAAGCAAACCATTACTCAAAGGTACAACAAGAACTCATTCTTTGTTTATATTGGTGTTAAACCTACTGTACTCCAAGTTTTCTATGGTTCATATCCTCCAATATTACTCATAGATGCATCGGAATAAGCAAACAACACACGAAAAACAGAATCTGTCAAAGACATAACAATCTGTACTAATCTGCAGGGTTCGCCTACTTCTGGAACTCCAAAAAATTCAAACTAAATTGGTAAATTTGCGCAATTTGTCTAGCAATCATCAGAAAAAAGAATCTACTAAAAATCACGCTCCAGTAAAAAGTCCCATGACTACTATAGCGAGCGCTAACAATTCTGTTTTTCACAGCAAGATCATATAAACTTCACACAAGTCTTACCAAAGGTTCTACTTGGCAAAAACACTAAACAAAACATGAAAACACATCTAATCAGAGGGTAGATGCAATATTTATTCCCTAACAGCAACAAAAACAAAAAAACAAAAAAATGGGTTGCCTCCCAACAAGCGCTATCGTTTTACGCCCCTAGCTAGGCACGATACAAGATAGATCTAAGTATTGCCATCTTTGGAAGGCAATCCATAAGTGGCTCACATGATAGATTCATATGGTAATTTGATTTTCTTTCTAGGAAAGTGTTCCATGCCTTTCCTTAACGGAAATTGGAATCTAATATTTCCTTCCTTTATATCAATAATTGCACCAATCGTTCTAAGGAAAGGTCTACCAAGAATAATAGGACATGAAGGATTGCAATCTATATCAAGAACAATGAAATCTACAGGCACATAATTCCTATTGGCAACAATAAGAACATCATTATTTTTTCCCATAGGTTTCTTAATAGTAAAATCCGCTAGATGCAAATTTAAAGAACAATCATCAAGCTCATGGAACCCTAGCAAATCACACAAAGTTTTTGGGATAGTGGAGACACTTGCACCCAAATCACACAAAGCATAGCATTCATGATCTTTTATTTTTATTTTTATAGTAGGTTCCCGTTCATCATAAAGCTTTCTAGGTATAGAAACTTCCAACTCAAGTTTTTCTTCATAAGGTTGCATCAAAGCATCAACTATATGTTTAGTGAAAGCTTTATTTTGACTATAAGCATGCGGAGAATTTAGCACAGATTGCAACAAGGAAATACAGTCAATCAAAGAGAAATTATCATAATTGAATCCCTTGAATTTCAAAGTAGTGGGTTCATCACTATGCAAAGTTTTAATCTCTTCACTCCCACTTTTAGCGATTTTAGCATCAAGATCTAAAAACTCCGAATCATTGAGACACCTTAAAGTAGAATCATCTCCAATCCTATTTTCATCAAGATTAATACTAGAAAACAAGGATCTAATAGGAGACACATCAATAACTTTCAGATCTTCATCTTTATTTTCATGATAACTAGAAGAACATGATTTAATATAATCTTCTTGTTTAGCTCGCATTCTAGCGGTTCTTTCTTTGCATTCATCAATGGAAATTCTCATGCCTTTGAGAGACTCGTTGATATCATGCTTAGGTGGGATAGATCTAAGTTTCAAAGAATCAACATCAAGAGTAATTCTATCCACACTTCTAGCCAATTCATCAACCTTAAGCAATTTCTCTTCAAGCATAGCTTTGAAATTCTTTTGCGAGATCATAAACTCCATAACACTAGTTTCAAATTGAGAAATCATCTTTCCATAAGAGTTGTTGTAGGAATTGCCAAAATTATTAGGGGAATTACTAGCAAAAGGCCTAGGATTAAAATTACCTCTATAAGCATTGTTACCAAAATTATTCCTACCAACAAAATTCACATCCAGAGATTCATTGTTATTCTCAATCAAAGTGGACAAAGGCATATCATTAGGATCAGAAGAAGCACTCTTAGCAGCAAACAATTTCATAAGTTCATCCATCTTTCCACTCAAAACACTAATTTCTTCGATATCATGCACTTTTTTACTAGTAGATCTTTCGGTGTGCCATTGAGAATAATTAACCATAATATTATCTAGGAGTTTGGTAGCTTCTCCTAAGGTAGTGTCCATGAAAGTGCCTCCGGCGGCCGAATCTAAAAGATTTCTAGATGCAAAATTCAAGCCAGCATAAAAGTTCTGAATAATCATCCATAGATTCAAACCATGTGTAGGACAATTATGTATCATCAATTTTATTCTCTCCCAAGCTTGTGCAACATGCTCATGATCTAGTTGCTTAAAATTCATAATATCGTTTCTAAGAGAGATGATCTTAGCAGGAGGGAAATACTTAGAGATAAAAGCATCTTTACACTTATTCCACGAATCAATACTATTTCTAGGAAAAGAGGAAAACCAAGTTTTAGCACGATCTCTAAGTGAAAACGGAAATAACTTCAATTAAACAATATCGTTATCCGTATCCCTTTTCTTTTGTGTATCACACGAATCAACAAAGTTGTTTAGATGGGTAGCGACATCTTCACTAGGAAGGTCGGAGAATTGATCTTTCATGACAAGATTCAACAAAGCAGCATTGATCTCATAAGATTCAGCATCAGTAATAAGAGCAATTGGAGTGCTAATAAAATCATTGTTGTTGGTATTGGAGAAGTCACACAATTTGGTATTGTTCTGAGCCATAGTGACAAGCAAGCAATCCAACACACACAAGCAAACAAGAAACAAGCGAACGAAAAACACATGGCGGAAGAAGGGCAAATAAAAACGGCAAGGGTGAAGTAGGGGAGAGGAAAACGAGAGGCAAATAAATGTAATGCGAAGGATAGGGGTTTGTGATAGGTACTTGGTATATGACTTTTGCGTAAGCCTCCCTAGCAACGGCGCCATAAATTCTTCTTGCTACCTCTTGAGCTTGCGTTATATTCCCTCGAAGAGGAAAGGGAGATGCAACACATTAGCGTAAGTATTTCCCTCAGTTTTTGAGAACCAAGGTATCAATCCAGTAGGAGACCACGCGCCAGTCCCTCGCACCTGCACAAACAAATAAGAACTTCACAGCCAACACGATAAGGGGTTGTCAATCCCTTTACGGTCACTTACGAAAGTGAGATCTGATAGAGATGATAGTTATATTTTTGGTATTTTTGGTTTAATAAAACAACAAATAAAATCAAGAAATGTAAAGTAGATGTAGATTGATATGTTGAGAATAGACCCGGGGGCCATACTTTTCTCTAGTGGCTTCTCTCATGATAGCAATATTCTATGGCGGGTAAACAAATTACTGTCAAGCAATTGATAGAAAAGCGAATAATTATGAGACTATCTAGGCATGATCATTGTATATAGGCATCACGTCCGAGACAAGTAGACCGAAACGATTCTGCATCTACTACTATTACTCCACACATCGACCGCTATCCAGCATGCATCTAGTGTATTGAGTTCATACGAACAGAGTAACGCCTTAAGCAAGATGACATGATGTAGAGGGATAAACTCAAGCAATATTATGAAACCCCATCTTTTTATCCTCGATGGAAACATTACAATACGTGCCTTGCTGCCCATACTGTCACTGGGAAAGGACACCGCAAGATTGAACCCAAAGCCAAGCTTCTCCCATTGCAAGAACTATAGATCTCGTAGGCCAAACGAAACCGATAATTCGAAGAGACTTGCAAGGATATTATGAGCACACATAAAAAGTTCAGAGAAGAACCAAATATCTTTCATAGATAACCTTGATCATAAACTCTGAAAGGATTGATATGGTTGACTAGAGGGGGGGGGGGTGAATAGGCAACTAAACATTTTTAACTTTTCTTAACCACTTTAAATTAAACGACAAAGTAAGCTGTCTAGATATTCTACTAAGATGACAACTAAAGGAAAGAAGGATAACAACTACACAAGCATGCTATAGGAGTTGAACAAGTAAAGCATGCACAAGTAAAGGTAAGAAATAACCACAAGTGGAACCGGTGGAGACGAGGATGTGTTGCCGAAGTTCCTTCCCTTTGAGGGGAAGTACGTCTCCGTTGGAGCGGTGTGGAGGCACAATGCTCCCCAAGAAGCCACTAGGGCCATCGTATTCACCTCACGCCCTCACACGATGCAAGGTGCCGTGATTCCACTAGAGGTGCCCTTGAAGGCGGCGACCGAACCTTTACAAACAAGGTTGGGGCTATCTCCACAACTTGGAGGCTCCCAACAAAACCACGAAGCTTCACCACAATGGAATATGGCTTCGAGGTGACCTCAACCGTCTAGGGTGCTCAAACACCCAAGAGTAACAAGATCCGCAAGGGATTAGTGGGGAAAATCAAATATCTCTTGGTGGAAGTGTAGATCGATGCGTCCTCAAGCAATCCCGAGCAAATCAACAAGTTTGATTGGCTAGGGAGAGAGATCGGGCGGAAATGGAGCTTTTGGAGCAACAATGGAGTAGTGGGGGAAGAGGTAGGTCTTCTTGGAGAAGAAGACCCCCTATATATACTGGGAGAGCTAATCCAACCGTTATGTGCGTTTTCAGCTCGCAGAGAGCGGTAGTACCGCACGTAAGTTGCGGTACTACCGCTGGCTGAGCGGTACTACCGCTCTGGGAGCGGTACTACCGCTAGGCAAAAACATGCGACATGATTGACGACCACGGATGAAATAAATTACATCCGCGGCTACATCCGCAGAGAAAACGGTAGTAGCAAAACGCGACACGGTACTACCGCTTGGAGTAAGCGGTACTACCGAATAGGATGCGGAAGTAAAAATTTACTTCCGCACCTACTTCTGCACTTAGAATCTCTGCCGGGCCAGATACGCGATACTACCGCTCTGGAGCCGCGGTACTACTGCTGGTGCGGTACTACCGTGTCTTCAGGCGGTACTACCGCGTGCTGTGCGGTACTACCGCTTTAAGGAGCGGTACTACCGCTTGCCAGGTAGATGATTTAGTTAAGAAGTCAAGTTTTGCATATACGATAATAAGCGGTTGGAACTCCAGAGAAGCTAGGGAAAGGTGGTGTGAGAGAAAGATGTGTACGTGTTGATTCCACCCAAACCTTTCCGAAGCGGACCCCCTCTTAATAGTACGGCTTTCCTATTACTCAAAGCCACCGACAGGGAGCAAAAAGGAAACACCGTCTTCCATCGAATCCGAGGGGCAATCAATCGTCTTGTGCCTAAGTGAGATATACCTGTAGGAGCTTAGAGCACACGATTAGTCCGCAAAAGCATTGTCATCAATCACCAAAACTACTTAGGGAGAAATATGCCCTTACAATCTCCCCCTTTTGGTGGATTGATGACAATACGGGATTTGCATAGGAATAAAATACGAGAGTATGCAATCCTAAAACTAGAATATAGGTGAGCTCCCCCTGGATGTGTGCCTACACAAGATTATGCTTTGGACTGCACAACATACATACAAGGTTCAGTGCTCCCCCTATATTCTTCACAAAATAAACTACTTATATACCACTGAGGACATAAACAAGGGAAAGTAAAGTAACTGCTCACGACATAATAATAAAGACATAATGACGAGTTCAACGATAGAGAAGCATATGTCTTACACCATACGATAGTCTCACGCACACGACACAAAAGCACGCAAATAAACAGAGTTCGAAAAGAAACAACTGGCAACTGGCACAAGACGCAAATCACTCTCTCCCCCTTTGTCATCGAGACACCACAAAGGGGAAAGAGGACACTAAGAAGGGTGGCAGCCCTGGAGAAACTCAGTCATCGTACTCATCATCAGATCCCGTCTGCTCCTCCTGATGCTCCTCGTCAGACTTTGACCACTTGTACCCCTGACGGGCCATCCAAGTTGCCTCAGGGGTGATGTTATCCTCGGACCCATTGGACACGTCCTCTCCATAGACCGCCAAGAGCTTCTTGTCACGCTGGCGTGTCTTCTTGTCAGTCACATGAGCCCTGTATTGACCAATAGCCTGCATGCAGAAGAGGGCCTTCAACTTTTGCTTAAGCTTTTTAGCCCAAGAAGGCTCCTCCACAACAAAGGAGGAAGAAGGAGCAAATCTTCCAGGGCCTTCATCATCAGCCTCCTCCACAGGCTCCTCATCAGTGCCCATCTGGGCTGCAGCAGCTTGCACACGAGTGGTGGTGTTGGCCCATCGAGTCTTGATGCGAAGACGGATGGGATCATGACGGAAACAGTCGGCCTCGAACTCCTCATCAGGGTATAGCTTCTCCCAAGTCTTGGAGATCAGCAGAAACAAGAATGGACCATAGATGGGTACCTTGTGAGTGTAGATTGGAAAACGGAGCTCATTCCACATGATATGGGATATGTCAAGTGGTGGAGTCTGGGTCGTGCGAGCCTCTTCACACATCAGCAGCATGTCAACCAGGTAGGCATGGACCTTGTCCTTGTCTCCAACGCGAGGAAACAGAGTGTTGCGAAAGATCCGATACATGATGTCCAAAAAGGGGTTCAACACCCATGTCTTCTTGCCACTAGCAAGAGTCTTCTCCACATAGAATGGTAGCAGCTTGTCTTTGTTGGCAGATTCAGGATTGGCGTGAGGCCGAAATCCAACTGGGTTGTGGAGTCCCTCGTCAGGAATCTGGAGAAGATCCATGAACTCCGTCCAAGATGAAGTCATCTTGTGACCATTGGTCATCCATGTCATTGGGCGATCATCCTTGGTGTGGAAATGGACTGATGCATAAAACTGAGCAATAATCTCTGGATCAAAATCATTCTGGAAGGTCATGATGTGCTCAAGTCCCAACTGCTCGACCAGATCCAGAGCCTCGGCAAAGTAGGGCCGGTTGGAGTCCTTCCGCATGTGGTCCACATCCACCCAGTGAGCATCCACGTACAGGTTGGTCTTGCTCTTGAGCACCTCCTGGTAGATGCGATACTGCTGCCTGGTCCAGAAAAGCTCATCTCCAGGAAACTGAGCACGGGGTTCTCCATAGGGGTTGTGCTTCCTCCGTGCCATGAACTCATTCGCTGGCATTTCTTCCATAGTCATCGAGGATTCCTTTTGCTTGTTGGCGGCAGTCTTGTACCTGCGCTGGGGATTGGAGCCCTCTGGCACATCACTGGGGTTGCGCAGACGCTTGGACCCGGTGTCGCGGACAGGGTTGGTACGACGAGCATCGAAACCGGAGCCACCACCTAAAACACAACCACAAGAACACGACAAAAGCACAAAGAGAATCAATGCCAAAGCCTCAAAAAGCACAAGAAACTAGTAGAAAGAGGAATGTGTACATGCTACGAAGACAATATGACACAAGCGGTAGTACTGCTGGCCAGACGCGGAAGTAAAAAATTAGTACCGCTTAGTAAGCGGTAGTACCGCTTTGTGGCTGCGGTAGTACCGCACACTCTGCGGTAGTAAGAATTTACTTCCGTGTACAGAAGCGGAAGTAAAAAATTAGTGCTGCTTACGGAGCGGTAGTACCGCGTTGGGGTTCCGGTAGTACCGCTCGGCAAGCGGTAGTAAAATTTTACTTCCGCCAGAGCGGTAGTACCGCTGAGGACAGCGGTAGTACCGCTGAGGTCAGATCTGATCTGGACCAGATCGGGCGGTAGTACCGCGGTTCTCCAGCGGTAGTACCGCACGGAACATATCTAGAAAAGGCAATATAGATCGACTAACGATACTACGGCTGATCATAGTAACTTGGTAGCAACATACATATTCACATTTCTAGTGCAAAAACACTCTCCTACATCCTAGACTTCCATGGATAAGAACACGAAGAACACAAGAACACTAAGCATCTCCCCTAACCCTAAAAACAACAACAAGGCAACAAGAAGAGGGGAAAAGGGGAGAAACCTTCATCCATGGCAAGAGGGCGAGGTGGGGAGCGATCCCACCGGTCGGAATGCGAGGAGAGTGGCCGAGGGAGGAGATCCGGCGAGATCCTCCGGCGGCGTTCTTGAGAGGGAGAGAGAGGGACGACGTGGGGGTTAGGAGTGAATGGGTATGGGGGAGTTGGAACTCCCCCTGCCTGCTTATAACCCCCACCCGTTCGAATAAGTGCGGTAGTACTGCGGTCATTGCGGTAGTACCGCTTGCGCGGTAGTACCGCTCGCTAGGCGGTAGTACCACTCGACCAGCGGCAGTAAAGAAATACTGCCGTGCTGTACGAGCGGTAGTACCGTACCCCCTTTGCGGTAGTACCGTAACCATGCATGGTAGTACCGCTCCTCCAAGAGCTTGCACAAATTGACAAGAGGCTTTTAGCAAAGAGGGAAAAAGAAAAGAGACGAGCGCACAAGCAAGGCAAATAACACAACTCCACAGAGGAGGGCGGTGGCCGAGGCCACCTATGTTTGAGTTTGTTGGTATGGCACCGCGAAGAATTATCCTTGGGCCCATGACCAATACTCGTCTTGAAGCACTTAAACCAACTATGTATGGAAAATGATAAAGACTTGATTAGTTTATGCATAATGGGGGGAGGAATTGTTCATTGAGAGAACAATACTCCCCCTATGTCCATGCCTACATCTAGACAAGATAACTATATTGAGTGTGAGGAGTGTGTGCAAGGACTCAAGCCACATTGCTCAAATCGATGATATTTAGCTCATGCCTTAACTCGCGAAATCTTGCTTCATCCAATGGCTTCGTGAAGATATCTGCAAGGTTATCATGAGTGTTGACGTAGTGAAGCTCGATCTCTCCTTGCCTTATGTGATCCCGGATGAAGTGATACCGAATCTCAATATGCTTCGTCTTGAAGTGTAGCACCGGGTTGAGAGAAATCTTGATGGCACTTTCATTGTCGCACCAAAGAGGCACTTTGTCACAAGTGACACCGTAATCCTTTAAAGTTTGCCTCATCCATAAGAGTTGAGCACAACAACTGCCAGCAGCCACATACTCTGCTTCGGTGGACGAGAGAGATACACAACTTTGCTTTTTGGAAGACCAACTAACAAGAGAGCAACCAAGAAATTGGCACCCTCCCGAAGTGGACTTCCTATCCACTTTGTCTCCCGCCCAGTCAGAATCAGAGAAACCTACAAGGTTGAAGTTTGCTCCTCTTGGGTACCATAAGCCAAAGTTTGGGGTATGAGCCAAATATCGAAAGATTCGCTTGACAGCCACAAAGTGACTCTCCTTAGGTGAGGCTTGAAACCGTGCACAAATTCCTACACTCAACATAATATCCGGTCTAGATGCACAAAGATAAAGCAAGGATCCGATCATAGAGCGATATACCTTTTGATCCACCGCTTTACCATTGGGATCAATGTCAAGTTGGCATTTGGTTGGCATTGGAGTACTAGCCGGCTTGACATCACTTAGATTGAACCTCTTGAGCATGTCTTGAGTATACTTGGATTGTTTGATGAAGATGCCTTCTCTTCTTTGTTTAATCTCAAACCCAAGGAAATACTTCAACTCTCCCATCATGGACATCTCAAAATGTGTGGTCATGAGTGCGGCGAACTCATCATTGAAAGCTTTGTTAGGAGAACCAAAGATAATATCATCAACATATAGTTGGCATACAAACAACTCCCCTTTGACCTTCTTAGTAAAAAGAGTGGGGTCGATTTTCCCAATTTCAAACCCACGATCTTGTAACAACTCGGTAAGATGCTCATACCACGCACGTGGGGCTTGCTTAAGGCCATAGAGTGCCTTATCGAGTTGGTACACGTGATTGGGGAACTCAGGATCCTCAAACCCCGGGGGTTGTTTAACATACACCAACTCATTAATAGGACCATTAAGAAATGCACTTTTCACATCCATTTGTTGCAATTTAAAGTTATGATGGGAAGCATAGGCAAGCAACAAACGAATGGATTCAAGACGAGCAACGGGGGCAAAGGTTTCACCGTAGTCGATACCCTCGACTTGGGAGTAGCCTTGAGCCACCAGACGCGCCTTGTTGCGGATGACAATACCATGAGCATCTTGCTTGTTCTTAAAGATCCATTTGGTTCCAATGACATTATGGTTCTCCTTTGGCCTTGGCACCAGACGCCACACCTTGTTGCGCTCGAAGTTATGGAGTTCTTCATGCATGGCATTGAGCCAATCAGGGTCTTCGAGCGCCTCATAAACCTTCTGAGGTTCAACACAGGAGACAAAAGCTTGATGAGCACAATAGTTTGCTAATTGTCTACGAGTGCTTACCCCCCTTTTGATGCTTCCTAGAATGTTCTCAATGTGATGTTCGTTGGAAGCAAGCCTGGAGGCAACTTTTGCAGCCCGTCGCTCTAATTGCTCTTCAAGAGTTAACTGAGGAGCATTGAGTTGATCATCTTGAGCGACGACAGGAGCTAGATCTTGATCTTGAGCTTCCTCTTGATCTTGATCATGCTCAGAGGACAGAACTTGGCCTTGTGCATCATTTGGTGGCTCTCCACCATCTTGTGATTGATCTTGCACTTGGCCTTGTTCATCAGGTTGAGGGCCTTCACTTTGTTCTTTGGAAGCGTGTGGGTCTTGGGTTGGCGATGGTTCCACTTGAGTGGAACATTGTCCTTCTCCTTCGGCCACAAGGGGTTCCTCAATGGGCAGGATATATCCAACACCCATTCTTCTTATGGCTTGAGGAGGAATTTCATCACCTGCATCACAAGTACCACTTTGCTCCACTTGGGAGCCGTTATTTTCATCAAACTCTACGTTACTCGTCTCCTCAATGAGTCCATTGGACTTGTTGAGGACACGGTAAGCATGAGAGTTTGTAGCATAACCAACAAATATGCCCTCGTGAGCTCTAGATTCAAATTTAGACAAACGAACACCCTTTTTGAGAATGAAACACTTACACTCGAATACCCGGAAGTACTTGAGATTGGGCTTGTTACCGGTAAGAATCTCATACGGAGTTTTGTTCAAGCCTTTGCGGAGATAGAGACGATTTGATGCATGGCAAGCGGTGTTGATGGCTTCGGCCCAAAAGTTGTATGGAGATTTGAATTCAGCCATCATGGTTCTTGCCGCATCCATTAGAGTTCGGTTCTTTCTCTCCGCTACACCATTTTGTTGAGGGGTATATGGGGCTGCATATTGATGTTTGATCCCCTCATCACCAAGAAACTCATCCAAGGTGTAGTTCTTGAACTCGGTGCCGTTGTCACTTCTGATCATCAAAATCTTTGCTTCATGTTGTTGTTGAGCTTCATTTGCAAAGTTGATGATGGTTTGTTGGGTCTCACTCTTCTTCTTGAAGAAGTATACCCAGGTGTATCTTGAGTAATCATCCACAATCACCAAGCAGTACTTTCTACCCCCAAGGCTATCAAAAGATGGAGGCCCAAAGAGGTCCATGTGGAGGAGCTCTAGGGGTCTCTTTGAATAGATGATAGTCGTGGGAGGGTGAGCCTTCTCATGTAATTTTCCTTCAATGCAAGCCCTGCAAGCACGATCTTTGGCAAAGCTAACATTTGTTAGTCCTCGGACATGGTCCCCCTTGAGAAGACTTTGCAAAGATCTCATGTTGACGTGGGCCAAACGGCGATGCCAAAGCCATCCCACATCAACTTTAGCCGTTAGGCATGTCGCGACCTTAGTGGGTTGCTTCGAGAAGTTAACCACATAAAGGCCGTTCTCGACATGCCCAACATAGGCTACTTTAAGAGTCTTGCTCCACAAGAGGGCCACGGTATCAATATCAAAGAATGTAGCAAAGCCCATGAGTGCAAGTTGGCGTACAGAAAGTAAATTGTATGCAAGGGACTCAACAAGCATGACTTTCTCGATCGTGAGATCATGAGAGACAACAACCTTGCCAAGTCCCAATACCTTAGAAGATGAAGCATCACCCCATTCAACGTTGGTGGCCATAGACGAACCGAGATGCACGTCCACCACCAAGTCTTTGCTTCCGGTCATATGATTTGTGGCTCCGCTATCGAGCAACCATGATCCCCCACCGGAAGCAAACCCCTACAATAGATCAATGCTTGGATTTAGGTACCCATTTGGTAATGGGTCCTTTGAGGTTAGTAAAAAGGGTCTTAGGAACCCAAATGGACCATTCAATGTACTCATATGAAGAACCAACAAATTTAGCAAACACATGACCATCACTAGCACGGCATAAAACATATGAAGGATTAAAGTCGCCGGCCATGTTTGTCGGTATGGTGGAGTTTTTCTTGACACCACCATTTTTCTTCTTCTTTGACGTGCCCTCTCCTTCTTTCACAAACGATTGTCGGAGAGGGGGTGGTTGCTTGGTCTTGTCATTCTTCATCTTCTTGGGCTTAGGAACAAACCCAATTCCTTCCTTTGCCACAACCTCCTTTTGATTGCTCAAAAGGGTGTTGAGGTTCTTCTCACCTTGTATGCAAGTCACAAGGCCTTTCTCAAGTTGCTTCTTCAACTCGGCATTTTCTTTAACAAGATGCACATGCTCGCGACAAGGGTTAGTAGCATTTGCATTATCAATTAAAACCATGCGAGGAAAGATAGCCTTTTCCTTGGTTAGCGAAACTTGGAGTTGATCATGAGACTCCTTGAGAGTAGCATGCATACCTTTCAAGGCCTTGTGAGCCTTGTCAAGTATGTCAAACTCCTCTTTGAGTTTAGCATGGTCAACCTCAAGTTTTGCCTTCTCGGAGTTAAGGACACGAGAGACAACTAAGGCATGATCGAGATCTTTCTTTAATTTAGCATGACCATCGTTGTGTGACTCCTCAAGAGCCAAACGAAGACCACGCTCTTCCTCTAATGCGTTAGAGAGATCCGATATCTCATCGGCATAGTCTCGACTATGTCCTTCCATTTTAGTAATGGTTTCCTCGTGAGCCTCGATCATGTCATTGGCCTCACCGAGTTGTTCCAAGAGAGCAACAAAATGCTTCTTGGGTTTGCCCTTGAGATTTTTCATGAACAACTCAAATTCATTTTCTCCCTCCTTAGCACCCTCACTCTCATCAATACAATTCGTCAATGAAGGATTAGAAGAGATAGTAGTATTGATGTTTGAGGTTACCTTGTTGGTGGCCTTGGCCATGAGACACTTGGCGGTGATGTTCTCATTTGGTGAGTCGAAGAGAGATGAGTGCGGAGTAGTCGCAATAGCAATTGCGGCCATTGTGGTCACCTCACCGTCTTCATCATTATCATCATCCTCCACATATTCTTCTTGGGCCACCAACACCTTCGAAGGAGTCTTCTTGATGAAGTTGTTCTTGATGGGATAGGACTTTGACTTGTCCTTCCGAATAAGCTTGCCTCCAAAGTCTTCTCTCTTCTCATATGGGCAATCCACAACGAAGTGACTTACATTTCCACAGTTGAAGCATGTCCTCACTCGTTGCTTCCCCTTGTTCCCACTGGAGTTGTTCCTGTTGAAGTTGGATCTTGTGTTCTTCTTGCCCCAGAATTGCCTTGACGCAAGAGCCATGTGCTCATGATAGGCATATTTGGTGTCCTCGGGGCTACACTCATCATCATCTTCCACTTCCTCCTCTTCCACACAAGCCTTGGCCTTCAGTGCGAGATTAGGCTTCTTTGATCGTTGAGCTCTTAAGACCGCATTATCGGCGGTCACGTCCAAGATCCTCATGGCAACAAATTCATCCAGTACTTCATTTGAGGATAAGTGGTGGAAGTCTGGTCTCTGATGTATGACAGAGGACATGGCCTTATGGTAGGGCATCATGGCCTTGAGAAACTTGCGCTTGATCCAATTGTCATCTGTATCCTTACTGCCATGATCTCGAAGAGAGACTGCAAGGATAGTTAATCTTCGATAAAGTTCACGAGGATCTTCATCTTCGATCATAGCAAACTCATCAGCTTCATCTTGCACCACTTCATAGTTGGAGCGTTGAATACTGGTGCTTCCCTTGTACATCGTGCCAACATGCTCCTAAGCTTCCTTGGCCACAGTGAAGGGTCGAAGGTGTGCAATGTCTTCAGGAGGGATGAAATCTTGAAGAATGCAAAGAGCGGACTCGTTGAACTGATGATCTGCAGTTTCTCTTGGAGTCATGTTGTCGGGATCATACGGATAAAAACCTTGCTCAATGATTCTCCAAAGGTTAGTAGAACAATGATTAATATGACGTTTGAAACGAAACACCCAAGTAGCAAAATCAGAATTTTTGATAAACTTGGGAGGGGGCCCAACGGAATTTAAATGCGGTGTGGGAACGGGTCCTCCATAGTGAGTAGGAGGAGCGGATTGGGCAAATTTCCCACTCCCATTCTTAGTGACCGGGGCTTGTTCACTACTAGCTTCTCCCTTGTTGGGATTAGCCTCCGACACGTTGGTAGCGGGACGAGCCACTTCCAACGGTGTGGTGGATAATTTAAGCCCCTCAAGCAAATCTTTAAACATGCCTTTGACCTCGCTCGCTAGTGATTCTTTCAATGTGGTCAAGGCCACATTGAACTCCTCACGAGAGACCGAGGCTCCCCCATCTGACGTAGGCAAGGACGGAGTTCCACCGGAATGGTCCTCCATCTCGACTACGTTGTCACCCATACTCTTTGGACGGTAAAGTCCTTAAAAAGAGACGAGGCTCTGATACCAATTGAAAGGATCGATATGGTTGACTAGAGGGGGGGGGGGGGTGAATAGGCAACTAACAATTTTTAACTTTTCTTAACCACTTTAAATTAAACGACAAAGTAAGCTGCCTAGATATTCTACTAAGATGACAACTAAAGGAAAGAAGGATAACAACTACACAAGCATGCTATAGGAGTTGAACAAGTAAAGCATGCACAAGTAAAGGTAAGAAATAACCACAAGTTGAACCGGTGGAGACGAGGATGTGTTGCCGAAGTTCCTTCCCTTTGAGGGGAAGTACGTCTCCGTTGGAGCGGTGTGGAGGCACAATGCTCCCCAAGAAGCCACTAGTGCCACCGTATTCTCCTCACGCCCTCACACGATGCAAGGTGCCATGATTCCACTAGTGGTGCCCTTGAAGGCGGCGACCGAACCTTTACAAACAAGGTTGGGGCTATCTCCACAACTTGGAGGCTCCCAACAAAACCACGAAGCTTCACCACAATGGAATATGGCTTCGAGGTGACCTCTACCGTCTAGGGTGCTCAAACACCCAAGAGTAACAAGATCCGCAAGGGATTAGTGGGGAGAATCAAATATCTCTTGGTGGAAGTGTAGATCGATGCCTCCTCAAGCAATCCCGAGCAAATCAACAAGTTTGATTGGCTAGGGAGAGAGATCGGGCGGAAATGGAGCTTTTGGAGCAACAATGGAGTAGTGGGGGAAGAGGTAGGTCTTCTTGGAGAAGAAGACCCCCTATATATAGTGGGAGAGCTAATCCAACCGTTATGTGCGTTTTCAGCTCACAAAGAGCGGTAGTACCACACGTAAGTTGCGGTACTACCGCTGGCTGAGCGGTACTACCGCTCTGGGAGCGGTACTACCGCTAGGCAAAAACATGCGACATGATTCACAACCACGGATGAAATAAATTACATCCGCGGCTACATCCGCAGAGAAAACGGTAGTAGCAAAACGCGACACGGTACTACCGCTTGGAGTAAGCGGTACTACCGCATAGGATGCGGAAGTAAAAATTTACTTCCGCAACTACTTCTGCACTTAGAATCTGTGCCGGGCCAGATATGTGGTACTACCGCTCTGGAGCCGCGGTACTACCGCTGGTGCGGTACTACCGTGTCTTCAGGCGGTACTACCGCGTGGCTGTGCGGTACTACCGCTTTAAGGAGCGGTACTACCGCTTGCCAGGTAGATGATTTAGTTAAGAAGTCAAGTTTTGCATATACGATAATAAGCGGTTGGAACTTCAGAGAAGCGAGGGAAAGGTGGTATGAGAGAAAGATGTGTACGTGTTGATTCCACCCAAACCTTTCCGAAGCGGACCCCCTCATAATAGTACGGCTTTCCTATTACTCAAAGCCACCGACAGGGAGCAAAAAGGAAACACCGTCTTCCATCGAATCCGAGGGGCAATCAATCGTCTTGTGCCTAAGTGAGATATACCTGTCGGAGCTTAGAGCACACGATTAGTCCACAAAAGCATTGTCATCAATCACCAAAACTACTTAGGGAGAAATATGCCCTTACAAACTCGCAATTCATCGGATCACGACAAACACACCACAAAAAGAGATTACATCGAATAGATCTCCTCGAAGATCGAGGAGAATTTTGTATTGAGATCCGGAGAGAGAGAAGAAGCCATCTAGATACTAGCTATGGACCCGAAGGTCTGTGGTAAACTACTCACAAGTCATGGTGAGGGCGATGATGATGATGATGAAGGCCTCCGTGATGAATCCCCCTCCTGGAATAGGCTCCAAGATGGGATCTCCATGGGAACAGAAGCTACGGTGGTGGAATTAGGGTTTTCTCTCTATGTATGGAGTTTCTGGGGTACGTAGGTATATATAGGAAGAAGGAGGGCACCGGGGGCCACATGGGCCAGCCTCGAGGCAGGGGGGCGCGCCCTGGGAAGGGGGGCGCGCCCCCACCCTCGAGGGCAGTCCAGCTGTCCCCTGACTTGGTCCTGACGTTTCCCGAGCATGATTTTCTCCAAAAATATCTCTCGCGAAGGTTTCATTCCGTTTGGACTCCGTTTGATATTCCTTTTATGCAAAACCCTGAAATAGGCAAAAAACAGCAATCTGGACTGGGCCTTTGGGTTAGTAGGTTAGTGATACGTCTCAAACGTATCTACTTTTCCAAACACTTTTGATATTGTTTTGACCTCATTCTTGCATGATTTGGACTAAACTAACCCGGACTGACGCTGTTTTCAGCAGAGCTGCCTGTATGGTTTATTTGTGTGCAGGAAAACGGATTTTTAAGCATCTCAGAAAAATCCACGAAAAATCATGAAAAATCCACGCACCCGAAGAAACCAAATGCCAGAAGTGGGGCCAAAGGGGGGCCAGGGGGTGGCCAGGCGCCCTGTGGGCGCCCCCCCTGGGCCGCACCCGAGGGGGGGGGGGCGCCTGGGTGGGCCCCACACCCCCTGGTGCCCTACTTTAGCCCGTATTTTTCCTCCCGACGAAAAAACCCCAGATCGGAAGTTCTTTCGCTGTTTTTCGTCGCGGAGCCGCCGCCACCCTCTGTTCTTTTTCGAGAGGGCTAATCTGGAGGCTGATTTGGCCTCCGGAGAGGGGAGATCGTCGCCATCGTCATCATCATCACCACTCCATCATCCCTCCATGACTTCCCCCTTCATGTGTGAGTAATTCCCTTGCTGTAGGCGAAGGGGATGGTAGGGATTGGATGAGTTAGATCATGTAATAGTTCGTCAGATTGTTGGGGGCATGTTGCCTATCATCTAGTATGGTGTCTATCATCTTTGCTACAACTTGTTATTCTTAATTCTTGACACTTAGGGCCCGAGTGCCATGATTTCAGATCTGAACCATATGTGTTTGCATGAATATATTTGTGTTCTTGATCCTATCTATGAGTTGTATGCACCTGTTACGGTTCGGAACCGGCGATCCCAAAAGTGACAGCTTGGGACACCAAAGGGGATGGTCCGTAGTTTGAGGATTACATGTATCCATTGAGTTCATTGCTTTGTTCCGGTGCTCTTTGACAGGAGCACCTTAATATCCATTAGTTCCTTTTGGCCCCGTTCGTAGCGGTATGGTAGGACAAAAGATGTTGTGCAAGTTCTTATTGCAAGCACGTACAACTACCTATGGGATACATGCCTAATGTTTGATATTTGCCTAGATGATCATTACTTTTCCGTGTGCCGTGCCCCAAGTTAGAATCTATCTCATCCATGCAGCGCCCAACCATCCATCTCCCTAGCCTACAGTATTTTAAACCTTGCTTGTTACTAGTCGCTACTTTTGCTATTTACTTTGCTATCTACTGTTTACTTTTACTATTACTATCATCACTATCGTATCACTGTTACCACTTATCTTTTGTTGCAAGTTAGTATATTTCAGGTGCGGTTGAATTGACAACTCAACTGTTAAAGCTTATAAATACTCTTTGGCTCCCCGTGTGTCGAATCAATAAATTGGGTTATTCTTACCCGCGAAGACTATCTCGATCCCTTACGGTTGAGGGTTATCAAGTACCGTTTTCTGGCGCCGTTGCCGGGGAGCATAGCAATATTTACAAGTCTACTTGAGGTATCCTACCTGCTGCACTTTATTCACTATGGGTAAGAAAGGAGACCCCAAGGTTCCGATCTTACGATCCACTACAAGAAGAGGTACTGCTCTGAGCACTAGTGCTACGCTTGATTCACCTTCTGGTATGAGTAAGTTTGCCTCACCACCACCACATGATGCTCCTACTGAATCTGTTACTATGTCTGATACTCTTGATGATGCTTCTACTACTTTTGATGATGATATTAGTTCGCTTGGTTATGCTCTTGAGAAACAAATTACTGCTGCTGCTGAAAAATATGGAATTGAACTTCCTGTTACTCGCTACCCTATTGGTGAAACTTATGATTATCCTGATTTGAGTAAACTCCAGGAGAGGCTCCTTGATGATGATTACTATATACTTGATGAAGATTTATGCAGGGAACTGACAGAGTTTGCCGGCTCTGACCCTGAAGTTATTAAGAAAATATTTGAAAAACACTCTTTGAAAAACAAAACCGTTCCTAACCCTGAGTTTGCTACATCTCCTATATGCATTGATGATCCTGATTTTGATTTCTCTGTTGATCTTTCACTTATACCTATGGTTGAAGCTGACCCCTTTTATGGCAGAGAAAATGATGATGCTATTGCACACCTAACTAAACTTGGTGAGCTAGGTAGCCTGTTTACCACAGATGAAAAGATACGCTACTTTTATGTGACCAAGCTTCTTCCTTTCTCCTTGAAGGAAGGTGCTAAAGCATGGTATGATTCACTCCCATGCGGTTCTATTAAGAGTCCTCAGGACTTAGCTCACTCTTTTGTTGATAAGTACTTTCCTGCTCACATGCAACATGCTGCTTTACAAAGAATTTACAACTTTAAACAGTTGCAGGATGAGTCCCTCCCTAAAGCTTGGGGGAGGTACTGCGGTTTGATTCGGGCTAGACCAGGACATGAAATCCCTAAGAATGAATTAATTAATATATTCTATGCTGGTCTAACTGATGAATCTAGGTCCTATCTGGACAGTTGTGCTGGTTGTGTTTTCAGGAAAAGAACACCGGACGACACGGAAGATTTAATGGGCAGAATTGCCAAAAACCATGAAGATTGGTCCGTCCCTGAACCACCTCCACCACCAAAGAAGAGGGGCATGTTTGTTCTAAGCCCCGAAGATATGCGAGAAGCAAAGAAGTCTATTAAAGAGAAAGGTATTAAAGCTGAAGATGTGAAGAATCTACCCCCTATTGAGAAGCTGTGTGAGCCTACCACTCACCCTCCTATGGTAGAGGTACACTCTCTTTTAGATTTCAACGCAAGTGACATCCCTCATGGTAAGCCTCCTGATCAATGTTTAGATGAGTTTGATAATTTTATTATGAAACAGAATCATTTTAATGAGAGGATAGAAAGTGAGTTGCATGATAATTCCCTTGCTATCAAAAAGTTGCTTGGTGTTTTAGATAGAACAGTTAATGATGTTCAATGTCTTGTGAAGCATTTTCATATGGTTCAAACTCAGCTCGATCAAATTTCTAATGTGCAAAGAGATTTGCTTGCTAACAATGCCAAACAAGATAAATTGCAGGCTTTTGGGATTAAGACCCGAGGGGGAACTAGTACTCAAGATCCTCTTTATCCAGAAGGACATCCGAAGAGAATCGAGCAAGATTCTCAAATGCAGGAAGAAGAAATTGTTGTCTCTCCAAATAAGAAGAAGAAACATAAAGAGACTGACAATTCTAATGATCCTATTGCAGATGAAGAGCCAGCTATTGATCCCAACAGTGTATCTATTTCCGATGCGGAGACTGAAGACGGTGCTGAACCTGAAGGTAATGATAATGAGAAGAATGATCCGCCTGAAGTTCGAGAAGAAGAAGCACCTGACAAACGAAAGAGGTACACTAAAGAAGACTTCATCGCAAGAAAACATGGGAAGGAGAAAGAACCATGGGTACAGAAACCCATGCCCTTTCCAGGTAAGTCCATCAAATCTAAAGAAGAAGAGCATTACAATAAGTTTTGTGAATGGATTAAACCTCTTTTTCTTCAAATTCCTTTGACTGATGCTATTAAGTTACTTCCTTATTCAAAATATATGGAAGATATTGTCACTAACAAAAGAAAAGTTCCTAATGATGCAATATCTACTATGCTTGCTAACTATTCTTTCAGTGGAAAGATTCCCGTAAAGCTCGGTGATCCAGGTATACCCACCATCCCTTGCTCCATAAAGAATAATTATGTCAAAACTGCTTTATGTGATCTTGGAGCGGGAGTGAGTGTTATGCCTCTCTCTCTTTACGAGAGGCTTTGTTTAGAGAAACTAAGTCCTACAGATATCTCCCTTCAGATGGCTGACAAGTCAACCGCTGTTCCGATAGGTATTTGTGAGGATGTTCCAGTTGAAGTTGCTAATTGTTTAATTCTTACTGATTTTGTTGTGCTTGACATGCCCGAGGATGGGAGCATGTCCATTATTCTTGGTAGACCTTTCCTTAACACCGCAGGTGCTATTATTGATTGCAACAAAGGGAAGGTTACCTTTCATGTGAATGATAAAGAACACACGGTATATTTTCCAAAGAAGACCGACAGGAGGCATGCCCTCAACTCTATAGAGAATATCGAGACCGTGAAAATAGGAGAATGGGACTGTCCACTACACGTGCCTCACAAATACAAAACTATCATGGTAGGGACAATGTCCATCAAGGTAAAAGTTCAGTGATTACTTCGTAGGAGGTGAGACTTTTTGCTCTATATATCGCTTGTTTGTTGGTAAGACTTGATCAACCTTACTAGTGAACGTGTTTTATATGGATAAAAAGTTGAGCTTTCTATGTTTTCATTTGTTTTTAGTTTTGTCCTACTTGCTGTACCAAGTATCTATGTTTTTGAAGCTTCACAATACTACTAACTGCTTCAAGTTTTCAGAGAGTTTCGCAGCTTTTTGAACTTCGAAAAAATTTCAACAGTGAAGTTTTCAGAAAAATTCCAGAAAAATTATATTAAAAATTTCCACAACGGGAGAGACCCGGAAAGTCCTGGTGCCAGCCAGGGGGGGGCGACCAGTGGCCCAGGCGGCCAGCTGGCGCGGCCCAGCCCCTGGCCGCGCCCACAGGGCGCCTGGGGCCCACGGGACCCCCCTCCAGGTACTTCTTCTTCCCCTCTCTCTCTCTTTTTCCAGAAACCCGAGTTCTGGTCGTGTTCTTCTTGTTCTTGCTGTTCTTGGGGGCGATTCTTCGATCTCTCTCTACAGCCCATCATTTGAGCTGAAATTTTGAGCAAATACTCCCTGGTATGTGACTCCTCCACCCCTCCAATTAGATTTTTGATTGGTGGCCTCATTTATGAGTATTTAGTAGTTCTTGGTGCTGTAGAGATGAGCTTGCATGCATGTGTAGAAAGTTATTTTCCAAGTTCTGATGCAAGTTTATGCCTTGGGCAAGTGAGTTGAGTAGTTTGCCTTAGCTCACTTTGTTTTAATCCTCGTTTTTGTAAATTGTAAAAAAAAATTCAGAAATGAGTTTGTTAGGAAGGGCAAAAGGGTGGCTTGAGAAGAGGAGGCCCGCACACTCCGATCGAGTCACTAGAGCCGCAGCTTCACCATCGACTGCTAGGGTGAGCTATAATGAAGATCATGTGCCCCTGGAGTTGTTGGAAGACACAAGTCCAGCACGTGCGATGACATTTCCATGTGATGAATTCATGGAAGCTGCGGGAATCAAGGATGAGTTTTATAATCTTTGTGCTAATGCAGGTTTGACACGACTCGTCACGAGCCGTGTTACTCAGTATCAGAAACTCACCTCCGGTTTCATTAACAGTTTTAGATATAATCCTGATTCAGGTGCTATTGAGTTTAAAATTTATAATGATCTTATCACCATGACTTTGGGAAATTTTTGTGAAGTAATAGGTGTGCCGAACGCTGGGAGGACGGCAAGGATGGCCACGCAGCCCTCCGAGCTGAAAACTGTCATCAACTCTCTCTGCAGCATGGGTACGAGGGATATTCATTGGTCGAAGATCTCCAGCATCTTGTTTCCTCACCTCAGGTATTTTGCATATTATATTGCTAGAGGGGTGTTAGCTCGTGACAACACGAGCAGCATTTCTGCTCCGGATATCGCTATCCTGGCAGCAGCCCTCTCAGGGAGGTCTGATTATAATATTGGTACCTTAATTGCTCGACGCCTTGCTATGAACGGTAACAAGGGGGACTTATATGGTGGCATTTATGCCACACTTATCTTAGAGCATCTTGGAGGCACCCCACACCCTGATGATACTCCTTTTACTTATTTAAGCTTTGATCTTGCTGCTATGAAGAGGCACAAGTTTATTACCATGGGCTCTGAGCTTGATAACCTTGTTTATATCTTGCGTTTCGGAACTACCGCGGAACGCGAGATCCGTCTACCTGCACCTCTTTTGTTTGATTTTTCTCGCAGGAACGGATGGTCCTTTGATGTTGTCCAGTTCGATGAGTTCATGGTCCAGCATCAGTTCCATAACCCCATGGAGGGGGTTGTGCCCGACGAGGAGAGGCACGGTGAGATACCACATTTTCAGGATGAGACCGCCACCGAGTTTGGTGAAAGGTCTTCCTCTGTTTGGCGCTCGGAACCTTCCTCGTGGGAGACTCCGAGGAGTTCGGTGTACGCGCCATCATCCTTCTACGACCCTTGGTCTCACCACCATACCCCTGGAGCAGGAGGCTCCTGGGGGCAGTAGCTGCTACCAACTTAGGCCAAAAGCCTAAGCTTGGGGGAGTACGTGCCCTTCTCACTTTTCCATTGTATTATCCGTTTTATTCACTTTGATCTTTTCGAAGTTTTTACCCGTTCTTCTTTATTTCTATCTTTGCAAAAACAACAAAAAGATTTTCTCTTTCTTTTCCTTTTTATTCAACTTTTGAAAAACTCAAAAAGATTTCCTTTCTCTCTTTAGTTTGCTTTGTTTTCAGAGATCAGCTCGAGTCCGTGATGGCATTTGATTATATTTCCTACGTTCGATCGTGCAAGTGACAAGCAGTAATGACGAAGATCGACTGAAAGGAAGCAACAAGGAAGACCGGTATGAACTCTTATTGTTTCTACTTTTGTACATATGCCTGTACTTATGATCTAGAGACCAGCTTGTAGCGACATAGTGCTATGTTTACAATGCTTTTTCAGTGGTTCATGCTTTCCTTGTGGCTAATCCCGAATAACTAGAGTACATAATGTGTTATTGAAATGATCTACATGCATCGCGCTGTTCATAGTCGGGCATACTAAGGTGGTATTTCCCTTTAGAGAATTTTTGGATTGACTTGGCACATGCTTACACATGTTTAAGACTGAAAAGTCTACTTTGCCTTGATGATCTTTGAGTTTTAGAATAGTTATATCATTTTCATGCCCGATTCAATGTTGCTTTGTCGCTCTGCATGATTATGACCGTTATTGCTCTCTAATTGGTCGCTTCCCAGTCTTTTGCTAAACCTCCACCCGTACTAAGCGGAATGACTGCTTGTGCATCCAAAACCTCTAAACCTGTTATGCCATATGAGTCCACTATACCTTCCTATACATGGTATTTACCTGCCATTCCTAACGAAGACTTTCATGTACCATCTCGAAATTAATCTAAAGCATTTCTCTTTTTGTGCCTATGTTTTAGCTCATGAGGAAGTAGTAGTTAATTCATGATCTCTTTAAGTTGGACAAGTTTCACCCCTGGATTGCATGTATAATGTGCGAACCCCTAATATGAAAAGGAACTGGCATTGAGTGCGCCCGGCTCAAAAAGATAATATAACAAACGAACCCTCCTTCACGCTTTGTTCATGAGAAATCAGAAAACTTTGGCAGTGATAAACAAAGGAGATTAAGAGGATGTGATCGTCCTCATGCGGGAGCCGTTCCTCGAGACTTGTCTAGCTTAAAAGGTGATTGAGTTATCTGCTAGCATTCGTTGACGAAATATGCACCTCTCAAAAACATATTTACTTCTGTTTTTAAAACCAAGAGCTCTGGTACATGTTTAGTTTTTGTTTCCGATCACGGGTTTTCAACTTTGCCAATAAAAGCCACGGTTCGAGAGTCTCATCTTCTTTCTTCAAAGCACTGACTAGGAGAGCATAATTGTCATTCTGAGTGTAATGTGCATTGTCCCAAAGTATTACATTGTCTTCTGCATACTTGTGATATGATTTATTCTGAAATTCTTAGTTCTAGTCTCCTTTAAACTCTGAAGGAGTCTCTGCATTTATGTTTTGCTTCACTCATGGAGGCTAGCGAGATACCACCTTAATATGCTCAAGCTATGTGCAATGTGATCTTGTCTTGATTTTCGGTAATATATTGTTTACTCTTAACTATTTGTGACTGGTCACTTGAAAGAAGGATTGCTCCTTGCATTGTTCTCATAAGTACTGTTTTAATACTTGCTGAACTCTTTTCGTAGTACATGCTTATATACATCTAATGAAGCAAAAGAGTTTGTCAAAGTTTTCTTTGTCGCGTCCAGTTCGTTGAACTGAATTGCTTGAGGACAAGCAATATGCTAAGCTTGGGGGACTTGATACGTCTCAAACGTATCTACTTTTCCAAACACTTTTGATATTGTTTTGACCTCATTCTTGCATGATTTGGACTAACTAACCCGGACTGACGCTGTTTTCAACAGAGCTGCCTGTATGGTTTATTTGTGTGCAGGAAAACGGATTTTTAAGCATCTCAGAAAAATCCACGAAAAATGACGAAAAATCCACGCACCCGAAGAAACCAAATGCCAGAAGTGGCCCCACACCCCCTGGTGCCCTACTTTAGCCCGTATTTTTCCTCCCGACGAAAAAACCCCAGATCGGAAGTTCTTTCGCTGTTTTTCGTCGCGGAGCCGCCGCCGCCCTCTGTTCTTCTTCGGGAGGGCTAATCTGGAGGCTGATTTGGCCTCCGGAGAGGGGAGATCGTCGCCATCGTCATCATCATCACCACTCCATCATCCCTCCATGACTTCCCCCTTCATGTGTGAGTAATTCCCTTGCTCTAGGCGAAGGGGATGGTAGGGATTGGATGAGTTAGATCATGTAATAGTTCGTCAGATTGTTGGGGGCATGTTGCCTATCATCTAGTATGGTGTCTATCATCTTTGCTACAACTTGTTATTCTTAATGCTTGACACTTAGGGCCCGAGTGCCATGATTTCAGATCTGAACCATATGTGTTTGCATGAATATATTTGTGTTCTTGATCCTATCTATGAGTTGTATGCACCTGTTACGGTTTAACGGACTTGATGATGGAACCATCGCACGGGTTAGCTTGAAAGGGTTCATAGCGCACAAAGGACACAGAGGGTTTTATACTAGTTCGGCCCCTTCCGAGAAGGTAAAAGCCTACGTCTAGTTGGTTTGGTATTGCTTGGGCGTCGGATTACAGGGAGCGGATTCGCTTTGCCTGTGTCTCGACGGGTTGATTCTTGCTTGTCCCTGAACCGTCCAGGTCGTCCCTTTATATAGAGGTAACGCCTGGTCCGGTTTACAGAGTCCCGAGGCCGGCTCATACTTGTGTCCGCCTCGGTCTCTGTCTTTCTTTCTTATCTCTCAAGTTACATCGCTTGGCGGTTCGCAAACCACACTTCTATACATAGGCCTTAAGATCTCATGGGCCGTAGCCTTTACTAAAAACATTACAACCAAGTATAATATATCTAAGCCGGTTTACATTAGCCGGTTCATACCTGCTAATCATATCCCTGACATTAGGCCCCAGAATGATTTGAACTGGTTCATATCAGTCTTCCCTGTCTTGTATACTTTTCTTCTTTGTCTTCATATTTTTGTAAACCGGCCCTGACGTCATCGTCGAGAATCACTAAATCTAACCGTGACATCATCTCCGCATTTAACGCCGTGAGCTGTACTGTAGCTTTGTTTAAGGGTTATCCTGAGAATCGAGGCGCCAAAATATCTTTATCCGATTTTTGCCTCCTCGAATCCCGCACCTGTCGCTTCAGATCTGATTCTCCTTTATAAATACCGCCACCCCTCATTCATTATCTTCTTCTCGCTCCGTCTCCTTCTTCCGTCTTCTTCCTCCGTCGCCGCCCGAGCTCGACCTGCCGTCGACAACCGCTGGATCCAAGTCCTCACCTGGCCGCTGCATCACCCTGAACTCGACCAGAAAACCTCCGCCGTCGATCTTTGCTGCTCCAGGTATATCCTTCTTCTCCATTATCAATACACAACTTCTAGGGTTTCCTTCCACGCCTCCGCCATTAGAGCTTTGAAATAGAAACTTCATTTTGTTCCACCTTCAAGCAAATGACCTTTAGTAATGTTGTCCTTCAGATCTCGCTTTTGATTTGTGTTTTTATCCTGCTGTAAATACTTCAGATCTTCGCCATTCCTATCTAGCATGCAGATCCATCCACTTAGTATAAGGTCCTTGTAGCTTTCCCTGCATACTCTTAGATTTGTTTTTCTTTTCCTAGTATATGCTCAGATCTATTCCTCCTTAGTTGTCTTTTGAAAACCTGTTTTTCTCCTCGGTAAATCTGCTAAGTCTGTTCCGGTTTAAGTTGACATGCCCTGTTCTTGCGAAACTCTGTGACTTAACGCGATGGTTTAGCCGTTCCTCTTCAACTGCCATTAACCGGAAATGATATTGCTTGTCACAATTACCGGTTTAACCACACCATTAGTCCTCAATTTAAACCGTTGCGTAACTTTCATAGATAGTTTCCGGTTTACACCGCTATACCTTCATAATCCGTTTTCTGTATTTTACCTTTTCCAGTACTTTGCTCTTTCATTGCAATGGCTAAGCAGTATGTCTCCTGCGACTGGGTTCCTTCTGTCATCACTGAGGACGATTTAATCAAGATGTCTGAAATTGGCACATTAGGACCCCAGTCTGAGTTAAAGTGGCGGGCTCCGGGTAATGAATGCCCCCCTACCCCCAGATCCGGAGAGGTCATTGTGTTTTTGGATCATATATCTCGAGGCTTCTCTCCCCCCGGTTCAAAGTTTTTCCGGGACGTTCTTGCCGCTTTCCAACTGCACCCGCAGGACCTTGGACCCAATTCTGTCTCAAACATCTGCGACTTCCAAGTATTCTCTGAGGTGTATCTGCAAGAGGAACCTTCTGTCGATTTATTCCGGGATTTCTTTCATTTGAACTGGCGCACCGAGTTTACCAGCGGACCACATCAGGAGCTCGGCGGCGTTAGTATTCAGAAGAGGAGAGATGTGGTGTTTCCCCATGCCGCTTTACACTCTCATCCCAAAGACTGGAATAAGACCTGGTTTTACTGTGTGGACACTTCTCCTGAAGGGGAGAACCCTCTACCGGGTTACCGTGAAACTCGTATTCCGGAGAATCATCCCTTACCATCACGGCTCGGCGCTGTTGAACGGACCCGGTTCTCATCACAGCTCTCCAAGCTAAGAGCTTTCATAGCAAACGGTTTAATTGGGACCGATTTTCTACGCTGCTGGCTATCTTGGAGCATACTTCCCTTGAGCCGGCGATCACATCTAATGTGCAAGTATTCTGGTAAACCGGACGATCCTCAAAGGTTTACCAAGGAAAAGCTTTCTGAATCGGAGGTTGTGGAATCAGCCAAGAAAATTCTCAATGTTTCTTTGGCAGACTGTGCTAAGGTCGGTTTAGCTCCATACTACAAGAAGAATAAACTGCCCGCAGTAAGTTTCTCTTTACCCTGTATTTGTAATCCGTTTCTTTTGAGCCGTCTTTCAATTTGTCTTTATTTCTTTCAATTAGGCTGATGACCCTTTCTGGAAGAGAAAGCCTCAGGAGAAAACCGTCAAACAGGTCCGGCGAAAAACCCCTGCAAACAAAAAGAGGAAAGCAGCCGTTGACGCCGGTTCTCCTACTGAGGACGATGATCCGGACTCCGAGGTATGCTTTAATCCGGTTTAGATTTTTGCTTTGATGTACTTGTAATTGTATCTAATGATACCTTTCCACAGGAATTGCCTGAAGGTGATAACCCGGCTGAAATTGAGGTAACCCTTCTTTCTTCTGACTCAGAACCTCTTCCCCAAAAAAGTCGTCGGACCGTCCGGGAATATTAATTTTCTCATCCTTATGCTCAGTTAGACCCTAACTTTACTTTGAAGAAGCAACAACACGAAGCTTTTCGCCGGACCACTCGCCACAGCGGCCTGGCGGTGGAGTCATCCGGAATTTCCTTAACTCCGGTTCGAAAACGCCGTGCTGAGGTGATACTTTCTCCGACCCTCCTTCATCCCAAGGCCGGTCTTATCCGAAAACCCCTTAAACCGTCTGATCCTGATTATCAGGAAACTCCATTGTCTTCCTCTGGTGAATCAACCGCCACGCAGCTTCCTCCCCTGAAAACCGTCCCAGGGTAATTTTCCTCACCTTTTCCGGTTTATGATCTCCTTTTTGCTTTATAATGCTAACTCATTTTGCATATTTATCCAGCAAACCGAAACCCAACAAGAAGCCCAAGGCGAATAAGCCTATTGCTGAACCTACTGCGGATGATCCGGTTCCTAATCCGTCAACAATTGTTCCTCCGGATAGTGAACCCGTAGCTCCTGTTGAAGACCCTGCACCGACAGATCACACTTCTGCCCCTGAGCATCCTACTGCTGAAGATGCCCAGAATCGGCCAAGTCCGGCCCGGGTTAACTCTCCTCAGGTTAATCCGGCGTCTCCTGATCCGGCTCATCTTGACACTCCCCCCAATGTACCAGTCTCACCTGACGTTGTGGTAACTGGGGCTGCTTACGTTGCTCCAGCTGAACCCACCGTTTTAGCAAAACATACGGCTAAAGCGGAAAAATTATCTCAAGAAAAGGGGAAATGGAGTATTGATATATCCAGCCTTTTTGGCATGAGCGCTCAAGACATTTATTCTGGGTATCTGAACCGGCTCCATAGCAGTCGGGATTATGAAGCCAGCTTGGTGAACTTAATGAGGGAAAAATATGAGGTAAATTTCCTCTTCTGACTTTGTTCCTTTGATGCATCTCTATCTCATAACAGCCCCCAAGTTCCGGTTTAGCTGCTTACTTAAGGTGATCCGGAACTTTGTAGATTTGAACCTTTGGTCTTTACATTAGCCCCCAAGTATCAAGTAGATAACTTGCTTATGTAGTTGATACTTGTAAAAGTTGCTGTCAATACTTCAATTATACATTAGCCCCCAAGTGTCAAGTAGACAACTGGTTTGTGTGCTTGAGACTTGTAACTTTAAATTGTCTTTGCTGTACTGCTTCAACTGCCATTAGCCCCCAAGTGTCAAGTAGACAACTTGGTTGTGTGCTTGAGACTTTAACTAAACTTCACCTCTTGTTTTTGAACTTTGTCTGCAGGCTGAGTTGAACCGGAATGCTCTTGAGATTAACGAGCTTCGAAGCCGGCTTACTGAAACAGAGTCTACCGCTTCAAAGGCTAAGAAAGAACTTCAAGTGAGCCTAAAGACCGCTGAAGACTTGAAAAAATACTTTGAAGAGGAGCGGGCTACTTTTGAGGTCCAGAAAAAAGATCTGGAAAAACGGGTTCAGGATGCTGAAGGAGCACTTAATCCGGTGACGGAAGAACTGTCCGGATTAAGACGGCAAATTGACTTAATGACCTCTGCTGTTTTTGGTAAGTATAATCTGAACTCCTGCCTTTATCTTTGTAACCCGTGCCTTGTACCGGTTTAACTATGATTGTTGTATGTAGGGCGCCGTGTCTCCCATCTTGGGGACGACTTGCGGAAAAAACTCAAAGCTTGCTACACCTTGGTCGAACAGCTGTACTCCGGGGCGCAAAGGATCATCAGTGCTGCTTCGTTTGGTAAACCGCCCCCTACTACAATACAAGATACTTTAAACAAGTTGTCTGTTTTGCCGGCTCGTCTCGAAGAAGTCAAGAAGTCTGCTGCGCGGGGTGGTGCTCTTCTGGCCCTTACGAGGGCTAAGGCTTGGGTCCCGGATCTTGATCCGGAGGAGGCTTTTACGGGATTCCCGGATACAAAGGAGGACGTCTCACCTTTCACTGAAACTGATCTCTATGCATTGACGAAAGAAATGCGTCCCCTCGCCAGCAAGCTTGCCGCTGAATCGGATTTTTCGAGATATCATCCAGGATACAATCTGCAGAACGAGCGGGTGGAGCAACCGGTTTACGATACCGTCAACTTAATCCCGCCGGTTCGTCCTCACACCTTTGCTCCTGACATTGATCCTTCTGAACTTATCAACGATGAAGTGTATTTCCGGGCCTTGGCGAAGATTGATTGGCGTGCGCCGGATTTCCAACCGCTTCATGAAGATGAAGATGTTCCGGAACAAGGCGATGGCCAGCCGTCCCAGCAAGGAGAAGCACAATCTTGAATTTTATCGCTGTAATCATAAGTGATATTCCATTAAACAATGTTTCCAAACCGTTGGGCTTGTCATACCTTGTAATAGGTTAGCCGAAACATAATGTGCTTCGATCCGACTATTTTGTCTTTATGAAATATCCTACGGTTGACTTGTTGTCTGATGTGGTTGCCTTCCTCTGTTCATCCAGAAAAAAATATCGAAAAATATGTCCTAGTGGCTTACCACTGGACGGATTAATTTGTTCTCTTAAACATCAAGTAAGCATACCTTTATCTTAAAGATAACTTTTATACCTGAGATTTGTGTGGCCAATACACCTTAAACCGGCAGGACTTTAAAGTCACTTTATGAAGGCCTTCATGAATCCAAATAGCAACTCGAAATTCTCCGGTCCATCTTGACGATAAATCCGGTTCATGTTGTTTCAGAAAGTTGTAACTTTTGCCTGATACGCGATCCGGGTTTTAATGAACGCCGGTTTACTTGGTCTGATATGCATGATCCAGACTTTCAATTTTATAGATATGTGGTCAACTTATGTAGCTGTTCCACTCCGGTTTAAAAGGTCATAGAACACAAAAACACCAAAAAAATATGCGATTTTTGCAAATAAGACCATGTAGTCGAGGCTTTTTCAAAGAGCTGCCAGGCTCAAAGCAAGGTTCAGCCAATCAATGGGACGCGGATTGGCCGACACTCCCAGAGGGCCTAGCCAATCACTGAACGTGGAATTATCCAACTTTTCAGAGGGCCGAACGAACCGTATATAAAAATTATTCCGATCACTGGGACGTGGATTGGCCGACACTCCCAGAGGGCCTAGCCAATCACTGAACGTGGAATTATCCAACTTTTCAGAGGGCCGAAAGAACCGTAAAAATTATTCCGATCACTGGGACGCGGATTGGCCGACACTCCCAGAGGGCCTCCAGGGTTCCTCCTGAACCGGTGGGTCAATCTAAACCAATCACTGAACGTGGAATTATCCAACTTTTCAGAGGGTCGAAAGAAAAATTATTCTGATCACTGGGACGCGGATTGGCCGACACTCCCAGAGGGTCTCCAGGGTTCCTCCTGAACCGGTGGGTCAATCTAAACCAATCACTGAACATGGACTTGTCCAACTTTTCAGAGGGTCGAAAGAACTATGAAACCAATCCGATCACTGGGAGTGGATGATACCAACTCCCAGAGGGCCTCCAGGGTTCCTCCTGAACCGGTGGGTCAATGTAAACCAATCATTGAACGTGGACTTGTCCAACTTTTCAGAGGGTCGAAAGAACTATGAAACCAATCCGATCACTGGGAATGGATGATACCAACTCCCAGAGGGCCTCCAGTGTTCCGTCTGAACCTGTGGGTTTTTTATGAAGTCTTCTCTTCTTGAACCGGATATGATCTCCTTGTTCTTGAGAGTTCTATTGCTTCTTCACTTATTCTGCAAAAAATCAATTTCTAAACCGGCCAAGATTGAAATATAGTATCTGATAGTAAACTTATATGGTTGTTTTTCACAGGATTTTTGTATATGGAAAAAGGGCTGAGCCCCTGGTTTACCGAGGGTGCCGGTTTATTCATTATTCATAATATATACATAGGATACATTGGAGCACATAGCTCAAGTATAGTATGGCCGTAAATGGGCGATGTTCCACGGCCTCTTCGTCTCCTCTTCTGATGTCCGTGAATCCTTGTGTTCTCGAATGTCCACCAAGTAATATGAACCGTTGTGTAAATTCTTGCTGACCAAAAAGGGCCCTTCCCATGGTGGGGATAGCTTGTGTATATCTGTTTGATCTTGGATGAGCCGGAGTACCAAGTCACCCTCCTGGAATGTCCTTGTTCTAATCCGGCGGCTATGATATCTGCGCAGATCTTGCTGATAAATCGCCGACCGCGCTGCAGCCGTATCACGCTCTTCATCCAACCGGTCTAAACCATCCTGTCTTGACTCTTCGTTGATTGCTTCCACATAGGCCGTTATCCTTGGTGAGTCATGACGTATATCACTTGGAAGAACTGCTTCCGCGCCGTAAACCATGAAGAAAGGCGTGTAGCCTGTAGACCGGTTTGGTGTAGTATTAATACTCCAAAGATCAGATGGCAATTCTTCAACCCAACAACCTGGGGTTCTCTGCAAAGGTGTCATAAGCCGGGGTTTGATGCCTCGCAAAATCTCCTGATTTGCCCTTTCGGCCTGGCCGTTGGTCTGAGGATGAGCCACAGAAGATACATCTAACCGAATATGTTCTCTTTGACAGAATTCCTTCATTTCACCCTTAGATAGATTAGTACCATTGTCTGTGATGATGTTCTGTGGAAAGCCAAACCGGAATATCACTTTTTTGATGAATTTAACCGCTGTTGCTGCATCACACTTGCTTATAGGCTCCGCTTCAACCCACTTTGTAAACTTGTCTACTGCCACCAGTAGATGAGTTTTTTGATCTTGGGACCGTTTGAAAGGCCCAACCATATCAAGCCCCCAAGTTGCGAAAGGCCAAGTTATTGGTATCATCCGAAGTTCCTGCGCCGGCACCAGAGCACGCCTTGAGAATTTCTGTCAAGCATCACACTTCCGGACCAGATCTGCCGCATCTGCATGCGCGGTTAACCAATAGAAACCATGTCGGAATGCCTTTGCCACCAATGACTTTGAACCGGCATGATGACCGCAATCCCCTTCATGAATCTCCCTTAAAATCTCACGACCTTCTTCAGCTGAAACACATCGCTGAAATACCCCCGAAGTACTACGATGGTGAAGCTCTCCGTTTGCAATTGTCATGGACTTAGATCGCCGGATTATCTGTCGCGCTTCCTCTTCGTCTTCCGGCAATTCTCCTCGACCCAGGTATGCTAAATAGGGTAGCGTCCAATCCGGAATAATATGGAGTGCTGCCACTAGCTGCGCCTCTGGGTCCGGAACAGCTAAGTCTTCCTCCGAAAGTACCTGAACCGAAGGACTGTGCAATTCATCCAAAAAGGTGTTCGGTGGCACCGGTTTACGCTGCGACCCTAGCCTGCTCAGAGCATCGGCCGCTTCGTTTCTCCGCCAGTCTATGTGATCCACCTGATATCCCTTAAAGTGCCCTGCCACTGCTTCAACTTCTCGTCGATAAGCCGCCATGAGGGGATCTCTTGAATCCCACTTGCCAGATACTTGCTGTGCCACTAAGTCTGAGTCACCTAGGCACTTAACCCGGCTCAAATTCATCTCCTTTGCTAACCGCAAACCGTGAAGTAATGCCTCATACTCTGCTGCATTGTTAGTACAAGGAAATAATAAGCGGAGGACATAGCAAAATTTATCACCTCTGGGGGAAGTTAAGACAACTCCAGCCCCCGAGCCCTCCAACTGTTTAGAACCGTCGAAGTGAATCGTCCAATAGGTAAGATCCGGCTTCTCTTCAGGAGTCTGCAACTCTGTCCAGTCATTGATGAAGTCTACTAATGCCTGAGATTTTATACCAGTGCGTGGCACATATTTCAACTCATGTGGGCTGAGCTCGATGGCCCACTTTGCTACCCTGCCTGTAGCTTCCCTGTTCTGGATTATATCCCCCAGCGGAGCTGAACTAACCACAGTTATCGGATGTCCTTGAAAATAATGCTTCAGCTTCCGGTTTGCCATGAACACCCCATATACCAACTTCTGCCAGTGAGGATATCTCTGCTTGTACTCAATGAGTACTTATATAATAAACCGGACGCTGAACCGGGTGCTCCTTCCCTGCTTCTTTGCGTTCAACCACAATAGCGACACTGACCGCTCGCGTATTCGCAACAACGTATAATAGCAAAGGTTCCCTGTCAATGGGTGCAGCCAAAACTGGTGGGTTTGCTAATTGCCTTTTCAGATCCTCAAATGCTGTATTTGCCTCATCACTCCAGATAAACCGATCTGTTTTCCTCAGCATCTGGTAAAGCGGGATTGCCTTCTCTCCCAAGCGACTGATGAACCGGCTTAATGCTGTGATCCGGCCAGCTATGCGTTGAACATCATTAATACAAACCGGTTTAGTCAAAGATGTGATGGCTTTGATCTTCTCCGGGTTAGCTTCTATCCCTCTGTTTGAGACCAAGAATCCCAAAAGCTTACCAGCCGGAACACCGAAAGCACATTTTTCCGTATTAAGCATCATTCTGTAAGCCCGAAGATTATCAAAGGTTTCCTTGAGATCCTCTATCATTGTCCCTTCCTTCTTCGATTTGACCACAATGTCATCCACATAGGCATGAACGTTCCTCCCTATCCGCCCCTTCAAACAATTCTGAACGCAACGTTGATAAGTTGCCTGTGCACACTTAAGTCCAAAAGGCATAGACACATAGCAAAAAGCACCAAAAGGAGTTATGAAGGCCGTCTTCTCTTGGTCTTCCACTGCCGTTTTGATCTGGTGATACCCTGAATATGCATCCAAAAAACTCAGCCGCTCACACCCCGCCGTGGCATCGATGATCTGATCGATGCGAGGTAGAGCAAAAGGATCAGTTGGGCAAGCTTTATTGAGGTCCGTGTAGTCCACACACATTCTCCACTTCCCATTCTTTTTTAAGACCAACACCGGATTAGCCAACCACTCCGGATGAAAAACTTCCACGATGAACCCTGCGGCCAAAAGTCTGGCCACTTCTTCTCCTATAGCCTTGCGCCTTTCTTCGTTGAAGCGGCGCAGATACTGTTTAACTGGCTTAAACTTCGGATCAATGTTTAACTTGTGCTCAGTGAGTTCCCTCGGTATACCTGGCATGTCAGAAGGTTTCCACGCAAAGATATCCCGGTTCTCACGGATGAACTCGATGAGCGCGCTTTCCTATTTGGGATCAAGGTTTGCGCTGATAGTGAATTGCTTAGACGAGTCCCCCGGCACAAAATCAATTTGTTTGGTCTCTTCAGCTGATTTAAACTTCAACGCCGGATCATGCTCGGTAGTTGGCTTCTTCAGTGGAGTCATATCTGCCGGATCAACATTATCTTTATAAAATTTCAACTCCTCGGTGGCACATACTGCTTCTGCATAAGCTGCATCACCTTCCTCACATTCCACTGCTATCTTACGGCTTCCATGAACCGTAATCGTGCCTTTATGACCCGGCATCTTAAGCTGCAAATAAACATAGCATGGCCTAGCCATAAACTTAGCATAAACCGTCCTTCCAAACAGAGCATGATATGGACTTTTAATTTTGACGACTTCGAAAGTGATCATCTCTGATCTGGAATCATACTCATTTCCAAAGGTAACTTCTAAGTCAATCTTACCAACCGGATAAGCTGACTTACCTGGGACCACTCCGTGAAATACTGTGTTTGATGATCTTAACTTTTTATCTGTCAGACCCATGCGACGGAAAGTCTCGTAATACAAGATATTGATACTGCTACCACCATCCATGAGGACTTTAGTAAACTTGTATCCTCCCACCTGAGGTGCTACCACCAAGGCTAAATGTCCCGGATTATCCACCCGTATGGGGTGGTCTTCTCTGCTCCATACAATAGGCTGCTCCGACCACCGGAGAAATTGTGGCGTCGCCGGTTCTACTGCATTAACAGCCCGCTTCAAAACCTTCTGGTCTCTCTTACACAGACTTGTGGTGAAAACATGATATTGCCCGCTGTTTAACTCCTTCGGATTACTCTGATATCCGGATTGCGGCTGCTGTTGCTGACGCTGTTGCTGCTGATTTCCCTGATTATTATAACTTCCTTGGCCCTGCTGCTGATTATTCTGACCATTGTAACCACCTTGATTATGTGATTGATTTCCCTGACCATTATAGTTTCCTTGATTATTTTGGCCGCCTGCCCGGGGTTGATAACCACCGTTATTGCCCCTATGTCCAGATCCGGAACTGTTCCCCTGATGACCCGAACCATAAAATCCAGGCCCTGAACCGCCATGTGGGGGTCGATTAGGAGGATTGAAACGGCCTGCTACTGCCTTCATAAGGGGTATGCACTCTCTCATGGTATGCTTCGCTACCTTCCCCTTTCCGCTATGCTTTGGACAAGGTCGATCCAACTCCTACTCCCAGCCCGGAGCTCCTCCGCCGGTTTGGAAAGCAGAATCCTCCGGATTACCCTGAAAACCACCTTGAACTTGAGTGTTAGCCACAAAGTCTGAACCACCCTCTGCTTTCCGTTTGCCTAAAAAGCCTGAAGTAACCGGGTTGATCGGCGCCGGTTTACCAGACTTGCTGGCCTTCCCAGCTTTATCTCCTTCTGCTTCCGGATACTTTGTGTTATCAGAGTCTCCGTATTTCACCAGGGCACTCATTAAAGTTCCCATGTCATTGCAGTCCCTTTTAAGCCGTCCGAGTTTCAATTTTAGAGATTCAAACCGGCAATTGTTCTCCAATGTCACTATCGCCGTACTAGGATTAATACCATTCGAAGAGTGTAAAATCTCTGCTACCCTCCGTACCCAAGCTGCTGTAGACTCCTGCTCTCCTTGCACACAGGCTGCTAGGTCTATCACCGACATCGGCTGTTTGCACGTATCCTTGAAGTTTTTGATGAACTGGCTGCGCAGTTCCCCCCATGATCCAATAGAATTCGGGGGTAGAGCTTTCAACCAGGTCCGGGCCGTGCCCTCGAGCATCATAGTAAAATATTTGGCACAAGCTGACTCATCCACGTCCAGCATCTCCATGGCCATCTCATAACTTTCCACCCAAGCTTCTGGCGGTAAATCGGCTGTGTAGTTAGGTACCTTGCGGGGCCCTTTGAAATCCTTGGGCAGCTTAACACTCCGTAGAGCGGGGACAAGACACTGTACTCCGAAAGAACTCGCCGTAGCCCCTGTTCCCGCAGTGGCTGTGTGAACCGGCGTTGTTTGACGAATTTCCTCCCTGGCACCTGATCTGTCCCGGTTTAGGTCTGGGGCGGGCATCGCCGCCCCTGCCGGATTATCCTGCCTGCGCTGATGTCTCCTGCGCTCACTACTAGATACTTCTGGCTCCTCCCAATGCCTAGTATAACTTCGGTTGGGACGCGGTGTTGAATGTAACCTTTCCCTGCTATGAGAATATGCTTGCTGCTGCAACAATGCCGTATTAAGTAGCTTTTGGACCCTGCGCGCCTCTATCGCCACCGGAGACGTTTCTTCCGCAGGTAAAGCGGCCAAACGTGCCGCCGCCGCAGCAATGTTATCCAAGGGGTTTGAATAATGCCCTGGAGGGACAGGAACATAAGGTGCCGACGTAATCCGGCGCTCCTGCTCTGCGGAGGGTTGCTGAACCGGCTCCTCCCGAGCCGGAGGCGTCCTCCGGTTTAAGACCGGATGATTACTAGCTCCCACCCCAGGTGTCCTGAACAGATTCGTTGATTCATAACCCGGGGGTATACGGGACCGGTACTTTCGTCCCCTTACTCCTTCCATAGAAGCTTGCTCCATCCTCAGATAAAAAGCTTGATCATCCAACTCTGCTTGCCTCGTCGCTATCATCTCTCTTTCTGCCTTTAGGTCCTCCTTTACCTGATCGATCCGGCCTTTCAACTGAAGTAGCTCTGCATCATGATGCGCCTTGTCTGCCGGAGCTACTACTTCCACCGCTTTAGCTGTGAACTCCTCGATCAAGGTGGATAGAACTTCAGTAAGGGAGGGGTTCGAACCGCTTCCCCCTGCACCAGCTTCCGCTGTCGTTCCGTTCATCTGGGGCTGTGAACCGGCCATGAAGACCGCCACCCGATTTGGCGGGTAAAAGGGGCCCGGAATACTACTTCCATCGGACTCGCCCTCCGACCGGCCGTCCCGCAACTGATATAGAGATTCAGTTTCCCCGGATGAAGATTCGTCATCTGAGTAGACGATTGTTGCACCATCAGATTCCGATCCATTCTCGGTTCGTCCTCCGTGGATTGCTCCAACGAACACGCGCTTCACGGCGGGCTGAATCCGGGCCGATCTTGCACGCTGAGCCGGCTCGACGATGTTGGGGAAGACGTCCGGCTCAGGCCCCGGTTCGCCGATTTTGCCGATGAAGACTTGGATGCTGCCGAAGGGAACCCGGTACCCGTATTCGATCGAATCGGCCTCCGGTCCCCAACCTGCGTCGTCGATGTAGATCCGGCCGCGGCGACTCTTGGTCATCCGGCCGACTGCGTAACCCCTGAGCCTTTCGAAGCCGCCTTTCAAGAACTCGAAACCATCGTGCGGAGGCCCCACGGTGGGCGCCAACTGTCGTGGAAATAACACAGCAGATGTCCGGTTTAACGGACTTGATGATGGAACCATCGCACGGGTTAGCTTGAAAGGGTTCATAGCGCACAAAGGACACAGAGGGTTTTATACTAGTTCGGCCCCTTCCGAGAAGGTAAAAGCCTACGTCTAGTTGGTTTGGTATTGCTTGGGCGTCGGATTACAGGGAGCGGATTCGCTTTGCCTGTGTCTCGACGGGTTGATTCTTGCTTGTCCCTGAACCGTCCAGGTCGTCCCTTTATATAGAGGTAACGCCTGGTCCGGTTTACAGAGTCCCGAGGCCGGCTCATACTTGTGTCCGCCTCGGTCTCTGTCTTTCTTTCTTATCTCTCAAGTTACATCGCTTGGCGGTTCGCAAACCGCACTTCTATACACAGGCCTTAAGATCTCATGGGTCGTAGACTTTACTAAAAACATTACAACCAAGTATAATATATCTAAGCCGGTTTACATTAGCCGGTTCATACCTGCTAATCATATCCCTGACAGAACCGGCGATCCCAAAAGTGACAGCTTGGGACACCAAAGGGGATGGTCCGTAGTTTGAGGATTACATGTATCCATTGAGTTCATTGCTTTGTTCCGGTGCTCTTTGACAGGAGCACCTTAATATCCATTAGTTCCTTTTGGCCCCGTTCGTAGCAGGATGGTAGGACAAAAGATGTTGTGCAAGTTCTTATTGCAAGCACGTACAACTACCTACGGGATACATGCCTAATGTTTGATATTTGCCTAGATGATCATTACTTTTCCGTGTGCCGTGCCCCAAGTTAGAATCTATCTCATCCATGCAGCGCCCAACCATCCATCTCCCTAGCCTACAGTATTTTAAACCTTGCTTGTTACTAGTCGCTACTTTTGCTATTTACTTTGCTATCTACAGTTTACTTTTACTATTACTATCATCACTATCATATCACTGTTACCACTTATCTTTTTTTGCAAGTTAGTATATTTCAGGTGCGGTTGAATTGACAACTCAACTGTTAAAGCTTATAAATACTCTTTGGCTCCCCGTGTGTCGAATCAATAAATTGGGTTATTCTTACCCGCGAAGACTATCTCGATCCCTTACGGTTGAGGGTTATCAGTTAGCCCAAAAATGATATAAAAGTGAATGATAAAGCCCATTAAACATCCAAGACTTCATAAATACTAGCATGGAACAATAAAAAATTATAGATACGTTGGAGACGTATCAGCCCTAGCTGTGGGAATACGAGGTCTTACTCTGACTCGAAAACCCTTCACACCCACCTGCTTTATAAGGGTTTCATGCCACACTATAATGTTTGGACCAAGCACAGAGAAATAGGGGTTATGATGGAAGACAACGAAGAAGAAGAGGACGATGACAACTATGTGCCCCCGGAATACGGTGATGCCGCAACGAGGGAAGCTGCTGAAGGTCAAGAGGAACCAGACGATGTTGTGCCCGATGATGATCTCCGCCGGGTCATTGTTGATGCAAGGAGACAATGTGAAGGTGAAAAGGAGAAGCTGAAGTTCGATCACATGTTAGAGGATCACAAAAAAGGGTTGTACCCCAATTGCGAAGACGGCAATACAAAGCTCAGTACCATACTAGAATTGCTCCAGTGGAAGGCAGAGAATGGTGTGCCTGACAAATGATTTGAGAAACTCCTAAAAATATTGAAGAAGAAGCTTCCAAAGGATGACGAATTGCCCGACAGTACGTACACAGAAAAGAAGGTCGTATGCCCTCTAGGATTGGATGTGCATAAGATACATGCATGCCCTAATGACTGCATCCTCTACCGCGGTGCGTATGAGGATTTGAATGCATGTCCCGTATGCGGTGCATTGCGGTATAAGATCAGACGAGATGACCCTTGTGATGTTGACGGTGAGTGCCCAAGGAAGAGGGTTCCTGCCAAGGTGATGTGGTATGCTCCTATAATACCACGGTTGAAACGTCTGTTCAGAAACAAAGAGCATGGCAAGTTGATGCGACGACACACAGAGGACCGTAAGAAAGACGGGAAGTTGAGAGCACCTGTTGATGGGCCGCAGTGGATAAAAATTGAGAGAACTTACCGGGAGGAGTTTGCAGGTGACGCAAGGAATGTATGGTTTGGTTTAAGCGCGGATGGCATTAATCCTTTTGGGGAACAGAGCAACAATCACAGCACCTGGCCCGTGCCTCTATGTATCTATAACCTTCCTCCTTGGCTGTGCATGAAGCGAAAGTTCATTAAGCTGCCAATACTCATCCAAGGCCCTAAGCAACCCGACAACGACATTGATGTGTACCTAAGGCCATTAGTTGAAGAACTTTTACAACTATGGAATGGACAAGGTGTACGTGTGTGGGATGAGGCCAACCAGGAGGAATTTGACCTACATGCATTGCCGTTTGTAACCATCAATGATTGGCCTGCTCTCAGTAACCTTTCAGGACAAACAAACAAGGGATACCATGCATGCACGCTCTGTTGAGATGACACCGAAAGTATATACCTGGACAAATGCAGGAAGAATGTGTACCTAGGCCATCGTCGATTTCTTCCGACCAACCATCATTGTCGAAAGAAAGGCAAGCATTTCAAAGGCGAGGCAGATCACCGGAAGAAGCCCGCCATGCGTACCGATGATCACGTACTTGCTATGGTCAATGATTTACAGGTAATCTTTGGAAAGGGTCCCGGTGGACTATCTGTTCCGAATGATGCTGAGGGACGCGCACCCATGTGGAAGAAGAAATCTATATTTTGGGACCTACCCTACTGGAAAGACCTAGAGGTACGCTCTTCAATCGACATGATGCACGTGACGAAGAACCTTTGCGTGAACCTGCTAGGCTTCTTGGGCGTGTATGTTTAAGAAAAAAGATACACCGGAGGCACGGGAGGACCTGCAACGTTTGCACGAAAAAGACGGCATGCCTCCAAAGCAGTATGAAGGTCCTGCCAGCTATGCTCTTACCAAAGAATAGAAGGAAATCTTCTTTGAATGCCTGCTCAGTGTGAAGGTCCCATTTGGCTTCTCGTCGAATATAAAGGGAATAATAAATATGCGAGAGAAAAAGTTCCAGAATCTAAAGTCTCATGACTGCCACGTGATTATGACGCAACTGCTTCCGGTTGCATTGAGGGGGCTTCTACCGGAAAACGTCCGATTAGCTATTGTGAAGCTATGTGCATTCCTCAATGCAATCTCTGAGAAGGTGATCGATCTAGAAATCATACCAAGGCTAAGGAGTGATGTGGCGCAATGTCTTGTTAGTTTCGAGCTGGTGTTCCCACCATCCTTCTTCAATATCATGACGCACGTCCTAGTTCATCTAGTCGACGAGATTGTCATTTTGGGCCCCATATTTCTACACAATATGTTCCCCTTTGAGAGGATCATGGGAGTCCTAAAGAAATATGTCCATAACCGCGCTAGGCCAGAAGGAAGCATCTCCATGGGCCATCAAACAGAGGATGTCATTGGGTTTTGTGTTGACTTCATTCCTGGCCTTAAGAAGATTGGTCTCCCGAAATCGCGGTATGAGGGGAGTCTGACTGGAAAAGGCACGCTTGGAGGGGACTCAATAATATGCAAGGACGGGCATTCTTGGTCTGAAGCACACTACAGAGTTCTACAGAGCTCTACCTTGGTGACCCCGTATGTCGATGAACAGAAGAACAGTCTGCACTCCAAACACCCAGAGTAGTGTGACGATTGGATTACATGTGAACACATCAAGACTTTCGGCAGTTGGTTGGAAACACGTCTCAGAGGTGACAACACTGTTTGTGATGAGATGTACTCGTTGTCCAGGGGACCATCTTCGATTGTATTGACTTACAAATGATACGAGATAAATGGGAATACATTTTACACGATCGCCCAAGATCAAAAGAGCACCAACCAAAACTGCGATGTCCGCTTTGATGCAGCAACCAAGAAGGGAAAGGACACATATTATGGTTACATAGTGGACATATGGGAACTTGACTACAGACATGATTTTAAGGTCCCTTTGTTTAAGTGAAAATGGGTCAATCTATCAAGAGGCGGGGTACAGGTAGACCCAGATTACGGAATGACAACAGTGGATCTGAACAATCTTGGGTACACAGATGAACCGTTCGTCCTAGCCAATGATGTGGCACATGTTTTCTATGTGAAGGACATGTCTACCAAACCCAGAAAAAGAAAAGATAAGGAAGCGAACACATCATAAGATGAGCCAAAGTGCCGGATAGTTCTTTCAGGAAAAAGAGACATCGTGGGAGTGGAGGGCAAGACAGACATTTCCGAAGATTATGAAAAGTTTCATGAAATTCCTCCCTTCAAAGTCAAGGCTGACCCAAGCACCCTGATAAACGATGAAGATTATCCATGGTTACAGCGCAATAATCAAAGGACACAAGCGAAGAAAAAGTGAAGACTTTCTCTCCACAACTATTATCATGATGCCTTTGACCTAGAATATCACTGCAGTTACATGTGAAGAAATGAAATGCCTGTTGTAATAGACGAGTTTCCGTATGAAACCCGGATACCTCGAAAGAGATTGTCCGTTTTGTACACGAAGTGCATCCAGTTTTTGCTGTAACCGTCTCAACTTTTTTGCACATGCTATGTGGGTGAAATGATGATGCCATGCCAACTTTCAACTTTTCCAGAGTTCATTATTTGAAATGCTTTTCAATATCACGGTCTTATTGATCTAAAAATCAGTAAATGCATGAAAAATAACAAATGAAGTCAGAAAGGGTTGAAAATTGATGATGTGGCTTTGAATGGTGCATTTTGAACACAGAAAAAGTCCGGAGTTAAAATAAGTTCAAAAAAATGTAATCCCTTTGTAACAGACGAGTTTCCGTATGAAACCCCGATACTTCGAAATAGATTGTCCGTTTTGTAGACGAAGTGCATCCAGTTTTTTTCGTAACCCTCTTTACATTTTTGCACATGCTATGTGGATGAAATGATGATACAATGCCAACTTTCAACCTTTTTAGAGTTCATTTGAAATGCTTTTCAATTTCAGGGTCATATAGCTAAAAAAATCAGTAAATGCATGAAAAATAACAAATGAAGTCAGAAAGGGTTGAAAATTGATGATGTGGCTTTGAATGGTGCATTTTCAACACACAAAAAGTGTGGAGTTCAAATAAGTTAAAAAAATGTAATCCCTTTGTAACAGACGAGTTTTCGTTCGAAACCCTGATACCTCGAAACAGATAGTCCTTTTTGTAGACGAAGTGCATCCAGTTTTTGCCGTAACCCTGTCAACTTTTTAGCACATGCTATGTGGGTGAAATGATGATGCCATGCCAACTTTCAACCTTTTCAGAGTTCATTTGAAATGCTTTTCAATTTCAGGGTCCTTTAGCTCAAAGAATGAACTAACATAGAAAAGAATGAACTCGAAAACTTTTATGAAACTCTAATAGCAAAAATAATAAACTAAAAGAATGAACTAGAAAACTTTAATGAAACTCTAATAGAAAAAAGAATGAACTAGAAAACTCTAAGGAAACTCTAATACACTAGTAGAAAACAGGGCATTGGTCCAGCCCATTAGCCCCGGTTCAATCTAGAACCGGGACCAATGGGGGTACTGGACCCGGTTCGTTAGCCCAGGGGGCCGGCCGGGCCACGTGGGCCATTGGTCCCGGTTCGTCTGGACCTATTGGTCCCGGTTGGAGCTAAAAACCGGGACCAATGGCTCTTGCTCCTGGCCCACCACTATTGGTCCCGGTTTGTTTTATGAACCGGGACCAAAGGCACCCCTTTAGCCCCGGTTTGTAGCACCAACCGGGACCAGTGAGTTGCCTATATAAACCCCCTCACTCAAGAGCAGAGCTCACTGCTCTGTTTTTTTTTCTGGCCGAGGGGGAGAGGGGTTAGTGGTGCTCTAGCTCACCTCCTATGCACACAACGTGTTCGGTGGAATGCCTGAGCCACACTAGTTAAGCTTTTCTCCTCTCGAAGCTCTATTTTCTCCGAGATTTGTCTAGGTTTAGCGGTCCGTCACGTCCCGTCCCCGTCTTCGCCGCCGTCGATCGCCCCCGCCGATCTCGTCACCGGCACCACCGTGGTGAGCCTCTTGTTATGTCCATGCTTTTCTTACTTTTATTATTGCTTTAGATATATATTTGTCTAATTTTCTTACGTTTATTATTGCTTGTTATTATATAGTGCGATGGTTTTGATATCCGCCCACGTGGGCCCTCGTCCGGTCTACGATTCGGATGTGGTATATTATCTTTAATTTATAACTATTTGTTTTAGTGCTTATGATAGTTATGCCGACCAACCTGACATGCATAGATGTTTTATTATGTCTAGGAGGTAGTTGAACCGGAAATTCCAACCGACCCTCTTGTGGAGAGGTTAAATTTAGTTGAAGAGGAAAACATTTCATTAAAGAAAAAATTGGAAAAAATGGAGGAGGAGAAGATGGAATTGGAGTTGCATGTTACGGAAGTTATCGATGATCACAAGATCAAGATGGACCCTATTGTCGAGAGGTTAAATTTAGTTGAAGAAGAAAACAAATTCTTGAAGGAAAAAATAAAAAAAATTGTGGACGAGAAGATGATATTGGAGTTGCATGTTGCGGATGTCGTCGATGATCACAAGATCAAGATGGATGCAATGCGGTTGAAGATTAAAAAGATTAGAAAATATGCCATTAATACCGAGGCTTGGTATCATTATGCCGTTGGATCAATTGTTACCTTGGTTGCGATTATGATAGCATTTGTTTTCGCGTTGAAATATTTTACATAGTTTCGATGTGTATGGAGAGCTATATGTTGTTAGATGAGAACTATATATGTATGTACTTTGGTTTTAATGTGATGATGAACTTTTATCCATTTGGACACTTAATTATCTATTTATGATGTTCTGTAATGGTTTTTGACACACTTAATTATATATAAATGCACGCAGATGAACCGCCAATGGATGTACGGTGACAGACACACCTCCGAGTACATTAAGGGCGTGCGTGAGTTTCTAAATGCGGCAGAGGCAAACAAGCAGAATGGTTTTATGTGTTGTCCATGCACTAAATGTGTGAATACGATGTCTTACTCTAACCGAAAAATCCTTCACTCCCACCTGCTTTACAAGGGTTTCATGCCACACTATAATGTTTGGACGAGGCACGGAGAAATAGGGGTTATGATGGAAGACGGCGAAGAAGAAGAGTACGATGACAACTATGTGCCCCCTGAATACGGTGATGCTGCAATGGGGGGAGCTGGTGAAGATCAAGAGGAACCAGACGATGTGCCCAATGATGCTGCAACGGGTGAAGTTGCTGAAGATCAAGAGGAACCAAATGATGATCTTTGCCGGGTCATTGTCGATGCAAGGACACATTGCGAAAGTCAAAAGGAGAAGCTAAAGTTCGATCGCATGTTAGAGGATCACAAAAAAGGGTTGTACCCCAATTGCGAAGATGGCAACACAAAGCTCGGCACCGTACTGGAATTGCTGCAGTGGAAGGCAGAGAATGCTGTGGCTGACAAAGGATTTGAGAAGCTACTGAAAATATTGAAGAAGAAGCTTCCGAAGGATAACGAATTGCCCGACAGTACATACGCAGCAAAGAAGGTCGTATGCCCTCTAGGATTGGAGGTGCAGAAGATACATGCATGCCCTAATGACTGCATCCTCTACCGCGGTGCATACAACGATCTGAACGCATGCCCGGTATGCGGTGCATTGAGGTATAAGATCAGACGAGATGACCCTGGTGATGTTGATGGCGAGCCCGCCAGGAAGAGGGTTCCTGCGAAGGTGATGTGGTATGCTCCTATAATACCACGGTTGAAACGTTTGTTTAGAAACAGAGAGCATGCCAAGTTGATGCGATGGCACAGTGAGGACCGTAAGAAAGACGGGAAGTTGAGAGCACCCGCTGACGGGTCGCAATGGAGAAAAATCGAGAGAAAGTACTGGGAGGAGTTTGCAAAGGATGCAAGGAACGTATGGTTTGCTCTAAGCGCGGATGGCATTAATCCTTTCGGGGAGCAGAGCAGCAATCACAGCACCTGGCCCGTGACTCTATGTATGTATAACCTTCCTCCTTGGATGTGCATGAAGCGGAAGTTCATTATGATGCCAGTTCTCATCCAAGGCCCTAAGCAACCCGGCAACGACATTGATGTGTACCTAAGGCCATTAGTTGAAGAACTTTTACAGCTGTGGAATGGAAACGGTGTACGTGCATGGGATGAGCACAAACAGGAGGAATTTGACCTAAAGGCGTTGCTGTTCGTGACCATCAACGATTGGCCCGCTCTCAGTAACCTTTCAGGACAGACAAACAAAGGATACCACGCATGCACGCACTGTTTAGATGACACTGAAAGTATATACCTGGACAAGTGCAGGAAGAATGTGTACCTGGGCCATCATCGATTTCTTCCGACCAACCATCAATGTCGAAAGAAAGGCAAGCATTTCAAAGGCGAGGCAGATCACCGGAAGAAGCCCGCCATGCGTACCGGTGATCACGTACTTGCTATGGTCAATGACTTACATGTAATCTTCGGAAAGGGCCCCGGCGCACTAGCTGTTCCGAATGACGATGAGGGACACGCACCCATGTGGAAGAAGAAATCTATATTTTGGGACCTACCCTACTGGAAAGACCTAGAGGTCCGCTCTTCAATCGACGTGATGCACGTGACGAAGAACCTTTGCGTGAACCTGCTAGGCTTCTTGGGCGTGTATGGAAAGACAAAAGATACAGCTGAGGCACGGGAGGACCTGCAACGTTTGCACGAAAAAGACGGCATCCCTCCGAAGCAGTATGAAGGTCCTGCCAGCTATGCTCTTACGAAAGAAGAGAATGAAATCTTCTTTGAATGCCTTTTCAGTATGAAGGTCCCGACTGGCTTCTCGTCGAATATAAAGGGAATAATAAATATGGCAGAGAAAAAGTTCCAGAACCTAAAGTCTCATGACTGCCATGTGATTATGACGCAACTGCTTCCGGTTGCATTGAGGGGGCTTCTACCGGAAAACGTCCGATTAGCCATTGTGAAACTATGTGCATTCCTCAATGCAATCTCTCAGAAGGTGATCGATCCAGAAATCGTACCAAGGCTAAGGAGTGATGTGGCGCAATGTCTTGTCAGTTTCGAGCTTGTGTTCCCACCATCCTTCTTCAATATCATGACACACGTCCTAGTTCATCTAGTCGACGAGATTGTCATTCTGGGGCCCGTATTTCTACACAATATGTTCCCCTTTGAGAGGTTCATGGGAGTCCTCAAGAAATATGTCCGTAACCGCGCAAGGCCAGAAGGAAGCATCTCCATGGGCCATCAAACAGAGGATGTCATCGGGTTTTGTGTTGACTTCATTCCTGGCCTTAATAAGATAGGTCTCCCTAAATCGCGGTACGAGGGGAGACTGACTGGAAAAGGCACGCTTGGAAGGGACTCAATAATATGCAGGGACGGTTATTCTTGGTCTCAAACACACTACACAGTTCTACAGAACTCTACATTGGTGACCCCGTATGTCGATGAACACAAGAACAGTCTGCGCTCCAAACACCCGGAGCAGTGCGACGACTGGATTACACGTGAACACATCAGGACTTTCAGCAGTTGGTTGGAAACACGTCTCAGAGGTGACAACACTGTTTGTGATGAGTTGTACTTGTTGTCCAGGGGACCATCTTCGACTGTATTGATTTACAAAGGATACGAGATAAATGGGAATACATTTTACACGATTGTCCAAGATCAAAAGAGCACCAACCAAAACAGCGGTGTCCGCTTTGATGCAACAACCGAGAGGGGAAAGGACACATATTATGGTTACATAGTGGACATATGGGAACTTGACTACGGACATGATTTTAAGGTCCCTTTGTTTAAGTGTAAATGGGTCAATCTGTCAGGAGGCGGGGTACAGGTAGACCCACAGTACGGAATGACAACAGTGGATCTGAAAAATCTTGGATACACTGACGAACCGTTCGTCCTAGCCAATGATGTGGCACAGGTTATCTATGTGAATGACATGTCTACCAGACCGAGAAAAAGAAAAGATAAGGAAGCGAATACATCATACGATGAGCCAAAGCGCCACATAGTTCTTTCAGGAAAAAGGGACATCCTGGGAGTGGACGGCAAGACAGACATGTCTGAAGATTATGAAAAGTTTCATGAAATTCCTCCCTTCAAAGTCAAGGCTGACCCAAGCATCCTGATAAACGATGAAGATTATCCATGGTTACGGCGCAATAAGCAAATGACACAAGCGAAGAAAAAGTGAAGAGTTATTTCCGCAACTATTATGATGATACCATGCCAACTTTGTAACAAACGAGTATGATACCATTGTCCGTTTGTACTATTCAAATTTCAATACTACTTGCACTAACAAAACAAAACAAAACAAAACAAACTTGAAAAATAAATAGCAACAATAAGTATTTTGTTGTAAGTATAAACAAAATAAAATAAATAAAGCAACAAAGAAAATAAATAAAGAAAGTAAAATAAATAAAGCAACTCTAAATACAGCAAAAAACAACTTAGAAATAAACAAAGAAAATAAAATAAATAAAGCAACTCTAAATACAGCAAAAAAAACTTAGAAATAAATAGCAACAATAAGTATTTTGTTGTAAGTATAAACAAAATAAAATAAATAAAGCAACAAAGAAAATAAATAAAGGAAGTAAAATAAATAAAGCAACTCTAAATACAGCAAAAAACAACTTAGAAATAAACAAAGAAAATAAAATAAATAAAGCAACTCTAAATACAGCAAAAAACAACTTAGAAATAAATAAAGCAAAAAAGGAAAAAAAAATTGGGCGCTGCCCTGTGAGCCTGCAAGGCCTATAGCACAGGATCCACCTGTAATATAAGGCCCAGCAAGCTCACAGGGCAGCGCGCAGAGTTAGGCCCAGAAGCCTGCATTTGAGAGGAGCTCGAGAGGGTGGGAGCAGCAGCCCTTATAAACCACTCTCGAGCTCCCTCAGCTAGCGAGGTGGGACTAAACATCCCACCGCACCCGCGCCAGCACAGGGCCTTTGGTCCCGGTTGGTGGCACCAACCGGGACTAAAGGGAGGCATTAGTCCCGGTTGGTGGCTGAAACCGGGACCAATGCTTCCCTTTAGTCCCGGTTGCTGCCACCAACCGGGACTAAAGGCCCCTTCTTCCCGCCCTTTGGGCTGCTGAAAAGGGACCTTTAGTCCCGGTTGGTGGCAGCAACCGGGACTAAAGGGTGGCATTAGTCCCGGTTTCAGCCACCAACCGGGACTAATGCCCCTCCTATATAACCAACACTTGCGAAAATTGGGGCAGTTTTCTTCTTCCCCGCCCCGACGCCTCCCTTGATCTGCTCCTTCCCCGTCGCCGTCGCCGTCGCCCCCGTCGCCCCATCGCCGTCGCCGTCGCCCCCGTCGCCCCGTCGCCGTCGCCGTCGCCCCCGACGCCGCCTCGTCGCCCCGCCCCGCGCCGTCGCCCCGCCCCGCGCCGTCGCCGTGCCCCGGCCGGCCCGTCGCCCCGCGCCGCCGCGCGCCCCGCCCCGCCGCCGTCGCGCCGCCGCGCCCCGACGCCGCCTCGTCGCCGCCCCGCCCTGCCGTCGTCGCGCCGCCCAGCCCTGTCGATGTGAGAGGGCTCCCTTTTTTTTATGTTTAATATATATTGCTGTATATATATATAGTTGCTGTGTATATATGTATATATGTGTATATTTTTTTTATGTTTATATAAATTGCAGTATATATAGTTGTTGTATATATAGTTGCTGTATTTATATATGTATGTGTATATCTTTTTTTCGTAGGAATTTGCTAAATATATATGTTAAATATATATTTATGTGTATATAAATATATTTTTTCTTAGGAAGTTGCTGTATATATGTGATGTGTGTATATGTGATGTATATATATGTGTATGTGGCTATATAGTTTTATGTTTATATATGCTAAATATATATAGAAAGTTTTATATATGCAAAAGTTACAAATTTAATTAGAAAAAGAAGGATAGGAAAGAAGAAAATAAGAAAGAGGAAAGAAAGAAGAAGAGGAGAGGAAGAAGAGGAGAAATAAATAAGAAGAAGAAAAAAAAGAAAAAAAGAGGAGAAGAA
>LR738710.1:889857028-890046257 GCA_902687465.1 Secale cereale
AAAAGACAAGTAGGTGATATTGGGTTTATTAACACATACCTCATAGATGCAACCGAGGTTAAATTGCGTCCCGGCGATACCGAGACCAACTTGCTACGATCGTTGGTGGTAAATGAAAACAAAGATATAATACTCTTTCCTTACAACTTCAAGTGAGTGTTAATGTCTTGTGCATATTTGGTTTCCCTTATATATCAGTCAAGTTTATAGTGATGTAATTGATGATCTCATGCATTCGTGCGCAGCTTCCACTATATTCTCTTAGAGATTAAGCTTGAGAAGGGAATAGTAACTGTCTTCGACTCTAAACGTAAAGATCCCGAGGAGTATGCGGACATGACTCAAATGCTAGTCAGGTAAGTTAAATCGATCAATATTATCCACCATGCATATATATCAGCAACTTCATTTCTGATATCAACTAATTGTTTCCTTTGTCTGGCAGGGCTTGGATAAAATTCACCAAAAAAGCTCCGGGACTACCGAAGAAGCTACAATTTAGATACCCGAAAGTAAGTACTATATAGTAGCATGTTCCGCGCGCGCATCTCCTATATCTTGATTCAAGCGCTAGTTTCATCAATACCAATTTGGCATTCTTGCTTATCAGTTTGATTGACCTCTATTTCTTGTAAAGTGGTTGTGGCAGGAACCCGGGAATGATTATTGTGGATACTACATTTGCGAGTCCATCCGCCACACGACCTGTGAGCGGGGCTACACTGATGAACAATTTGAAGTGCGTAAGCAATCAATAATATTCACAAATTTATAGCATCATTTCATGTATTGACCCCCTACTTCAAATTAGATGTTTCGGATGCGGGATGAACTCCTAACACCAGATCGTCTGCGAGCAATTCAAGAGGAATTGGCGGCATTCTTCCTTGAACACGTGATCGCTGAAGACGGAGAATACTATATGGACCATGCATCCATGTGTTAGGAGATTTTTTTGTAAGAGATAATTATTGTATATATGTGCCCGGTAGTGTCGGATAGATATACGAGAACTTGTTGTTCGACCAATCTCTCTGAGAAGGAGAGGTGGTCGATATTACTTCTCTTTGTATGCATATATATATATGTTGATTATACGAGATCTTCTGTTCCTTCGTTTGCTTAGTAGCTAGCAGCTAGCTATAGCTAGCTAGCGTGACTCGTCCTCTCTATATACGTATGTGTAGTATGTAGCGTCGACCAAGCACGGACATAAGAGAGAACACTTCTCTCTATTAATTAGCTAGCTAACACAATATATGAAACACCTAAATTAACCCCCAAAACCTAAAACCCCCTCCCCTTTCAAAAAAAAAAACAAAAACCACAGCCACAGAAATGCTGACGCGTGGATGCCTTTTGGTCCCGGTAGGTACCACCAACCGGGACTAAAGCCCCTCCTGCCTGGACTCGGTGCACAGGCCACGTGGACACCCTTTTGCCCCGGTTCTGGATTGAACCGGGACTAAAGGGTCAGAGCATTAGTACCGACCCTCTTGTCCCGGTTCCAGAACCGGGGCTAAAAGGCCCAAATGAACCGGGGCTAAAGACCCTTTATCTACTAGTGATAGGTAAAGGAATCAACCAAAAAGCTTTATAAACCTCTAGTATTATTGAAACTAAAATTATATAAAATTTATGCATCTAAAATTATCAAAGTATTTTCTGTTCAAAACATTAAAAGAAAAAAGAATTTTCATAAAATAAATATAAAAGCAAAAAATAAAATAAAATAAATAAGTAGAATGAAAATAAAATAAATATGTAGAAACAAAATAAACTTTAATAAAGTAAAATAAATAAACTTTAATAAAATAAATCAAAATAGCAACAGTAAGTATTTTTGTTGAAAGTAGAAAAAAAATAAAAAAAATAAAGCAACAAAGAAAAAATGGAAAAAAATGCCACCAACTTGGCCACCACGGCCTGAATACGACTAGAAACCCAACCGTGGGCCAGGATTCAGGACCGCCGAAGGCCCAGTAGGCCCACAGGCAGATGCAGCGTGTTTAGGCTCGTAAGCCTGCATTAGAGAGGAGCTCGACATGGAAGGGGCAGCATCGCTTATAAACAGGTCCTGGCGTCTCTCAGCTAGCGATGTGGGACTAAACTCCCACCGCACCGCGGCTGTGTGAGGCTATTGGTCCCGGTTGGTGGCTCGAACCGGGACCAATGAGCACCTTTGGTCTCGGTTCGTGGCACCAACCGGGACCAATGCCCCTTTTAGTCCCGGTTGGTGCCACCAACCGGGACCTTTGGGCTGCTGAAAAGAGACCTTTGGTCCCGGTTGGTGGCACCAACCGGGACTAAAGGTGGGCATTGGTCATTGGTGCCACGAACCGGGACCAATGCCTTTCCTATATAAGAAACACTTAGGAAGTTTTCAGATTTTCATCATCAGTTCGTGCCCAATGCCCCAGCACTACTCTTCGTCGCCGTCGCCGTCGCGGTCGAGCCCTGCTCCACCTCGTCGTCTCCAACGCCGCCCGGCCTGATGCCGCCCGCCCCGTCACCGCCCGCCCTGACGCCGCCCGCCCCATCGTCCCCCGGCCCGACACCGCCCGCCCCGACACCGTCCACCCCGACGCCGCCCACCCTCCCCCGGCCCGCCCCGACATCGATGGTGCCCCGACCCAATGCCGACGTCGCCCGGCCCGCCCCAACGCCTCCTCTGCGAGCATCACGCCCCTGCCCTACCCGCCGCGTCGCCGCATCATTTCTTTTTTTGTTATACATATGCTTTTTTATATGTATGTATGTATGGATGTAGTTTTTGTATGTATGTATGTATTTTTTAGACTTTTTATATGTATGGAAAAGAGGAATAAGGAAGAAGGGAAGAAATAGATGGAGAGGAAAAACGGGAGATAAAAGAGAAGAAGAGGAGAAAAAATAATAATAAGAGAAATAAGGAGAAGAAGAAGAGAAGAAGAGGAGGGGAAGAAGAGGAGAAAAGAAATAAGAAGTGGAAGAAGAAGAAAAAAAGGAGAAGAAGAAGGAATAAGTTTATTCTTCCTCTCATCTTTTTTTCCTTTTTTTTTCTTCTTCTCCTCTACTCCTTCTTCTTCTCCTCTTTTTTCTCTTCTTCTTCATCTTCTTATTTTTTATAGGGTATGTCATTATCGATATACCCCCTTGATACGTCTCCAACGTATCTATAATTTTTGATTGTTCCATGCTATTATTTATGATGTCTTGGATGTTTAATGGGCTTTGTCATACACTTTGATATCATTTTTGGGACTAACCTACTAACCCAAAGGCCCAGTCCAGATTGCTGTTTTTTGCCTGTTTCAAGGTTTTACAGAAAAGGAATATCAAATGGAGTCCAAACGGAATGAAACCTTCGGGAGAGATATTTTTGGAGAAAATCACGCACGAGAGACTTGAGAACCACGGAGTAGGGGCTACGGGGTGCCCATGAGGGTGGGGGGCGCGCCCCCCTTCCCAGGGCGCGCCCCCTACCTCGTGGGCCCCTCGTGAGTCCCCCAGTGTCCTCCTTCCTCCTATATAAGCCTACGTACCCCGAAACCATCAACAACAGAGAGAAAACCCTAATTCCACCGCCGTAACCTTCTGTTCCCGTGAGATCCCATCTTGGAGCCTGTTCTGGAGCTCCAGCGGAGGGGGATCCATCACGGAGTGCTTCTACATCATCATCATCGCCCTCACCATGAGTTGTGAGTAGTTTACCACAGACCTTCGGGTCCATAGCTAGTATCTAGATGGCTTCTTCTCTCTCTTTGGATCTCAATACGAAGTTCTCCTCGGTCTTCGAGGAGATCTATTCAATGTAATCTCTTTTTGCAGTGTGTTTGTCGAGATCCGATGAATTGTGGGTTTATGATCAAGATTATGTACGAGAAATATTTGGTTCATCTCTGAACTCTTTATGTGTGCTCATAATATCCTTGCAAGTCTCTTCGAATTATTGGTTTGGTTTGGCCTACTAGATCTATAGTTCTTGCAATGGGAGAAGTGCTTGGCTTTGGGTTCAATCTTGCGGTGTCCTTTTCCAATGACAGTAGGGGCAGCAAGGCACATATTGTATTGTTGCCATCGAGGATAAAAAGATGGGATTTATATCATATTGCTTGAGTTTATCCCTCTACATCATGTCATCTTGCTTAAGGCGTTACTCTGTTCTTATGAACTCAATATACTAGATGCATGATGGATACTGATCGATGTGTGGAGTAATAGTAGTAGATGCAGGCAGGAGTCGGTCTACTTGTCTTGGACGTGATGCCTATATACAATGATCATGCCTAGATAGTCTCATAATTATTCGCTTTTCTATCAATTGCTCGACAGTAATTTGTTTACCCGCCATAGAATATCACTATCATGAGAGAAGCCACTAGAGAACACTATGGCCCCCGGGTCTATTCTCAACATATCAATCTACATCTACTTTACTTTTTCCGCTTTTACTTTCTGTTCTTATAAACCAAAATACCAAAAATATAAACTATCATTTCTATCAGATCTCACTTTCGTAAGTTACCGTAAAGGGATTGACAACCCCTTATCGCGTTGGCTGCAAAGTTCTTATTTGTTTGTGCAGGTGCGAGGGAATCACGGGTGGTCTCCTACTGGACTGATACCTTGGTTCTCAAAAACTGAGGCAAATACTTACGCTACTGTGCTGCATCTCCCTTTCCTCTTCGAGGGAATACAATGCAAGCTCAAGAAGTATCACCCTTCCTCGATAACTTCGACATGAGGGGGGGGTCGATATACCCCCTCCCCGATAACTTCGGCATGAGGGGGTCGAGGGGTCACCGAGGGTTCGAGGGTTGAGGGGTCGAGGGTCGAGGGTTCGAGAGTCGTCGAGGGGCCGAGGGTTCGAGGGTCGAGGGTCATCAAGGGGTCAAGGGTCGAGGATCGCCGAGGGGTCGAGAGGTTGCCTAGTGTTAAAGTATTGAAGAAATCCATGCCTTCATCATTTGCCGGAAGTAACCGGGGCATGTTGGTACGAAGTTCTGCAAAGTTATTCTAGAACGGAGTCCCAGATAGGATAATCCGTCTTTTGGTACGAATTTCAGCAAAGGCCTTGCAAATAGCGATATTTGGAAGGCTCTTGCTGAACTTTGTACCAAAAAGTGAATTATCCTATCTGGGACTCCGTTCCAAAATAACTTTGGAGAGATTCGTACCATCATGCGCCTGTTACTTTTGTCTAATGATGAAGACATGGTTTTGTTGAATCCTTTGACACTAGACAAAACGTGACATGAGGGGGTCGAGGGTCGGGAACTAGGGTAGAGGGTCGTGGATCGCCGAGCGGTCGAGGGTCAAGGGTCGTCCAGGGGTCGAGAGGTTGCCTACTGTCAAAGTATTGAAGAAATCCATGCCTTCATCATTTGCCGGAAGTAACCGGGGCATGTTGGTGTGAAGCACTTCAAAGTTGTTTTGGAACGGAGTTCCTGATAGGATAATCCGCCTTTTGGTATGAATTTCAGCAAAGGCCTTCCAAATAGCGATATTCGGAAGGCTCTTGGTGAACTTTATACCAAAAAGTGAATTATCCTATCCCGGACTCCGTTCCAGAACAACTTTGAAGAGCTTCGTACCATCGTCATGCGCCTGTTACTTTCGCCTAATGATGAAGACATGGTTTTGTTGAATCCTTTGACACTAGACAAACGTGACATGAGGGGGTCGAGGGTCGGGAACTAGGGTAGAGGGTCGTGGATCGCCGAGCAGTCGAGGGTCCTGATTTACCACGAATGCCCCCATTATGGATGTGCACAAGTTGATACATTTTTTTCTTCTGATCTCATATATATATATATATATTCTTCTATATGTCACGTTGTCTGTCAAAGTATTGAAGAAATCCATGTCTTCATCATTAACTGGAAGTAACAGGCGCATAATGGTGCGAAGCTGTTCAAAGTTGTTTTGGAACGGAGTTCCTGATAGAAAAATCCGTTTTTTTCATACGAATTTCGGCAAAGGCTTTCCAAATAGTGATATTCGGAAGGCTCTTACTGAAATTTGTACTAAAAAGAGAATTATTCTATCGGGAACTCCGTTCCAAAACAACTTTGAAGAGCTTCTCGTACCATTATGCGCCTATCATTTCCGGCTAATGATGAAGTCATGGTTTTCTTAATATCTTTGACACTAGACAACGTGACATATAGAAGGGTAGATGAGATTAGGAAAAATATGGACCATTTTCTGCACATCCAGAATGACGCCATTTTGTTAAATCCCTTGTCGGTCCGGACGTCGAACAATCATGAGAGAGGCGTTGCCGAGGCCACCCCAAACCCTAGAGAAGCGTTGAGGCCACTAATATGGTTCCTTGTTGTGATTAGCTAGCTAGGTCTATGTTTTCCACTAATATATCCATCTGTCATGTTTGAATATCAGGTTACATTTCATGCCAAAGAAGCCGAGGCCAACTTGCTATGATCGTTGGTAATAAATCAAAACAAAGATAAAATACTCTTTCCTTACCACTTCAAGAGAGTGTTGCTGTCTTGTGCATATTTGGTTTCCCTTAATTATTACTCGAGGTTATAGTAATTAATGTAATTGATGAGTTATATGCATGTGTGCGCAGGTTCCACTATATTCTCCTAGAGATTAAGCTTGAGCAGGGACTAGTAACCGTCTTAGACTCGAGACGAAAAGATCCCGAGGATTATGCGGATATGTCTAAAATGCTCGACAAGTAAGTTCAATCGATCATTATCGCACCATATCGGCAACTTTGTTCATTTCCTGATATAAAGTAATTATTTTCTTTGTCTCGCTGGGTTTGGAAAACATTCACCCAAAAAGTTCCGGCACTGACGCGGGATCTGCATGGAATTACCCGAAAGTAAGTACTACTAGTTAGCTAGTTCCGCGCATCTCCCGTTGACTGTAGCTACTTTCATCAATGCCATTTATAATGCTTCATTATTAGTTTAATTGACCCCCATTTCTCGTAAAGTGCTTGTGGCAGGAACCCGGGAATAATTACTGTGAACACTACGTCTGCGAGTTCATCTACAACGAGACGACCAAGAATAGACGGGGCTACTCTAAAAGACAATATGAAGTGCGTAAGAAAAATATACACAATCTTATTTTATTACCATAATTTCTATTGAGTTTCATTCATATATATGTATTGACCCCCTTCTTCAAATTAGACGTGGAAGATGCGGGATGAACTCCTACCACAACATCGCATGCGAGCAATTCAAGAGGAATTTGCGGGATTCTTTCTTGACCATGTCATCGATAAAGCCGGAGAATATCATGTGGAAGTTGAGTTAAGATGTTAGGGTATTGTAAGAGATCTTACACATTGTATATATATATATATGTAGCCAGTAGCGTCGGATAGATATACGAAAACTTGTTGTTCGACCAATTGCTCGGAGAAGGAGAGAGGTCGATCATCACTTCTCTCTGTATATGTTCATGACGATCTTCTGTACTTAATGGTTTCCTTCATTTGCTTACTAGCTAGCGTGCCAAGTCCTCTTGATCTATACGTTATTAGTTAGCTAACACAATATATGATACCCCTAAATTAACCCTACAAAACCCCCCAAACCCCCTCCCCCCTTTCAGAAAAAAACCCTAGCCCCTGAACTGCTGACGCCTGGACGCTTATTTGTCCCGGTTGGTGCTACCAACCGGGATAAAAGGCCCCCCTGCCCGGGCAAGCCGCAGTGGCCACATGGAGGCCCATCTATCCTAGTAGGTATAAGAACCAAGACTAAAGGTCTTGGGCATTTGTATCGACCGTTTAGTCCCGGTTCCCCAACCGGGACAAATGGCCCTTATAATCTGGGACAAATGGCCCTTATTCTACCAGTGGCCCCCCGATGCCCATCTTCTGGTACAAGGTATCTTCTACCCTGGAAAAAATCAGAAGGAAGCTTTCGGGATGAAGCGCCGCCGTCTCGAGGCGGAACCTTGGCGGAACCAATCTAGGGCTCCGGCGGAGCTGTTCTGCCGGGGAAACATCCCTCCGGGAGGGGAAAATCATCACCATCGTCATCACCATCGACCCTCTCATTGGGAGGGGGTCAATCTCCATCAACATCTTCACCAGCACCATCTCCTCTCAAACCCTAGTTCATCTCCTGTATCCAATCTTTATCCCAAAATCTCAGATTGGTACATGTGGGTTGCTAGTAGTGTTGATTACTCCTTGTAGTTGATGCTAGTTGGTTTATTTGGTGGAAGATCATATGTTCAGATCCTTTATGCATATTAATACTCCTCTCATTATGAACATGAATATGATTTGTGAGTAGTTACGTTTGTTCCTAAGGACATGGGAGAAGTCTTGGTATAAGTAGTCATGTGAATTTGGTATTCGTTCGATATTTTGATGAGATGTTTGTTGTCTTTCCTCTAGTGGTGCTATGTGAATGTCGAATACATGACACTTCACCATTGTTTGGGCCTAGAGGAAGGAATTGGGAAGTAATAAGTAGATGATGGGTTGCTAGAGTGATAGAAGCTTAAACCCTAGTTTATGCGTTGCTTCGTAAGGGGCTGATTTGGATCCATATGTTTCATGCTATGGTTAGGTTTACCTTAATACTTCTTTTGTAGTTGCGCATGCTTACAATAGGGGTTAATCATAAGTGGGATGCTTTTACAAGGAAGGGCAGTACCCAAGCACCGGTCCACCCACATATCAAATTATCAAAGTAACGAATGTGAATCATATGAGCATGATGAAAACTAGCTTGACGATAATTCCCATGTGTCCTCGGGAGCGATTTTCCTTACATAAGAGTTTGTCTAGGCTTGTCCTTTGCTACAAAAAGGATTGGGCCACCTTGTTGCACCTTGTTTACTTTCGTTACTTGTTGCTCGTTACAAATTACCTTATCACAAAACTATCTGTTACCGATAATTTCAGTGCTTGCAGAGAATACCTTACTGAAAACTGCTTATCATTTCCTTCTGCTCCTCGTTGGGTTCGACACTCTTACTTATCGAAAGGACTACGATAGTGTCATGCCGAGGATGCGACTACATCTCCTACGTGTCGAGGCACGACTTAGAGACATAAGCTCATTCTGGAATGATCGCAAGCGTGGTATCTTTGCACAACTCATGTAAAAGAATAGGGATGAAAGAGTAAAATAGTTGGCTTACACTCGCCACGTCACACAATGAATACAATAGCATACATTCGTCCAAATAAAACAGGGCCCGACTACGGACGAAATCCAAATGAGAAAAGACACCACAACCACAAGTCCCGATCGCCCCTAGTAGGAACCACTACTGATCGTCGGGATACGTGACATAGAAACGACCACGCTCTTCATCGAACTCCCAGTGAAGTTCTGATCCAACTCCTGCATCATTCTCGGCTGTACATGCATTTGGTGTGTGATGTAATCTCTGAGTCACAAGGACTCAGCAATCCCATTCCCGGGTATCAAAACTACAAAGCCTAATAGGTGTGGAGAGGTAATAAAGTGTTTGCAGCAAGCACTAAGAAACTAGCTTACGAGTTTAGAGCGAGATGAGAATATGTGCCTACGGTCGCCAAAGTTGATCAAGAAATGATCCTAGCTACTCACGTTCAAACATAACCCCACCGTGTTCACTTTCTGAAACCCCTTCAAAAAAGAGACCATCACGGTACTCACATAGGTTGTGTATTCTTAAGGATATGGTGTGAAGTTATCTACAACCGGATATTAACATATTCCCATCTGCCACTTAACCGCGGGCACGACTTTCGAAAGTTCATAACCCTGCGGGGGTGTCCCAACTTAGCCCATCACAAGCTCACGATCTGTGGAGTCGCAACTCCATGTAGGGAAGACCTGAGTATTCTCGGAATCCCGTGCTCAAGATATTTCGACAAAGGTAAAACTAATCTAGCAAGATGTCGAGACCCCGATCCTAAGTCACACAGGTCTAGCATGTAACACATCATATCACTTTGCAGCCTCACACACGGTATCCCCACGGGTGCCACCTTACCTGGCCCGGGACCGTTTGCGCATTTTGGCACACGTATATGATAGTGCAGAGAACCCGGGCCGACATGACTAGTTATAAACCAAAAGTGGCGCTAAATTACAGAGACATGCATACATAACCCAGCAACGAACGTGTCGGTCATCAGCATAAGAACCCAAGTCGTAGCAAGCTACAAGGACTTAAAGGAACAACGCGTGACATTTCCCCTAAGGGACAGACACAGGAACAAAGAAGGACACATGCCGACAAGCCTAAGTGTTCCGGAGCAGTAGCAAGCTACCAAGGCTCAGTGGAAGCACTAGGAGACATTTCCCTGTAAGATAGGCTACCAAGGGTAAACAACTAGGTGTCGGATCCCACACATAGCAATACACATTACACGTACGCATAACATGCAAGTATGTGCTGTACAACATGGCATCACAACATAACTCAACGACTCATATAGATAAGGCCTAGAAGAGCCATCATAGAATTTATTACAAGCAGTGGGTCTCATGACCCAACATACAGAGCATACAGGCAACGGAAGCATAACATGTCTGAGTACAGACAACTACAAATGAAAAAGGCTGAGAAGGCTGACTATCAATAAGACCCTCCCAAGGGTACAAGATCGTAGCTGAGGTAACAAGCTAAACGTCGAAGTCCACGCAGAACCACTAGTGAGACTGAAGTCTCTCTGCAAAAACATAAATTAAGCAAACGTGAGTACAAAGGTACTCAGCAAGACTTACATCAGAACTAGCTACATATGCATCAGTATTAACAAAGGGGTGGTGGAGTTTGAGTGCAGCAAGCAAGCTTTGACTCGGTGGCTATCCTAAATTGCGACTGCAAGTAACTCTTTTGAGGTGGCGCACACGAGTCCACATATTCACCAATGAATACACCACTATGGATCCGCTCCCGTCTCCCTACGAGAAGGCCATCCATAGCACTCACACTTGTCTTGATGCATTTTAGAGTATCCACTTCAAGTTGTCTATGTACCATGTAAGCATCCAAGAAGTCCATAACCGTGGACCCGGCTATTCGAATAGATCATGTTAACCCTGCAGGGGTGTACTTCTTCACACACGCTCTCGCCACTTACCGCCATGCACACGTCGTGTATCTCGGCAACCTTCAAGCGGAAGCCTGGCGAGGGTGTCGGCCACGACCTGACTAACCACACAAGACTCTAGTCCAGGTTTATCTCCTATTCGGGTTCCATCCGTAAGGAGATCCGACCAAGGTGTCGCTCACGGCCCCAAATGATGTGTATAGGGTTCCCAAGCCCACCAAACGGGCGACGCTTGGTACACTCGGCCACGGTGCCTAGTCTGTCCCAAGCCCACCTGTACCGGGTGCCACTTGGTAGACTACTAACACTACCTACAAACACCAGAAAGTAGTTGCAACTCCTGGACAGAGATCGAGTTGATTAATAAGTTGAGAGGGGCACTTAAGCATTCCAATGTGTGGTAGTAGCTAGTCATTGGACAACTTACACATAACTCAGTTCTTAAGGACGGTTCCAGTGAGACAACCCACCTTGTACTCCTACATGGCCTCTCACCGCTACCTTTACCAAATCGTGTTCACACACTTAGCTCGCAACAGTAGGACATGTTCATAACTTTCCAATTCATCCCCGATGAATCAGACCTGACACAACTCTAAGCAATAGCAGGCATGACAAACAAGCATGAATGAGTAGGCACATCTGGGCTCAAACAACTCCTACTCATGCTAGTGGGTTTCAACTATTTACTGTGGCAATGACAGGTCATGCAGAGGAAAAGGGGTTTAGCTACCGCAGCAGGTAACAGTTGAAACGTTGCTGTGCTAATGCAGTAAAAGAGAGCATGAGTGAGAGAGTGGGATTGTATCAGAATGAACAAGGAGGTTTTTCTTGCCTGGCACTTCTGAAGATATCACTGTGTCTTCATCAGTGTCATCGATCTCATCGTCGGAACCACGTCTACTGAGAGGGGGCAAACACCGGCAAACAAGAGAGAACACAATCAATGCAATGCGACAATATGATGCATGATCATGACATGGCAATAAGCTATTGATTGAGCTAATGCAACTAGCAACCATATTAAATGAAGTTGGTTTGGACCAAAGGTTCAAATTCAAACTCCATATGAGGTTATTCAAATGTCATTTAATTGATTTGACCTGATCAGAAGGCATTAGTTGCTCAAACATGCATGATAGTGCCATAAACAGATTATTCATATTTTTCTGATCATTTTTCATATATAAAACTTTTTCATCTGAGCTACGGTTGATTTTATATGATTTTTAGAAGTTTTGGATATTTTCGGAAATAAATAAATCATTTTTGATTTAATTTAAATCCCAGAAAATATTTACTGCATCAGCATGACATCATGCTGACGTCAACAGGTCAACATGGGCTGGTCCAGGTCAAACCTAACCAGTGGGCCCCACTGGTCAGTCTCTTAGTACTAGCTAATTAAGTTTAATGCTAAACTAACAGTTAACAGGGGCTGGGCCCCACGTGTTAGTGACTAACTAGCTAACCATTCAATTAGTACTAACCTAGGTTAATTAACAGGGCAGGCCCCACTTGTCTGCGAGTCAGTGGTTAACTAAGGGCATGGGGCCCATATGTCAGTGACCTGGGGTGGTCAACCCCCGGTCAAACAAGTCAAAAGGCGCCGGCGGATCGTCGCCGGCGGCGACAGACGCATCGGAGGGGCTCGGAAAATGCCCTTCGGCGACAAAAATAGAGGCGGAGATCGTCTATGCGTAGCTGGAGCTCATCCGCATCCATCTAAGCCATCGGGAGGGGCTGGAGTCGACCGGGCTCGCCGGAATCAAGCTCGCGGCGGCGGCCGGCGTGCGGGTCAGTGCGGAGATGCGACTGCAGTGCTCGAGCGAGCAAACAGAGTGGCTAGGCAGCCTTCTAAAGGCGCCAGGAGCGTGTTAGTGCCCCTAGAGTGAGCAGGAGAGGCTCAGGAGCGCGGGCTCGCCGGCCATGGCGGACGACGACGGCGGGTGCTCGCGAGGCGGCGGCTATGGCACGCAAACGAGACGGAGGAGAGGGGGGTTGGGGTTAGTAGCTCACGGCGGGGTCGACGGAGGTCTCAGAAGGCTCGGGGAGGCACCAGACGTCGTGAATCGACGGTGAGGTTGCTGGCGGCCGGAGGTTGAAGAAGAGCTCGGGGACGACGCTGTAGGGCTCCCGCGGTCGCGTGGGCCGACGGAGAGGGTGAGGGAGGCACGACGGAGCTCGGGGGCGCGTCGGAGAGATGAGGGGGAGGCTGTGGCCGCGGTGGCTTTGGACGGTGGCGACGGCGCGTTCGGGTGGGTGCATGCGAGAGAGACAGAGGAGGGAAGAGAGTGCAGCGAGTGAGGGAGAGGAGAGAGGGCTTCGAGGCGTCTCCAGCGCGGTTGGGATGAAGAGAAGCTCGCCAGCGCGAAGCAGGAGCTGGCACGGCCGGCGTCGTGCTCTGTTTCGCCTCTGCCTTCTGGCAGGGGTAGAAGACGAGGAAGCCCTTGTGGGCTGGGCCTCCTATGCTGGGCCAGGTGGCTGTGGCAGGTGGGCCACGTAAGTCCTTCTCTCCGTCTCTTTTCTAATTCTTTCCGTTTTCTATTTTCTCTAATTGTTTGGCTTTATAAAAAATGCCAGAGCATTTTCAAAAATCATGAGACTGATTGTGGCCACTGTTTGGATTATTTCCAACAGCCAACATTTCAGTTCATGAGTATTTGGACATTTAAAATAATATATAAAATTTAAATGCCCAAATGCAAATATGGTATGATTTAATTTAGTGCCCAAAATATTCTTCATAAATGTTCAATATTTTTGGTTTAGTCTCAAAGCCTTGCCAGAATTATCAAACATTGATGAAGGCATTTTGGGTCATTGGAAAAGATTTTAGTTTGAACCTAGTTGAGTTCATTTGGTGCTAGGGTTTGAACAATCCCCATTTCAACCTTGAAAAGAAAGTAGTCATGATGCATGATGCACTTAAGTGCAACTAATTACAAGAAAAGACAACAAGGGCTGATCTAGGGCTGTGATAACTCACCCCCACTAAACGAGAATCTCATCCCGAGATTCAAGATGTGAGGTAAGAAAACAGAGGGACAAAAGGCTAGCACGGTCTTCATGATCCAACTATCCTTCATATGAATGTTGATTGCTTGCCTCATGTCGATCCTAAGATCGTTGCTTTCGAGATCTTTGTCCAACACAGTGACAACGAAAGAAACTCTACAAAATTTGATCTTCTGAAAGATCGAGCAACTCAAGATCAACTCATGGAGTGAGATGTTGAAACATCTCTTGAGCTGACACACAGAACACACATCCAGAGGGATGGAGTGGAACAAATGATGAAGGTTCACTTGGTAGGCAATAATTCCACACCTAAGAAGATGGTGATCAACATCACCAGACGGGGCACCTTAGAGAAGGTGACTCATAGGATTATCCCCTTAAGTGGCAAAAAGAATTACTTTTGATACATAGATCACTGAAACTCTCTACATCATACTAAGGCAGTTCGCAAACGACTGTTTGACGGAGTTCGAGAGAACGACAAACTCCGACTAGAATGGATGATGTGGACTATCTTGTTGAAGATAACGCAATGATTGATTTTTGCTTATCACCGGAAATTGATGGGACCCATGGTAGGACCACTGTTGAAGATGATCCTGAACAACAGGTGCTAAGGTGCAAGCTGGGAACAAAATGCAAATGTTGGAAATGTTCCAACCATCATATCTGCCTGAGATTCAGATCCGGTTGGTTTCAGGATATTCCAGACTTTGCATGTCTGAAAAGAAGGGTTGCAACACAGTTCGACGAGATGACGTTGCGAGATTCTCGGGAGATGAACTATGATAGAAAGCTCCAAAACATGAGAGGGTTCTGCTACATACATGTGAACATGTTGTCCAAGACAAGCATGGCCACATAGTAGTCTTACAATAAAATACTACCGAGTTCAGGTTGGGAACCATTATTGAGGATAACGAAGTCTTTACGTGAGTCCATGGATTAGATCCCAAGCATAGACTTCTCTTCCTTGAACAAATCAATCAGTGGCTTGGTGTGCTAGGAAACACATATAGAATGGAGTCGGCCAACCTATCAAACCATAGAGCACCTCGCACATGCATGACTGACTTGGGATGATTCCTACAGGAAGCAAAAGCAAGCTTTCTCAAATTCACGGTGGAACTTACATCGAATACATGTGATTGGAGGAAGTCACTTCTTACATCAAAACATCTACTTCTTGAGCTAACACAAGATGATGCTTACAAAAATATCCAATGCTAGCCCAATGTTTAGAATGAATCATGGACAAGGTGAAAATGTTGTGAATGGGCTGAACAACAATCCATCCAGGCTTCCATATAGATGGAATTCCACAATTTAGTGAACACGATGATAGCATCGGTCAGATCCAATAGATATAACGGTGTATGCTCAAGGAATCAACCACGAGTAAGACAACGTTACGAATATCGTTGGTTCTGATTTGACTTGAGGATAACCCATACTCAAATCAAAGTCTGGACAAGTCAATAGGTCCACAAATGATCACGGAGATCAATTGAAGAAGATATCATCTATCTTCAATACACACATAAGATATCCCTTTGGAGTGAGCTATGTGGATTAAGCTTTTATTTTCCAACTCTCCAAGTTGTTGTTTAGCTTAACCAACTAGCTCGGGGTATCCAACACAGATTCTTGGAGAAGGGGTGGTTTATAAGAAAACCAACTTGATCACGAGCTCAACATATCGGTCATGGAACAACCTGTTAATACTTCCGGGAAGATATTCGAAAAATCACGAACCACCGATATGTTATGAAGCTCAAGAACAATCTTGCTTTTCAGGGCAAGACGATATGATCAAAAGAGCGAGAGATTGATACAATCCTAACTCATTGATCGAAAAGTGCACCAGGAAATATGGACTAGGTAGCACGATCAATTTTAGAATGATGATTCAGTAACCAGCATGCTAGAATCAGATTATCGTCCATTAACTACCAAGCAACAGAGTTGCTAGCAGTATTGATTTCACACATCACAATTCACTTGTTAGCATTCCAGTTATGATAACACGGAGACCGAGAAATGAATGATGATGGCAAGACGTATCACTATATCAAGAGTTAATAGGAGGTGGTGCCATTCCCATGACATTCTTGACATAAAGATGGTAATACTCCAAGGTAGAACAAAACAAAAGCTGGATTGGCATTTTGACCTGCGAAATACAACTACTCTGACCCAATGCTGGAAATGGATGAGGTTCTGGAGTTTGTTTCTCCTAGTCATTTCAGAATAGAATGGCTTGACGGACCACAAGAGTAAAATGCATCGATGAACACGAATGCACAACTACTCCTGACTATCAACTGATAGATGGGGCTCATAATACAACTAAAAGGGGAAACTCAAGGAACATATAACTTTTTGAGTTGTGGATGCATAGATTATCATGTCGAACTTTCAACATATTTCTTCCGGATAACCCATGCAGAAAGGTAGGACTGGTAGAGTCACAACATAGAATCAGGAACTCCTCAAGAGTACACTGGTTGTGATATTTTTTTCAGAAGAACTTCTGCCATGATGGTTCATGGTATTGGAAGAATGACATACCATAGACCTCGAGGACTATTGCAAAGGTTACTAATATCCTAAAGGAACTAGCAAACACTATCAACATGAAGCAAGTAGGGTGAATCTCGGGTTCAATAACCCAGGAATAGAATGCCTATTAACTAAATGGCATCACGGAATGCTTTCGAGAATGACGGCCAGAATTCATCACACTGGGTATATAAAACATTGCTAGATTACTAGGTGATTCTCTAAGACACCTAGGGTCATAGTGCTAGCTCCAACCTATATGTCGAGGCAACGGAGTACCTGAACACACCGACTAGTGTGGTTAATCTGGCCTAAAAGGACATTAAGAACATGTAGGAATGATTTGCAAATACATCAGATTGTTTAGAGACCTGGGATGACTCGGACAGCATAATGGCTGTAAAAGCTCGAAAAAGACCTGAGACATCGTGCAAAAAGATGATGGCATAACCACCTAACCTCACAATATCAAGGTTCCGAGATCAACTATTTAACATACTGAAGTAGTAGAAACTGAACTCAGAGTTGAATCCACCATTAACGTGATCCTGATAAATAGAATGAGAATCCTAGTTCTTAATCCCCGTAGAATAGAAGAAGGTGACTCAGATCAGAAGGTCATAAGGTAAAGAAGTAAAAAGAGCCTTACGTTCCCTTCCATAATCAATTCCCTTAATATAACTAAAGAGTTTCTAGACACAACTTCGACCAGTTTGGCTTGGTAATCCTATATGCAGTTAGGCTCTGATACCAAAGCTGTCGGGACCCCGATCCTTAGTCACACAAGTCTAGCATTTAACACATCATATCACTTTGCGGCCTCACGCACGGTATCCCCACGGGTGCCACCTTACCTGGCCCGGGACCGTTTGCGCATTTTGGCACATGTATATGATAGTGTCGCTAGCATCCATATGACAGAGAACCCGGGTCGACATGACTAGTTATAAACCAAAAGTGGCGCTAAATTACAGAGACATGCATACATGACCCAACAACGAATGTGTCGGTCATCAACATAAGAACCCAAGTCGTAGCAAGCTACAAGGACTTAAAGGAACAACGCGTGATATTTCCCCTAAGGGACAGACACAGGAACGAAGAAGGACACATGCCGACCAACCTAAGTGTTCCGGAGCAGTAGCAAGCTACGAAGGCTTAGTGGAAGCACTAGGAGACATTTCCCTGTAAGACAGGCTACCAAGGGTAAACAATTAGGTGTCGGATCCCAGACATAGCAATACACATTACACGTACGCATAACATGCAAGTATGTGCTGTACAACATGGCATCACACCATAACTCAACGACTCATATAGATAAGTCCCAGAAGAGCCATCATAGCATTTATTACAAGCAGTGGGTCTCATGACCCAACATACAGAGCATACAGGCAACAGAAGCATAACATGTCTGAGTACAGACAACTACAAATGAAAAAGGCTGAGAAGCCTGACTATCTACAAGACCCTCCTAAGGGTACAAGATCGTAGATGAGGTAACAAGTTAAACATCGAAGTCCACACGGAACCACTAGTGAGACTGGAGTCTCTCTGCAAAAACATAAATTAAGCAAACATGAGTACAAAGGTACTCAGCAAGACTTACATCAGAACTAGCTACATATGCATTAGTATCAACAAAGGGGTGGTGGAGTTTGACTGCAGCAAGCCAGCTTTGACTCGGTGGCTATCCTGAACTACGACTGCAAGTAACTCTTTTGAGGTGGCGCACAAGAGTCCACATATTCACCAATCAATACACCACTATGGATCCGCTCCCGTCTCCCTACGAGAAGGCCATCCATAGCACTCACACTTGTCTTGATGCATTTGGAGTATCCACTTCAAGTTGTCTATGTACCACGTAAGCATCCAAGAAGTCCATAACCGCGGACCCGACTATTCGAATAGATCATGTTAACCCTGCAGGGGTGTACTTCTTCACACACGCTCTCGCCACTTACCGCCATGTACACGTCGTGTATCTCGGCAACCTTCAAGCGGAAGCCTGGCGAGGGTGTCGGCTCAACCTGACTAACCACACAAGACTCTAGTCCAGGTTTATCGCCTATTCGGGTTCCATCCGTAAGGAGATCCGGCCGGGGTGTCACTCACAGCCCCAAATGATGTGTACAGGGTTCCCAAGCCCACCAAACGGGCAACGATTGGTACACCCGGCCACAGTGCCTAGTCTGTCCCAAGCCCACCTGTACCGGGTGCCACTTGGTAGACTACTAACACTACCTACAAACACTAGAAACTAGTTGCAACTCCTGGACAGAGACCGAGTTGATTAATAAGTCGACAGGGGCACTTAAGCATTTCAATGCGTGGTAGTAGCTAGTCATTGGACAACTTACATAGAACTCAGTTCTTAAGGACGGTTCTAGTGAGACAACCCACCATGTACTCCTACATGGCCTCTCACTGCTACCTTTACCAAATCGTGTTCACACACTTAGCTCTCAACAGTAGGACATGTTCATAACTTTCCAATTCATCCCTGATGAATCAGACCTGACACAACTCTAAGCAATAGCAGGCATGACAAACAAGCATGAATGGGTTGGCACATCGGGGCTCAAACAACTCCTACTCATGCTAGTGGGTTTCAACTATTTAGTGTGGCAATGAGAGGTCATGCAGAGGAAAAGGGGTTCAGCTACCGCAGTAGGTAACAGTTGAAACGTTGTTGTCCTAATGCAGTAAAAGAGAGCATGAGCGAGATAGTGGGATTAGATCGGAATAAATAAGGGGGTTCTGCTTGCCTGGCACTTCTGAGCATATCACTGTGTCTTCATCAGTGTCATCGATCTCATCATCGGAACCACGTCTACTGAGAGGGGGCAAACACCGGCAAACAAGAGAGAACACAATCAATGCAATGCGACAATATGATGCATGATCATGACATGGCAGTATGCTGTTGATTGAGCTAATGCAACTATCAACCATATTAAATGAAGTTGGTTTGGACCAAAGGTTCAAATTCAAACTCCATATGTGGTTATTCAAATGTCATTTAATTGATTTGACCTGATCAGTAGGCATAAGTTTCTCAAACATGCATGGTAACACCATTAACATATTCTTCATATTTTTCTGATCATTTTTCATATATAAAACTTTTACATCTGAGCTACGGTTGATTTTATATGATGTTTAGAAGTTTTGGATATTTTCTGAAATAAATAAATCATTTCTGATTTATTTTAAATCCCAAAAAATATTTACTGCATCAGCATGACATCATGCTGACGTCAGCAGGTCAACAGGGGCTGGTCCAGGTCAAACCTGACCAATGGGCCCGACAGGTCAGTCTTTCACTACTAGCTAATTAAGTTTAATGCTAAACTAACAATTAACAGGGGCTGGGCCCCACGTGTTAGTGACTAACTAGCTAACCATTTAATTAGTACTAACCTAGGTTAATTAATAGGGCGGGCCCCACTTGTCAGCGAGTCAGTGGTTAACTAAGGGCGTGGGGCCCATATGTTAGTGACCCGGGGTGGTCAACCCCCGGTCAAACAAGTCAAAAGGCGCCGGTGACTCGTTGCCGGCGATGACAGACCCGGCGGAGGGGCTCGGAAAACGCCCTCCGGCGACCAAAACAACGGCGGAGATTGTCTATGCGTAGCTGGAGCTCATCCGCATCCATCTAAGCCATCGGGAGGGGCTGACGTCGACCGGGCTCACCGGAATCAAGCTCGCGGCGGCGGTCGGCATGCGGGGCAGTGCGGGGACGCGGCTATAGTGCTCGAGCGAGCAAACAGAGTGGCTAGGCAGCCTTGTAGAGGCGCCAGGAGGGTGTTAGTGCCCCTGGAGTGAGCAGGAGAGGCTCAGGAGCGCGGGCACGCTGGCGATGGCGGATGACGGCGTCGAGTGCTCGCGGGGCAGCGACTACGGCACGCAAACGAGATGGAGGAGAGGGGGGTTAGGGTGAGTAGCTCACGGCGGGGTCGACGGAGGTCTTAGAAGGCTCGGGGAGGCACCACACGTCGCGAAGCAACCTTGAGGTTGCCAGCGACCGGAGGTTGAAGAAGAGCTCGGGGACGACGCTGTAGGGCTCCCGCGGTCGCGTGGGCCGATGGAGAGGGTGAGGGAGGCACGAAGGAGCTCGGGGGCGCGTCGGAGAGGCGTGGGGGAGGCTGTGGCCACGGTGGCTTTGGACGGTGGCGACGGCGCGTTCGGGTGGGTGCGTGCGAGAGAGACATAGGAGAGGAGAGAGTGAAGTGAGTGAGGGAGAGGAGAGAGGGCTTCGAGGCGTCTCCAGCGCGGTTGGGATGAAGGGGAGCTCGCCAGCGCGAAGCAGGAGCTGGCACGGCCCGCGTCGTGCTATGGTTCGCCTCTGCCTTCTCGCAGGGGTAGAAGACGAGGATGCCCTTGTGGGCTGGACCTCCTATGCTGGGCCAGGTGGCTGTGGCAGGTGGGCCACGTAAGTCCTTCTCTCTCTCTCTCTCTCTCTCTCTCTCTCTCTCTCTCTCTCTCTCTCTCTCTCTCTCTCTCTTTTCTAATTCTTTCTGTTTTCTATATTCTGTAATTGTTTAGCTTTATTAAAAATGTGTCACATCCCTAGTTAGTGCTTGCATTAGGACTAGCTAGAGTGTGCATCATGTTTACTTTGTACAGAAAAATTGAAATGGGAATGACAGAAACCCCAGCACCCATCTTCTAACAACTAGGGTTTAATAAAATCTTTTCCAATGTACCCAAAATGCCCTTCAAAAATGTTCATCATCTTTGCCTTGGTCTTAAACCTCTGCCAAAAATGGTGCACAATTTTCTAGGACATCCAAAGGTCTCTGTATTAATTCATTTTCTAATTGCATTTGGGCATTTAAATGCTATAAAATAATTTAGATGCCCAAATAATCATAAACTAAAATGTTCCATGCTCATCATATTATATATAGTGGGCATGACTAGTTTTATGATTTATAAAAATGCTCTAGCATTTTTATTAATTCAACAAAGTTGCAAAAGAAAACAAACATAAATAAAATAGGAAAGAGAGGAGAGAGAAGGACTTACCTGGAGCCCACCTAGCAGGCCCATCTGCCAGCCCAGCCCAGCCACCGCTCCAGCGAGCTGCTTGGCTCGGCCAGGCACGCAGGCAGGTGCTCGACGCTGGCACCAGCGTGCGCCACGCAGCTGCCCGCCGCCCTGCCTCCTCCCCTCGCCATTTTGCTGGCCTGGATCGGTCACCCACTTCTCCCCCGAGCCCCCAGACACCCCTCTTCCTCCCCAGCTCCTCTCCCTCGCTCCCCCGCACCATGGCTGACGCTGCGCGCCCGCGCCGTCATGATAACCGCGTCCGCCGTCGTCCCCGTGCCACGTCACCATGTCCGTTCGCTCCGCCGTCGTCGACTACGTCGAGTAGGCCGAGGCCCGAGCGCTCGCCCGCTCTGGAGTCGCCCCGACCCCATCTTCCCCAACTCCGGCCGCTGAGATCGCCATCATCGCCCCGCTCAGCTCCGTCCTTCCCCGACCTCGCTTCGACGCTTGCTGCAACCGCCGTGAGCCCAACTACCTCCCCATCCTCTCCATTTCCCCCCTCGAGCCCTGTACTGACTGCACGAAGCTCACCTGGACGCGCTGCCGCGGAGCTCGTCGCCGACGTGCCTCCGGCCACCTAACGGCCCGGCCATCGTGCCCACTAGCTTCATCGTCTCGCGCAGATGCTGTAGGACCAATCCACGCGCCTCCAAGAGCACCGCACCGACGAGTTCGTCCTCGCCTGAACTCCGGCAGCCGCTGGACTCGTCGCCGGCATCGTTTCCGGCGACCCCGAGGCCAACCACCACCACCACTCGCTGCGGCACTTCACCAGCACCACGTAGACGTGCTCCGCCGTCGATTTGGTCGTCGGAGCACGATTTCCGCACCTCACCGCCGCGTCTCGCCTCGCCGACGGCTAAAAGCTAGCGGGTCAACCCAGTTTGACCAGGGGTTTGACTCCCCTGGGTCACTGACATGTGGGCCCTGCCTCTTAGTCAAACCTAGGTTAGTGACTAAACTAATCCTAATTAGTTAGTTAACTAATTGTGACACTGACCAGTGGGACCCACCAGTCAGGTTTGACTTGGACCAGGTCTGTTGACCTGCTGATGTCAGCATGATGTCATGCTGATGCAGTAAATGCTTTTCTGGGATTAATTGATTTAAAACAATTCAGGAAATTCCAGAAAATGCTTTAAACTTAAAAAAATCATATAAATTCAAAAGTAGCTCAGATGGAAAAGATTTATATATGAAAATTGATCAGAAAAATCCAATATTTCCAATGGCACTGGTTTCATGCATGTTTGAGCAAGTTAACCTTGCTGTTCACATTAAAACATGATAATGCACTTTAATAAATAATAGTTTGGGTTTAAATTTGAATCTTTGATTCAAATGGGCTCAAACCTTTCTGTTTATAGATGCATTAGCCCAAAACACATTCATCTTGCCATGTCATGAGCATGCATCATATTGTTGCATTTGTTTGTATATTGATTGTATCGTCGGTGTTCTCCGTGGTAGGTCATGCTCCCGAGGATACAACTGCGTATCCAACTGAAGAGCAGTACCCGACAACCACTCTTTCAGGCAAGCAACCCATTGATCATTCCGATACAAACCCATCTTCTCGCTCCTGCTCTCTTTTACTGCATTAAGGCCACAACGTGTGAACTGCTACTTGCTGCGGTAGTTGAACCCCATTCCTTTGCATGACCTGTCATTGCCACAGTAAATTGTTGAAACCCACTAGCATGTGTAGGAGTTGACTGAGCCATGTGATGTGTGTTCCACCATGCTATTTGTTTATGTTGCCTGCTATGCTTAGAGTTGTGTCAGGTCTGGTTCATCTGGGTGATGGATCAGAGTGAAATGATCATACACGATAAAGAGAGAGAAGTGTGGAACATGTTTGGTAAAGGTATCGATGAAAGGCCATGTAGGAGTACATGGTGGGTTGTTTCATTGGAACCATCCATAGGACCCGAGATCTGTATGTGTGATTCAAGTTACAACTACTACCACACATTGGGCTCCGGGCGCTCCAAGCCCTCTCGACATATTAACTGCCCTTGTCCTTTGTCCAAGAGTTGCAACTAGTTTATGGTGTTTGTAGTTTACTGGTGGTCATGCACAGCGCTGACCCTCGGGTGGGGTGTGATGCGGCAGGTATGTGGCACGGTGTACCGGTCGCCCGTTTGGTGACTCGGGAACCCTGTACACATCGTTTGGGGCCGTGAGCGACACCCCGGCCGGATCTCCCCACGGATGGAACCCAAATAGGCGATAAACCTGGACTAGGGACTTGTGTAGTTAGTCAGGTCGTGGCCGACACCCTCGCTGGGCTTCCGCTTGAAAGTTGCCGAGTACATGTCGAGTAAACGATGATAAGTGGTGGAAGCGTGTGTGAAGAAGTACACCCCTGCAGGGTTACCAATCTATTCGAATAGCCGTTGTTCGCGGTACGGACGACTTGGTTACTCTTACAGTTCATAGACAAGTTGATGGATACTACTAAAAGCCTCAAGACAAGTGTGAGTGCCGTGGATGGCCCTTCCGTAGGATGACGGAAGAGGATCCACGGTGGTGTATTGTTGTGGTGAGTAGAGGACTCGTGTACGTAGTCTTATCTTGCAATCTGCTGAGAGTTGTAGTATAGGTTAGCCAAGAGTCAAAGCTGGCTTGCTGCTATGAACTCCACTACCCTTGTTGATAATGATGCATGTATGATAGGTTCTGTTGTAAGACTTTCCAAGTACCTTTGTACTCATGTTTGCTTAATAACTGTTGCAGAGGAGAACCCTTCCCCTTCTGATGGGTTTTACATAGACGTTCACGTCGACGAGTATCTTGCTACCCAGACGGAGATCCTGAGCTTGTGAAGGGCCTTGTAGATAGTCAGGCTACACCAAGCCTGTTTTATTTCCAAGTTGTCTGTACTCAGACATGTTAGCTTTCACTTGTGCTTGTATGATTGTATGACTTGAGTGTTGCGTCATGTGACCCCTACCTGTATGGATATGTTATGTATGGCTCTTCGAAGCCTCTTAAATAAAGTACTTTGAGTCATAGAGTTCTATTGTGATGCAATGTTGTATTTGCACATATTGAGGATATTGTGTGAATGATTGAAATGCTTGGTATGTGTGTGATCCGACACCTAGTTGTTTACCTTTGGTAGCCTATCTTACAGGGAAATGCCTCCTAGTGCTTCCACTGAGCCTTGGTAGCTTGCTACTGCTCGGAACACGTAGGCTGGCCGGCATGTGTCCTTCTTCGTTCCTGTGTCTGTCCCTTAGGGGAAATGTCACACGTTGTTCCTTTAAGTCCATGTAGCTTGCTACGACTTGGGTTCATACGTTGATGACCGACACGTTCGTTGCTGGGTCATGGATGCCTGTCTCTGTAATTTAGTGCCACTTTTGGTTTATAACTAGCCATGTCGGCCTGGGTTCTCTGTCATATGGATGCTAGCGACACTATCATATACGTGTGCCAAAATGCACAAACGGTCCCGGGCCAGGTAAGGTGGCACCCGTAGGGATACCGTGCGTGAGGCCGCAAAGTGATATGACGTGTTACAAGCTAGATTGGTGTGACTTAGGATCGGGGTCCTGACAGCGTTGGCATCAGAGCCAGACTGCCTGTAGGTTTGTCAAGACAAACTGGTCGATGTTGAGTCTAGAAAATTCTTAGTTATATGTAGGGGAATTGATTGTGGAAGGGAACGTAAGGCTCTTTTACTTCTTTACCTTATGCCCTTCTGATCTGAGTCAGCCTATTCTTTCTACGGGGGTTTAGGACTAGGCCTCTCATCCTTACTAGGTTCACGTGTTACTAATCCGTAGACTATTAGGATTGTTGGTTTCAAGCCTCAGTTCAGTTTGTACCCTTCTAGTGTGATGATTATTTGGACCCGGAACCTTGATATGATGTTGTTGAGTGGCTATGCTATCATTTGTATGATGTCTCAAAATCTTTTTTGAGCATTTATAGTTGTTATGCTGCCCGATTTCTTCCAGAAATTCTAATGCCTTTGCATTATTTCGTGTTTCAGATGTCTGGTCGCACACCTCACCAGGTGGTCCGTTTGACTCAGGGCATTAATGTGCCAGGTCACACGGCCATGCTAGTCCGTGTGTTGACTGAGACCGGTTACCATTGGTATCCTGAGTACACCATGGAGGAACAGTACCGGGATTTCAACTAGAGTCAGTATTTCTGCACCGTCCGGATATACCCCTCATATCCCTGAGCTACCGACCCCATCCATTGGTCTTATGGACTCGGGGTTACCATCGAGATGGTAGTGCAGGATGCCGTTTACTCGATGATGACCATCATCCGGGCTAGGCATGCCCTGCTGCTGAACACTGAGTTCTGTTACATGCCAGCCTCACTTCCTGGAGAGGAAGGCTACTACACTGGTTTGTATACTGATGCCGCTCATGAGGAGCCACTGCTTCAGACTACTACTCAGATGCTGGAGGATAGGGACCGTGAGGTCCGTGCTCTCCGGATGGAGCTTTATAACACTCGAGCCGCCCACTGGACTACCTTGACACGGCTTGCACCTGCCGTGCATGCCGGATATTTGGATATGCGGGATTTGTATCCCGTGCGGTCTCATCTGCCTGATCGTATGGATTGGCGTGACGTTGGGGGTATTACACCTCCACGTGGGCGTCGGTTACCACCAGCATCGGGACCGAGACCGCATCCATGTCCCTATGGTCCATAGCCTTCGAGTGCTCAAGAGTTTCAAGATCCACCTGTTCCACTTCCAGGCTATGGTGGTAATCTTTACGAAGATTACTACAGGAGTGTCTGAGCTAGATCGTGGTAGTAGTAGTATCGTAGTAGTTGTATTTCCACAGTCCTGCGTGTCTTGTGGAATATGACTTAGTTAGTACTGAGTTCCGGAGGCGTAGTTAAATAATGTATAGGAGCTTGGAATGCCTGTGATGAGATGTATCGTCTTTCACCGCAGTTGTACTTTAGCCTTGGCTTGTACTAAACTATGTATGGTGTGTATGACCACTGGTGTATATATGGCAGTTTCTATATTACCATGTCATATGAATGAACATCTCTGCATTCCGTGTCATCCATTACATTCTGCACTCCTATGTCAAAGTTTTGCCATCCTTGTCTAAACCGTTGTTTTGTTTTCCTAGGATGGTCAACACTCGCAGCACTCCTGCTGCTCAGGAGCAGGGTGAGGCCAGTGGGGCTAGAGATGAGAATCTGCCCCAACCACCCTCCTTGGCTGAAGTTATGCTCAAGGCAGAAAGGAACAAGAGAGAGACCAACCGTCTGCTGGAACGCATAGAGCAGAACACTTGGTTCCGCCAGAGGAATGACGTGGTGTCAGTCAATGACTTTATCAAGATGTGCCCACCGAAGTTTCATCATTCCGCTGAACCTCTGGATGCGGATGACTGGCTTCGCAGTATCACCCACAAACTACACTCTGCCCCGTGTGGCCGAAGCTGACAAGGTTACTTACGCTGCCTACCATCTGGAGGGCCCTGCCAGCCTCTCGTGGGAAAACTTTGAGGATATGCGTCCTGCTGGCCAAAGCACTACTTGGGCTGAGTTCAGTGATGCATTCTATGAACATCACATTCCGAAAGGTCTCATGGATCGCAAGCGGGGGGAATTCTGCAATTACACCAAGGGCCGGCTAACCGTGGATGGCTATAGTCGCGAGTTTGGAAACTTGGCACGCTATGCACTTGAGGAAGTGTCCACCGTGCCAAGAAGCAGGCGAGGTTCCGCAAGGGACTCAGCCCCGAACTTCGCCGAGATCTACGCTTGCACGAGTGCACCTCCTTCCAGAAGTTGGTGAACAAAGCTATCAGTGTTGAGACGGGCCAGACTGATTTTGAAGCCACACGCAAGCATCCTCGTGACTTGGGTTCCTCATCCGGCTCTGGCTCTCACAAGCGCCGTGTGTGGGTTCCTAACACCGCTCTGCCACCCAGGTTCACTCCGAGGCCATCCTATGAGGCGCCTCGCCCAACCCAACAGTATGCACCTGCCAAGACTTATGGAGGACCACCTGCCAACTTTGCTCCACGCACTGGCACTTTGACATGTTTCAAGTGTGGAGAATCAGGGCACTACATGCGTGAGTGTCCTCAGAACCAGCCAGGAAAGTCTGTTGGCCGTGGTAAGCCAACAGGCAAGGTGAACTATGTCAAGCCAATCCCCACTTCACGTGGTCAGGTCAACTATGTCTCTGCTGAGGAAGCTTATGAGGATCCTAACGTCGTCCTTGGTACGCTTCTCGTTAACTGCCATCCGGCATCTGTTCTTTTCGATACTGGAGCATCTCATTCGTTCATATCTGAGAGCTATGCTCGAATGCACAACATGACTTTTTGTGACATGCTCACTTCCATGGTTATTCAAACTCCTGGTTCAAAATGGCAAACCTCTAGGGTAAGCCATGGAAATGAAATTCTTGTCGATAGACTTGTTTTCCTTGCATCACTAATAGCTCTCAAGTCCTCGGACATAAACATCATCTTGGGTATGGACTGGATGAGAGCTCATTAAGCCAAGATTGATTTCTACACTAGGACCGTTCAACTTACACACCCATCCGGCAAGACAGTCAATGTTTTGGCCCGAATGGCTGAGCGTCAGCTCTACTCTCTTAATGCCAGCCCTCTACCAGAACTCGAAGATATTCCGGTAGTCCGTGACTTTCCGGATGTCTTTCCAGAAGAACCGCCAGGTGTTCCACCTGATAGAGATGTCGAGTTCGTGATAGATCTTGTTCTAGGAACTGTCCCAATCTCTAGGAGACCCTATAAGATGGCACCCCTAGAACTAGCTGAGCTTAAGAAACAACTCGATGAGTCCTTGAAAAAGGGTTTCATCCGTCCTAGTTCTTCTCCCTCGACTTGTCCCGTCCTCTTTGTCAAGAAGTAGGATGGAACGGAACGGATGGTTGTAGATTATCGACCTGTCAATCTGGTCACCATAAAGAACAAGTATCCACTCCCCAGGATCAACGACCTGTATGATCAGCTCGCTGGATCCTCAGTCTTTTCCAAAATGGATTTGAGGTTGGGTTACCATCAAATCAAAATCAAGAACGGGGACATTCCCAAGACGGCCTTTGTTACTCGTTATGGCCAATACGAGTACACCGTCATGTCCTTCGGGTTAACCAATGCCCCATCCACTTTCTCCCGGTTAATGAATTCTATATTCATGGAGTACTTGGATAAATTCGTCGTGGTATACCTCGATGATATACTCATTTACTCCAAGAACAAGGAAGATCATGCCGAGCATCTAAGGCTGGTATTGACGAAACTTCGAGAGCACCGCCTTTATGCCAAATTCTCCAAGTGTGAATTTTTGTTGCCAGAAGTGACCTATCTGGGTCATGTAATCTGTGGTAAGGGTATTGCCGTCAATCCTGAGCGAGTTCAGGCCGTCCTTGATTGGACTCCCCCTGAATCGGTCAAGCAAGTTAGGAGTTTCCTTGGCTTAGCGAGCTATTGCCGACGCTTCGTCGAGAATTTCTCCCAGGTTGCTAAACCTCTAACTGAACTTCTCAAGAAAGATAAAAAGTTCGAGTGGACCCCACAGTGCGAGTCCAGCTTTCAGGAACTGAAAAGACTCCTGACATCTGCACCCGTACTGGTACCACCAGAATTTTCCAAGGACTTTATTATCTATTGCGACGCCTCACGACAAGGACTAGGTTGCATACTCATGCATGATCGTCAAGTGATTGCCTACGCATCTCGACAGTTGCGTCCACATGAGGATAACTATCCTACACATGATCTAGAGCTTGCAGGTGTAGTCCATGCACTCAAAACATGGCGACATTACCTTCTTGGTAATCGCTGTGAAATCTTCACTGATCACCAAAGTCTGAAATACATCTTCACCCAACCGGATTTGAATCTCAGGCAAAGACGTTGGGCTGAGTTGCTCACAGACTACGACTTAGGAATCACCTACACCCCTGGGAAGGCCAATGTCATGGCTGACGCACTAAGTCGTAAGTCTTATTGTAACAACCTGATGTTACAACAAGGGCAACCACTTCTCCACGAGGAATTTCGTAAGCTTAACCTTCACATTGTTCCTCGAGGATTCCTTTCCACCTTGGTGGCGAAACCTACCCTTACGGATCGAATCATAGCTGCCCAGAAGCAAGATACATGGATTTCCCGAATCAAGAGAAACATTCACAAAGGAGTTGCAGGTTGTTTCTCCATTGATAATAGAGGTGTTGTTTTCTTCGAGAACCGTTTAGTGGTTCCCAAGAACCAACATCTACGGTAGTTGATCCTTAAGGAGGCTCATGAATCTCCTCTCACGATTCATCCCGGTAGCACCAAAATGTATCAGGACCTACACCAGAGGTTCTGGTGGACTAGGATGAAGAGAGAAATTTCTAACTGCTATGTTTGTCGTCGAGTTAAAGCAGAGCATCAACGGCCTGCTGGCACCCTTCAACCTTTAGCTATTCCTGAATGGAAATGGGATAAGATCGGTATGGACTTCATTACCGGGTTTCCCAGGACCAGGAAAGGGAATAATGCTATCTTCATCGTTATCGACCGCCTCTCCAAAGTAGCCCATTTCCTGCCTGTTCAAGAGAGTATAACCGCTAGCCAGCTAGCATACTTGTATATCTCTCAGATAGTATCTCTTCATGGTGTGCAGTTGGAGATTAACTCAGACCGTGGAAGTCTTTTCACTTCACAATTTTGGGAAAGTTTCCAAAATGCTATGGGGACTCATCTCTATTTTAGCACCGCCTTTCATCCCCAGTCAAGTGGTCAAGTAGAACAAGTCAATCAAATTCTGGAAGATATGCTTCGAGCCTCTATCATCTCTTTCGGTATGGATTGGGAGAAGTGTCTTCCATTCGCCGAATTCGCTTATAACAATAGTTATCAAGCCAGCTTGGGCAAGGCTCCCTTCGAAGTTCTATATGGACGAAGGTGTCGAACGCCTCTTAACTAGTAAGAAACCGGGGAAAGACAATTCTTTGGTCCGGATATGATCCAGGAAGCAGAAAAGCAAGTTCGCATCGTTCGTGAGAAATTGAAAACGGGAGCCAATATGGTAGTCATCATAAGGCTGTGACTTTTGAAGTCAGCGACAAGGCTTACCTTCGGGTTACCCCTCTTAAGGGAACCCATCGTTTCGGTATCAAAGGCAAATTGGCTCCTCGTTACATCGGTCCTTTTCGCATTCTTGCCAAACGAGGAGAAGTTGCCTACCAATTGGAACTACCTCCGCACCTTTCCAGAGTTCATGATGTCTTCCACGTTTCTCAACTCATGCGTTGCTTCTCGTATCCTATCCGCGGAGTGGACCATGAAACTCTTGATCTCTAGGACAATCTCACATATCGAGAATACCCCGTTCGTATTCTTGATCAAACCGAGCGTACCACTCGACGTCATTATATCAAGTTCCTGAAGGTTCAATGGTCACATCATTCTGAGAGTGAAGCTACTTGGGAAAGGGAGGATCGTCTTCGACTTGAGTACCCCACCCTTTTTCCGGAGGAACCCGAATCTCGGGACGAGATTCTTTTGAGTGGGGGTGAGTTATCACATCCCTAGTCAGTGCTTGCATAGGACTAGCTAGAGTGTGCATCTTGTTTACTTTCTACAGAAAAATTGAAATGGGAATGACAGAAACTCGAGCACCCCTCTTCTAACAACTAGGGTTTAATAAAATCTTTTCCAATGTACCCAGCATGCCCTTAAAAATGTTCATCATCTTTGCCTTGGTCTTAAACCTCTGCCAAAAAAGGTGCACAATTTTCTAGGACATCCAAAGGTCTCTGGATTAATTCATATTGTAATTGCATTTGGGCATTTAAATGCTATAAAATAATTTAGATGCCCAAATAATCATAAACTAAAATGTTCCATGTTGATCATATTATATACAATGGGCATGACTAGTTTTATGATTTATGAAAATGCTCTAACATTTTTATTAACAAAGTTGCAAAAGAAAACAAACAGAAATAAAATAGGAAAGAGAGGAGAGAGAAGGACTTACCTGGCGCCCACCTAGCAGGCCCACCTGCCGGCCCAGCCCAGCCACCGCTCCAGCGAGCTGTTTGGCTCGGCTAGGCAGGCAGGAAGGTGCTCGACGCCGGCACCAGCGCGCGCCACACAGCTGCCCGCCGCCCTGCCTCTTCCCCTCACCGTTCTGCTGGCCTGGATCGTTCACCCACTTCTCCCCCAAGCCCGCAGACACGCCTCTTCCTCCCCAGCTCCTCTCCCTCGCTCCCCCGCACCATGGCCGACGCTGCCGCGCCCGCGCCGTCGTGATAACCGCGTCCGCCGTCGTCCCCGTGCCGCGTCACCGTGTCCGTTCGCTTCGCCGTCGTTGACTACATCGAGCAGGCCGAGCCCCGAGCGCTCGCCCGCTCTGGAGTTGCCCCCGACCCCGTCTTCCCCAACTCCGGCCGCTGAGATCGCCATCATCGCCCCGCTTAGCTCCGTCCTTCCCTGAGCTCGCTTCGACGCTTGCTGCAACCACCGTGAGCCCAGCTACCTCCCCGTCCTCTCCGTTTCCCCCCTCGAGCCCTGTACCGACTACACGAAGCTCACCTGCACGCGCCGCCGCGGAGCTCGTCGCCGACGTGCCTCCGGCCACCTAACGGCCCGGCCATCGTGCCCACTAGCTTCACCGTCTCGCGTAGATATTGTAGGACCAATCCACGCGCCTCCAAGAGCACCGCACCGATGAGTTCGTCCTCGCCCGAACTCCGGCAGCCACTGGACTCGTCGCCGATGTCGTTTCCGGTGACCCCGAGGCCAACCACCACCACCACTCGCCGCGGCACTTCACCAGTAGCACGTAGACGTGCTCCGCCGTCGATTTGGTCGTCGGAGCATGATTTCCGCACCTCACCGCCACGTCTGGCCTCGCCGGCGGCTAAACGCCAGCGGGTCAACCCAGTTTGACCATGGGTTTGACTCCCCTGGGTCACTGACATGTGGGCCCTACCTGTTAGTCAAACCTAGGTTAGTGCCTAAACTAATCCTAATTAGGTAGTTAACTAATTGTGACACTGACCAGTGGGACCCACCAGTCAGGTTTGACTTGGACCAGGTCTGTTGACCTGCTGACGTCAGCATGATGTCATGCTGACGCAGCAAATGCTTTTCTAGGATTAATTGATTTAAAACAATTCAGGAAATTCCAGAAAATGCTTTAAACTTCAAAAAAATCATATAAATTCAAAAGTAGCTCAGATGGAAAATATTTATATATGAAAATTGATCAAAAAAATCCAATCTTTCCAATGACACTGGTTTCATGCATGTTTGAGCAAGTTAACCTTGCTGTTCACATTAAAAGATGATAATGCACTTTAATAAATAATAGTTTGGGTTTAAATTTGAATCTTTGATTCAAATGGGCTCAAACCTTTCTATTTATAGATGCATTAGTCCAAAACACATTCATCTTGCCATGTCATGAACATGCATCATATTATTGCATTTGTTTGTGTATTGATTGTATCATCGGTGTCCTCCGTGGTATGTCCTGCTCCCGAGGATACAACTGCGTATCCAACTAAAGAGCAGTACCCGACAACCACTCTGTCAGGCAAGCAACCCATTGATCATTCCGATACAAACCCATCTTCTCGGTCCTGCTCTCTTTTACTGCATTAAGGCAACATCGTGTGAACTGCTACTTGTTGCGGTAGTTGAACCCCATTCCTTTGCATGACCTGTCATTGCCACAGTAAATAGTTGAAACCCACTAGCATGTGTAGGAGTTGATATAGCCATGTGATGTGTGTTCCACCATGCTATTTGTTTATGTTGCCTGCTATGCTTAGAGTTGTGTCAAGTCTGGTTCATCTGGGTGATGGATCAGAGTGAAATGATCATACTCGATAAAGAGAGAGAAGTGTGGAACATGTTTGGTAAAGGTATCGATGAAAGGCCATGTAGGAGTACATGGTGGGTTGTTTCATTGGAACCATCCATAGGACCCGAGATCTGTATGTGTGATTCAAGTTACAACTACTACCACGCATTGGGCTCCGGGCGCTCCAAGCCCTCTCGACTTATTAACTGCCCTTGTCCTTTGTCCAGGAGTTGCAACTAGTTTATGGTGTTTGTAGTTTACTGGTGGTCGTGCACAACGCTGACCCTCGGGGTGGGCTGTGATGCGGCAGGTACGTGGCACGGTGTACCGGTCGCCCGTTTGGTGACTCGGGAACCCTGTACACATCGTTTGGGGCCGTGAGCGACACCCCGGCCAGATCTCCCCACGGATGGAACCCAAATAGGCGATAAACCTGGACTAGGGACTTGTGTAGTTAGTCAGGTCGTGGCCAACACCCTCGCCGGGCTTCAGCTTGAAGGTTGCCGAGTACATGTCGAGTAAACGGCGATAAGTGGTGGAAGCGTGTGTGAAGAAGTACACCCCTGCAAGGTTACCAATCTATTCGAATAGCCGTTGTTCGCGGTACGGACCACTTGGTTACTCTTACAGTTCATAGACAAGTTGATGGATACTACTAAAAGCCTCAAGACAAGTGTGAGTGCCGTGGATGGCCCTTCCGTAGGATGACGGAAGAGGTTCCACGGTGGTGTATTGTTGTGGTGAGTAGAGGACTCGTGTAAGTAGTCTTATCTTGCAATCTACTAAGACTTACCGAGTACCTTTGTACTCATGTTTGCTTAATAACTGTTGCAGAGGAGAACCCTGCCCCTTCTGATGGGTTTTACATAGACATTGACGTCGACGAGTAGCTTGCTACCCAGACGGAGATCCTGAGCTTGTGAAGGGCCTTGTAGATAGTCAGGCTACACCAAGCATGTTTTATTTCCAAGTTGTTTGTACTCAGACATGTTAGCTTCTGCTTGTGCTTGTATGACTGCATGACTTGAGTGTTGGGTCATGTGACCCCTACCTGTATGGATATGTTATGTATGGCTCTTTGAAGCCTCTTAAATAAAGTACTTTGAGTCATAGAGTTCTGTTGTGATGCAATGTTGTATTTGCACATATTGAGAATATTGTGTGTATGATTGAAATGCTTGGTATGTGTGGGATCCGACACCTAGTTGTTTACCTTTGGTAGCCTATCTTACAGGGAAATGCCTCCTAGTGCTTCCACTGAGCCTTGGTAGCTTGCTACTGCTCGGAACACGTAAGCTGGCCGGCATGTGTCCTTCTTCGTTCCTGTGTCTGTCCCTTAGGGGAAATGTCACGCGTTGTTCCTTTAAGTCCATGTAGCTTGCTACGACTTGGGTTTATACGTTGATGACCGACACGTTCGTTGCTGGGTCATGGATGCCTGTCTCTGTAATTTAGTGCCATTTTTGGTTTATAACTATCCATGTCGGCCCGGGTTCTCTGTCATATGGATGCTAGTGACACTGTCATATACGTGTGCCAAAATGCGCAAACGGTCCCGGGCCAGGTAAGGTGGCACCCGTGGGGATACTGTGCGTGAGGCCACAAAGTGATATGACGTGTTACAAGCTAGATCAATGTGACTTAGGATCGGGGTCCTGACAAAATGCCAGAGCATTTTCAAAAATCATGAGACTGATTGTGGCCACTGTTTGGATTATTTCCAACAGCCAACATTTCAGTTCATGAGTGTTTGGACATTTAAAATAATATATAAAATTTAAATGCCCAAATGCAAATATGGTATCATTTAGTTCAGTGCCCAAAATATTCTTCATAAATGTTCACTATTTTTGGTTTGGTCTCAAAGCCTTGCCAGAATTATCAAACATTGATGAAGGCATTTTTGGTCATTGGAAAAGATTTTAGTTTGAACCTAGTTGAGTTCATTTGGTGTTAGGGTTTGAACAATCCCCATTTCAACCTTCAAAATAAAGTAGTCATGATGCATGATGCACTCAAGTGCAACTATGTAATGCCCCGGATGTAATACTTTCCCTTTTGGGCATATAATATATCTCCGGCTTCATCTATTTCCATTCCGGGTTCTTTGTCTTTCGGGTTTTCATCGTTTTGTTGTTTGCGTGTGTGGCATTCATTCATATCATGTAGACATGTGCATCGCATTGCATTTGTGTTGTCGGTTGCATCCGGTTCCGCGCGTTCCTTCCCGTTGTCCGTTTCGCGTTCCGGAGCTCCCTCACGTGTCCGTGGCGTCCCGTAGACCTACTTTGTTGTTTGGCCGTGTAACGTTACCGGTGTGGCGCGAGACTTGTCGTGTGTTGTTGCTTTGGTGTGTGTAACCCGCCTGCCATTTCTTGTCGCGTTTGGAGTCCGTTTGCTATCCCAACAGTTATTCGTGTGGGTCCAAAGTGCCTCCACTTTGTGGCCCAAGAAACCCTACAACAGCCCACTTCCCTCCTCTTGGCCCATCCCAATCTCCCCTCGCGATCGGATCCGTCGGATCGCGATCGGAGGGCTCCTAAACACCTAAAAACCCTAACCCTAGCAGATCTGATATTTATAAACCCCCTTAGGTCGATTTTGGGCATCCCTAACCTCTAGCTTCTCCTCCCCTATTTTTTTGGATCCAACCAGCTCCATTTCGCCACTTGGCTGCCTCCTCCTCGAACCCCCCCGCTGGATCCATCGATCGGGTCAACGAGGTCGAGCGCCGCCTACTCCCAGATCGGATCGGGGGGCTCCAGGCCCCGATCCAGACCGCAGCGCCGCCTGGGGCCGTTGACTCCGCTCAGCGCGTCGATCCGCTGGACCACTTCCCCGCGCCAGTTCCCGATCGCCCCACCAGGCCCAGCTCCACCGCCAGCTCTCCAGTCGCCAGCGGCCCAGCTCCACCGTTTCGACAGCCACCTCCGCTCTTCTCCCGCGTCGCCAGGCATTGCCCCGCCCTGGGCCGACCTCGCCGATCCAGCGCGTTCGCCAGCCGCTAGCGGGCCCGAAGGCCCAGCCTCCAGCGCCTCCCCGCCGATCTCCTCGAGCGCCACCGTTTCGCCAGCGCGGGCCCGATCCAGCGTGCCGGCGCCCGCCAGCCGCCAGGCCGGCCTCGCCTCTCCGCCCGAACCGGCCCACTCGCCGGGCCGCCTCCCTCCCGCAGGCCCGCGCCACAGCAGGCCTCAGCCGGGCGCGCCTCCGGATCCACTCCGCGTCGCCGCGGCCCGTTCGCCCGGGCCGGGTCTCCAGCTCCAGGCCGGCCAGCCAGTTCGTTCCTCGGGCCAGATCCGCCGAGCCCGTTGACTTGTCCTCCAGATCTGAGGTAGTTTTCAGTGCTAAGTCCCTGAGATGTTTTTGTGTGCTGATGCTATTTTCAACTTCTGATATCTTTTAGTGTGTAACTCCATTTTGCGCAAATAGCATGTCCAGACGTTCGTGGTGATTAGCCTTACCTTAGTTCGGATTATCTTGAGCACGGGATTCCGAGAATACTCGGGTCTTCCCACTTTGGAGTTGCGACTCCGCGGATCGTGAGCTTGTAATGGGCCAAGTTGGAACACCCCTGCAGGGTTATGAACTTTCGAAAGCCGTGCCCGCGGTTATGTGGCAGATGGGAGCTTGTTAATATCCGGTTGTAGATAACTTGACACAATGTTTCAATACACTACCAGCGTGTGTACCGTGACTGTCAATTTCCGAATAGGGATTCGGGAGTTGAACACGGTGGGGTTATGTTTGCTGAGCTTTAGCTAGGATCACATCGTGATCATCTCTCGACCGAGGCTTTCTCTTCTCGCACTCTCTCACGTAAGCTAGTGCTAATTGCTGCTGCAGACACTTATTCTTTTCTTCAGCCTTATCATCTCCCAAGGCTTAAATAGTCTTGTTACCCGGGAACGGGATTGCTGAGTCCTCTGTGGCTCATAGTTACTTCACCACACCAGATGCAGGTCCAGTGGTGAGCTATCCAGGTGATGGCAGCGAGCTAGACTGGGAGTATGACGAGGAGCGTAGTCGATACTATGTTCGTTATCCTGATGATCAGTAGTGGAGACTTCTACTAGGATTCGATCCGACCTGTGGATTTAATTTATATTTGGTATCTTGTCATTTGGATTTTACCCTTAGAGGGCTGTGATGTTTTAATGTATGATGCTTGAGACACGTATTGTATTTGTGTGATGTGGCGAGTGTAAGCCAACTATTTTATGTTTTCCATCCCCATCTTTTACATGAGTTGTGCAAAGATACCAGACTTGCGATCATTCCAGCATGGGGTTATGTCTCTAAGTCGTGCCTCGACACGTAGGAGATATAGCTCCATCCTGGGCATTACAAGTTGGTATTCAGAGCCTTCTCCGACCTAGGAGCCCCCACTGATTGATCGAATCGTTGACGGTCGAGTCTAGGCACACACTGAAAATATTTTGAGTCCTATATTATATCGGAGAGTGGGATTTCTTTACTTCTCATCCCCTTTCTCTCTGGTGAGGACTCCTGACGTCTACTCTTGTCTCTTCTATCTTCAAAAATTGCACCAAATTTTTTTAGGAATCTCGCGAGTATTCTGGGATTGTTTCGATGTTCTTGGGACGAGAATATTGTTCTCGATGCCTCCTGACATTAGGGGTTGTGGCAGTGTCCCGGGGAGTTGAGCTTCGGGGTATTGTTGTCACAAGCATATCGCGGCAGTACTAAATACTTAAGACGGCCGACATCGAAAATCTCTCCTATACGGTTAGTGGCAAGATAACCCCGACATCACCTAGTACTGGGGAGGTAGTTCGGGAGTATTGCCATAGCTTGTTATAGTGGATGCTTTTCTAAGGTCCGAGGTAAACAGTTTCCGAGAAAGACTGGTTATGTGTTGAAGGATGGATACACCTGGATGTAGGTTTAGAGTTGATTGCGCGGTGCTTCCCGTGTATCCCCAACACCTGATTTCATAACTGGAATCTTTTGGAAATTCATAGGTGGGCTTATCCAGTAGATCGTAGGCATTCTTCCAACGAATGCAAGTTAGCGAGTTCGGGGTTCTACATCGAGTGAAGTGGTATTGTGACCGATGTTTCGATCGGGAGTTGCATCTTAAAGGATCCTTGGCTATGCTGATCCAGGGATTGCAAAACCCTTTCATAACGCGTTCATATGCTTTCAGCACAAAGATGTTAGAACGAAGCTCCTATCTTGTGTTTGTTCCCGTCTGTACCTTGTTGTTTTTCTTATTTTACCTTTTGTCCCCTATGTGGCTTCTCGTGAAGATTGATGTTATCATTTAACTGAGAATTTCATTCGTTCCTCTTGTTCGAATGATTTCATTCGTTCTATTGTTCGAATCATTATTGCGAAGACTTGTTGCAATTCATTCCATTGATTCAGCTTATACCCTCTGTCAATCAATTGCTGATTCGTGGTCATCTCTTTCAGGATGGCTCCGAAAAGGGTTCCCAACGCTAACCCAGAGGGTGAAGAGGTCCCAGATCGTCCTCCTTCCCCTCCTCCTCCGTCTGAGACTTGGAGAGCGATTATGCAGACTACAGCTCAGAACACCCAGTTGTTGATGCAGATGATGCAACAGATGCAAGCTAATCAAGCTAATCAGGGTGTTCCAGGGAATCAAGGCAATTTCTTCAACCAGCAGCACCATGCTACTCTCAACCAGTTCTTGGCCAATAATCCAAAAGCTTTCAGTTACTGTGTCGACCCTCTTGATGCTGAAGATTGGTTAACCGACATAAAGAAGCATTTTGGGTGCAGTAACGTAAGAGAAGAGGATTATGTGAAGTTTGCAGCCTTCCAACTCAAAGATCAAGCAGCTGACTGGTGGCAGCAGTACAAAGACTCCAGGCCAGGTCAGGTGATCTCTTGGGAGAATTTATGCAAGGACTTTCGCTCTCACCACATTCCAACAAGTGTCATCGAGGGTATGTGTGAGCAATTCCGCAACCTGAAGCAGGGCTCTATGACAGTCTATCAGTATAATGTCAAGTTCCAAAACCTCGCCCGCTATGCAAAGCAAGACATTCCCGATGCCAAGAGCAAAATCTACCAGTTTCGTGGAGGCCTGAAAGATGAACTTCAACTTGCTCTCACTCTGTTCGAGCCCGATGAATTCGACAAATTCTATAACATGGCTTTGAAACAAGAGGCAGCTCAGCTTAAGATGGAGGCTTCTAAAAAGAGAATTCGAGATGCCGTTCACTCTTCCTCATCGTCCCAGATGGTCTCGAAGCAACAGAAATTCTGGCTTCCTCCTCCTCCAGTGATTCGAGCTCCTTACAAGAATTCCAACAATTCCAACAACTCCAACAGCAACAAGAACTCCGGTGGACGTGGTTTCTCCCACCCACCCAACCCGAGCAACAAGTCGAAGAATCAGTTTCAGTCTCAAGGCTCCAAGTCAAGTTGTTCTCATTTCCGTCCTCTCTCAGAAGTGGTGTGCAACAAGTGTGGCCAGAAGGGTCACTATGCCAACAGATGTCCGAACCCGAAGCATCTTCCACCTCCTCCACCTGTGAGTTCAGCTATTGTCAGGCATGATCCAAAGGCAGCAAGGGTCAATCTGATGAGTGCAGCGCAAGCAGAGAATTCTTCGGATGTCATTTTGGGTAACCTTCCAGTTAACTCTTTTCCAGCTAAAGTGCTATTTGATTCGGGTGCTTCTTGCTCTTTCATGTCATGTCCATTTGCATCCAAGCACGATATTGTCACCAAAAATCTGCCAAGGGAGTTAACAGTTATTTCTCCGGGGAGACGAATGCACTCCAGTGTTTATGCTCCGAATGTGTCTATTCGCATGGGTGATTATCGCTTTCTGGCCAATCCGGTGGTTCTTGGTAATTCCGACATTGACCTCATCCTCGGAATGGATTGGCTTTCTCAGCATGATGCTCACATTGATTGTGCTCAGAAGGAAGTCAAGATGACTCATCCTGATGAAGATGTGATTATCTTTGCCTCCAGGGATAACACTATCAGGCTTTTCTCTCTCAATGATAAGGGCGAAATTAATGCCATATCTCAAATTCCAGTGGTAAACGAATATCAAGACGTCTTTCCTGAAGAACTTCCAGGCATGCCTCCACACCGTCAGGTGGAATTCGTTATTGAACTCGAGCCGGGTACTGAGCCAGCATGCCGGCATCCGTACAAGCTCTCTCCAGATGAATTGAAGGAATTGAAGAAGCAGCTTGATAAACAGGAGAGTATGGGTCTCATCAGGCCTAGTACGTCTCCTTGGGGCTGTGGTGTCTTATTTGTCAAGAAGAAAGATGGCACGGAGCGTCTCTGTGTTGATTACCGGCCATTGAACAAGAAGACAATAAAGAACAAGTATCCGCTCCCCAACAACAACGAACTCTTTGAGCAGCTCAAAGGAGATAAGTGTTCTCTAAGCTCGATCTCCGAATGGTGTCACACCCCAAAATTTAATTACTTTTTCTTTAAATAAAATTTGGCTAGAAACAAAATTTTTTGTTTTACAAAAAGGTCTTTAGAGTTTTTAGAACCTTTTGTTTCTGTTTCTTCCCTCCATATAGAAAATTTTGCAATATTTTTTTTTGTGGGCTCTGATTATCATCTGAAAACTTCTCATTACTTGTTTAATAATAATCAGAATTATTTCATAATAAAATCTTGCCATAGAAAATTCTTTTAATAGCTTTTTCTTTTCTTAATATGCTTCTATTTGCACTACAGCTATTTTAAATAATTCTCTAAAAAATTCCACCAAAATTTTGAGGAGTCATGTGATGCCTATGGATCACCTTTCTGCAAAAATCCAACTTTGTCCTTTGTAAAATTTGAGTGAAACATCCTCTTTTCTATTTCTGCCCATTTTCTAGGTTTCTACTGCAACTCCAATTTTCCTTGCTCTAAAACTTTTGATACTTGTCCACCTTATAGTCCTTCCAACAAAACTCTTAACTCCAAGAGATCAGCTCCTTTTGAACTTTGTGAGTCCACCAAAACTCCTCTGAAGTTTCTGTCCAGAACTGAATTTCTCCAAAACTTGCACTAGCAAGTATTTATTTCTGCCAAACCAAATTCACCATCATCTCTATCATCTAAGGAGACATCACCCAGCCAAATTTCAACTCCAGAAAGAACCCCTAGGTGGCACTAGAATTTCATCAAGCACACTGCGTGCATGGCAGAAATCTTGCCCCTTCTAAACTTGCATTGGGCACTTAGTCATCTAACTCAACCAACATGTCCAACATCCTTGTCAACTTACTAGTCACCACCATGCCAAAGATCACCTCGATTAGACCACTGTAGCCCACGCTGGCATTACTTCGAGCACGTGGCGTGCATGCCCAGAGCGCGGCCAGAGCACGCGTTTTGCAGGCATCGGCACCGCACCGCGTGGTCTCCCTGCTAAGCCTCCCGCACGCCAAACGCTGCGTGGCGCTTCACTGGCAAGCCACCACCCTCGCCGACACTTTCCCTTGTCCCCTAGCGCCACCTTCCACCGTCCATCGCCTCCGCTCCTCGCCGCCCGACAAAAACCGTCTCCGCCACGCCACCTCCGGGACACGCGGCCTCCCCTGAGTCAACTGGCCCCCCCGGCATCAATGTGGACGGCCGCCGTCCCCACAGATCCCCGCCACCTCGCCACCGGCCTCACCGGCCTCACCCGCCGCCTTAAATGGCCTCCGTCACTGCATGCCGTGGACGGCGCCACCCGGGGCACCTGGCTCCGCCCCGAGGCCGCCAGCATGACCCCGCCTCTAACTCGCAGGGACCCCGCACTCACCTAACCGCACCGGCCACGCCTACTCGCCACCGGCCACAACCTCCGCCATAAATCGCCGCCGCCTCCATGGCTTCCCCGGGAAGCCACGGGAAACGCCTCCCCCGCCTATAAAACCCCTCCTCGAGCTCGCTCCCGTGCAGAGCACCTCCCTCTCCCCCTCACCAACTCTCCCGTAGAGGCAGAACGACCGAAAACGGTCGTCTCCCCCAACTCCGGTAGCCTCTACCGCCACCATCCCCTCGATGGTTCCGACGCCACCACAGCCTCCCCCGCCTCCTTCTCTTCACCAAGAGATTCCTCTTCACCCCACGGATCCATTTCCCCATCATTTTTCACCGGAGCGAGCCCGTAGGCAAAAGCCCTCTTCGGGACTCGCCGGAGTTCCGCGGTGGGACTCGTCACCGGCGACTCCATCCACCCCGGCGACCAAGACGAATACCCACGGGTTCGTCTCGACCCCCTGAGCACACCCATATGCTCAGATCCCCGAAGGGTGCCGCCGTTCACCGGCGAACGTCGCCGGAGCGCCGCCTCCGTTCGGCTGGAGGAGACGACGCGCGCGGCGACAGGTCAAACCTGACCAGTGGGCCAGGCGGGGCCCACTGTCAGCGACCCTAGATACGCCAGCGCGGCATAAGCGGAAGCGTACTCTCGGAGTACGCCTTCGGCGTGGACGCCTCCCGCACAGCTGAATGGATGGGCTCGGCCCAGTACCACCAGATGCCTACTCCGCGCGCAGGGCGCTTCTCTGCTCTCCCTCTTTTGTCATTTCCAGCAGCTTTTCGATAAATTCCACAGCCACCAAATCAACTCCAAATCTGATGATTCCAATTTTTACAGACTCTTAAAATCATGCCCTAATTATTTATATTAGGTGAACATTTTTCCTAGTCCTTATATCCACTGGCTAAAATAAATAACCCATTTACTCACTGTTATCCAGCGTGTAAATTCCATAGTAAATCACATGAACTCCAAATAATATAATTCTTTTTCTGATATTCATAAAATTTGATCTAGTTTATTTTAATAGTTATTCCATAATTTTTCCAATCAACTTTTTATCACTATTTTGCTATATGTGGTAATTCAAATATTTTTGAAATAGGAAATGGAGGGAAGATGTTTATTTCAAAAACCTTGGAATGCACCCCATATTTTTGCATACTCAAGGCAAGCATTTTTGGACACTTGATATGATGAAAGTTTGCATGCTAGAATATTTTGAGTATGGTTTAATACTAGTAATGAAAATTACATATGAGTAGGAATACTTCATGCATGCATGTTCATGTAGATAAGTTCTCTTGCATGCACTTTTGCAACATGCATAGTTTGTGAGCATCCCAGAATGTGCTCCTGTTTTTTGGACGTGCCAGTGGGCACGGGCCATATCTGACACGATGGTGTCATGAGACATATGTGGAAACAGGCAAGGGTTGTAGCCCTGTCCTGGTGATACTGTTGAGAGAATAAGTTTTGTTGTGCTAACCCTGCAAGAAACATAAGCCTCCTGAGTCGGCCATAGATCGAGTCTTGTTCCGGTAACCCCCATACTTGTTTCGTACTACCACTTGTCCCTGCCACGGGTAGGGTATGGTTTAGTAAGTTGTTAACCCCTTTCCGTGCACACACCGTACAGAGGGCCATGATGAGGTTTATCCACGACGGTGGATTAAATCCTGTCATCGGGTCAGGGGGCATGGGTGTTACCGGCTGTGTGATGCCGAGAGGGAGTGTACCCTTGTAATCCGCGCGTATGAATAGTGATCCCATGCTCATGGAGGTTGTAGCCTCTCCGACTTAGAGTTTTACTTAACTGTTGTTTTGGGTGAACCCTGGCAGCAGAAAAGTTAAGCTGGTGTGTGCTGGTTAGGTGTGTTTTCAACCCAAAGACCGTAATGGGAATTAGTCAGTGACACGATACTGACTAATGAAATCCTATACGTGTGGGTAAAGAGTACAACCTCTGCAGAGTCGTATCTATTCGAATAGCCGTGTCCGCGGTTAAGGACTACAGTCTGGGTTGGTCAAGTGTCGGTCTTAGAGTCGGTCTCCGGAGGAAAATAATTCAGTGAGCTTGATTAATTTTGCAGGATGAGTATTATTGCTATTGATGTTATCATGAATATTATTGGTGCTATAATTTTGATTATGGACTAACCCGTTACTCTTATTTTATTTTCCAGAGTGTCTCAGGGGCTGGCTAGACTACCCCGGACACTCGCCTTTATTTTTAAAGTCCTTTCTGTGGCGTCCCTCGAGTGTCAGGCGGTTTATCACGCCACTACTCTTGTGGACACCCGACTGGCATTTCTTTTTAAGTCCTTTTTGTGGCGTCCCTCGAGTGTCAGGCGGTTTATCACGCCACTACTCTTGTGGACACCCGACTGGCATTTCTTTTCAAGTCCTTTTCGTGGCGTCGCCTGAGTTCTCGGATGGTATCGTCCGATTACTCTTTTAGACACCCGACTGGCATTTCTTTTCAAGACCGATCGCGGTGTCACTTGACATCCGACCGGCATTTCTTTTATTTTCTATTGATACTAATATTTATTTTCTGCAATAATTATTATTCACCATGCGATGTTCTAATTCCTGTCAGCATGCATTTAATATAAGTCCACCATGAGCATATGCATACACTTTATTTTATCATGACCATATAATTGTTTGCTGCATTTATTATATCTTTTGTCCATGATGTTTGCGAGTACCTTCAAACGTACTCACAGGCTTGTCCCTGGCTATTTACTTGGTCAGGTTAGGAGTTCTGCGAGAAGTACCACAGCGACGTCCGTGCGAAGCCTAGGAGTAAAACCACGCGGGATAGGAGTTATCCAGGTCAGCTGTTCCTATGGGAATGGAGACCCATCGATGTTGGAGATCCACAAGCCAATTCCTTCATCCACCACCGGAGTCATTGTTATATCAGTAGACCTTTATGGTCTTGTATCAAAATTCTTGTAAATGCTTGGTAATCTGTAACAAGTATGTGTCCACCAGTAACAGTAATCCTGGGCTGGTGATGACACTAGGGGTTAATTTCTGGAATATTATGTTCCCGAAACCCGGCCCCGACTGACTTGGTATCAGAGCCAGGCTGACCATTGGCTAATCCTATCTTAGCCTGGTCACTATCCTTAGGTTTCCACACCATCCAAAATTTTTCCTGTCCACAAACAAGCCTATCCCATCCGGTAAGCCTACACACTGGCCAACCGACAACTTTTAATAGTTGGTGCCAAACCTAGCAGTCGACCTATAAGGCATGTGCCTGCGGCCGATATCTGAGTCGTCCCATCCACAAGCATGTGATGGAGGACTCTGCTACCGATAAAGAAAACCCTGCTCCAACCCAGCTACTAACACCCCCCTGAGCACCGTGTCCATTGCTATCACACTTCTGATATTTTATGTATCAGGATGATCTTGCCCACACTTAGAGGAGAGATTTCTTAAGGACCTTTCTCACAAGACTTTTCCACCATAGGTTCAAATAACGTGCCATCACGGCATCCCGCACGAGACCACAACCGCTCTACTAGTTGCACTAAGTGCAACACACACACACACACACACACACAGACAGCATCCAATACACCGACTCGATCACTCCCATCACACCAGAGTTTTTCCGAAGAAAAACTCGTGGATTTTCACAGAGCACACACACTCTCTCTCGCACCTAACACTGCTACCTAGTCCCGATGGTCACCACCGCCTCGGAGAGCCACCACCCGAGCAGCAGCATCACGGCGATCAACATAGATCATCGCACACAGTAGAAGCGAGGAGCCAATCAATGCTGCCAGCATACCGGCCAGAAGGATCGTGATCAGCTCCGATCCCACGCCCTCCATTGATGCCTTGTCTCGAGCTCTGTCAGCTAGAAGGAGAAGGAGAAGAAGTAAGAGAAGTGAGGTGAAGTGCGGGGCAGGAGAAGAAAACCGTGGCCGTTTTATAGCCCGAGCCCGGTGCACGGTGAGCGTAGTCCACAAGCACCGCTCGTCGCTCGATCGCCGGTGTTCGGAGACGAATCCGCGAGCAGTGCCGACAGGGCACTGGCCCGCGAGGTGAGTGCACGCTGCCAGTGACAGCACGCCGCACACTACCGCGGTACGGCCCTAGATACCCTACGCGCTAGATGCCATAGCAGCAGATAGTGCGGTGAGCACGCGCGAGAGAGAGAGGAAGAAGAAGAGCCGGAGGAAGAGGAAGGCGAAGAGACTGACAGTGGGTCCTGGACCCACCTGTCAGCCAAAGAGAGCACTGTGCACTTGAGTACGAAGAGCAAATTTGGAATTTGAATTTATATTTATTCCAGATTTGTCATAACAGTAGAACACATTGTGGTTGCACCAATTATCAGTAGCCCTACGCCAATAGTATCGAGCTAGGTTTCAGCTTTGTTTGTTTTTGCTCAGCAGAATCTCCTCGGAAAGGGTGGGCTAAAATTTTAATAGCTACCCTAACAAATCTCGAGGACGAGATTTTTCTTAAGGGGGTTAGAATTTGTCACACCCCAAAATTTAATTACTTTTTCTTTAAATAAAATTTGGCTAGAAACAAAAATTTTTGTTTTACAAAAAGGTCTTTAGAGTTTTTAGAACCTTTTGTTTCTGTTTCTTCCCTCCATATAGAAAATTTTGCAATATTTTTTTTTGTGGGCTCTGATTATCATCTGAAAACTTCTCATTACTTGTTTAATAATAATCAGAATTATTTCATAATAAAATCTTGCCATAGAAAATTCTTTTAATAGCTTTTTCTTTTCTTAATATGCTTCTATTTGCACTACAGCTATTTTAAATAATTCTCTAAAAAATTCCACCAAAATTTTGAGGAGTCATGTGATGCCTATGGATCACCTTTCTGCAAAAATCCAACTTTGTCCTTTGTAAAATTTGAGTGAAACATCCTCTTTTCTATTTCTGCCCATTTTCTAGGTTTCTACTGCAACTCCAATTTTCCTTGCTCTAAAACTTTTGATACTTGTCCACCTTATAGTCCTTCCAACAAAACTCTTAACTCCAAGAGATCAGCTCCTTTTGAACTTTGTGAGTCCACCAAAAACTCCTCTGAAGTTTCTGTCCAGAACTGAATTTCTCCAAAACTTGCACTAGCAAGTATTTATTTCTGCCAAACCAAATTCACCATCATCTCTATCATCTAAGGAGACATCACCCAGCCAAATTTCAACTCCAGAAAGAACCCCTAGGTGGCCCTAGCATTTCATCAAGCACACTGCGTGCATGGCAGAAATCTTGCCCCTTCTAAACTTGCATTGGGCACTTAGTCATCTAACTCAACCAACATGTCCAACATCCTTGTCAACTTACTAGTCACCACCATGCCAAAGATCACCTCGATTAGACCACTGTAGCCCACGCTGGCATTACTTCGAGCACGTGGCGTGCATGCCCAGAGCGCGGCCAGAGCACGCGTTTTGCAGGCATCGGCACCGCACCGCGTGGTCTCCCTGCTAAGCCTCCCGCACGCCAAACGCTGCGTGGCGCTTCACTGGCAAGCCACCACCCCCGCCGACACTTTCCCTTGTCCCCTAGCGCCACCTTCCACCGTCCATCGCCTCCGCTCCTCGCCGCCCGACAAAAACCGTCTCCGCCACGCCACCTCCGGGACACGCGGCCTCCCCTGAGTCAACTGGCCCCCCCCGGCATCAATGTGGACGGCCGCCGTCCCCACAGATCCCCGCCACCTCGCCACCGGCCTCACCGGCCTCACCCGCCGCCTTAAATGGCCGCCGTCGCTGCATGCCGTGGACGGCGCCACCCGGGGCACCTGGCTCCGCCCCGAGGCCGCCAGCATGACCCCGCCTCTAACTCGCAGGGACCCCGCACTCACCTAACCGCACCGGCCACGCCTACTCGCCACCGGCCACAACCTCCGCCATAAATCGCCGCCGCCTCCATGGCTTCCTCGGGAAGCCACGGGAACCGCCTCCCCCGCCTATAAAACCCCTCCTCGAGCTCGCTCCCGTGCAGAGCACCTCCCTCTCCCCCTCACCAACTCTCCCGTAGAGGCAGAACGACCGAAAATGGTCGTCTCCCCCAACTCCGGTAGCCTCTACCGCCACCATCCCCTCGATGGTTCCGACGCCACCACAGCCTCCCCCGCCTCCTTCTCTTCACCAAGAGATTCCTCTTCACCCCACGGATCCATTTCCCCATCATTTTTCACCGGAGCGAGCCCGTAGGCAAAAGCCCTCTTCGGGACTCGCCGGAGTTCCGCGGTGGGACTCGTCACCGGCGACTCCATCCACCCCGGCGACCAAGACGAATACCCACGGGTTCGTCTCGACCCCCTGAGCACACCCATATGCTCAGATCCCCGAAGGGTGCCGCCGTTCACCGGCGAACGTCGCCGGAGCGCCGCCTCCGTTCGGCTGGAGGAGACGACGCGCGCGGCGACAGGTCAAACCTGACCAGTGGGCCAGGCGGGGCCCACTGTCAGCGACCCTAGATACGCCAGCGCGGCATAAGCGGAAGCGTACTCTCGGAGTACGCCTTCGGCGTGGACGCCTCCCGCACAGCTGAATGGATGGGCTCGGCCCAGTACCACCAGATGCCTACTCCGCGCGCAGGGCGCTTCTCTGCTCTCCCTCTTTTGTCATTTCCAGCAGCTTTTCGATAAATTCCACAGCCACCAAATCAACTCCAAATCTGATGATTCCAATTTTTACAGACTCTTAAAATCATGCCCTAATTATTTATATTAGGTGAACATTTTTCCTAGTCCTTATATCCACTGGCTAAAATAAATAACCCATTTACTCACTGTTATCCAGCGTGTAAATTCCATAGTAAATCACATGAACTCCAAATAATATAATTCTTTTTCTGATATTCATAAAATTTGATCTAGTTTATTTTAATAGTTATTCCATAATTTTTCCAATCAACTTTTTATCACTATTTTGCTATATGTGGTAATTCAAATATTTTTGAAATAGGAAATGGAGGGAAGATGTTTATTTCAAAAACCTTGGAGTGCACCCCATATTTTTGCATACTCAAGGCAAGCATTTTTGGACACTTGATATGATGAAAGTTTGCATGCTAGAATATTTTGAGTATGGTTTAATACTAGTAATGAAAATTACATATGAGTAGGAATACTTCATGCATGCATGTTCATGTAGATAAGTTCTCTTGCATGCACTTTTGCAACATGCATAGTTTGTGAGCATCCCAGAATGTGCTCCTGTTTTTTGGACGTGCCAGTGGGCACGGGCCATATCTGACACGGTGGTGTCATGAGACATATGTGGAAACAGGCAAGGGTTGTAGCCCTGTCCTGGTGATACTGTTGAGAGAATAAGTTTTGTTGTGCTAACCCTGCAAGAAACATAAGCCTCCTGAGTCGGCCATAGATCGAGTCTTGTTCCGGTAACCCCCATACTTGTTTCGTACTACCACTTGTCCCTGCCACGGGTAGGGTATGGTTTAGTAAGTTGTTAACCCCTTTCCGTGCACACACCGTACAGAGGGCCATGATGAGGTTTATCCACGACGGTGGATTAAATCCTGTCATCGGGTCAGGGGGCATGGGTGTTACCGGCTGTGTGATGCCGAGAGGGAGTGTACCCTTGTAATCCGCGCGTATGAATAGTGATCCCATGCTCATGGAGGTTGTAGCCTCTCCGACTTAGAGTTTTACTTAACTGTTGTTTTGGGTGAACCCTGGCAGCAGAAAAGTTAAGCTGGTGTGTGCTGGTTAGGTGTGTTTTCAACCCAAAGACCGTAATGGGAATTAGTCAGTGACACGATACTGACTAATGAAATCCTATACGTGTGGGTAAAGAGTACAACCTCTGCAGAGTCGTATCTGTTCGAATAGCCGTGCCCGCGGTTAAGGACTACAGTCTGGGTTGGTCAAGTGTCGGTCTTAGAGTCGGTCTCCGGAGGAAAATAATTCAGTGAGCTTGATTAATTTTGCAGGATGAGTATTATTGCTATTGATGTTATCATGAATATTATTGGTGCTATAATTTTGATTATGGACTAACCCGTTACTCTTATTTTATTTTCCAGAGTGTCTCAGGGGCTGGCTAGACTACCCCGGACACTCGCCTTTATTTTTAAAGTCCTTTCTGTGGCGTCCCTCGAGTGTCAGGCGGTTTATCACGCCACTACTCTTGTGGACACCCGACTGGCATTTCTTTTTAAGTCCTTTTTGTGGCGTCCCTCGAGTGTCAGGCGGTTTATCACGCCACTACTCTTGTGGACACCCGACTGGCATTTCTTTTCAAGTCCTTTTCGTGGCGTCGCCTGAGTTCTCGGATGGTATCGTCCGATTACTCTTTTAGACACCCGACTGGCATTTCTTTTCAAGACCGATCGCGGTGTCACTTGACATCCGACCGGCATTTCTTTTATTTTCTATTGATACTAATATTTATTTTCTGCAATAATTATTATTCACCATGCGATGTTCTAATTCCTGTCAGCATGCATTTAATATAAGTCCACCATGAGCATATGCATACACTTTATTTTATCATGACCATATAATTGTTTGCTGCATTTATTATATCTTTTGTCCATGATGTTTGCGAGTACCTTCAAACGTACTCACAGGCTTGTCCCTGGCTATTTACTTGGTCAGGTTAGGAGTTCTGCGAGAAGTACCACAGCGACGTCCGTGCGAAGCCTAGGAGTAAAACCACGCGGGATAGGAGTTATCCAGGTCAGCTGTTCCTATGGGAATGGAGACCCATCGATGTTGGAGATCCACAAGCCAATTCCTTCATCCACCACCGGAGTCATTGTTATATCAGCAGACCTTTATGGTCTTGTATCAAAATTCTTGTAAATGCTTGGTAATCTGTAACAAGTATGTGTCCACCAGTAACAGTAATCCTGGGCTGGTGATGACACTAGGGGTTAATTTCTGGAATATTATGTTCCCGAAACCCGGCCCCGACTAATGGGCTATCATCAAATTCGCATTCGCGAGGAAGACATCCCCAAGACGGCCTTCAGAACGAGCTACGATTCATACGAGTATACTGTCATGTCCTTTGGTCTCGCCAATGCTCCTCCTACCTTTTCGAGGATGATGCACTACATCTTCAACCCTTATACTGGCGAGTTTGTGCTTGTGTATCTGGATGATATTCTGGTGTTTTCCAAGAATGAAGAAGATCACGAAAAGCACTTACGTCTGGTTCTTGATCGACTCCGAGAGCATAAGTTCTATGCCAAGTTCTCCAAGTGTGAGTTTTGGCTCGATAAGGTTTTGTACCTGGGCCACATCATCTCAGCTGACGGCATTGCGGTTAATCCCGAGAAAGTTGAAGCAATTGTCAACTGGGAAGCTCCTCAGAACGTCAAGCAACTCCGCAGTTTTCTGGGTCTTGCCAGCTATTGCAGAAGGTTCGTTGAGAACTTCTCCAAGATTGCCAAGCCTCTCTCCAACTTGCTTCAGAAGAATGTCAAATACTTTTGGTCTCCAGAGTGTGAAGTGGCATTCAAAACTCTCAAAGAAAAGCTTGTCTCTGCTCCAGTTCTGACTCCTCCAGATGAGTCCAAGCCCTATGAAGTATTCTGTGATGCTTCTCTTCAAGGACTTGGTGGTGTGCTTATGCAAGACAAGAGAATTGTGGCATATACTTCTCGTCAGCTCAAGCCAAGTGAGAAGAACTATCCCACACATGATCTCGAGCTAGCAGCTTTGGTACATGCTCTGATTACGTGGAGACATCTGTTGTTGGGCAGAAAAGTCGACATCTTCACCGATCACAAGAGCTTGAAGTACATCTTCACACAGCCGCATCCGAACCTCCGTCAGACTCGTTGGGTTGAAATGATCCAAGAGTATGATCCCAGCATTGAATACACTCCTGGCAAGGCGAATGTGATTGCAGATGCTTTGAGTAGAAAGGCATATTGCAACAGCCTTCTTATCAAGCCGTTCCAGCCTGAGCTTTGTGAAGCATTCAGGAAGCTCAACCTCCAAGTTGTTCCGCAGGGTTTTCTTGCAAATCTTCAAGTTGCTCCTACCTTGGAAGATCAGGTTCGTGAGGCCCAACTCAGGGATACCATGCTGAAGAAGGTGAAACATGGTATTGCAAAGGTCACTCCAAAATACAAGTGCTTTCGTGTTGATGAGAGAGATACCTTGTTCTTTGAGGACAGACTCGTTGTTCCCAAAGGTGATCTCAGGAAGCTCATAATGGAAGAAGCACATGATTCTCTCCTTTCCATTCATCCTGGCAGTTCCAAGATGTACCAAGACCTCAAGCAATCTTACTGGTGGACACGCATGAAAAGGGAGATTGCCCAATTCGTGAATGAATGTGATGTATGCAGAAGAGTGAAAGCAGAACATCAACGTCCAGCCGGTCTTCTCCAACCTCTTCCTATTCCCGAGTGGAAGTTCGACCACATTGAAATGGACTTCATCACTGGTTTTCCTAAGTCCAAGAGAGGGAATGATTCTATCTTCGTGGTGATTGACAAGCTTACCAAAGTCGCTCACTTTCTGCCAGTCAAAGAATCCATAAATGCAGCTCAATTGGCAGAGCTGTACACTTCCAGAATTGTGTCCTTACATGGCATTCCTCAAGTTATATCCTCAGACCGTGGAAGTTTGTTCACATCAAGGTTCTGGGATTCCTTTCAGTCCGCCATGGGCACTAAGATCAGGTTCAACACTGCTTTTCACCCTCAGACTAGTGGTCAAGTCGAGCGAGTGAATCAGATTCTAGAGGACATGCTCAGAGCCTGTGTCATCTCCTTTGGCATGAAATGGGAAGACTGCCTTCCATTTGCCGAGTTCTCTTACAACAACAGCTTTCAAGCAAGTGCAGGCAAAGCTCCGTTTGAAATCCTCTATGGCAGAAAGTGCCGTATCCCTCTCAACTGGTCTGAAACAGGCAAACGTCAACTTCTTGGCAATGACTTGATCTCAGAAGCCGAAGAAATGTGCAAAGTCATACGTGAGAATCTCAAGGCCGCTTAGTCGCGTCAGAAGAGCTACTATGACGGCAAGCATCGTGATTTGGCTTTCAACATTGGTGATCATGTCTATCTCCGTGTGTCTCCGATGAAAGGTACCCAAAGATTCGGTATCAAAGGAAAGCTTGCTCCTAGGTACGTCGGGCCTTTCAAGATTCTTGGCAAAAGAGGCGATCTAGCCTATCAACTTGAGCTCCCTCCCAACTTCGCCAATGTTCATGATGTGTTCCATGTGTCTCAACTCCGCAAATGCTTCAAGGCACCTGAGCGCATGATTCCGTTTGAAGAGATTGATCTTCAACAAGACCTGTCTTACCGAGAGCATCCCATTGCCATTCTCGAAGAGACCGAGCGCAAGACCCGCAACAAGTCCATCAAATTCTTGAAAGTCAAGTGGTCACATCACACCGACCGAGAGGCTACGTGGGAACGAGAAGATCATCTTCGTTCCGAGTACCCTTCCTTTTTCCAGTCCTAGATCTCGGGACGAGATCTTTTTGTAGTAGAGGAGAGTTTGTAATGCCCCGGATGTAATACTTTCCCTTTTGGGCATATAATATATCTCCGGCTTCATCTATTTCCATTCCGGGTTCTTTGTCTTTCGGGTTTTCATCGTTTTGTTGTGTGCGTGTGTGGCATTCATTCATATCATGTAGACATGTGCATCGCATTGCATTTGTGTTGTCGGTTGCATCCGGTTCCGCTCGTTCCTTCTCGTTGTCCGTTTCGCGTTCCGGAGCTCCCTCACGTGTCCGTGGCGTCCCGTAGACCTACTTTGTTGTTTGGCCGTGTAACGTTACCGGTGTGGCGCGAGACTTGTCGTGTGTTGTTGCTTTGGTGTGTGTAACCCGCCTGTCATTTCTCGTCGCGTTTGGAGTCCGTTTGCTATCCGAACAGTTATTCGTGTGGGTCCAAAGTGCCTCCACTTTGTGGCCCAAGAAACCCTACAATAGCCCACTTCCCTCCTCTTGGCCCATCCCAATCTCCCCTCGCGATCGGTTCCGTCGGATCGCGATCGGAGGGCTCCTAAACACCTAAAAACCCTAAGCCTAGCAGATCTGATATTTATAGACCCCCCTAGGTCTATTTTGGGCATCCCTAACCTCTAGCTTCTCCTCCCCTATTTTTTTGGATCCAACCAGCTCCATTTCGCCACTTGGCTGCCTCCTCCTCGAACCCCCTCGCCGGATCCATCGATCGGGTCAACGAGGTCGAGTGCCGCCTACTCCCAGATCGGATCGAGGGGCTCCAGGCCCCGATCCAGACCGCAGCACCGCCTGGGGCCGTTGACTCCGCTCAGCGCGTCGATCCACTGGACCACTTCCCCGCGCTCGTTCCCGATCACCCCACCAGGCCCAGCTCCACTACCAACTCTCCAGTTGCCAGCGGCCCAGCTCCACTGTTTCGCCAGCCGCCTTCGCTCTTCTCCCACGTCGCCAGGCGTTGCCCCGCCCTGGGCCGACCTCGTTGATCCAGCGTGTTCGCCAGCCGCTAGCGGGCCCGAAGGCCCAGCCTCCAGCGCCTCCCCGCCGATCTCCTCGAGCGCCACCGTTTCGCCAGCGCGGGCCCGATCCAGCGCGCCGGCACCCGCCAGCCGGCAGGCCGGCCTCGCCTCTCCGCCCGAACCGGCCCACTCGTCGGGCCGCCTCCCTCCCGCGGGCCCGCACCGCAGCAGGCCTCAGCCAGGCGCGCCTCCGGATCCACTCCGCGCCGCCGCGGCCCGTTTCGCCCGGGCCGGGTCTCCAGCTCCAGGCCGGCCCGCCAGTTCGTTCCTCGGGCCAGATCCGCCGAGCCCGTTGACTTGTCCTCCAGATCTGAGTTAGTTTTCAGTGCTAAGTCCCTGAGATGTTTTTGTGTGCTGATGCTATTTTCAACTGCTGATATCTTTTAGTGTGTAACTCCGTTTTGCGCAAATAGCATGTCCAGACGTTCGTGGTGATTAGCCTTACCTTAGTTCGGATTATCTTGAGCACGGGATTCCGAGAATACTCGGGTCTTCCCACTTTGGAGTTGCGACTCCGCGGATCGTGAGCTTGTAATGGGCCAAGTTGGAACACCCCTGCAGGGTTATGAACTTTCGAAAGCCGTGCCCGCGGTTATGTGGCAGATGGGAGCTTGTTAATATCCGGTTGTAGATAACTTGACACAATGTTTCAATACACTACCAGCGTGTGTACCGTGACTGTCAATTTCCGAATAGGGATTCGGGAGTTGAACACGGTGGGGTTATGTTTGCTGAGCTTTAGCTAGGATCACATCGTGATCATCTCTCGACCGAGGCTTTCTCTTCACGCACTCTCTCACGTAAGCTAGTGCTAGTTGTTGCTGCAGACACTTATTCTTTTCTTCAGCCTTATCATCTCCCAAGGCTTAAATAGTCTTGTTACCCGGGAACGGGATTGCTGAGTCCTCTGTGGCTCACAGTTACTTCACCACACAAGATGCAGGTCCAGTGGTGAGCTATCCAGGTGATGGCACCGAGCTAGACTGGGAGTATGACGAGGAGCGTAGTCGATACTATGTTCGTTATCCTGATGATCAGTAGTGGAGACTTCTACTAGGATTCGATCCGACCTGTGGATTTAATTTATGTTTGGTATCTTGTCATTTGGATTTTACCCTTAGAGGGCTGTGATGTTTTAATGTATGATGCTTGAGACATGTATTGTATTTGTGTGACGTGGCGAGTGTAAGCCAACTATTTTATGTTTTCCATCCCCATCTTTTACATGAGTTGTGCAAAGATACCAGACTTGCGATCATTCCAGCATGGGGTTATGTCTCTAAGTCGTGCCTCGACACGTGGGAGATATAGCTCCATCCTGGGCATTACAAACTAATTACAAGCAAAGACAACAAGGGCTGATATAGGGCTGTGACAGATTTGCGTGTAGACGTGGGTGATTATGTCAATGGTGTCTTGCTGCGCCAGGCGCTGCGCCGCGAGCGCGACCTCGAGGTGGACATTCTCCGGCGGGACGGTGGGCAGTCGCAAGGCCACCAGCGCGTCGAAGAGGTTGTCACCATAGAGGCCATTGAGGGTGGCAGGCATCGCAGAGCCTGGGCGCGTGGGTTGGAGGCGTACGTCAAGGTCGTTCGCGAGCTTCTTGACGACGGTGAACTTGTCGAGGAAGCCGACGAGGACCTCGTCGAACAAGGAGACGAAGCTATCGTCCAAGCGACCCCTTTCCCTGGCGGCCTCAAGCACTACCTGGAGACGTTCCTCGGTGCCGGGCCGTAGGCCGGCATCGTGGACCATCTGGCATAGCCGGCTGATGCTCGCGCTCATCGCCTCCATGGGTCTAGCTTCTAGTCAACTGATCTTGCGATTGGAGTGATCACTCTTTCCATTGGGTGCGTAGGTGCATAGGATTTCATAGATTGGACTGGCGGGAGCCTTTATATGAGAAGTGCAGACTGTGTTGAGTTCACGTGCGTGTTGGCCATCTACTCCTTGCCCCTCTACTGCACCTGCCTTTGGTTGTATGACAGGTTGGCTAGCCACCCGTTGGGCCCACGTGTCATACACCCAAAGGCAGGTGCAGTAAGTCAATGAAGCTGCGTCCCCCTCCGTGCCCATGCATGCTTTCAATTACTTGAGACTACCAAACATGACATGTAGTTGTTAGTTAATTGCATGTAATCCTATTAAGTAGCAAAAAGACATTAAGTTATATCGCCGATACGAATAAAACAATACACCATGTATTTATTTACGCAGGGAGTAGTACATTTCTTGTGACATGCATTACTAGATATTGCTATTCAAATACTAAATCCAGATGGACATGGTAGTAGTACCAAATCCAAACGGTGGTGCTAGTACTAGTAGTAGTAGTACTACCAATGTAGTAGCACTGTACTACCCGTTGGTCAAATTATTACGTACTGCTCCTCACAGTGAATCGACAAGACTGTACGCCGGAGATGACACCTGAGTATAGGCGCCGTGTTCGGCATACCATAGTCAGCCTCACCGTTTGCAGTCACTATCATCATGGCTATAGACCTAGCCTGCTTACAACTAGCTGTGTTTGAAATAATTTCCCGTGCGTAGATGCCCGTGCATTGCACGGAACACGAAGATTGGGGGGTGGATGGCGCCGATAGCGGCCATCGCGCCAGATTTTTCCATGGCATTCTAGATGTGGTGGGGACGAGATAAGGCTGATTGTGAGAGACAAGGAGTTGTTTGTAAACAAGTGCGGGCATCTTTTTGAAAAACTGGAGAAGTTTGGTTTGTATGCGTCAGATCTAGATCCGACGGCGATTGGTGAAAGATGGCAGACACAACGTCATTACCAACTCAGGACCTGTTTGATTCGCAGGATTTAGAAAATGCAGGAATAGGACACGGCAATATTACAAGTTTCAAACTGATATTACAAATGTTAGGAGTAATGCAACACCTACGAAGAGGGAATTACTAGGAAGTTTACGTAAGAACTTTTGTTACTTTAGGTGGATGCAGCATTATCGTACAAACTAAAATCCACCGTCCTGACAAGTCACTAATGGGAAAATAACTTTTCGATTCTCTGGCCACTTGATGTTTCAAAAACAAATTCAGCTTCTGCGAAGAATTTGTCATTTAGGCTTAGACGCTTGCGGTGATCAGCACGCCATTCATTGTTGCACCAGAGAACGCCAAACCTCATTACCTTGAGCACACTTGCCTCCAAAACAAAGAACCTGGCCAATTTAATCTCAGATGTGCTGCCTCGATAGTCGATCAAATCAATTTCTGTAAGATGGAGATCAAGGCATTCGACGAGATTGTTATAGTGCAGCACATTTTTCACTTTTGGGTCTTTTTTATCTACAAAAGAAGAGAACATATTAGAGCAGCCGGATGTATAAGATTGCTGTGTCATCCAGAGGTACCAATATCATTCGCTCATACAATAGGGTTGGCTGGCTAGTGATATTTTTTCACTCTCTCTCTCTCTCTCTCTATCTCTCTCTCTCTCTCTCTTTCCTCTCATTTACCTAGGAGTACGTGAAGAGCTTGGGCATTTGTTGCCTTCCACTATGTGGCCGGTGCCATATTTCGCAAAAGTATGCCACATAATACGCATCGATGTCAAATCAAGAGATTTTGGCACCTGTCTCGCGACGTGAGAGAGTTGGCGCCGCTGTGCACTCTCCCAAACAAGTGTTTTTTTATCACCTCAATCCTCAATGCGCCCTCAATTTACTAGCGTGTGGGGTGCTACCCCGAGTGGTTTCAACCTTTCTTACTTCACCGCGTGTCATATGGGCCTCTAGTTTACTTATTTTCACCCACTGCCACATGGGCCAGCACACGAAGATACAGAACACGAGCTGACAAGGCAACATGTGGACTGGTTGACCGGTCAACTGTCAGGACCGGTCCCTTCGGTAAAATAATTACCGGAAGACCGATCTCTTTATTTAACCGGCGAGGAATAATATTCCTGCTGGCAGACAATTCCTTGATACAGAAATTCCAGTACACTGAATATTATACATGGTTGAGCCAAGGATGGCTCAACAGATTTTATTACAAGCGTGCCAATATATTACATAGAGGCGGATATGGCACAAGGCAGGGTGGCATACTACTGACTCGTAATAAAAGACGGTGGAATATGTCAAAGTGAAGTGGCTGGTGTGACTCCAACATTCTACAATTCACCGAGTGTCGGAGTGAGACCCGATGAATTTATTTGGTGGTAGGCGGAAGCGGTATAAAACAGTGATCAACTCCAGGATCGCAAGGGACTGACTGGGACTCCTCTAAGCGTCAGACTCGCTATCGAACTCTTCATCCATGGGATCGCCTTCGTCCACATCTGGCCAAATCAACAAGCCAGGTGAGTACTTCGAATGTACTCGCAAGACAGTTCGGACTTAAGATATAACAAATGCCAACATGAATGCATATGTGTATTCCAGCAAAAAAATGCAACCGGAACAAAATATGAATGCACAGAAGTAAAGACTGGGAGTCGGGCGGTAATCCTCCCGAAATCCGAAAGATAAAAAATAACAGGACCAAACAAGGGTCTGGGTGACGCCTCGTAGGAAAATAATAAATGATAACAGGCCGTAGTCGGGCGTCTGGGCGACACCTCATAAAGGGCTTTTAAACGAAAAGAATGCCACAGTCGGACGTCTGAGCGACATCACATAAAGGGCTTATAAAATAAAATAATGCCACAGTCGGACGTCTGAGCGACATCACATAAAGGGCTTATAAAAGAAAATAAAGCCACAGTCGGACGTCTGAGCGACATCACATAAAGGGCTTATAAAAGAAAATAATGCCACAGTCGGACGTCTGAGCGACATCACATAAAGGGCTCATAAAAGAAAATAATGCCACAGTCGGACGTCTCAGTGACATCACATAAAGGGCTTATAAAAGGAAATAATGCCACAGTCGGACGTCTGAGCGACATCACATAAAGGGCTTATAAATAACCGTAGTATGGTGATGAAATACTTCTGAAAATAAATACTGCGATGGTTGGTGAGTTCATCTACCAAATGAACTTAACAAAAATATTACTCTGGTTACTTCCGAGAATATACTAGAGACGGTCACCGGGTTGATATGAAGATTGACCCTAGGCCATAAACATGGCTACTGAAGAAATTTTAACTCTGCAGAGCTTGTACCATTTACTCATAGCCAACGGGTTCTACTAGCCATGTGGGCTAGTCCCGTCTACGGTGTTTTAGCAGAAACTCAACTAACCAGTACACACCCATTTAACATCCTGTCGTCCGGAATCACCTGCGACGACATTCATGGAAAACTTTAAGACGGGGAGGCTACAACCTCGAATAGCATGGGATCAAATTTATATATGCGCGCTCTAAGGAGTGCCCCACTCTCGGTCCCAACCGGAAACACCCATGCCGCCTGACATGAACGGAATCGTGACATGATCTCCGTTGATACTGAGTTGACCAACTACTGGCATGCTCCAACAATACCAGTATTCCACCCCATCATATCACCATATGATCGAGGTGGTTCAACATTCTCCTTCGGGACTCACCCGAAGCATCACTTGCATGAAATATGTCACACACATATACTCATATAATCATGCTTATGAACGAGCTACCCGAGCAAACATGCAACACACTCATCATATCAAGAGTTCAAACATGCTTGCCTGGTTCTAAAAAGTCGGAGTCTAACTCGGCGAGATTCGCGTCTCCGTCACGGCCTCCGGTATCTATGTATTCAAACAAATACATACTAACATAAATACCGCGCGTGCAAATAAAGTTGCTCAAAATATTTCCACATAAATATGACAAAAAACTAGACAGCAAACCAAGATGGACAGAAAAAGAATCAACTCAAAATCACTTTTAGTTTAAAAGATATTAAGGTTTCTGTCTAGGGACCTATCTGTAATGAAACAGAAAAGATCCAGGGGCTAGAACAGAAAAGGACAAAACGAACCGGTACGCAGTACGTCACCCGCAGAGGGAAAACGCACTTTGCGTAAATACGCCAACAGAAAACGGTTCGAGGGGAGATGTGAGAGACTGACAGAGGGACCCCACCTGTCAGGTTTGAAAAAACAAAACAGAGCCGCGCCGGCGACGGTGCTGCAGTGATCGCCGGCGTTGATCCACGGCGAGATAGGGGAGGGGAGTGGTACCTATAGCTTCACGGTGGTCTTCCGCGTTGAACGGTGGTGGAGTTGGTTGCCGGCGAGTCCCACGTCGACGACGAGCTTATCTCCGGCGGACGGCGGCTAGGGTGTTCGTGGAGCTCGTCGGGGAAGGTTTATGGAGAGAAATTGGGCTGGGGGTTAGGACTAGGGGGATGCCAGTGTACTATGTTCAAGCTCATGGCGGCGGAGGAGCCCTCACCGGAGTGAACGGAGCTGGAGCCCGAGGCGGAGGCAGCTGGCCGGAGCCGGGGAAGAAAGCCTCTCGGGGCTCTCCCAGAGGTTGGGCGTGGTCTAGGGACGTAGTGGAGGCGTGTGTGCTCGAGCACGAGCTCGGGGGTGCCTTTTATAGGCGGCTCGAGGTGGCTGCCGCGAACGGATAAGTCCGGCGAGCTAATTACGGCGCTGCAGTGGTCGGACGGCGGGGCTAGGGGCTTGAGCATCATCTATGATCTGTAGAAGTTCCATTCCCGTTCTTAACTTGGCAGTAGAGGTGGTGTTACAGCCTGTCCTCGACGGAACGGCCTCGCGGCTTGTCGGCGGCAGAAATTGCGCTCTGCGCGTGCCAGGCCATGACAACGGCGTGCGCTGGCTGTGGAGAAGGACACGCGGTGCACTGGGGTGGTCTGGGCGGCGCGAAACGGCGTGGAGCTGCGGCGTTGCGTCTGTCAGCCGCCACGGGCGGAGCTGTGGCCGTGGCAGCCGCCGGCGCGGTCGGGCCAGGGCGCCACCGACGCCCAGAAGCTGCCAAGTGACCGTGCGACGCGTGGATAAGGAGGAGCTGCAGTGCAGCGTCGAGCCAAGGAAGCACAGACGCGTTTTGTCGCCGCGCCCGAATACTGTCGAAACTGACGAAACTGACGGAGTGTTAACTGTCGACAGTTTCAGTTAACAGCTAACAGTTCAGTGTAGGCTAGGTGTTTGATGAAATGATTCTGGTATTTGTGCAATGTCTCTGGAGCTGATTTTTGGTGGAGTGGCCTCTTGATGTATCAAGAGGCTGCATGATTTTTCACAGAATTTTTGGAAGAAGATAAATATGAATTTCACCAAATTTTGCAAATCTGGTCCAAACTTGCAGTAGGTGAAATTTGAAAAATTTGAACTGTGGACCAGTGAAACAAGATGGATCTAGGTTGTGGGTATTAAGGACTATCTAGGAGAGTTGGTTTGGAGTCAAATAGGTAGATGAAGAAGGTGGTTCCTTTGTAAATCACCCAGGTCCACTATAAAAGACAGAATTTGTTTTGAAGTGAAATAAATAGGGGGAAAATCCAAAGAGGTTCAAACTTGCTGGAATTGAAGAAATGCTTGTCCCATTGTGTGAAGAGAGTCTTGGAGAGGATTGTCAATGTTGGTATCATGGCAAGAGGAAGTTTGGGGGGGGGGAGATGGGTCAAGGCTAAACTTGAGAATTTTAAAACAAGAAGTGGTGAACTCAAACAACTCCATTTGAATCTCAACTTGTGCTTGATCCAAACACAAGAGGAGAACTTCAAGGCTAAAAACCAAGCTTGAGAAGACACACAAACTTTGGCAAAAAGGGATTTTAGAAGAGCAAAAGAAAAGATCAAACAATCCCCTTTCAAAAAGGCCAAAAGTTTGCAAGAATAACCAAGTCAGAAATTTGGGGTGTTACATCAACTAAACAATATACGGAGCTATACGCTGACAAAGTGAGTGTATAACCCGTCGGTATAGAGTGTTCGTGTGAGAGGGGAGGCCCGTGAGAGATAGCAGAGAGAGAGAGAGAGAGAGAGAGAGAGAGAGAGAGAGAGAGAGAGAGAGAGAGAGAGAAAGATCTACTCCCTCCATTCGATAATGTAGTTCCAACATTTTTTTTAAGTCTAACTTTTGAAACTTTGACCAAGTTTATAAAGAAATTACTTATATCAACAATACCAAAGATAAATGATAGTATGAAGTAAGTACATGTTGTGATGAATCTAATGATCTTTCTAGATGTAAATGTTTTTCTCCACATATACCTGGTCAAACTTTTCTGAGGTTTGACTTTTCAAAAACATCCTTATGCTTATGGACGTGAGAGAGTCCTTAACTAGCGAGAGAGAGAGAGAGTGGGCGAAATAGAACGAATAAGTGAAACAAGTGTGTGTACGTGTGTGAAAGAGACATGGACAACACTCGATAAAAGGCGAGAAAAAACATGTGTGTCTTATGCAAACATATCACACATGCATCTTCGACAACAGAAGCAAGGTGAGGAGATAGTGTGTGGTTGTTAGCAACTGAGAGAGCAATACCCCTAGCATGTGGCCAAGAGGGGTGTGACAAACAAGGGCGAGAGGTCGAGAGAGACGTACGGAGAAAATGCAGACATGGGGAGGAGAGAGTGTATGTTTGTCATAGAGAGGTCCCCTAGAGATCGTGATGGGACTACACGGGTGGGAGATCAAGTGACAAGGTGTGTGCGCGATAGAAGATACCCCGAGAGATAACGAGATAGACGTATGGATGGAAGGAGACAATACGTGTGCTCCTGATGGCTCGTGAGAGATAATCATACTTAGGGGGGGTGCTTGCGCCTATGATGGAGTGAGGGATGATGGTACTTATTAGGGGGTGCGTGTCACATAGAGAGAGAGAACAAGGGCGGAGAGTGTTGGATGGGTCTATACGTATAGCGTGAGCGAGACATGTGTATGTGTGAACCAGGGAGATATAAAGTTTGAGAAAGATTGAGGAGCCCCGATAAGGCTGAGTGGTACGTCAAATAGCTGAGAGGGGGAAAGAGATATTCCATCCGCTCGATAATGCTGTGCATGTAATTTTTTTAGAAGTCAAACTTTGGAAACTTTGATCAGGTTTACACAAATGTTATTTATATCTTCAATACCAAAGATACATCATACGAAACTACATCTCATGGTGAATCTAATCGTATATGTTTGCCATTCCAGATGTAATTGTTTTTCTCCACGTACATGGTCAAACTTTGTGATGTTTGACTTTTCAATAAATCAATATGCTATGGACCGAGGAGAGTGCCTAAGTCGAGAGGGATCAAGTGTGTGTGAAGGATAATGAGTAAGTGTACAAAAAGAGTATGTGTGTGAAAGAGAAAGTGACAACAAATGATAAATTAAAGAGAGAGTGTGTTTTTTCGTTTCTTAGGCGAACATATCACGCATGCATCTCTGAGATAGAAAAGCGAGGCGAGGAGATACACGAAGATAGCAAGTGTGTGATTGTTTGCAACCGAGAGAAACACCCCTATAGCACATGTCTAATAGAGGTCTGGCCAACAAGGTACAAAGGTCGAGAGGGACACATGGAGAACATGGACGCATGGGGAGGGCGAGAGGATGTGTTTACGATAGAGAGACCCCCTCGAGATCGTGATTGGGCTATATGGGTGGGAGATCGAGGGAGGTGCGTGCGTGATAGAAAGATGCCCCGAGAGAAATCGAGATAGAGCATGCACATGTTTGTGATGGAGACTAAGATTAGCTAGTCATATACATATAGGGGGGACTGCGTGTGCCTACAATTGAGTGAGAGGCCATCATATTTGGCTAGCTAGGCATGAGATTGTGTGTGTGTGTGCGTGTGAGACGGAGAGAGAACGAGGGAGAGAGATAGAGTTTTAGATGGGCCTATCGAGTGCGAGTGAGATATGCATGTGTATGTGTGACCCAGCTAGATGGAGAGTTTGAGAGAGAGGGGGAAGAGCTCTGAAACGATAGAGTGGTGCGTGAGAGAGTTACAGGAAACGAGCCAAGGAATTTGTGTGCGTACGATGAGTGTACCCAAGATATCTAGCTTGTACTAGAGAATCATACATAGTGTGCGAGAGAGACGTATAGATGGAGTATATATATGCATGCAAACTAGAAAGACCCCCCCCCCAATGCACACACACCAGGAGAGAGAGAGATGGAGAGAAAGAGAGAGGACAAACAAGATTTGCGTGTTGGATGCGTGCGACAGAATTGAAGATTGTCGGCGAGAGAGAGAGAGAGAGAGCAGGGGTCCGGGAGTGGGGGAGGTCACGTTTTATGCATCAAAGACTGATATAAACCATGTTTCGATATAAACTTGCATTCAAATATTTAAATTGGAGAACATGTTGTCTACAATCCACACATGAACGGATATATGCGTATATCAAACAAGTTCATTAATTTTACTTTCAACATGTTCATGGAGTACTGTAATACTGTACAACATGCTATTCGATCCACGTGTTCAATTTTGGATTTAGTTCACTATTTCAACCTGGTGAACGAGCTATTTCATTGAATCGAGATATTTCATTTTGGGTTTGATTCCCGTTTTTGAGTGGGTCAACTATTTGTCATATTGTAAATCGCTAGCAACGAGCATGTAAAAACACATTACTCCCGAGCATCATCTCTCCATCTAAAAAACAAGTGGCAAGCTAATATTTCTAAATTTGATTCGAATCGACTTGGTAAGGTAGACGTGGATGCTCGTTCTCCCAAATTTTTAACGAATCGTTAAACATCATCTGCTCGGTGGAATTCGCCCGAGCAAATAAATGGGAGACGCGAAATTACTGTCCTATGTGAGAGACGCATTAATTGGCCCGTTGTGCATCGACGGTAGGTTCGTAACTTCATCCAAGCGTGCCTTCTCCTCGACCGAAATGACATGTGCCGAATAATGCATAAACCATGGTCGGCAAAACATGCTCTGCTCGCCCGAAATAGCTCGCGCCCACTATTTGAAAACACGCTCTCCTCGCCCAAAATCGCTCGCGCCCACTATATTTCAAAACACGCCCTCCTCGCCCGAAATCGCTCCCGCCCACTATTTGGGCAGAAGCAAAGTTACTCTACCATCCCCGACCCTCAGTACGCAGACCCAAGCCGAGAACCCTAAAGGCAGGGGTAGAATTGTAACTCCCCCTCACATTTTAGACAAATGCGTACATGGTTGCACTCCCCTCCTAATGCCCCCATTCATACCTCGTGGGCGCCAAATCACCTTCTCCCCGGAAGCTCCCTTCTCCCAAGCCGCAAAACCTCAGCCCCTCCTCCATGGCGCCCCCACCGCACCAATTTCACAGCCGCCCTCCTCCCTAATGCCGGAGACGCTGTCCATTTGCCGTCGTCCACTGGGCCGTGTGCCTCTTACTCCGTGCTGCTGGAGCTGCCTCGACGACGGCCGGGTGAACCGTACCGGAGCCGATTCACCCCCGCCGTTGTTCACGGCGCCAGAGCGGCTCCAACTTCGGATCCGTCCAGAGTCCTGGCGCTGCTTCCCCGTAGTCGTCGACCGTCGCGACATCGCTGTTTCCCTGCCACTGGTGGCCACCGCAACCGCGCCGGCCTCACCAACTCGGCAACTGGACCTACCTACTTCACCATGCTGCCAGATAGGTCGCACCCTCATCTGGAATCACTTTATTTAGGCGTCAGTTCTCTGAATTTTTATTCTGGGCCAATCGATTCCCAATGGGAAGGAGCACCCCTCGAGGCGGCGGAGCTCCTAGGCTGACGGTTGGCTGGTGTCTAACGTAAGGGTGCGGGGCTGCAAGTTCGCCGCGGAAGCAGCGCTTAGATGGCTATCTTAGAGTTGCGTGGGTTCAAGGTACTGCCGCCGCCGGATCTCGATGACGAGGAGTCTTTCTGGATTAGCCCGGGGCGGCGCAACCACGGCAGTGCGGTGGGGCGGGGAGCGGGGTATTGGCCGGGGCCACGGATGGCGGAGGCAAGCTGCTCTGCCGTTGGTCGCTGGCTCTTCGGGGAAGATTCCTAACAGTGTCAGCCGGGAGGCACAAGACGGCCATCAAGCCATCCGGCGTAGATCAGACATTACCAAAATAAAGTAAAATCGTGTGACCCCAATTTAGTCTCAGTCAACAGACGTGTGACCACTCTCGTACCTTGCTGATGATCTCTTAGTGTATTTCTTCAGATCAAAGAGATGTGTCGTTCTTAACATTATGTGTTATCTGCATCCTCAGCCACACCGTCTTCCGACTCACCGCAGCTGCTCCAACAAGGGAAGCATACACCACAAGGGAGCTATAGTCCCCACTCAACAGTTCCCTGCATCGAATGCGCGTGCCCGACATGGACAGCCACAACAACTGCAGGGCCATTGACAAGTCAGCACATGGTGCTCACTCCTATGGATGGCGGCCAGATAGGTTGTACCCTCATCTTACTTGTGTGCAACATTTATGGCTTTGTTATTCATCTAAGCATGGAAAATAGATTATCACATTTCACTATATATTCATGTTGATCTCTTACCGGTCTTGTCAGGAGTTAACGTTGTTCCATAGTTCAGCTAAGATACTTGTTCTTTAGGTAACGCTGTTCCATAATTATCATCCATCAGCCAATCCTATCCCAAAGTCTGGTGATTACAGTATTATACCACTTCTAGTATTACCTATGTTTTTCTTTAATACTTTTGTGTGCCATCTAGTTAATCTCGAGTACAAACGATACATATTCTGTAGCTTTCATCTGTGTTCTCCCTTTAGTTTTTGAGACCTGTTGCTGCTAGTTAACCCCAGTCCTACTATTTATGTCGTCTCCTACATGCACTCATTACATAAATCTAACTACTAGTTGTCTTCCATGCATGTCAGATATAATTGCACACACTGATATATCCACAAGAACCTCACGGAGCAATGTAAAGGCCAATAAACTTGATATCAATGATACCCAATATGATGGAACATGTAAAGGCAGTTCTTCAGAAGACTTGTAGAAAGATGTTGAATCCTCTTCACCCCACAAGGTCCTTTCTCTAACTTGGCCCGTGATATGGGTACAACATGCATATAATGTCCTGGAGTGTATCTACTCTGTTGCAATGCCATGTGCTTAGCATGCAGATCATGCATGTAAATATGTTATGCCTTCCTGTTTTTCAGTACCGATTCCATTCATGATAACATGTTTTCAAATTCTAGTACTTTCATTCTACTCTATCGCAATGCCATCTGCTTAATTTGGACATCATGCTTCTAAATATCTTATGCATTCTTATTCATCAATATGTAGTTCATCTGTCTACCATACCATGTTTTTTTACATTGAAGTGCTGTTCTAGTGCTCTGTTGCAATGCCATCTTAGTTTCCTAAAAATACACGTGTATGTTGCCTTAGTTTTTCTGTATGTATTCTGCTAGTATACAATTTTACATTCAACTAGTGTTTTTTTACTGTGTTGTCCTGTCGTATCCCTAGCACATACACCATACTCCCTCCGTTCGGATTTCATGTTGCCGAAATGGATAAAAAGGATGTATCTAGAACTGAAATACGCCTAGACCCATCCATTTATTTCCGGATGGAGAGAATACATGTCAATATGTCATGCCTTTCTATTCTTCAGTACCTATTCCATCTCTCTGCTGTAGTATGTTTTATAATCGAAGCACCATTCTTCTATACAAGGCATGCAAGGGGAAGACGACTATGTTAGAATCTGAAGGGTTACAAACCAGGTCTTTGCAAAAGATCCAAACGCTAGGAGATAATAAGCCAACTCCAGTTTTTATAGATACTGTTCCAGCACAGAGAAACCCAACTCCTACTGATAATAAGCAGATTCCAGTGGCCAAAGAACTAGTTCGCTCCAGTCCAGCAAAAATATGTCAATTCCATTCTAAGAAGCGTGTGCGTATCCTTGCATCATGAAATTTTATAGCATGCTGATCATATTTTCTACATGTTTCTTACCCATCTCTCTTTTAGAAAATAAGCTTAACAGATAGAAGAATTTCTGCACTGGTATCGTCTGTGAGGAAAGATTCTTGTAGGAATTCTTTATACTCCAATGCAGATGTAAGTACCTATTGTATATCAATATATTTTTACATCAGCATGTATTTTGTTGATCAGCGTGAATCCAACCTTTATCTGATCTAAATTTAGTTGTAGCAAAATGTATGATTAAAGGCCACAATGTTGATTTTTGTAAGGAAAACTGCATGGTAGTTTTGCATCCTGAGCTGCATGAGTATATTTTCTCATATCATTGGGTTTGATTACTTTGGTTCTGCAGTGGGTTTTCAATGTTTTTTTTTACTGTGTTGTCCTGTCGTATCCCTAGCTCTTACATCATACACCCTCCGTCCGGATTACATGTCGCAAAAATGGATAAAACTGGATGTATCTAGAACTGAAATACGCCTAGACCCATCCATTTTTTTTCCGGATGGAGGGAATACATGTCAATATGTCATGCCTTTCTATTCTTCAGTACCTATTCCATCTCTGCTGTAGCATGTTTTATAATTGAAGCACCATTCTTCTATATAAGGCATGCAAGGGGAAGACAACTATGTTAGAATCTGAAGGGTTACAAACCAGGTCTTCGCAAAAGATCCAAACGCCAGTAGATAATAAACCAACTCCATTTTGCATAGATACTGCTCAAGCACAGAGTAACCCAACTCCCACTGATAATAAGCAGATTCCAATGACCAAAGAACTAGTCCACTCTAGTCCAGCAAAAGCATGTCAACTCCATTCTAAGAAGCGTGTGTGTATCCTCGCATCATGAAATTTTATAGCATTCTGATCATATTTTCTACATGTTTCTTACCCATCCCTCTTTTAGAAAATAAGGTTAAATGATAGAAGATTTCCTTCATTGGCATTGTCTTCGAGGAAAATATCTTGCGGGAATTCTCCGTGCTCCAATGCTGATGTAAGTACCTATCGTATATCACTATATTTTTACATCAGCATGTATTTTGTTAATCGGCGTGAATCCAACCTTTGTCTGATCTAAAATTAGTTGTAGCAAAATGTTAAAGGCGCCAATGTCGATTTTTGTAAAGAAAACTGCCTGGTAGTTTTGCATACTGAGCTGCATGAGTGTACTATCTCATATCATGCACATTACTAAATTGTAGTGCTGCTCTGGTTGCCCATTCATTCATTGTGTGAATGTTGCTTTCATATTACCTTACCTGGTTGATGATAGCTGTGCCATATTGTGTTCATTTGGTGTTGGCTAGTTGCCCAAACGTTCGTTGTGCCAATGTTGCTTTCCTATTATCTGACTTGGCGAATGATTGCAGTGCTAGTGTCTTAATTTGGTGCAGGCTGCTGAAGATAAGAAGACAAACTCTGAAAACAGCAAGGCTACCCCATTGTTTATTTCCAATAAATCTAGGCCAGGTAATATGCCAATAACTAATGATTAATCTGTTTGGTTCCCATCCTAATTTATGTTATGATGCGGTGGTCGAGACACTCTCCCTATTAATAATACAAGCCTGCCAAAATCGCCATATGAATCTGTTCAATATCCTCTGTCTCGAATGCAACGGAAAAAATGTATGTTTGTGAACCAATTAATGGCTGAAGGAATGATGGAAATGGTGGAGGAATCAGAGGTGCAAAGTCATGCGACACAACAACTGATCAATGTTTTCAGAGACAGTGTAGCAAAGCAGCAAGAACGTGCCCACATGCTTATGGGCGTCATCCGTGTTGAGGTTGCAGATTGTGACGTTGTTGATCGTTAGGTTCTGTTCATTTATTTGCACTGGCATCAATCTTTGATTGCCCACTGGATGTAATTTCATGTAATATATGCTAGATGTGCCACGTTTTTCCCTGTATGCTGTACCTTTGTTTGATCGGTTTTGGTCCTGTGCATAATTGCTCGTCGTAATGGGCTCAAATTATCTAATTTTGCCTAAAGATATGTACGAACTTTAGTGGGCCCATTAAGTTAATGGGTCCTTACCAGGCCGAAAGTTAATAGTCGGCCCCTCTTAACTCCTGGGTCGTTAACATGCTGACATTGAAGCGGGCAACAGGTTGGCCCAACTGATTTCACGGGCCGTTAACAGGCCGTTACTAAGTTCGGGCTACGTATGGCCCAACTATACTGTGGGCCTTTAGCAGGCCGAAAGAGACATCGGGCTTGTACTGGACCATGAAGAGCATGGGCCGCTAAGAGGTCGAAAGTTAGGTCGTATTGTAAATGGCCCAACTGTGTTGTGGGCCTTTAGGAGGCCGAAAGAGAAAACCGGGCTGGTATTGGACCATGAAGGGCATGGGCCGTTAAAAGGCCAAAACTCAGGTCCGACTACAAATGGCCCAACTCATTTATGGTCCGTTAACAGGCTGAAAGGCACACAGGGCCGGGAATTGGCCCAACACTTAAATGGGTCGCTAAAAGGCCAAAACTCAGGTCCGACTACAAATGGCCCAACAGATATATGGGCCGTCACCAGGCTGAAAGACACACCGGGCCGGAAATTGGCCCAACACTTAAATGGGTCGCTTAAAGGCCGAAACTCAGGTCCGACTACAAATGGCCCAACTGATTCATGGGCCGTCAACAGGCTGAAAGACACACCGGGCTAGAAATTAGCATAATATTTAAATTTGTCGCTTAAAGGCCGAAAGATATACATCGTGAAAATTGGCCGATCCACTGAATGGGCCGTTAAGAGGCCGAAATCTCATCGGGCCGATATTGAGCCCAAATATATAGCGGTCTCTTAACAGGCTCGAACTGACGATGGGCTGCAATGGTGTCAAATCTTCAACGGGCCGTTGACGGGCCGAATTGACACATCTCGTATGGGCCGTGGGCTTAAATGGACCTGACACAAGTAGACCTTATATGGGCCGGCCTACTATTTTTTACTAGGCCGGCCTTTTTCACCCGAATGGGCCACTGTTGGGCCGTGCCACGTGTCGACCTATCATAGGCGTCTCCTGTCCAATGAGTGGATGACATCTGTCCTAACGGTGAGGCAACACGTGTTTCCTTCGACCAATGATGATTTTACACGTGAAAATCCCCATTGGTCGGCGCTGTTAACGGGTTATCGGATCTAAAACCGGACCCAATAGCTTAACGACATTCCGTTACGGTGGATGCCACGTGTCGGTGACCCTTGACGAAAGCACTTCTGTGACGCGCGATTTATCGTCATGGAAGTGGACACTTCCGTGATGATAATTTTGGTAATGTCATGGAACACTTCTATGACAGCACAGGTATGACTATCTTCATTCTGTCATAAATTTTAAATGGATGTACATGCATGACAGAAAACGTGACCTACTGTGACAAACACGTATCATTACGGAAGTGTATTTTTTAGTGTATGGAGGGCTAGTAGAGACCGTGCGTGTGTATATATGCATGTGAGAGAAATATTGTTTTCCAACTGAGGTTAGTGAAAAGAGTGGTACATAGTAGTCAGAAAGAGAGAGATACAGAGAGAGCATGTGCGTGAGACTCCCTGACATCCCGAGAGAGATTGTGAGCATGTGTGAAAGAGAAATGCCGATGCATATAAAGTGAGTGTACTTATGCGGTAGATAGAGAGATATATAGCGCGTTTGAGAGAACAGGCCGATGCATAGTGCATCTACGTGTAATAGGCGGTTCTACGCATTAAATTAAAGTATAAATGGCATTATTATTTTTGGATGAGATCATGAATTTTGCAAATTGCGTATGGATAAAAATCGGTCTATCAGACACCCATACTCTATTGAATTCTAGCATGTGCATGCGTTTATTTCATATTATCGATCCATAGAGTGAGAGCGGTTTGAAATACATGCAATGGATGCTTTTGCCATTCATATATATACATTAATTAGTGCACTTCATGTTGTTAGTGTGAAGCACTTTATACATTTGTAACTTGCATGGATACATTCTAAATTGCTAGCTACGAAATAGAATACATGTCGAATTCAACATAAAGGGGGTTTCGAAGATTCGAATTCATGGGAAGTGCATTCATCTATTTGAACCCGAGATAATGGCATTTGTAAATCAGATGTAAAAGGGGGCATCAATCTTTGTTGTGCGTTTGAACATGCTATATATACTCATACGCATTTCTAACTATTTTTTTTGCAACCAAGGAGATTATATCTGTGTCGGGGAAACTGATCGCCCACGAACACCTATTGGACCGGAGCCCCTTTTCGGTACGGCAAGGGAGCGGAGAGAGCACAAAGAGCGGATCGAGGTGCGCACGCGAGCAGTTTACCCAGGTTCGGGCCGCATGGATGCGTAAAACCCTACTCATGCCTTGGTTTGTTATTGAGTTCTTGGCTCGGGAGCAAGAAGATCTACAGTGCTCAGAGCTAGCTACACCGAGCGTGAGAGTGATCGAGTTTCGGAACCTCCGAACCTCCCCTACGTTGCGCATGGGCCTCCTTTTATAGGTCAAAGGGGTCACCGACAGGTGGCAACGAAGGTGAGGGTGAAAGCGTAAAAGTGGTGGTAGTTGTAACAACGCATGTACAGTGTATGTACAGTGGTCTATACCTAACTCTCACGGCAGGGGACAAGGGCATTGAATGCCCATCGCTGTCGCCCCAAACAGTGCAAAAAGCGTCCATCCGGGCGTCTCCGTTCGCCACGACGGTGGCCTTGTCATCGTGGCTCACCACCGTGTCCCCCAGGCTGCATAGCCTTCTGCCACGTGCCCCTGGAAGGGCCCCAGGGCGACGCGTGGCCGGATGTGCTGGAGCGCGGGCACACAGTGGAAGCTTGCCGCGGCAAGCGCCTTGCCGCGGTCGCTACCTTGCCGGGTCTGGAAGCTTGTCGCTCCCCGGGCCTTGCCGGGGCGCGCGATGCGCCACGGCAAGTCTTCTGAAATGCTGTTCTTCGGCCTTCCTGGCAAGCTCCTCTTGCCAGGGTCTTGTGCTAGAGGGGTGGTCTTGAGCCTGGAGCGGCCTTCCCGGCAAGCTCCTCTTGCCGGGGTCTTGTTTCTTTAAGTTGAATACTTTGTTCTTGAATGGCTCCAAAGGAACTAGAGTGGGCCTTGGTGGGCGCGTGGCAAGCCCTGCCACGGGATGCTGCTACTGCCCGTGCACAAGTCGGGATACTAAGGTACCCCTATCTTAGTACACCGACAGGAGCCCCCGGGCCTGGGCCACACACGGTGCCGAGCGCTGTTGGGCCAGGCCCAAAATAGTGCACGGGCACACGCGGCCCACGGCGCGGCGTATCCCACTCCGTATCCGCCGCATCCCTCCCTAACGGCACGCGTCGATTGCGGCAGCGTGGGAGAGATCATGGCCTGTTTCTTTAATGAAAAAATGCGGAACGTCCCCCGCTTCCCCATAAAAGCAGAGGAAACAGGGGCAGTTTCCCCCCATTGCTTCATTGCGTCTTCAACCTCCAGAAACCCCCGCCGCTCTCCTCCTCCCCGAAGGTCGAAAGAGAGCCGAGCTCCACCCTCCTCCCGCCGCCGCTAAGCTCCCCAACGCCGCCGGCCTCCCTCGCCGTCCCCGCCATGGCCCCGAAGAGCGACAAGGCGAAAACCGCGAAGTCCGACCGGGCGGCGAAGCTAGCAACGATGCGGAAGAAGATGGTGGTCTTCCCGCCGAGGCTCGGCGCGAGGGAGCTGAAGGACAAGTACTACTTGTTCTGGTCGAGGGAGACGAAGGCTCACCCGCGTACCAGAGTTCTCCCCGCCGAAGCCTGCGACTTGTATCCGGGAGGTTGCCATTACTTTGCTCTGTTCTTCCATTGCAGCCTCTGCCCTCCATACTCCGAGTTCTTCTGCGACGTTATGAACACGTATGGATTCCACCTTCTAGATTTCACCCCGAACGCAGTCTTAACCTTGGCCGTTTTCGCACATCTGTGCGAAAACTTTGTCGGGGTCACCCCCAACGTAGCTCTTTTCCGCCACTTCTTCACACCTCGAGTAGAGTCTGGGTCCCCTCTGTCCGGTGGCATCTCTTGGATCTTTAGGCTCAACAAGAAAGAGGCGTACCTGATTGGAGAGCTCCGCGGCAAGTGGGAGGAGTGGATGGCCGATTGGTGCTGGATTATGGAAGAAGAACCCCAGCAATTTACTTCTCCACGCCGAGCTGCAATAGTGCGCGGCAAGGATTGGAGTGATCTGGCCCCGGAGGATGAGAAGCTGAAGATAGCCCTCGATAGGATTCTTCGCATCCGGCAAGCCAACCTTACTGTAGGTGAGGTCGGGGCAGATTTCCTTCGCCGCCGCATCGCCCCCTTGCAGGATAGGAAGAGGTCTGCTTGGGAATTCGGCAACACGGCAGACTTCATGAGGCTGCGCCCGGGCCTCAACTACAATTTCACAGTCTTGGAACTCAAGGGGATGGTCCGGGAACTATTCAAGCATGACCCCAAGCACCCGGAGTGGTTTGCCCCGTCGCGGGGAGTAGTTCCACTATGCAATAATTCGGCCCTTAGTGCAATCCGCGCGGCAATGCCTCTGTGCGACTCCCACGGGGTCGATCCCACTTGGCTGGCGCCTTCAGAAGAAACTGCGCAGGCCTTCTTCGACAACTTGGTTGAGCTGCCGATCAATCTTGATGAGAAGAAGAGTCTCACCCGCGACACCACCGAACGGGATTTGGCGTATATCGCCACCAGGATGGAGGAGGCGGCCGTAGCCGATGCCGCGGGCGAGTTTGGGTACTCTGTGGAAGAGGCAGATGCAGTGGATGCAGTGAGCCGGGCCGAGGAGGAAGAGATCCTCAGACTGCTGAGGCCTGCCGGGAAGCCTGCCGGGACGAGCGAGGCTGCCGGGCAGGGCACAGAGTCAAGTGAGCCCGCCGAGGAGGACGCCGAATCGGGCGACGACTCAGGCGACCCTTCAGAAGACTCAGGCGGGTCCTTGGGCCACGACAACGCCTCCTCATCCTCGGAGAATTCTTCGCCACCACCAAGTCCTCCGCCACAGCCAAAGAAGCGCCTCCGCAAGACTGCTGACACGGCGAGGCAGCCGGCACCCCAGCAGCAGCCGCAGCGTCACTCGACGCGTGCCACCACGACGAGGAAGGCCGCAAAGGGGGCACCCCGCGCCTCAGCGTCATGCGGAGGAGGATCTTCCAGGACTGGTTCTGGCGTTCCTTCTGCTCCTCGGGCTTCGGCGACGGCGGGAGCGGGGTCTTCCCAGACCATGGCTCCGGAGCCCGCCAAGCGCCCGAGGGAGCCTACTCCTCCAGCTCCTCGCACCGGGACGCGCGAGGCGGACTTCGACTTCTCTGTCCTCAGTTCCGACGAGGAGGAGGAAGAGTAAGCACTTGCAACTATTATTTCTTTTGATTTTTTTTGTTGCTCTTGTCTTGAATCCTCTTTGCTTGACTCTGATCTTGTTTATCTTCCAGGACCTTAGCCCAGAGAGCGGCGAAGAGGGCCAAGATCCCGGTGATCGATCTTGAGGACGAGCCCGTCGCCGTGACAAGAGATGTGCCCGCGACAGGCTTGCCGGACCAGCCTGCTGCTCCGCAGAGCAGCCCCCAGCGCAGCCCCCAGCGTAAGTCTTCTTGTTTACTTCTCCGCTTATCGGGCGCGCTTGAGCTTCTTATCATTGCTAATGTTTTGTTTGCTTATTGACTTGTGCAGAAGTGGAGCCGCAGCCTCAGGAGCGTCAAGAGACTGCTCCCGACGAGCCGCTCGTCCCACCCTCCCCGCCAAGGAGGAGCTCCCCGGCGAGGGAGAACACTCCGCCAAGGGCGGGTACTCCGCCAAGGGCGAGCACCCCGCCAAGGGTGGGCACCCTACCGAGGGGAGGCGCCGGCGGCCCTCCACCGGCAAGGGCCACTACCACGCTGCCAAGGGAGGACCCCCCGGCGAGGGACCCCGTAGAGGAAGAGGCCCGCGCAGGTAACCCTTGTGCCTTCCTTCTCTTGAACTCTTCTTTTTGGATATTTGCTTGACGATTCTTATTTTCTTTTTCTTCTGTCAGATCCGCCCGCCCCGGAGCCGATGGAAACAGAGGTCATCGCCGAGGAGGACGTGCGCGGCAACGCTGGCGACGCCGCCACCGCTGAAGGAATGGCCGGCGTCGACGAGCCAGCCGCTGAGGAGACCACCACGGCCGCTGACGCGGCAGCAAAGGAGGGGACCGGCGACCGCACTGACGGCCCTGAGGCCGCAGGAGCGCCGGACGCTGCACTAGCCGCCGACCCCTCCGCCGCCGCGGCTGGGCCGGGTGTCTATCTGGAGGCCGCCAACGGGGTCTTTATCCAAGTCCCGTGGGCGTCTTCATCAAGGGCGCCCGTGGAGGGGGAGAGCTTCGATGGAGAAGTCCTCGCCTCCGCCGGGTTGAGGCTTGTCGACGCGCCCTGCAGCAGCAGCGAGCCCGAGGAGGAGCAGCTTCTGCACCGGCTCCTGGCTCTGTACCGTGCCAGGCAGGCTAAGTTGGAGTCTTGAGAGGCTCTGGCTGCCAAGGCTGGCGTCGACCTGGAGAAACGCGCCAAGGAGCTTCGTGTCGCCAACCAAGCGGCACTCCGGAACTTGGCTGAGGAGCGGGAGGAGCTCGCCGAGGCGCACCAAGCATTCATCCTCGAGAAGGCCGAGGTTGAGGAGCAGCAACGACTAGCCGCCGAGGATCTGTCTCGGCGGGAAGGAGAGCTGAGGCAGCGGAAGGTCGACCTTGATAGCCACGAGGAAGACCTTGCCGCGCGCGAGCAGTCCATTGGCGGAGCTCTGCGGGAGGCGAGGGATGCCACTGCTGCCGCAGAGACCGCCAAGAGGGACTTGGAGGCGAGGGTGGCGCAGTTGGAGACGAGCTTGAAGACGAGCGAGGTGTGACGCCCGAGACCGACGTCCCAGAAGATTCCAGAAGATGCCCGAAGAGACCAGATGTTCCGGGTTGCCCGTGTGTTCTTTTGTGCTTGTGTTATTTATTTATTTTGCATTGCATCATGTCATCATGCCATCATGTCATTTTTATTTTTGCATCTCAACCTAAATAAATCATGTGGACCTTCGGTCCATTTAAATCGAGGGAAAATGTCTTCTCTTTATAACATATAAAAGCCTCTCAATATTTATGGAGCTATATTAATAAATATTCCATGGCTTCGGAATCACCGTAACACACTTGCATATTTTTCCCCATGCCCTTTTCTTCTCAATCCCTTGCCTAGACCTCCTCCTCCTTTTTTTTCCATGTCTTTTGGAAGTGCTTGGTTGGCCTAAGGATTTATGCAAGTTCGAGTTATTTCCGAACTCGCATAAATTTGTAGTCTCTAAAAATTGCCAAAGCATTTTATCAAAACAGCCCACAATTCCAGGGTTGTAGGGATATTTTTATCTCAGTCTAAATCATCTCCAAACTCTCTGGGCTTTTCTTTTTCTTTGTTCTTTTTCTTTTAATGGGAAAAGAACCAGCAGCAGAGGAGGGCTCATCAGCTCTTCCCTTCCAGGCCCAGCCTGCTGCAGCCTCTTGGGCCGAAGATCCGAGCCCGTTCCCTTCTAACCCTAGCGCTAACTCTCCTCTCCCTCTTTTTCCCAGCGCCGCCGCCACACTCTTCTCGAACCCGCTCGTCCCCTCGCCCTCAGCCCGTTTCCCTCCCCTTCGAGGCCGGATCCCGCAGACCTCGAGAGCCTCGACCAGACTGCGCCCCGACGCGCCCTTTCTTCCCTTCGATCCCTCGCTGGTCCCTCCTCGCATCCCTCCGTCGCCCCAGGCGTCGCACCCCTCCGGCCAGAGGCCCTGCGCCTCGCTCCCTCCGTCCGGCCAGGACCCGCGGCCCCGAGCGCCCTCTGCTCCTCGCGTCGAGCGCCGCCCAGGCACCGCGCCTCTATCCCCGCGACGAGCCGGCCGCCTCCATCGCCTCCCTCCGTCCGCGCTGCGTCCCGACGCGCCTCGTCGCCACGGTCGCCTCGTCGACCGTCCTCCAGCGCGAGCACCAGCCTGCAGCGCCCGACGCCCCGTGCTGCTCCCTCCTCATGGCCGCAAGCCGCGGCTTCCCCCCTCCGAAGTCCAGTCCAGCATCGGTGCTGCCAGCGAGCAGTTCCCCGCGAGGGCCGTCCCGAGCTCGACGCATCCATCTCCAGCAGTGCCTGCTGCCTCCTTCCATCGTCTCCTACGCAAGACCCCGAGGCCTGCTGCCTCCTCGTCGCCGGCTGGTTCCCCTGCCTCGCAGTGCTGCCACTGTTGTTTTTTTTGTGTGTGTTGCTTGTTGTGCTGTGGAGTTTGACAGGAGACCCGTGTACAAGGCCGAACCCCCAAGTTCCACGACGATGAAACAACAAGTACCCCTCCGGATATGAACATCTACGAACGAGCTCCATGTACGACTACGTGAACGAGTACAAGGCGACCCGACCAAGTACCCCTTCGGATGTGTCAAGTTCGACGTCGCCGTGTACCCCTACCGTCGCCGAGACCCTCAAGTACCTCTACGAACGAACGACTACTCGGATCATGTACAACTACCATCGCTCGACGACCCGAACGACTACCGTCGCCGTGTACCACTACCGTCGCCCGGAAACGAGGAATTCGCCAAGTACCACGACACGATGACGTGAACCACTACTTCCTCTACGACTCACGAGAACGGCTACTTCCTCTACTTCCACTACGTCCCTCGACGATCCCGAACCACCCCGAAACGCACGCTTCGAAGGTATAACCCCGAGACATGACCCGTGAGATGTTTGTTGTGTTGTATGTAATGTTTCCCGTGTGTGCTTCGTGCCCGTTCCACCTCTTTGTCATGTTCCTCGGTTGCCTCGTCACCGACTCGTGGGAACCCGGTAACGGGATCTTTCCACCTTTCATCTCGTTTGACTCGCTCACGTTGCGTCTATCTTTTGCACCGGACTCTCAACGAGAAACCGGAACCGAGATGTTGCGTTGCATCATTTTCGGATCGTTGCCGTGGCACCCTTTCTTCCACCACGGTGACAAATGCTTCATATCTCTTTTAGTCAACCTTTTAATAAAACTTGCATAAACTTGATCATGTCATCCGCATCATGATAACAACATGAGAATTTTTAATTGTTGTTTGTTTATAATTATTAAACATGCTTATGGGGATTTTCCGGATATGTTTTTGTTATTCTCCGGCCTCATTTAAAATGCCTAGTTAGTGTAGTTTTATTATGCTTCACCTCTTGCCATGTTAACCAACATTTAACCTTGTCTTGTAAATAACGAGAGTCAACTAAATAATAAAATGTGGTGTTTCGTCAATATGCAACTCGTTGCATATTGATCTCCACTTAACTTGTAGTATTTGTTTGTGCACTTTGCCATGCCATGCATATTTAAACCGGACATGCATCATACTTGTTTGTGCATCGTATGCCATGTTTATGATTGTGTGTTTACCGTGTTGTTTGTTTTCTTTCCGGTTGCTTCTCTTGTTAGCTTCGGTTTCGTTCCGGAGTTGTGAGGTTTCTCTCGTCTGTGTTGCTCCGTCTGCTTCAAGGATCCGTTCTTCTCCCTTGTGGAATTCCAGGCAAGATGACCGAACCCGGATACCATTACTATCTTTGCCTATTGCTAGAAGTCACGATCTATAGTTTTGCCTCGATGCCCATGTTCTTCTTGTCAGCCTCCTACTTGTAACCAATTGCCATGTTTAACCAACCTACCTATGCAAACCGTTGCTTGGCTAAGTACGCTTCGCTCAGCCCCTCTTATAGCATTGCTAGTTGCAGGTGAAGACCGAAGATGCTTGCTTCATGTTGAAGTTTGGTTGGGTTATATCACACTATATAAATGCTTAAAATGAAATCATCTATATACTGGCAGGGTGGAAGGCTAAGCCTTTTGCTTGGTGTTTTGTTCCACTCATGCCGTTAGGAACCGTATAAACCGGTGTTATGTTCCTTGATTATGCGTTCCTAACACGGTTGGGGTGTATGGGACCCCCTTGATAAACCGCTAAGTGCTAAGTCTTTTCCAGCAAGTCCCAACATTTGGTACTATTTGCCTCATAATAACAACTTAATTAATTAATTAAACTTGCATAGGGGGTCGCTCCCTCAAGGATTCTTAATTCTACATAGCAGGGGGGGCCAGTGCTGATGGTGTTGGTCCCAAACGGGGAGTCTGCGGGAACCACCACGGGGAAACTCGAGGATTGGGTCTTGTAGAATCGCCCATCCGGTCGTGGCCTGAGACGAGATACGCGCGGCTACTATCAGGGTGTCGGCACGCCGGGAGGATTTGCTGGATTAGCCTTACCTTAGTTCGGTTTAACTTGAGCACGGGATTCCGAGGATACTCGGGTCTTCCCACCTATGGAGTTGCGACTCCGCGGATCGTGGGCTTGTAATGGGTCAATTTGGAACACCCCTGCAGGGTTTGAACTTTCGAAAGCCGTGCCCGCGGTTATGTGGCAGATGGGAGCTTGTTAATTCCGGTTGTAGATAACTTGACACAATGTTTCTAATACACTACCAGCGTGTGTACCGTGACTGTCAATTTCCGAATAGGGATTCGGGAGTTGAACACGGTGGGGTTATGTTTGACCGGCCTTAGCTAGGATCACTTCGTGATCATCTCTCGACCGAGGCACTTCTCTTCTCGCTCTCTTTTACGTAAGTTAGTGCTAGTTGCTACTGCAGACTCTTGTTGTTCCTTCACCTCTCGTTCTTTCTTCAGCCTTGTTCTCACCCAAGGCTTAAATAGTCTTGTTACCCGGGAACGGGATTGCTGAGTCCTCTGTGGCTCACAGTTACTTCACCACACCAGTTGCAGGTCCAGCCGAGTTAGATGCAGAAGTTGGTTCAGTACTTCACCGGGAGCTCGATGCAGAGTTTGGCTGTTTGCTAGTGACGTTTCGATGTTCAGTAGTGGTTTCTACTAGGATTCGATCCTGACCTGTGGCTTTATGTTGTTTTGGTATCTTTCTTTTGGATCTTCACCCGTAGTCGGGTTGTGATGTTCTGAATGATGTATTGCTTATGTATTGTATTGTGTGAAGTGGCGAGTGTAAGCCAACTATCTCCTTTTGCATTTTAATCCCTCTTTTACATGAGTTGTGCAAAGATTACCAAACTTGAGATCATTCTAGGATGGACTTATGCCTTTAAGTCGTGCCTCGACACGTAGGAGGTATAACTCCATCCTGGGCATTACAACTTGTAATGCCCAGGATGGGACTATACCTCCTACCTGTCGAGGCACGACTTAAAGGTATAAGCCCATCCTAGAATGATCTCAAGTTTGGTATCTTTGCACGACTCATGTAAAAGAGGGATTAAAATGCTAAAGGAGATAGTTGGCTTACACTCGCCACTTCACACAATACAATACATAAGCAATAATCTTTTTATTCATTGGAGTTATCTTGGGTTGTATTTACCTAAAGCTTTCCCTAAGGATTGTTGCTTTTATGATGCTCTTAAATGACCCAAGTTCTTCATTTATCATTCCGGTGAAATAAGTTTATCGTCTCCTTGATGATCTCTATCCAATCAATTGTTTAAGTTAGTGGCTGGTTGTCACCTCTTAATTTTGAGATGTTTTCCATAAGCCCACATCGAGCTTATTCTTTTCGTTGTTGATTTTTCAATCAACTCTGTTCAACCCTTCTCCGTAAGGAGGATTTCCTAATTCATTTCTGAGAGAAGTGGTCATTTTTCTTCTCCATTCATTCTTTCATTGAACTATATGCTATTCTTTCATTCCGGAGGCTTTGTGATGTTGCTCTCTTTAACCATCATCTTGTTTTTTATCGAGATCTTGTTCTTTCCTTTGCTTGTCCATTTAACCGGAGTGTTGTATTCTTCATTCAATTCTCTCATCTTATCAAGTTTTAACTCTCTTTTAACCGGAGTGCTGTTTGAGTCTTTCTTACACCTTGTGCCATTCTTTTAATTGTTCCGGAGGCAGTGTTTTGTTGATTTCATCAACTATCATTCCATCTCCTCTAGTTCATGTTTAATTCCTTCCATTTTCAGACGGAGTGCTGTCCAAATTTTGTCATTCTTATTCCTTGGCTATACCATTGCGGTTTCATATTCTTTGGTCCGTGAGCTCTTGTTTCATGTCTTTCAACCTACAAGGTTCTCATAATGTTCCATGTTCCTCCTTTTACCGGAGTGCTTTCATCTTCGTTCATCTCCATGGTATTCTTCTTTCTACTTGTTTAGCCGCTCAAGGTTCTTGGTTTCTCTCATCTGTCAAAGAAGCAACTTTGTTTTACCTCTTCCTCTTCCATTTTTACCCGGTGCTATCTCTAGGATCTCGGGTCGAGATCCTCTGTTAGTGTGGGAGAGTTGTGACGCCCGAGACCGACGTCCCAGAAGATTCCAGAAGATGCCCGAAGATTCCAGATGTTCCGGGTTGCCCGTGTGTTCTTTTGTGCTTGTGTTATTTATTTATTTTGCATTGCATCATGTCATCATGCCATCATGTCATTTTTATTTTTGCATCTCAACCTAAATAAATCGTGTGGACCTTCGGTCCATTTAAATCGAGGGAAGATGTCTTCTCTTTATAACATATAAAAGCCTCTCAATATTTATGGAGCTATATTAATAAATATTCCATGGCTTCGGAATCACCGTAACACACTTGCATATTTTTCCCCATGCCCTTTTCTTCTCAATCCCTTGCCTAGACCTCCTCCTCCTTTTTTTTCCATGTCTTTTGGAAGTGCTTGGTTGGCCTAAGGATTTATGCAAGTTCGAGTTATTTCCGAACTCGCATAAATTTGTAGTCTCTAAAAATTGCCAAAGCATTTTATCAAAACAGCCCACAATTCCAGGGTTGTAGGGATATTTTTATCTCAGTCTAAATCATCTCCAAACTCTCTGGGCTTTTCTTTTTCTTTGTTCTTTTTCTTTTAATGGGAAAAGAACCAGCAGCAGAGGAGGGCTCATCAGCTCTTCCCTTCCAGGCCCAGCCTGCTGCAGCCTCTTGGGCCGAAGATCCGAGCTCGTTCCCTTCTAACCCTAGCGCTAACTCTCCTCTCCCTCTTTTTCCCAGCGCCGCCGCCGCACTCTTCTCGAACCCGCTCGTCCCCTCGCCCTCAGCCCGTTTCCCTCCCCTTCGAGGCCGGATCCCGCAGACCTCGAGAGCCTCGACCAGACTGCGCCCCGACGCGCCCTTTCTTCCCTTCGATCCCTCGCTGGTCCCTCCTCGCGTCCCTCCGTCGCCCCAGGCGTCGCACCCCTCCGGCCAGAGGCCCTGCGCCTCGCTCCCTCCGTCCGGCCAGGACCCGCGGCCCCGAGCGCCGTCTGCTCCTCGCGTCGAGCGCCGCCCAAGCACCGCGCCTCTGTCCCCGCGACGAGCCGGCCGCCTCCATCGCCTCCCTCCGTCCGCGCTGCGTCCCGACGCGCCTCGTCGCCACGGTCGCCTCGTCGACCGTCCTCCAGCGCGAGCACCAGCCTGCAGCGCCCGACGCCCCGTGCTGCTCCCTCCTCGTGGCCGCAAGCCGCGGCTTCCCCCCTCCGAAGTCCAATCCAGCATCGGTGCTGCCAGCGAGCAGTTCCCCGCGAGGGCCGTCCCGAGCTCGACGCATCCATCTCCAGCAGCGCCTGCTACCTCCTTCCATCGTCTCCTACGCAAGACCCCGAGGCCTGCTGCCTCCTCGTCGCCGGCTGGTTCCCCTGCCTCGCAGTGCTGCCACTGTTGTTTTTTTTTGTGTGTGTTGCTTGTTGTGCTGTGGAGTTTGACAGGAGACCCGTGTACAAGGCCGAACCCCCAAGTACCACGACGATGAAACAACAAGTACCCCTCCGGATATGAACATCTACGAACGAGCTCCATGTACAACTACGTGAACGAGTACAAGGCGACCCGACCAAGTACCCCTTCGGATGTGTCAAGTTCGACGTCGCCGTGTACCCCTACCGTCGCCGAGACCCTCAAGTACCTCTACGAACGAACGACTACTCAGATCATGTACAACTACCGTCGCTCGACGACCCGAACGACTACCGTCGCCGTGTACCACTACCGTCGCCCGGAAACGAGGAATTCGCCAAGTACCACGACACGATGACGTGAACCACTACTTCCTCTACGACTCACGAGAACGGCTACTTCCTCTACTTCCACTACGTCCCTCGACGATCCCGAACCGCCCCGAAACGCACGCTTCGAAGGTATAACCCCGAGACGTGACCCGTGAGATGTTTGTTGTGTTGTATGTAATGTTTCCCGTGTGTGCTTCGTGCCCGTTCCACCTCTTTGTCATGTTCCTTGGTTGCCTCGTCACCGACTCGTGGGAACCCGGTAACGGGATCTTTCCACCTTTCATCTCGTTTGACTCGCTCACGTCGCGTCTATCTTTTGCACCGGACTCTCAACGAGAAACCGGAACCGAGATGTTGCGTTGCATCATTTTCGGATCGTTGCCGTGGCACCCTTTCTTCCACCACGGTGACAAATGCTTCATATCTCTTTTAGTCAACCTTTTAATAAAACTTGCATAAACTTGATCATGTCATCCGCATCATGATAACAACATGAGAATGTTTAATTGTTGTTTGTTTATAATTATTAAACATGCTTATGGGGATTTTCCGGATATGTTGTTGTTATTCTCCGGCCTCATTTAAAATGCCTAGTTAGTGTAGTTTTATTATGCTTCACCTCTTGCCATGTTAACCAACATTTAACCTTGTCTTGTAAATAACGAGAGTCAACTAAATAATAAAATGTGGTGTTTCGTCAATATGCAACTCGTTGCATATTGATCTCCACTTAACTTGTAGTATTTGTTTGTGCACTTTGCCATGCCATGCATATTTAAACCGGACATGCATCATACTTGTTTGTGCATCGTATGCCATGTTTATGATTGTGTGTTTACCGTGTTGTTTGTTTTCTTTCCGGTTGCTTCTCTTGTTAGCTTCGGTTTCGTTCCGGAGTTGTGAGGTTTCTCTCGTCTGTGTTGCTCCGTCTACCATTACTATCTTTGCCTATTGCTAGAAGTCACGATCTATAGTTTTGCCTCGATGCCCATGTTCTTCTTGTCAGCCTCCTACTTGTAACCAATTGCCATGTTTAACCAACCTACCTATGCAAACCGTTGCTTGGCTAAGTACGCTTCGCTCAGCCCCTCTTATAGCATTGCTAGTTGCAGGTGAAGACCGAAGATGCTTGCTTCATGTTGAAGTTTGGTTGGGTTATATCACACTATATAAATGCTTAAAATGAAATCATCTATATACTGGCAGGGTGGAAGGCTAAGCCTTTTGCTTGGTGTTTTGTTCCACTCATGCCGTTAGGAACCGTATAAACCGGTGTTATGTTCCTTGATTATGCGTTCCTAACACGGTTGGGGTGTATGGGACCCCCTTGATAAACCGCTAAGTGCTAAGTCTTTTCCAGCAAGTCCCAACATTTGGTACTATTTGCCTCATAATAACAACTTAATTAATTAATTAAACTTGCATAGGGGGTCGCTCCCTCGAGGATTCTTAATTCTACATAGCAGGGGGGGCCAGTGCTGATGGTGTTGGTCCCAAACGGGGAGTCTGCGGGAACCACCACGGGGAAACTCGAGGATTGGGTCCTGTAGAATCGCCCATCCGGTCGTGGCCTGAGACGAGATACGCGCGGCTACTATCAGGGTGTCGGCACGCCGGGAGGATTTGCTGGATTAGCCTTACCTTAGTTCGGTTTAACTTGAGCACGGGATTCCGAGGATACTCGGGTCTTCCCACCTATGGAGTTGCGACTCCGCGGATCGTGGGCTTGTAGTGGGTCAAGTTGGAACACCCCTGCAGGGTTTGAACTTTCGAAAGCCGTGCCCGCGGTTATGTGGCAGATGGGAGCTTGTTAATTCCGGTTGTAGATAACTTGACACAATGTTTCTAATACACTACCAGCGTGTGTACCGTGACTGTCAATTTCTGAATAGGGATTCGGGAGTTGAACACGGTGGGGTTATGTTTGACCGGCCTTAGCTAGGATCACTTCGTGATCATCTCTCGACCGAGGCACTTCTCTTCTCGCTCTCTTTTACGTAAGTTAGTGCTAGTTGCTGCTGCACACTCTTGTTGTTCCTTCACCTCTCGTTCTTTCTTCAGCCTTGTTCTCACCCAAGGCTTAAATAGTCTTGTTACCCGGGAACGGGATTGCTGAGTCCTCTGTGGCTCACAGTTACTTCACCACACCAGTTGCAGGTCCAGCCGAGTTAGATGCAGAAGTTGGTTCAGTACTTCACCGGGAGCTCGATGCAGAGTTTGGCTGTTTGCTAGTGACGTTTCGATGTTCAGTAGTGGTTTCTACTAGGATTCGATCCTGACCTGTGGCTTTATGTTGTTTTGGTATCTTTCTTTTGGATCTTCACCCGTAGTCGGGTTGTGATGTTCTGAATGATGTATTGCTTATGTATTGTATTGTGTGAACTGGCGAGTGTAAGCCAACTATCTTCTTTTGCAATTTAATCCCTCTTTTACATGAGTCGTGCAAAGATACCAAACTTGAGATCATTCTAGGATGGGCTTATACCTTTAAGTCGTGCCTCGACACGTAGGAGGTATAGTCCCATCCTGGGCATTACACGAGGAGAGGATTGCCGCACTCTCGTTGGCGAGGGAGAAAGACGCCCATACCCACTCGGAGCTGCAAGTCCGCCTCTCTGACAAGGGTCAGGAGCTTACCGCCGCCAAGGACTCCATTGCGGACTTGGAGCTGAAGCTGTCCACCCTCACGGAATCGCTTGACGGGGCCCGGAACAGGGAGACGAAGCTGAAGGAAGATCTCCGGGCTGAGAGGGCACTGCTGGAGAGCGCCGCCCAAACGCAGAACCACTTCAGGCAGACGGTGGAGCAGTGGACCGAGGAACTCGTTGCCTCCGCCGCCAACATCGACAAGGAGATGGTGGCGCTGGGGACGGAGCACCTCGTGTACTCCCCCGACGAGAACCTCCCCCACAGCGCCAAACTGATCCTGTTTTTCAAAGGAGTGGCGCCGGCCCTCGCGCAGCTACGGGAAAAGCTCCCCACACAGCTGGCGAACGAGGCGCGCAGGCTCTGCACGGGTACTGTGGAGCGCGTGTTGACGAAGATCGTCTATCGCAACCCCGGGATCAACCTTGAGAACGTTCTCCGGACCCTGCTGCCCGACGCTGACCAGGAGGCGTTGAAGGCTCGAGTTGCCCACATCGTGGCCAAGGTGGGGAAGATCAGGAGAGTCGACGGCGACCGTGTAGACTAGGCTGTCTTCTTTCTGCTTCCCTTGTCGCTGTCAATCAAGTTATGGGCAGTAGTTTATTAGAACAGCGACAAGTCATCTTGTAATATAACTTTGTTTTGGGTAGTTGATGCAGTGTTATTTCCTTTACTCAACCTCTTTACTTTGTATGCTTTTACCCTACGCCCTTAAGGAACTTGCCGGCGAAGAGACCTTGCCGCGAGCGCTGAGTGCGGAACTTCAGCAGCCTGCCGGCAATGCTCCCGCCGGCAAGAAACCTCGCCGCAGCTAGTCGCAACACACTTAGGTTGTTGAGCGAACTCGAAAACGAAGTAAGGGCGCGACACTTGTCTCAGCTCTCTTAAGCCGTTGAGCGTGCTCGAAACAAAGTAAGGGTGCGGCTAGCCACGGGTAGGTTCCTTCGCGCACAGGTTTTCCATACAAAGTGTGGTCGTTCAAGGAAGATATCTAAGAATTTTAAAAATTTGAATGCTCAAACTTTGGCAACTTAGCTTTTGTGTGTTGTTTGCTTCCCGGCAAGGCGAGGCTTTCTTGAACGGCCCTTGGTCCATACCACTGTCTCCTTCCCCCCCGGCAAACTTGTGCACGAGGAAAGCTTCTCCTGCTTGATGGAAAAGAAAAGGGAGGAAACACAGACATGGAGCTTTGCGGCTTGCTATTGCTTACCGTAGGTTTGTGCTGCACAAAGTGTCAGATAGCACATGCAAAGAAATATGAAAGCATGAAACTACAAACTGTGCAAGGCACAAAAGCTTTACTGATGCACGGGATCTGCGCCCGACTTTGTACAAAGGTTTACATGCAACAGCGGCAAGACTTGTACAAAAGGTGGTTGCCGGAGCGGATCACGGCCACCGCGCCTCATGGGTGAAACTTGCGAAGATGCTCAATGTTCCAGGAGTTGCTCACCGGTAAGCCTTCTTCGGTCTCAAGGCGGACAGCGCCGGGCCTTGTGACTTGTCTCACCCGATAAGGGCCTTCCCACTTCGGCGTCAACTTGTTGGAATTCTTGGCGGACTGAACACGCCGAAGAACAAGGTCGCCTTCCTCGAGACTTCTGGCCTTGACTTTGCGGCTATGGTAGCGGCGCAAAGCTTGCTGGTATCGAGCAGCTCGTACAGCAGCCTGAAGACGGTTCTCCTCGAGGAGCATTGCATCATCTCGCCGCAGCTGCTCTTGCTTGAGCTCATCGTGAGCGAGTACTCGAGGAGACCCGTATACGAGTTCCGTGGGGAGAACTGCCTCTGCTCCATAGACAAGAGCAAAGGGTGTCTGTCCGGTGGCTCGATTTGGTGTCGTCCTGATCGACCAAAGAGCCGCCGGCAACTCCTCAATCCAGTTTCTTCCGCATTTGTGGAGCCTGTCGAAAGTTCTTGTCTTGAGTCCGCGCATCACTTCAGTGTTTGCCCTCTCCGCTTGACCATTGCTCCTCGGGTGAGCAACAGAAGCGAAACAGACCTTGGCGCCAAGGTCTTGGACATATTGCATGAAGGTGCGACTTGTGAACTGTGTGCCGTTGTCGGTGATGATCCTGTTAGGGATTCCGAAGCGGCAAACAATTGACCTGAAGAACTTGACTGCTGACTGTGCGGTCACCTTTCTCACTGGTTCCACTTCCGGCCACTTTGTGAACTTGTCGATAGCGACGTACAAGTACTCAAAGCCCCCGACTGCGCGGGGAAAGGGGCCGAGGATGTCGAGCCCCCAGACCGAAAATGGCCAGGACAAAGGGATCGTCTGGAGAGCTTGAGCTGGCTGATGTATTTGCTTGGCATGGAACTGGCACGCTTCACACTTGGTTACTTGTGCAGTTGCATCTTGGAGGGCTTCTGGCCAAAAGAAACCTTGCCGGAACGCCTTGCCGGCAAGTGCTCTGGCACCAATGTGGTGGCCACATATGCCTCCATGTATCTCCGCCAACTGCTTCTGTCCGTCTTCCCGGGAAATGCACTTCAATCTGACACCATTGAGTCTTCTTCTGTACAGTTCATTGCCGACGAACTGGTACATACTTGACTGCCTGGTTATTCTCTCTATCTCTTCTGGTTCTTCGGGAAGTTCTCCAGTTTGAAGGAAACGGATAATTTGCTGTGCCCAGGTTGGAGCTTGAGGCTCAACAACAAGGACTAAAGGCATTATTGCTGCTACGGGAACGTCAGCTTCTACGGCAAGAACCTGCGGGTCTGCCGGAGCTGGACGTTCCCCAGCAAGCCTGCCGGGGCAAGACTTGTCGGGAACGCCTGCTTCAACTGTACGAACCCTAGAGTTCGCAGGAGTAGACTGTTCCTCAGCAACTCGGTCGTTGATCTTGGGGACCTTGGCGGTGGCTTCAGGAAGATCCGCCGACAAGTAGTCGCCGGAAACCAACTTTCTCTTCTTGCTTTGCCCACTTGATGGTGTAACGGATGGTTGAGTTAGCTTGAGCATGAAGGTCCCTGGTTCCACAGGTAGCTTCAATGCAGCACACTTTGACAGGCCGTCTGCGATGTCATTTTGAGCCCTCGGAACGTGCTCCATCCGTAGGCCTTCAAAGTGTTCTTCAAGCTTTCTCACTTCGTCGACGTAAGCTTCCATCAATGGGTTCTTGTAACTCTTGTTCACTTGTCGGACAACCAACTGCGAATCTCCCCGCACAATCAGCTTCTTGATCCCAAGTTCTGCTGCAATTCTGAGGCCGGCAAGCAAACCTTCATACTCTGCAGTATTGTTTGTTGCTTGCTCCTTGGGAAAGTGCATTTGGACAACGTACTTGAGGTGCTCCCCGGTGGGTGCGACAAGTAACACACCAGCACCAGCCCCTTGTAGCGAGAAGGCACCATCGAAGCACATTATCCATTCTTTGCTTGCTTCTTTGGCGGGGATGCTTGTCTCTGGAACTTCTTCGTCTGGCGTTGGTGTCCATTCTGCTATGAATTCTGCCAATGCTCTGCTCTGTATAGTTGAAGTACTTCCAAACTTGAGACCAAAGCTTGACAGCTCCAGTGCCCACTCGACGATCCTGCCTGTCGCTTCCGGATTTTGCAATATCCTTTTCAACGGAAAGCGAGTGACCACTGTTATCTCGTGTGCTTGGAAGTAATGGCGCAGCTTTCTCGAGGCCATGAGGAGGCCGAAAAGCAGCTTCTGCACCCCATCTTCTTTCGCACTTCTTCTTTTATCTGCGCTGACTCATCCTTGTCGGGGCCAGAGCTTGTCGGGGAAGCCCCCTGCTTGTCGCTGGATGTGCTTGCCGGGGCTGTGGGTTCCTCATCTGCCTCCCTTTCCGCTACCAACGCAGCACTAACCACTTGATTGGTTGCTGCTAAGTACAGCAGCAACTTCTCTTGCGGCTTAGGTGCGACAAGTATTGGATTGGAGGACAGGTATCCTTTCAAATCTTGCAGCGCTGCCTCCGCTTCCGGAGTCCATTTCATTGGACCTGCCTTCTTCAAAATTTTGAAAAACGGCAGGGCGCGTTCTGCAGACTTAGAAATGAACCTGCTGAGGGCAGCCACACAACCAGCAAGCCTCTGTACATCCTTGACGCGCTTCGGGGCTTCGATCTGCTCGATGGCTTTGATCTTGTCGGGATTAGCTTCAATCCCCCTGTGGGACACAAAGAACCCGAGAAGCTTGCCAGATGGGACTCCAAAGACGCACTTCTCGGGGTTGAGCTTGAGTTGTATCTTGAGCAGATTTGCAAAAGTCTCGTCCAGATCTTGAATCAGGGTATCTTTGTCCTTGCTCTTGACCACTATATCATCCATGTAAGCTTCTACATTCCTGTGTATCTGTGGCTCAAAAGCAGTGCGGACCACCCTTGCAAACGTTGAACCCGCATTCTTCAATCCAAAGGGCATGCGTATGAAGCAATAGGTGCCACATGGAGTAATGAATGCGGTCTTCTCTTCATCTTCCTCAGCCATGAATATCTGGTGGTACCCGGAGTATGCATCAAGAAATGAAAGCAACTCACATCCAGCCGTGGAGTCAACGATTTGGTCAATGCGCGGCAAGGGAAATGGATCCTTGGGACAAGCTTTATTCACATCAGTGAAGTCTATACAAAGTCTCCACTTCCCATTAGCTTTGCGCACGACAACTGGATTGGCCAGCCACGTGGGATGAAGAACACCTCTAACAAGGCCTGCTGCTTCCAACTTCTTGATCTCTTCGGCTATAAACTCTTGGCGCTCCACCGCTTGCTTCCTGACCTTCTGCTTGACGGGCCGTGCATGAGGATAAACAGCAAGCTTATGCTCAATCAATTTCCTGGGAACACCGGGGATGTCAGACGGTTGCCATGCAAACACGTCTACATTCGCCCACAGGAAAGCAACGAGCGCGCTTTCCTATTTAGGATCGAGCGTAGCACTGATGGTGAAAGTACCACTAGTGCCGTCCTCCTTGGCGGACACCTTCTTGGTTGCCGGTGGAGCTGCCATTCCCTTCTTGCACTTGCCGGTGGAGCTCGATGGTGCGTCCTCGACGGCAGCGCAGCACTCTGAAGAGGCACGTTTGCCGGAGTGGGCCCGAGAGCTCTTGCCGGACTTGGTCTTGTTCTTCCCCCCGGGAGCTTCAGCGGCAAGTGTTTTGCTGTCTGTGGCGGCTGCTTCGTCCCGGTAGATCTTGTCGGCACAAATAAGTGCATCCTTCTTGTCGCCGGGGACAGAGATGACGCTTATCGGCCCTGGCATCTTGAGCATGTTGTAGCCGTAGTGAGAGGCTGCCATGAACTTGGCGAGCGCTGGACGGCCAAGTATCCCATTGTATGGCAATGGGATATCGGCAACGTCGAATGTGATCTACTCAGTTCTGAAGTTTAGCTCTCCGCCAAAGGTTACTGGCAATGTGATCATCCCCTTCGGCTTGCTCCTTCCCGGGTTGATCCCTTGGAAAGTGCCGGTCTCTTCGAGCTCGCTGTCGGGGATCTGCAGCTTCCGGACCACAGCGGAGGAGATCAGGTTCAGGCCGGCCCCGCCGTCAACCAACATCTTGGTGACCTTGAGGTTGCGGATGGTTGGCGAAACCAACATCGGCAAGCACCCGACCGCAGTTGTGCGGTCAGGGTGGTCCTCAAGGTCGAAGATGATGGGCGTGCTGGACCACTTCAGTAGCCTGCGTGACTCGACGGGTGGCTCTGCTGCATTTACTTCCCGCACCCATTGCTTGAGTTGGCGGTGGGAAGTATGCAGAGAGGCACCTCCGTCGACGCACAGAACTTCTGTGGCCTTCTGGAACTCCTGCTCGCTGTTGTCTCCGTCGTCCATGTCTTCGTCGTCGTCTTCGTCTTCGTCCTTGTCGCGGCCGCGGGGAGGTCTATCTCCTTGCCGCTGCTTGGCCTTGCCGGGGCGTCCTCCCCGGCCATTGAATGGCCGCTTCTTGCCGGACTATCCTCCACCTCCCTGGGCCTTCTCCTTGTCGCGTCGCTCGTACTCAGCCTTCTGCTGCTCGACGAGGTACTCGACCCTCTTGCAGTTCTGGAGATCGTGGCCCTTGGTGCGGTGGATCTTGCAGTACTGCTTGTCGGAGCCGTCCTGCTTGTCGGTGGTGGCTACAGTGGCAGCCTCCTTGCCGAAGCCACCAGCCTGAGCCTTCTTGGCGTCAGCCTCCTTGCCGGACTGCTCGACAACCAGTACTTCCTTTTTCTTCTTCTTCCTGTTGTTCCGCCGCCGGTTTTTCCTTGCCGGGGCGGCATCCTCACTGTCCGTTCCTCCTGCTCCAGTATCTTCTCCGGGGAGTCTCCTCCCCTCTTCAGCCCGTGCGCACTTGTCTGCCAGGGCATAAAGCTCACTGACATCTCGTATCTTGCACATCGCCATCTCCTCCCTCATCCTGCGGTTACGCACGTTCTGGTGGAACGCGCTGATAACCGCGGCAGGGTGGACGTCCGGGATGTTGTGCTGGACGCGGCTGAATCTCTGGATGTATTTCCGCAGGGACTCTCCTTCCTTCTGGGCAAGAATGTGGAGATCACTTTCCTGGCCATGGGGCTTGTGGCCGCCCGTAAAGGCGCCGACAAACTGGTGGCACAGGTCTGCCCAAGAAGAGATGGAGTTCTCCGGCAAGTGCATGAGCCAAGATCTGACATTGGGCTTGAGCACAAGCGGGAAGTAGTTTGCTAGTATCTTCTCGTCGCGTCCCCCGGCAGCCTGCACCGCGATGGTGTAGATGCTGAGGAACTCCGAGGGATGGGTCTTGCCGTCGTACTTCTCGGGTACGTCGGGCTTAAAGTTCTTCATGCTGGGCCACTGGACTTGCCGCAGCTCACGGGTGAACGCAGGGCAACCTGCCGCGTACGGCAAGTCGCTCGGTTCACCGGGCGCGTGCATGTCGACATCGGTCCCAGCGCGCTGGTCGGACCGTCGTCGCGCTTCTCTTCGACGCTCGATACGAGTCCGAGCGTCTTCTTGTCGCCTGTCATCGAGGACTTGCCATTGATCGCGGCGAGCTCGTGGATCCGACGACGCCATGGAGTCGTCATCGATGTTGATCCGACGAGTCGGCAATTTCTGCTTCCGCAGCGGGGAGTGCACGGTAGTAGCACCCCCGGCGGTCTTGTCCCCATCAGCCCGCGCCTGGCTGACTTGGCGCGGCCGCGATGTCGCCGGCTGCTGCGGCGTGTCGTTGTTGGCGAAGGCGATGAGGCTTTGGATGGTGGCCCTCCAGTCTTCGGCCTTGTCCGCCGCTGGAGGGAAGTCGAGGAGTAGCTGAGCTCTAGCTAGAGCTTCTGCTGGAGTGGAGGGGAGCGATGGTGAGCGGTGCGAGGAGCGAGATATGCTCGGACTTCTAACCGCGTTAGAAGGAGCAGGTTCTCGCCCCGGCGACCGCGCCTTGCTCGTGCCAGCGCGTTGGCCTTGAGCATCCCGCGACCCGCCAGCTTGGCTTCGTCCCAGCAACCGTATGGTACCTTGGGTACCACGTCGCTGTTGGGGAACGTTGCATGGGAAACAAAAAATTTTCCTACGTTCACCAAGATCAATCTAGGAGATGCATCTACGAGAGGAGAGTTGGATCCGCATACCCTTGTAGATCGCTAAGCGGAAGCGTTAAGAACGCGGTTGATGGAGTCGTACTCGCCGCGATTCAGATCGCCGAAGATCCTAGCACCGAAGCAACGGTGCCTCCGCGTTCTTCACACATACGGCTCGGGGACGTCTCCTCCTTCTTGATCCAGCAAGGGGTGGAGGAGAGGTTGATGGAGAGACCGGCAGCACGACGGCGTGGTGGTGATGGTGGTGGAGGATTCCAGCAGGGCTTCGCCAAGCACCGCGGGAAGACGAAGATGTTATGGGAGAGGGAGGGCAGCACCGAGGCACAAACGTGTGTGGCTGCCCTCCCTCTGCCTCTCTTTATATAGGGGGAGTAGAGGGGAGGGGGCACCCTAGGGTTACCCCCTAGGGGCGGCGGCCAAGGGGAGATGGGAGGGGGCGGCGCCCTAGGGTTAGGGTTCCCCCCCCCAAGTGCCTTGCCCCCCAAGGCTAGGGGGGTGCGGCAGCCCTAGGGGGGCCAGCCCCCTTGGCGCACAAGGAGAGGGCCCAGGGGGGGGCGCACAGCCCTATGAGGGCTGTTGTGTCCCCCTTTGTGGCCCAATAGGCCCGAAACCCCTTCCGGGACCCCCAAAACCCCTTTCGGTCATCCGCCGATTTCCCGATGCTCTCCGGAACACTTCCGGACTCCGAAACCTTTCATCCTATATATCAATCTTCGTCCCCGGACCATTCCGGAGACCCTCGTCACGTCCGGGATCTCATCCGGGACTCCGAACAACCTTCGGTAACCATGCACTGTTCTCACTAACAACCCTAGCGTCACCGAACCTTAAGTGTGTAGACCCTGCGGGTTCGGAAACCATGTAGACATGACCGAGACACTCCCAGGTCAATAACCAATAGCGGGATCTGGATACCCATATTGGTTCCCACATGTTCCTCGATGATCTCATCGGATGAACCACGATGTCAAGGATTCAGGCAATCCCGTATACAGTTCCCTTTGTCTCGTCGGTATGTTACTTGCCCGAGATTCGATCGTCGGTATCTCTATACCTAGTTCAATCTCGTTACCGGCAAGTCTCTTTACTCGTTACCGTAATACATAATCCCGTGACCAACCACTTAGTCACTTTGAGCTCATTGAGATGACGTATTACCGAGTGGGCCCGGAGATACCTCTCCGTCACACGGAGTGACAAATCCCAGTCTCGATCCATGTCAACTCAACAGACACCCTCGGAGATACCTGTAGAGTACCTTTATAGTCACCCAGTTACGTTGTGACGTTTGGTACACACAAAGCACTCCTACGGTGTCAGTGAGTTACATGATCTCATGGTCATAGGAACTTATACTTGACATGCAGAAAACTATAGCGATAGCTGACACGATCAAAAGCTATGTTTAACGTTTGGGTCTCGTCCATCACATCATTCTCCTAATGATGTGATCCCGTTATCAAATGACAACTCATGTCTATGACCTGGAAACCGCGGTCATCTTTGATCAACGAGCTAGTCCTGTAGAGGCTCACTAGGGACACAAAGTCTGTCTATTCATCCACACGTGTATTTGAGTTTCCAATCAATACAGTTATAGCATGGATAATAAACGATTATCATGAACAAGGAAATATAATAATAACTCTTTTATTATTGCCTCTAGGGCATATTTCCAACAGTCTCCCACTTGCACTAGAGTCAATAATCTAGCATTACAAGGTAATGAATCTAACACCCATAGAGTCTTGGTGTTGATCATGCTTAGCCCGTGGAAGAGGCTTAGTCAACGGATCTGCAACATTCAAATCCGTGTGTACTTTGCAAATGCTTATGTCCTCCTCCTTGACTGAATCGCGGATGGAATTGAAGCGTCGCTTTATGTGTCTGGTCCTCTTGTGAAACCTTGGTTCCTTGGCTAGAGCAATGGCACCAGTGTTGTCACAGAACAGAGTCATTGGGTTTAGTGCACTAGGCACAACTCCAAGATCTGTTATGTACTCCTTCATCCAGACACCTTCCTTCGCCGCCTCCGAGGCAGCTATGTACTCCGCTTCGCATGTAGAATCAGCTACCACGCTCTGCTTGGAACTGCACCAGCTTACCGCTCCCCCGTTGAGAATATATACGTATCCGGTTTGTGACTTAGAGTCATCCGGATCAGTGTCAAAGCTTGCATCGACGTAACCCTTTACGACGAGCTCTTGATCACCTCCATAAACGAGAAACATTTCCTTAGTCCTTTTCAGGTACTTTAGGATATTCTTGACCGCTGTCCAGTGATCCATACCAGGATTACTTTGAAACCTTCCGGCCATACTTATGGCAAGGCTGACATCTGGTCTTGTGCACAGCATTGCATACATGATAGAGCCTATGGCTGAAGCATAGGGGACGACACTCATCTTTTCTCTATCTTCCGCAGTCACTGGGCATTGAGTCTTACTCAACTTTGTACCTTGCAATACCGGCAAGAACCCCTTCTTGGATTGATCCATTTTGAACTTCTTCAAAACTTTATCAAGGTATGTACTTTGTGAAAGTCCTATCAAGCGTCTTGATCTATCTCTATAGATCTTGATGCCCAATATGAAAGCAGCTTCACCGAGATCCTTCATTGAAAAACTCTTGTTCAAATACCCTTTCACGCTATCCAAAAATTCTATATTGTTTCCAATCAGCAATATGTCATCCACATATAATATTAGAAACGCTATAGAGCTCCCACTCACTTTCTTGTAAATACAAGCTTCATTGTAAACTTGTACAAACCCAAACGCTTTGATCACCTCATCAAAGCGAAGATTCCAACTCCGAGATGCTTGCACCAGCCCATAAATGGAACGCTGGAGCTTGCATACTTTGTCAGCATTCTCTGGATCGACAAAACCTTCCGGTTGCATCATATACAACTCTTCCTTAAGAAAACCGTTAAGGAACGCTGTTTTGACATCCATCTGCCAAATTTCATAATCGAAATATGCAGCTATCGCTAACATGATTCGGACGGATTTAAGCATCGCTACGGGTGAGAAAGTCTCATCGTAGTCAATTCCTTGAACTTGTGAAAAACCCTTTGCCACAAGTCGAGCTTTATACACGGTGACATTTCCGTCAGCGTCCGTCTTCCTCTTAAAAATCCATTTATTCTGAATGGCCTTCCGCCCTTCAGGTAATACTTCCAAAGTCCATACTTTGTTTTCATACATGGATCCCATCTCGGATTTCATGGCCTCTAACCATTTGTCGGAATCCGGGCCCACCATCGCTTCTCCATAGCTCGTAGGTTCACCGTTGTCTAATAACATGACCTCCAAGACAGGGTTACCATACCACTCAGGTGCAGTGCGTACCCTTGTCGACCTACGAGGTTCGGTAGTAACTTGATCAGAAGCTTCTTGATCATCATCATTGGCTTCCTCTTCAACCTCTGCAGGCTCCACCAAAACATCTTTCTGTGCTGCGCTACTCTCTGGTTGAAGCAGTGGTTCAATAACCTCATCAAGTTCTACCTTCCTCCCACTCAATTCTTTCGAGAGAAACTCTTTCTCGAGAAAGGACCCGTTCTTAGCGACAAACACTTTGCCTTCGGATCTGAGATAGAAGGTGTACCCAACCGTCTCTTTTGGGTATCCTATGAAGACACATTTGTCCGCTTTGGGTTCGAGCTTTTCTGGCTGAAGCCTTTTGACGTAAGCATCGCAACCCCAAACTTTGAGAAAAGACAACTTCGGTTTCTTACCAAACCATAGTTCATACGGTGTTGTCTCAACGGACTTGGATGGAGCCCTATTTAAAGTGAATGCAGCTGTCTCTAACGCATATCCCCAGAACGATAGTGGCAAATCGGCAAGAGACATCATAGAACGTACCATATCTAATAGGGTTCGATTACGACGTTCGGACACACCATTACGCTGTGGTGTTCCAGGTGGCGTCAACTGTGAAACAATTCCACATTTTCTTAAGTGGTCGCCAAACTCATAACTCAGATATTCTCCCCCTCGATCAGATCGTAGGAACTTGATCTTCTTGTTACGATGATTTTCAACTTCACTCTGAAATTGTTTGAACTTTTCAAAAGTTTCAGACTTATGCTTCATCAAGTAAATATACCCATATCTACTTAAGTCGTCAGTGAAGGTGAGAAAATAACGATATCCACCGCGCGCCATTACACTCATCGGACCACACACATCAGTATGTATGATTTCCAATAAGTCACTTGCCCGTTCCATTGTCCCTGAAAACGGGGTCCTTGTCATCTTGCCCATGAGGCACGGCTCGCATGTGTCAAGTGATTCAAAATCAAGAGACTCCAAAAGTCCATCAGCATGGAGCTTCCTCATGCGTTTCACGCCGATATGACCCAGACGGCAGTGCCACAAGAAAGTGGTATTATCATTATCAACTCTACATCTTTTGGCATCAATGTTATGAACATGTGTATCATCACTATCGAGATTCAATAAGAATAAACCCCTCACTTCGGGTGCATGACCATAAAAGATATTACCCATATAAATAGAACAACCTTTATTCTCTGATTTAAATGAGTAACCGTCTCGCAATAAACAAGATCCAGATATAATGTTCATGCTTAACGCAGGCACTAAATAACAATTATTCAGGTTCATAACTAATCCCGATGGTAATCGAAGAGCGAGCGTGCCGACGGCGATCACATCAACCTTGGAACCATTTCCCACGCGCATCGTCACTTCGTCCTTCGCCAGCCTCCGTTTATTCCGCAGTTCCTGTTTAGAGTTGCAAATGTGAGCAACCGAACCGGTATCAAATACCCAGGCACTACAACGAGAGTTGGTAAGGTACACATCAATAACATGTATATCACATATACCTTTGTTGTTGTTGTTGGCCCCCTTCTTGTCTGCCAGATACTTGGGGCAGTTCCGCTTCCAGTGGCCATTCCCCTTGCAATAGAAACACTCAGTCTCTGGCTTAGGCCCAGCCTTGGGTTTCTTCACTGGATGAGCAACTGCCTTGCCACCCTTTTTAGAGTTACCCTTCTTGCCCTTGCCATTCTTCTTGAAACTGGTGGTTTTATTGACCATCAACACTTGATACTCCTTCTGGATGTCTGCCTCAGCGACCTTCAGCATCGAAAACAGCTCGGCGATGGTTTTGTTCATCCCTTGCATGTTATACTGCTGCACGAAGCTCTTGTAGCTTGGCGGGAGTGACTGGAGAATTCTGTCAATGATAGCCTCATCCGGGAACACAAGTCCCAGATCAGCTATGCGGGTATAGTACCCAGACATCTTCAGTAAGTGCTCACTGACAGACGAATTCTCCTCCATCTTGCAGGCAAAGAATTTATCGGTGGTCTCATACCTCTCGATCTTAGCATTCTTTTCAAAGATGAACTTCAACTCCTGGTACATCTCATATGCCCCATGACGTTCAAAACATACAACATGGCACACTGCACTATTGAGTAGTCATCCGAACGCGACTGCCAGGCGTTCAAAACGTCTGCAGAGGCTGTAGGAGCGGGGGGGTCACCTAGCGGTGCATTTAGGACATAAACTTTTTGGGCAGCTGTGAGGATGATCCTCAGATTGCGGAGCCAGTCCACAAAGTTGCTCCCATCATCTTTCAGTTTAGCTTTCTCTAGGAACGCATTAAAATTCAGGGGAGCTACTGCGCGAGCCATCTACAACAAAAGATTTGCAAAAACATTTTAGACTATTGTTCATGATAAGTGAGTTATTACCTAATCAAATTATTTATAACTCCCACTCAAATTGACATCCCTCTGGTCATTAGAGCGTGACATGATCCAGATCCACCAACCCAAGTCCGATCATCACGTGAGATGAGGTGGTGTCAATGGTGAACATCTACATGTTGATCATATCTACTATATGACTCATGCTCGACCTTTCGGTCTTCCGTGTTCCGAGGCCATGTTGTACATGCTAGGCTCGTCAAGTCTAACCCGAGTGTTCTGCATGTGCAAAACTGGCTTGCACCTGTTGTATGCGAACGTAGAGTCTATCACACCCGATCATCACGTGGTGCTTCGAAACGACGAACCTTCGCAACGGCGCACACTCGGGGGGAACACAATTTTTATCTTGAAATTTAGTGAAGGATCACCTTATAATGCTACCATCGTCCTAAGCAAAATAAGATGCATAAAAGGATTAACATCACATGCAAATCATAAGTGACATGATATGGCCATTAACTCGTGCTTTTGATCTCCATCTCCAAAGCACCGGCATGATCTCCATCGTCACCGGCGCCACACCATGATCCCCATCATCATAATCTCCGTCATCGTGTCGCCATCGGGGTTGTCGCGCGCCCACCATGCTCTTACTACTATTGCTACCGTTTAGCGATAAAGTAAAGCATTACAAAGCGCTTAATGATTGACACGCAGGTCATACAAAAATTAAAGACAACCCTATGGCTCCTGCCGGTTGCCGTATACATCGACATGCAAGTCGATATTAACTATTACAACATGATCATCTCATACATCAAATATATCTCATCATGTCATTGGCCATATCATATCACATACATACCCTGCAAAAACAAGTTAGACGTCCTCTAATTTGTTGTTGCATGTTTTACGTGGCTGCTATGGGTATCTAGCAAGAACGCTTCTTACCTACGCAAAGCCACAACGGTGATATTTAAGTTGCTATTTAACCTTCTACAAGGACCGCCTTGTTCTATTCCGATTCAACTAAGATAGGAGAGACAGACACCCGCCAGCCATCTTATGCAACAAAAGTCACATGTCTGTCGATGGAACCGGTCTCATGTACGTGGACATGTAAAGTTGGTCCGGGCCGCTTCATCCCATAATACCGCTGAATCAAGAAAGACTAAGGAGGGCAGCAATTTAAACATCAACGCCCACAAACCCTTTTGTGTTCTACTCGTGAAAGCATCTACGCAAGATCCTAGCTCATGATGCCACTGTTGGGGAACGTTGCATGGGAAACAAAAATTTTTCCTACGTTCACCAAGATCAATCTAGGAGATGCATCTACGAGAGGAGAGTTGGATCCACATACCCTTGTAGATCGCTAAGCGGAAGCGTTAAGAACGCGGTTGATGGAGTCGTACTCGCCGCGATTCAGATCGCCGAAGATCCTAGCACCGAAGCAACGGTGCCTCCGCGTTCTTCACACGTACGGCTCGGGGACGTCTCCTCCTTCTTGATCCAGCAAGGGGTGGAGGAGAGGTTGATGGAGAGACCGGCAGCACGACGGCATGGTGCTGATGGTGGTGGAGGATTCCAGCAGGGCTTCGCCAAGCACCGCGGGAAGACGAAGATGTTATGGGAGAGGGAGGGCAGCACCGAGGCACAAACGTGTGTGGCTGCCCTCCCTCTGCCTCTCTTTATATAGGGGGAGTAGAGGGGAGGGGGCGCCCTAGGGTTACCCCCTAGGGGCGGCGGCCAAGGGGAGATGGGAGGGGGCGGCGCCCTAGGGTTAGGGTTCCCCCCCCCCCCCAAGTGCCTTCCCCCCAAGGCTAGGGGGGTGCGGCAGCCCTAGGGGGGGCCAGCCCCCTTGGCGCACAAGGAGAGGGCCCAGGGGGGGGGCGCACAGCCCTATGAGGGCTGTTGTGTCCCCCTTTGTGGCCCAATAGGCCCGAAACCCCTTCCGGGACCCCCGAAACCCCTTTCGGTCATCCGCCGATTTCCCGATGCTCTCCGGAACACTTCCGGACTCCGAAACCTTTCATCCTATATATCAATCTTCGTCCCCGGACCATTCCGGAGACCCTCGTCACGTCCGGGATCTCATCCGGGACTCCGAACAACCTTCGGTAACCATGCACTGTTCTCACTAACAACCCTAGCGTCACCGAACCTTAAGTGTGTAGACCCTGCGGGTTCGGAAACCATGTAGACATGACCGAGACACTCCCAGGTCAATAACCAATAGCGGGATCTGGATACCCATATTGGTTCCCACATGTTCCTCGATGATCTCATCGGATGAACCACGATGTCAAGGATTCAGGCAATCCCGTATACAGTTCCCTTTGTCTCGTCGGTATGTTACTTGCCCGAGATTCGATCGTCGGTATCTCTATACCTATTTCAATCTCGTTACCGGCAAGTCTCTTTACTCGTTACCGTAATACATAATCCCGTGACCAACTACTTAGTCACTTTGAGCTCATTGAGATGACGTATTACCGAGTGGGCCCGGAGATACCTCTCCGTCACACGGAGTGACAAATCCCAGTCTCGATCCATGTCAACTCAACAGACACCCTCGGAGATACCTGTAGAGTACCTTTATAGTCACCCAGTTACGTTGTGACGTTTGGCACACACAAAGCACTCCTACGGTGTCAGTGAGTTACATGATCTCATGGTCATAGGAACTTATACTTGACATGCAGAAAACTATAGCGATAACTGACACGATCAAAAGCTATGTTTAACGTTTGGGTCTCGTCCATCACATCATTCTCCTAATGACGTGATCCCGTTATCAAATGACAACTCATGTCTATGACCTGGAAACCGTGGTCATCTTTGATCAACGAGCTAGTCCTGTAGAGGCTCACTAGGGACACAAAGTTTGTCTATTCATCCACACATGTATTTGAGTTTCCAATCAATACAGTTATAGCATGGATAATAAACGATTATCATGAACAAGGAAATATAATAATAACTCTTTTATTATTGCCTCTAGGGCATATTTCCAACAGTCGCTGCTGGTCCGGCACCTCCTGAGAGGGGCGTGGTGCGTGCACGGACGCCGAGGTCTTGGAGTTCGCTCGGTCGTCCGTCTTGTCCTTGGACTTGGCGGCGCCGTGAGTTTCCTCGCCGGCGTCCGTCCTTCCGCCAGCGTCTACCCCACCAACCGTTGGTTCTGGTGGTGGTGGGATCGACGCGGACGGGCCTCCTACCTCCGAAGCTTTCTTCTTCGGCGGCATGTCGACGGAGTTATCGGAGTTGATGAAGTTGCTGAAGATTGCGCCCGCGTGAACGCCGGATCAGGTTCGCACAACCTCGAAGCCCCCTACCTGGCGTGCCAAAGATGTTGGGGAAACTGATCGCCCACGAACACCTATGGGACCCGAGCCTCTTTTCGGTACGGCAAGGGAGCGGAGGGAGCACAAAGAGCGGATCGAGGCACGCACGCGAGCAGTTTACCCAGGTTCGGGCCGCACGGATGCGTAAAACCCTACTCCTGCCTTGGTTTGTTATTGAGTTCTTGGCTCGGGAGCAAGAAGATCTACAGTGCTCAGAGCTAGCTACACCGAGCGTGAGAGTGATCGAGTTTCGGAACCTCCGAACCTTCCCTACGTTGCGCATGGGCCTCCTTTTATAGGTCAAAGGGGTCACCGACAGGTGGCAACGAAGGTGAGGGTAAAAGCGTAAAAGTGGTGGTAGTTGTAAGAGCGCATGTACAGTGTATGTACAGTGGTCTATACCTAACTCTGACGGCAGGGGACAAGGGCATTGAATGCCCGTCGCTGTCGCCCCAACCAGTGCAAAAGCGTCCATCCGGGCGTCTCCGTTCGCCATGACGGTGGCCTTGTCATCGTGGCTCACCACCGTGTCCCCCAGGCTGCACAGCCTTCCGCCACGTGCCCCTGGAAGGGCCCCAGGGCGACGCGTGGCCGGATGTGCTGGAGCGCGGGCACACAGTGGAAGCTTGCCGCGGCAAGCGCCTTGCCGCGGTCGCTACCTTGCCGGGTCAGGAAGCTTGTCGCTCCCCGGGCCTTGCCGGGGCGCGCGATGTGCCACGGCAAGTCTTCTGAAATGCTGTTCTTCGGCCTTTCTGGCATGCTCCTCTTGCCAGGGTCTTGTGCTAGAGGGGTGGTCTTGAGCCTGGAGCGGCCTTCCCGGCAAGCTCCTCTTGCCGGGGTCTTGTTTCTTTAAGTTGAATACTTTGTTCTTGAATGGCTCCAAAGGAACTAGAGTGGGCCTTGGCGGGCGCGTGGCAAGCCCTGCCACGGGATGCTGCTACTGCCCGTGCACAAGTCGGGATACTAAGGTACCCCTATCTTAGTACACCGACAATCTGGAACCATGCATGAAGTGAGGTAAGTTGCATATTTTTTTAATATATACTCGTGTACAATGTATATTCAAATGTACCACCTCCATTCCAAAATAATCGTAGCTTTAGGATTTTCAAGAGTAAAGATTTGTGAAGTTTGACAAATCCTGTATTTTCAATTCAAGAGAACCAAAAACATTAATGTTTCTGCTCCCAAATATTGAACGAAGCGCCAAATAGGCCTCTGGTCACCCGAAACCGCGCGAGACTAATGTTTGGCGGTAGGAAATTACTGTCCTGACTCTGGCCCGTGTAGCCTATCGGCCCGATGTCCAAATGTCTAAACCAGGGTCGGTTTGTAACTTCACCAAGACGCCAGTCTCAAGCGCCTCCGAGAAGCATTCATACGCCGTGGGCGCCTAAACACCTATGCGCTCGGCCAAAATCTATCCCGCCCACATTTGGTACACCTGAGATTACTGTCCTACCCCCAACCCGCAATATGTCCGAAATTTTAGATGGGGCAAAGTTTGTAACTTTCCCCAAATTTCAAACAAGCGCGCCCCAAAATGAAACAGTGTTCCCCCTCAGTTCCCCGCCTCCCTCCGTTTCCCCATTCATACTCCGTGGGTGCCAAAACGCCCTCTCCACCAGCCGTGAAACCCCAGCATCCTCCGTCCTGCACCCCATAGCGCCCAATCCACCACCGCCCAACTCCATCATGCCGGAGCCGGTACCCTGACATCGTCGTCCAACACAACCGCAACCGCAACACCCTCAAGGACTTAGCAGCTGAAGCCGAGGTAGAGCTGCCTCCACGACACCGACACCGACGTGCGCCGTACCAGAACCACTCCAACCACGCTGTCCTGCGGCTCACTGCTGCCGCCCCACTGTCGCAACCGTCCACCGCACCGGAGCTGTTCCTGCTACGCCGTCGTTCGCCGCCTTGAATCTGCTTCCCCGCCGCCGACAGATGGCCACCGCACCACACTCAACAACTTGGCCATGGGTTCGTCAAAGGCTGCACCGTCGTCCACAACTTCTCGTTTCCAGCGAACCACAAGAAGATCGTTGGAAAAACAGAAGGAGGACACAGCACTGCCAGCAGAAAGAGGTACTCCTCTTCCCTTAATCGTGCAAACCTGACGTCTCTGCTCACACCGTATTCATCCCATGAAAGAAACTAGTTGAGCGCTTCTTACTTCATATTCCTCGTGATACTAAATGCACAAGGTTTCCTCCCTTTACTATTTCACCTTTGCTAGAGGTCAGTAGCCCGCCTGGATTTCAATTCAAGGCCACTCAAACCACAATTAAAAGAAGCAGCACCCGCTTAGGTGCGTGGAGCACCTAGTCCGCCTGTTCGCCGGGGAAGCGGCGCATCGGTGTCGATCATAGGGGTGTGGGGCGCAGGAGCTGCTTGCGCCCGATCTGGAGGTCGGCGGGGCTTGAATGGATTGCTGGGGGGGGCAAGCACGGTGGTGCGGTGAGGTCGAGGGGAGGGCGCAGGCAGGGGACTGGGCCGGTGGTCGCTGCCGTTTCGAGGAAGATTGTCAACACTGATTGGCTGGAGGTAGATGAAGGCGATCTGCCCGTTCTTTGTACATCAGACGGTGCAGAAAAAATGGACTGACCTATTTGTTTTTATTCGAATGTTATTTTCATAGAATCCTGTAGTAATTTAGTGTGCCATGCATGTTGTAGAGCTATCATATGTCTCCCGTCATTTATTTATCACCGACCTGCTAACTGCTACCTTTACACTATACTAATTGTGCACACACTTCACCCATACTCACACTATTATTTTTCATGCATGGGTATTTCAGACTCTGATGCAGTGTTGATGAATGTTGAAAAGAAAAGACAGAAGTCGCTCCAGTGTAATTTGAAGATAAGCACTATGCGTTACAGCGCTCTAAAGGATGTAGTGTCAGCAGTTGGAGACAGTAAACGTAGCTCTGCAGTTGATGATCTCAATTGCCACACACAACCATCCCAGGTGCTTGCTTTAACTTCGCGTTGTCAAATGTGGTTGCATGTTGCATATCGTGTCTAGCTTGTATTGCTTCCAATTGGGTTAAATTGCATCTGCGTACTTTACACATTATACCTTTGATAATGACATGCCTTCCTATTTTTGATACATACTACATATGCCTATTAACCATGTTCGTACATCAAACTAATGCTCTTTTGTATCCCTCGTCAATCACTTATGATGAGACAGTCACCCAGCTGGGTTACAGTGAGACTCCATACTTGTTTAAAGAGTGCAGTGTCATCCTCCCCACATGATTCTCAAGAAACAGCATGGCTAAATGAAGATAGTCAACGTAGCTCTCTAGTTGATGACCGCAATTCCCCCACACCACCATCACAGGTGCTTGCTCTAACTTCGCAGTGTGATATGTGGTTGCATGTTGCATATGATGTCTAGCTTGTAATGCTTCTAATTAGGGTACATTGCATCTGCTTAGTTTACACATTATACCTGTGAATATGACATGCCTTCCAATTTTTGGTACACACTACATCTATGTGTTAACCTTGTTCTTACATGAAACTACCTCTCTTCTGTATCCTGCATCAATCACTTACGATGAGTCACCTTTATTCGTTGCATACTGCATATTATTTCTAGCCTGCTGCCATGTATTGCTTCTAATTTGGTCAAATACATTTGTTATGGCACCCTTTTAATTTGGCAGAGTGATATTGGTTTCATCTTTCATATGGTTTCTAGCTTGCATTGATTCTAACAAGTTCAAGCACCTTGTGCTTAGTTTACACTTTATACATCATACATGTCAATATGTCACGCCGTCCTGTTTTTCCTACATATTCCATCCTCCTATCATGCGGCTTCCTTACATGAAAGTAGTGTTCATTAGTATCATGCATCAATGAGTTCTGAAGAGCAAATTTTATTCCTTTTTCTTGTGGGTTTGACTTGACAAGGCAAAATCAAGAAAGCGGAAGGAAAAGAGTAAGGAAGGCGATGATGGTGGTCCTCTATAGCAACGTAAATGGAGCATCTATACCGATTCTCCCTGTACTGATAGTGCATTACAAGGTCCAAGTCTCCGCTCCCCTACTCCGCCATCCAAGGTGCTTGCTCTAACTTGGCAGTGTGATATCTGGTTGCATGTTGCATTTTGTATCGATCTTATATTGCCCCTAATTAGTGTAAACTGCATCTGCTTAGCTTACACATGATACGTGTGAATATGACACCCTTTCCTATTTTTGGTACATACTATATCTGTCTACCACACCATGTTCTTACACGAAACTACTCTTCTTGTGTATCCTGCATCAGTCACTTATGATGGAACACCTTTAAGTTGGCAGTGTGATATTGGTTTGCGTCTTTGATGACCCAAAAGTTTAGGGGATCTATCATAGTCCTTTCGATAAGTAAGATTGTCGAACCCAACGAGGAGCAGAAGGAAATGATAGGCAGTTTTCAGTAAGGTATTTTCTGCAAGCACTGAAATTATAGGTAACAAATAGTTTTGTGATAAGGTAATTGGTAGCAAGTGACAAAAGGTAAAAGTAAATAAGGTGCAGCAAGGTGGCCCAATCCTTTTTGTAGCAAAGGACAAGCCTGGACAACTCGTATATAAAGGAAAGCGCTCCCGATGACACATGGAAATTGTCGTCAAGCTAGTTTTCATCACGATCATCTGATTCACGTTCGGTACTTTGATAATTTGGTATGTGGGTGGACCGGTGCTTGGGTGTTGTCCTTACTTGGACAAGCCTCCCACTTATGATTAACCTCTAATGCAAGCGTTCGCAACTACAAAAGAAGTATTAAGGTAAACCTAACCATAGCCTGAAACATATGGATCCAAATCAGCCCCTTACGAAGCAACGCATAAACTAGGGTTTAAGCATCTGTCACTCTAGCAACCCATCATCTACTTATTACTTCCAATGCCTTCCTCTAGGCCCAAATAATGGTGAAGTGTCATGTAGTCGACGTTCACATGACACCACTAGAGGAGAGACAACATACATCTCATCAAAATATCGAACGAAGACCAAACTCACATGACTACTTATAGCAAGACTTCTCCCATGTCCTCAGGAACAAAAGTAACTACTCACAAGACATAATATTGTTCATGATCAGAGGGGTATTAATATGCATAATGGATCTGAACATATGATCTTCCACCAAATAAACCAACTAGCATCAACTACAAGGAGTAATCAACACTACTAGCAACCCACAGGTACCAATCTGAGGTTTGGGTACAAAGATTGGATACAAGAGATGAACTAGGGTTTGAGAGGAGATGGTGCTGGTGAAGATGTTGATGAAGATAGCTGTCGGTGTACTAAAGTAGGGGTACCTTAGTATCCCAACTTGTGCACGGGCAGTAGCAGCGTCCCGTGGCAGGGTTTGCCACGCGCCCGCCGAGGACCACTATGGTTCCTTTGGAGCCATTGAAGAACCAAGTATTCAAGTTAAAGAAACAAGACCCCGGCAAGAGGAGCTTGCCGGGAAGGCCGTTCCAGGCTCAAGACCACCCCTTTGGCACAAGACCCTGGCAAGAGGAGCTTGTCAGGAAGACCAAGCATGGCATTTCAAGAGACTTGCCGCGGCGCACGGCGCGACAAAGCTTCCGGGCGTGGCAAGGTAGCGGCCGCGGCAAGGCGCTTGCCGTGGCAGGCTTCCACTGTGTGCCCGCGCTCCAGCTCATCCGGCCACGCGTCGCCCTGGAGCCCTTCCAGGGGGCACGCAGCGGAAGGCTGTGCAGCCTGGGGTACACGGTGGCAAGACGCGATGACGAGGCCACAGTCGTGGCGAACGGAGACGCCCTGACGGACGCTTTTTGCACTGTTTGGGGCGATGGCGACGGACATTCAATGCCCTTGTCCCCCACCGTCAGGGTTAGGTACAGAGCACTGTACATACACTGTTCCAACTACCACCATTTTTACACTTTTACCCTCATCTGTGTTGCCACCTGTCGGTGACCCCTTTGACCTATAAAAGGAGGCCCATGCGCAACGTAGAGGAGGTTCCGACCGACGACCACTCTCACGCTCGGTATTGCTAGCGACAAGCACTGTAGATCTTCTTGCTCCCGAGCCAAGAACGCAATACAAACCAAGGCAGGAGTAGGGTTTTACGCATCCATGCGGCCCGAACCTGGGTAAACTGCTCGCGTGCTCGCCTCGATCCGCTCTTCGTGCATCCTCCGCTCCCTTGCCGTACCGAAAAGGGGCTCCGGTCCCATAGGTGTTCGTGGGTGATCAATTTCCCCGATATCTTTGGCGCGCCAGGTAGGGGGCGTCGAGGTTGTGAGAACCTGATCCGGCGTTCACGCGGGCGAAATCTTCCGCAACTTCATCAGCTTCGTAAACTTCATCGACATGTCGTCGAAGAAGAAGGCTTCGGAGGTAGCAGGCCCGTCCGCGTCGATCCCGCCGCCACCGGAGCCAACGGTCGGTGGGGTAGACGCTGGCGGAAGGACGGACGTCGGCGAGGAAACTCACGGCGCCGCCAAGTCCAAGGACAAGACGGACGACCGGGCGCATTCCAAGACCTCGGCGTCCGTGCACGCACCGTGCCCCTCTCAGGAGGTGCCGGACCGGCAGCGACGTGGTACACAAGGTACCATCCGCTTGCTAGGCCAAGGTCAGGTTGGTGGGTCGCGGGATGCTCAAGGCCAACGTACTGGCACGAGCAAGGCGTGTTCGCCGGGACGAGACGTTGCTCCTTCTAACACTGTTAGAAGTCCGAGCATATCTCGCTCCTCGCACCGCTCGCCACCGCTCCCCTCCACTCAAGCAGAAGCTCTAGCTCGAGCTCAGCTGCTCCTCGATTTCCCTCCAGCGGCAGACAAGGCCGAAGACTGGAGGGCCATGATCCAGAGCCTCATCACCTTCGCCAACAACGACACGCCGCAGCAGCCGACGACGTCGCGGCCGCAGCAAGTCAGCCAGGCGCGGGCTGATGGAGACAAGACCGCCGGGGGTGCAACTATCGTGCACTCCCCGCCCCGAAGGCCGAAATCGCCGACTCACCGGATCAACATCGACGACGACTCCACGGCGTCGTCGGATCTGCGAGCTCGCCGCGATCAACGCCAAGTCCTCGACGACAGACGACAAGAAGACGCTCGAACTCGCATCGAGCGTCGAAGAGAAGCGCGACGACAGTCCGACCAGCGTGCTGGGCCCGCTGTCGACATGCACGCACCCGGAGAACCAGGCGACTTGCCGTACGCGGCGGGTTGCCCTGCGTTCACCCGTGAGCTGCGGCAAGTCCAGTGGCCCAGCATGAAAAACTTCAAGCCCGACGTACCCGAGAAGTACGACGGCAAAACTCATCCGTCAGAGTTCCTCAGCGTCTACACCATTGCGGTGCAGGCTGCCGGGGGACGAGACGAGAAGATAGTGGCAAACTACTTCCCGCTCGTGCTCAAGCCGAACGTCAGATCTTGGCTCATGCACTTGCCGAAAAACACCATCTCTTCTTGGGCCGACCTGTGCCATCAGTTTGTCGGCGCCTTCACGGGTGGCCACAAGCCCCATGGCCAGGAGAGCGACCTTCATATACTCGCCCAGAAGGAAGGAGAGTCCCTGCGAAAGTACATCCAGAGGTTCAGCTGCGTCCAGCACAACATCCCGGACGTCCACCCTGCCGCGGTTATTAGCGCGTTCCATCAGAATAACCACAGGATGAGGGAGGAAATGGCGATGTGCAAGATACGAGACGTCAGTGAGCTCTATGCCCTGGCCGACAAGTGCGCACGCGCTGAAGAGGGGAGGAGACTCCCCGGAGAGGATACTGGAGCAGGGGGAACATATAGTGAGGATGCCGCCCCGGCAAGGAAGAACCGGCGGCGGAAAAACAAGAAAAAGAAGAACAAGGAAGTACTGGTCGTTGAGCAGTCCGGCAAGGAGGCTGGCGCCAATAAAGCTCAGGCTGGTGGCTCCGGCAAGGAAGCTACCACCATGGCGGCCGCCGACATGCAGGACGGCTCCGACAAGCAGTACTGCAAGATGCACCACACCAAGGGCCACGATCTTCAGAACTGCAAAAGGGTCGAGTACCTCGTTGAGCAGCAAAAAGCTGAGTACGAGCGACGCGACAAGGAGAAGGCCCAGGGAGGTGGAGGAGAGTCCGGCAAGAAGCGGCCATTCAATGGCCGGGGAGGACTCCGCGGCAAGGCCAAGCAGCGGCAAGGAGATAGACCTCCCCGCGGCCGCGACAAGAACGAAGACGGAGACGACGACGAAGACATGGATGACGGAGACAACAGCGAGCAGGAGTTCCAGAAGGCCACAGAGGTTCTGTGCGTCGATGGAGGTGCCTCTCTGCATACTTCCCACCGCCAACTCAAACAATGGGTGCGGGAAGTTAATGCAGCAGAGCCACCCGTCGAGTCGCGCAAACTTCTGAAGTGGTCCAGCACGCCCATCATCTTCGACATTGACGACCACCCTGACCGCACAACTGCGGTCGGGTGTTTGCCGATGTTGGTTTCACCAACCATCCGCAACCTCAAGGTCACCAAGATACTGGTTGACGGCGGGGCCGGCCTGAACCTGATCTCCTCTGCTGTGGTCCGGAAACTACAGATCCCCGACAGCGAGCTCGAGGAGACTGGCACGTTCCAAGGGATCAACCCGGGAAGGAGCAAGCCGAATGGGAAGATCACGCTGCCAGTAACCTTTGGTGGAGAGCTGAATTTCAGGACTGAGAGGATCACGTTTGACGTTGCCGATATCCCGTTGCCATACAATGGGATACTTGGCCGTCCGGCGCTCGCCAAGTTCATGGAAGCCTCTCATACGCCTACAACATGCTCAAGATGCCATGCCCGATAAGCATCATCTCTGTCCCCGGTGACAAGAAGGACGCGCTTATCTATGCTGACAAGATTTACCGGGACGCAGCAGCTGCAACTGATAGCAAGGCACTTGCCGCTGAAGCTCCCGGGGGGAAGAACAAGACCAAGTCCGGCAAGAGCTCTGGGGCCCACTCCGGCAAACGCACCTCCTCGGAGTGCTGCGCTGCCGTCGAGGACGCACCATCGAGCTCCACCGGCAAGTGCAAGAAGGGAATGGCAGCTCCACCTGCAACCAAGAAGGTGCCCGCCAGGGAGGACGGCACTGGTGGTACTTTCACCATCAGTGCCACGCTCGATCCTAAATAGGAAAGCGCGCTCGTTGCTTTCCTGCGGGCGAATGTCGACGTGTTTGCATGGCAACCGTCTGACATCCCCGGCGTTCCTAGGAAAGTGATTGAGCATAAGCTTGCCGTTTGTCCTCACGCGCGGCCCGTCAAGCAGAAGGTCAGGAAACAAGCGATGGAGCGCCAAGAGTTTATTGCAGAAGAAATCAAGAAGCTAGAAGCGGCAGGCCTTGTTAGAGGTGTACTTCATCCCACGTGGTTGGCCAACCCTGTTGTCGTGCGCAAAGCGAATGGGAAGTGGAGGCTTTGTATAGACTTCACCGATGTGAATAAAGCTTGTCCCAAAGATCCATTTCCCTTGCCGCGCATTGACGAGATTGTTGACTCCACGGTTGGATGTGAGTTGCTTTCATTTCTTGATGCCTACTCAGGATACCACCAGATATTTATGGCTGAAGAGGATGAAGAGAAGACCGCATTCATTACTCCATGTGGCACTTATTGCTTCATACGCATGCCCTTTGGACTGAAGAATGCCGGTTCAACGTTTGCAAGAGTAGTCCACACTGCTTTTGAGCCACAGATACACAGGAATGTAGAAGCTTACATGGATGATATAGTGGTCAAGAGCAAGGACAAAGATACTCTGATACAAGATCTAGGTGAAACCTTTGCGAAACTGCGCAAGATACAACTCAAGCTCAACCCCAAGAAGTGCGTGTTCGGAGTCCCCTCCGGCAAGCTTCTCGGGTTCTTTGTATCCCAAAGGGGGATTGAAGCCAATCCCGACAAGATTAAAGCCATTGAGCAGATCGAAGCTCCGAAGCGCGTCAAGGATGTACGAAGACTTGCCGGCTGCGTGGCTGCTCTCAGCAGGTTCATTTCTAAGTCTGCAGAATGCGCCCTGCCGTTTTTCAAAATCTTGAAAAAGGCAGGTCCAATGAAATGGACTCTGGAAGCGGAGGCAGCGCTACAAGACTTGAAAGGGTACCTGTCCTCCACTCCAATACTTGTCGCACCTAGGCCACAAGAGAAGTTGCTGCTGTACTTAGCAGCGATCAAACAAGTGGTTAGTGCTGCGTTAGTAGCGGAAAGGGAGGCGGATGAGGAGCCCGTAGCCCCGGCAAGCACGTCCAGCCTCAAGCAGGAGGTTTCTCCGGCAAGCTCTAGTCCCGACAAGGATGAGTCTGTGTAGATGCGAGAAGAGGCGCGGAAGAAGATGGTGCAGCGCCCAGTTTATTTTGTCAGTTCCCTCTTGCAGGGGGCTAGGTCAAGATACTCTGGGGGTGCAGAAGCTGCTTTTTGGCCTCCTCATGGCCTCAAGGAAGCTGCGCCACTACTTCCAAGCACATGAGATAACGGTGGTCACTCGCTTTCCGCTGAAAAGGATATTGCAAAATCCAGAAGCAACAGGCAGGATTGTCGAGTGGGCACTGGAGCTGTCAAGCTTTGGCCTCAAGTTTGAAAGTACTTCTACTATCCAGAGTAGATCATTGGCAGAGTTCATAGCAGAATGGACACCAACGCCAGACGAAGAAATTCCAGAGACAAGCATCCCTGTCAAAGAAGCAAGCAAAGAATGGATAATGTACTCCGATGGTGCCTTCTCGCTGCAAGGAGCCGGCGCTGGCGTGCTGCTTGTCGCGCCCACCGGCGAGCACCTCAAGTACGTCGTCCAAATGCATTTTCCCAAGGAGCAAGCGACGAATAATACTGCAGAGTATGAAGGTTTGCTTGCTGGCCTCAGAATCGCAGCAGAGCTTGGGATCAAGAAGCTGATTGTGCGGGGTGCTTCGCAGTTGGTTGTCCGACAAGTGAACAAGAGCTACCAGAGTCCGTTGATGGAAGCATACGTCGACGAAGTGAGAATGCTTGAAGAACACTTTGAAGGCTTGCTTGATGGAGCACATTCCAAGAGCTCAAAATGACGTCGCAGACGGCCTGTCAAAGTGTGCTGCACTAAAGCTACCTGTGGAACCAGGGATCTTTGTGCTCAAGTTAACTCAACCATCCGTTACACCATCAATTGGACAGAGTAAGAAGAGAAAGTTGGTCTCCGGTGACTACTTGCCGGCAGAACTTCCTAAAGCCGTCGCCAAGGTCCCCAAGACCAACAACAAAGTTGCTGAGGAACAGTCTGCTCCTGCGGACCCTAGGGTTCATACAGTTGAAGCAGGTGTTCCCGACAAGTCTTGCCCCAGCAAGCTTGCCGGGGAACGTCCAGCTCCGGCCGAGCCACAGGTTCTGGCCGTAGAAGCTGACGTTCCCGCATCAGCACTGATGCCTTTAGTCCTTGTTGTTGAGCCTCAGGCTCCAGCATGGGCGCAGCAAATTGTCCGTTTTCTCCAAACTAGAGAACTTCCCGAAGAGCCAGAAGAAGTAGAAAGAATAACCCGACAGTCAAGTATGTACCAGTTTGTCGGCAACGAACTGTACAGAAGAAGACTCAACAGTGTCAGATTGAAGTGCATTCCCGGGAAGATGGGCAAAAGCTATTGGCAGAGATACATGGAGGCATATGTGGTCACCACATTGGCGCAAGAGCACTTGCCAGCAAGGCGTTCCGGCAAGGTTTCTTTTGGCCAGAAGCCCTCCAGGATGCAACTGCACAAGTAACCAAGTGTAAAGCATGCCAGTTCCATGCCAAGCAAATACATCAGCCAGCTCAAGCTCTCCAGACGATCCCTTTGTCCTGGCCATTTTCGGTCTGGGGGCTCGACATCCTCAGCCCCTTTCCCCGCGCAGCCGGAGGCTTTGAGTACTTTTACGTCGCCATCGACAAGTTCACAAAGTGGCCGGAAGTGGAACCAGTGAGAAAGGTGACCGCACAGTCAACAGTCAAGTTCTTTAGATCGGTTGTTTGCCGTTTCGGAATCCCTAATAGGATCATCACCGACAACGGCACACAATTCACAGGCCGCACCTTCATGCAATACGTCCAAGACCTTGGCGCCAAGGTCTGCTTCGCTTCTGTTGCTCACCCGAGGAGCAACGGTCAAGCGGAGAGGGCAAACGCTGAAGTGCTGCGCGGACTCAAGACAAGAACTTTTGACAGGCTGCGCAAGTGTGGAAGAAACTGGATTGAAGAGTTGCCGGCGGCTCTTTGGTCAATCAGAACGACACCAAATCGAGCCACTGGACAGACACCCTTTGCTCTTGTCTATGGAGCAGAGGCAGTTCTCCCCACAGAACTCGTATACGGGTCGCCTCGAGTGCTCGCTTACGATGAGCTCGAGCAAGAGCAGCTGCGCCAAGATGATGCACTGCTCCTTGAGGAGGACCGTCTTCAGGATGCTGTACGAGCTGCTCGATACCAGCAAGCTTTGCGCCGCTACCATAGCCGCAAAGTTAAAGCCAAAAGTCTCGAGGAAGGCGACCTTGTTCTTCGGCACGTTCAGACAACCAAGAATTCCAACAAGTTGACGCCGAAGTGGGAAGGCCCTTATCGGGAGAGACAAGTCACAAGGCTCGGCGCTGTCCGCCTTGAGACTGAAGAGGGCTTACCGGTGAGCAACTCCTGGAACATTGAGCACCTTCGCAAGTTTTACCCATAAGGCGCGGTTGCCATGATCCGTTCCGGCAACCACCTTTTGTACAAGTCTTGCCGCTGTTGCATGTAAACCTTTGTACAAAGCCGGGGCGCAGACCCCGTGCATCAGTAAAACTCATGTGCCTTGCACAACATGTCGTTTCATGCTTTTTCGTTTTTCTCGCTTGTACTATCTGACACTTTGTGCAGCACGCGTCCCCGGTAAGCAATAACAAGCCGCAAGGCTCCATATCTATGCTTCCTTCTTTTTTCTCTCTCTCAAGAAGAAGAAGTTTTTCCTCGCGCACAAGTTTGCCGGGGGGAAGGAGACATTGGTATGGACCAAGTGCCGTTCAAGAAAGCCTCGCCTTGCCGGGAAGCAGACGACACGAAAGCTAAGTTGCCAAAGTTTGAGCATTCGAATTTTTAAATTATAAAGTTATCTTCCTTGAACGACCGCACTTTGTATGGAAAACCTGCGCGCGGAGGAACCAACTCGTAGCTAGCCGCGCCCTTACTTTGTTTCGAGCACGCTCAACGACTTAAGCGTGCTGCGACAAGTGTCGCGCCCTTACTTCGTTTTCGAGTTCGCTCAACAACCTAAGTGTGCTGCAACTAGCTGCGACAAGGTTTCTTGTCGGCAACGGCACTGCCAGCAGGCTGCTGAAGTTCCGCACTCAGCGCTCGCGGCAAGGGTCCCTTCGCCGGCAAGTTCCCTAAAAGCGTAGGGTAAAAGCATACAAAGCGAAGAAGTCAAGTAAAGGAAATAACATTGCGTTAACTACCCAAAATAGAGTTATATTCAAAGCAACTCGCCGCAGCACTAATAGATTTTTGTCCATAACATGACAAGCAGCAACAAAGGAAAACAGCCTAGTCTGCGCGGTTCCTGTCGACTCTCTTGATCTTGCCCACCTAGGCCACGATAGGTGCGACAAGGGCCTTGAGCGTTTCCTGGTCGGCGTCGGGCGGCAAGGTCCGGAGACCGTTGTAGAGGTTGAGTCCCGGGTTGCGGAAGACTATCTTCATAAGAACTCTCTCCATGACTCCCGCGCAAAGCCTGCGCGCCTCGTTCGCCAGCTGCGTGGGGATCCTCTCCCGGAGCTGCTCAAGGGCCGGCGCCACTCCCCTGAAGAACAAGCTCAACTTGGCGCTGTGGGGGAGATTCTCGTCGGTGGAGTACCCGAGGTGCTCCGCCCCCAGCCCCGTCAACTCCTTGTCGAGGTCGGCGGCGGCGGCGACAAGGTCCTCGGTCCAGTGCTCCACGGTTTGTCTGAAGGTATTCTGGGTGAGGGCGGTGCTGTCCAACAGTGCCCTCTCAGCCCTGAGGTCATCCTTCAGCTTCGTCTCTCGATTTCTGGCGCTGTCAAGAGATGCAGTGAGGGTGGATAGCTTCAACTCCAGATCAGCGATGGAGTCCTTGGCGACGGCAAGCTCTTTGCCCTTGTCGGAGAGACGGACCTTCAGCTCGGAGTGACTGTGGGCGTCCTTCTGCCTCTCCGACACAAGTGCGGCAACCTTCTCCTCGCTCGTCTTCAAGTGGACCTCCAGTTATCCCACCCTCGCCTCCAGGTACCTCTTGGCAGTCTCAACAATTGCAGCGGCGTCCTTCGCCTCCTGCAGAGCTCCGCCAAGGGACTGTTCGCGCGCGGCAAGGTCGTCCTCGTGGCTATCGAGGTTGACTTTCCGCTGCGTTAGTTCACCTTCCCGCCGAGACAGCTCTTCGGCGGCGAGCCGTTGCTGCTCCTCTGCTTCGGCCTTCTCAAGTATGAACGCCTGATGCGCCTCGGCGAGCTCCTCCCGCTCCTCCGCCAAGGATCGGAGGGCCGCCTGGTTGGCGGTCCGGAGCTCTTCAGCATGCTTCTCCAAGTCGACGCCCGCCTTGGCGGCCAGAGCCTCTCGGGACTCCAGCTTGGCCTGCCTGGCGTGGTACAGGGCCAGGAGCCTCCGCAGAAGCCACTCCTCCTCGGGCTCGCTACTGCTGCTGGGCGCATCGACGAACTTCAGCCCGGTGGAGGCGAGGACTTCCCCGTCGAAGACCTCTCCCTCCGCGGGCGCCCTTGACGTAGATGCCCATGGAAGCTGAATGAAGACCCCGTTTCCAGCCTCCAGGTAGGCGCCAGTTCCGGCCGCGGCAGCAGCAGGGTCGGCGGTCGGCGCAGCGTCCGACGCTCCTGCGGCCTCAGGGCCGTCAGTGCGACCGCCGGTCCCCTCCTCAGCTGCCGCGCCGATGGCCTTAGCTACCTCTTCGACTGGGGGCTCGTCGGTGCCGATCGCCTCTTCAGTAGCCGCGGCGTCACCAGTGTTGCCGCGCGCGTCCTCCTCGGTGGCGGCCTCCGTCTCCATCGGCTCTGCGACGGGCGGGTCTGAAGACAATAAAAATAAGAAGAAAGAAGAATGGTCAAGCAAATATCCAAAAAGAAAGATTCAAGAGAAGAAAAATACAAGGGTTACCTGCGCGGGCCTCTTCTTCGATGGGGTTCCTCGCCGGGGAGTTCTCCCTCGGTGGCGTGGTGGTAGCCCCCGCCGGCGGAGGGCCGCTGGCGCCTTCCCTTGGCGGGGTGCTCACCCTTGGCGGGTTGCTCGCCCTTGGCGGGGTACTCGCCCTTGGCGGAGTACCCGCCCTTGGCGGAGTATTCTCCCTCGCCGGGGAGCTCCTCCTTGGCGGAGAGGTCGAGACGTGCGGCTCGTCGGGAGCAGTCTCATGGCGCTCCTGAGGCTGCGGTTCTGCTTCTGTACAAGTCAGCAAACAAACAAGACGTTAACAAGGATAAGAAGCCCACGCGCGCCCGACAAGCGAAGAAGTTAACAGAAGACTTACGCTGGGGGCTGCGCTGGGGGCTGCTCTGAGGAGCAGTTGCCTGGTCCGGCAAGCCTGTCGCTGGCGCATCCCCTGCCGCTGCGATGGGCTCGTCCTCAAGATCGACCACCGGGATCTTGGCCCTCTTCGTCGCCCTCTGGGCCAGGGTCCTGGAAGAAAAACAAGATCAGAATCAGGCAAAGAAGATTCAAGACAAGAGCAAATCGAAAGAAACAAGAGTTGCCAGTACTTACTCTTCCTCCTCCTCGTCGGCACTGAGCACGGAGAAGTCAAAGTCCGCCTCGCGCGTCCCGGCGCGAGGAGTTGGAGGGGTGGGCTCGCTCGGGCGCTTGGCGGGCGCTGGAACGGTGGTCTGAGAAGACCCCGCTCTGGTCGTCGCCGAGGCTCGAGGGAAAGAAGGAGCGGTGGAGCCGGCGCGGGGAGATCCTCCTCCAGCCACTGCTGAAGCGCGGGGCACTCCCTTGGCGGCCTTGCCCGCCGCGGTGGCGCGTGTCGGACGGCGTTGCGGCTGCTGGCCCGCCGGCTGCCCCGCCACGTCTGCGGCTTTGCGGAGGCGCCTCCTCGCTGGAGCCGGAGGACTTCCCGGTGGCGGTGAACTTCCAGAGGATGAAGAAGAAGAGTCGAGATTCAGAGACCCGCCTGAGTCCTCGGCGGAATCGCTTGACTCGGCGCCCTGCTCGGCGGGCTCGCTCGACTCTGTGCCTTGCTCGGTGGCCTTGCTCGTCCCAGCAGGTTGCCCGGCAGGCTTTATCACCTTGAGGAGCTCTTCCTCCTCGGCCAGACTTACCGCCTCCGCTGCATCCGCCTCCTCCAAAGTATATCCGAATTCGCCCGCGGCCCTGGCTGCAGCTTCCTCCTCCAACCTGCTGGCAATATAAGCCATCTCATTGTCGGTGGTGTCGCGGGTGAGGCCTCTCTTCTCATCGGGATTGATTGGCAGCTCCACCAAGTTGTCGGAGAACGTTTGCACGGCTTCGTCAGAAGGCTCCCTCCAAGTGGGTTCAATCCCATGGGAGTCACACCATGGCATCGCCGCGTGGATAGCGCTGAGCGACGAATTGTTGCATAGCGGAACTACGCCCCGCGGCAATGCGAACCACTCTGGATGTTTGGAGTCGTGCTTGAATAGCTCACGGAGCATTTCTTTGAGTTCCATGACAGTGAAATTGTAGTTGAGGCCTGGGCGCAGCCTCATAAAGTCTGCCGTGTTGCCAAACTCCCAAGCAGGCCTTTTTCTCTCCTGCAAAGGAGCGATGCGGCGGCGAAGGAAATCTGCTCCGACAGCCCCTACAGTAAGCCCGGCTTGCCGGAGGTGAAGAATCCTAGTGGTGGCTATCTTCAGCTTATCGTCCTCGGGAGCCAGGTCACTCCAATCATTGCCGCGCACTACAGCAACTTGGCGCCGGGAAGTGAACTGCTGGGGTTCATCCTCCATGATCCAACACCAGTTGGCCCTCCACTCCTCCCACTTGCCGGGGAGTTCCCCAGTCAAGTATGCCTCTTTCTTATGAAGCCTAAATATCCAAGAGATCCCGCCGGACAGAGGAGACCCAGACTCAACTCGAGGCGTAAAATAATGGCGGAAGAGGGCTATGTTGGGGTAGACTCCGACAAAGTTCTCGCACAGATGTGTGAAAACGGCCATGGTCAAGACAGCGTTTGGGGTGAAATCTAGGAGATAAAACCCGTAGGTATTCATAATATTGCAGAAGAATTCGGAATACGGCGGGCAGAGTCCACAATAGAAGAACAGAGCAAAAAAGGCATATCCTCCAGGAAACATCTCGCAGGCCTCGGCGGGGAGTACCTTGGTGCGCGGGTGCGCTTTTGTCTCCCTCGACCAGAAGAGATAGAATCTTTCCTTCAATTCCTCCGCGCTGAGCCTCGGCGGGAAGACCACCATCTTCTTCCGCATTGATGCTAGCTTCAGCGCCTTGGCGGTCTTTGCGGCCTTCACCTTGTCGCCCTTCGGGGCCATGGCGGGGACGGCGAGGAAAGCCGACGGCGCTGGGGATGCTGGTGGCGGCGGAGGAAGGGCGGAGCGCTGCTCTCTTTCAACCTTCGGAAGGAGGGGAGCAACGGGGGTTTCTGGAGGATGAAGAAGAAGTGGGCGAATGGAGGGAACTGCCCCTGTTTCCCCTGCTTTTAAGGGAGGAGAGGGGGGACGTTCTGCATTTTCCCCATTAAAGAATCAAGCCACGATCTCTCCCACGACGCCGCAATCAACGCGTGCCGTTAGGGAGGGGCGCGGCGGATACGGAGTGGGATACGGCGCACCGTGGGCCGCGTGTGCCCGTACACTGTTTTGGGCCTGGCCCAACAGCGCTCGGCATCGTTTGTGGCCGAGGCCCGGGGGCTCCTGTCGGTGTACTAAAGTAGGGATACCTTAGTATCCCAACTTGTGCACGGGCAGTAGCAGCGTCCCGTGGCAGGGTTTTCCACGCGCCCGCCGAGGACCACTATGGTTCCTTTGGAGCCATTCAAGAACCAAGTATTCAAGTTAAAGAAACAAGACCCCGGCAAGAGGAGCTTGCCGGGAAGGCCGTTCCACGCTCAAGACCACCCCTTTGGCACAAGACCCTGGCAAGAGGAGCTTGTCAGGAAGACCAAGCATGGCATTTCAAGAGACTTGCCGCGGCGCACCGCGCGACAAAGCTTCCGGACGCGGCAAGGTAGCGGCCGCGGCAAGGCGCTTGCCGTGGCAGGCTTCCACTGTGTGCCCGCGCTCCAGCTCATCCGGCCACGCGTCACCCTGGAGCCCATCCAGGGGGCACGCGGCGGAAGGCTGTGCAGCCTGGGGTACACGGTGGCAAGACGCGATGACGAGGCCACAGTCGTGGCGAACGGAGACGCCCTGACGGACACTTTTTGCACTGTTTGGGGCGACGTCGACGGGCATTCAATGCCCTTGTCCCCCACCGTCAGGGTTAGGTACAGAGCACTTTACATACACTGTTCCAACTACCACCATTTTTACACTTTTACCCTCATCTGCGTTGCCACCTGTCGGTGACCCCTTTGACCTATAAAAGGAGGCCCATGCGCAACGTAGAGGAGGTTCCGACCGACGACCACTCTCACGCTCGGTATTGCTAGCGACAAGCACTCTAGCTCTTCTTGCTCCCGAGCCAAGAACGCAATACAAACCAAGGCAGGAGTAGGGTTTTACGCATCCGTGCGGCCTGAACCTGGGTAAACTGCTCACGTGCTCGCCTCGATCCGCTCTTCGTGCATCCTCCGCTCCCTTGCCGTACCGAAAAGGGGCTCCGGTCCCATAGGTGTTCGTGGGTGATCAGTTTCCCCGACAATAGCCCTCCCCAAGATGGGAGAGTTGTTGGTGATGATGACAGTGACGATTTCCCCTTCTCGGAGGGAAGTATCCCCTGCAGAACAGCTCTGACGGAGCCCTAGATTGGTTTCCGCACCGGTTCCGCCTCGAGACGGCGGCGTCTGGTCCCGAAAACCTTCTTATGATTTTTTCGAGGTCAAACACCTCATATAGGAGAAGAAGGGCATCGGGGGCCTTCCGGCTGGCCCACGAGGCAGGGGGCACGCCCTGGGAAGGGGGGCGCACCCCCCACCATCGTGGGCAGCTGGTGGCCCCCTCGTGGACTTTTTCGCCAGATATTTTTTATATTTTCTGAAATGGCGTTCTGTTGAGTTTCAGGGCTTTTGGAGTTGTGAAGAATAGGTTCCCAGAGTTTGCTCCTTTTCCGGCCCAGAATTCCAGCTGCCGGTATTCTCCCTCTTCATGTAAACCTTGTAAAATAAGAGAGAAAAGGCATAAGTATTGTGACAAAACATGTAATATCAGCCCATAATGCAATAAATATCAACATATAAGCATGGTGCAAAATGGACGTATCAACTCCCCCAAGCTTAGACCTCGCTTATCCTCAAGCGAAAGCCGATATCGAAAAATATGTCCACATGTTTAGAGATAGAGGTGTCGATAGAAACATAATACAAACATGACGGCATCATGATCATTCTCATAACAGCAACTTATGTAAATATAGTCATATGATTCTTATGCTAAAGTAACAATTCATCCACAATATCAAGTATGAATCATAAACTTCATTGGAAACTAACAAACTTTGATCTCGGTCATTGAAGCAATTTCAATTTATCATAACATCGGAAAGAGTCAATATAAGAGCTTTTCAGCAAGCCTACATACTCAACTATCATATAGTCTTTCACAATTGCTCACACTCACGCAATACTTATGTTGATGAAGTTTTAATCGGACACAGAGAGAGATAGGGGCTTATGATGTTGCCTCCCAACCTTTTACCTCAAGGGTAATGTCAACAGTAAATGTCAGTGATATTACTACCAGGTATAAACCGCCCAGGAGGGGCCGGTTTATGTTATCAGGATTATCTTGAAGTCCAGCGGAGACATGAAGCAAGAGACTTTAGCCCAAGAGGTTTAGAGCCCAAGTGTTGGAAACCATGATTTGTAAACCGCCATACTATGTAACTTGAGATGTAAGATAGAAAGAATAGAGACCGAGGCAGACAAGTTTATGAGCCGGCCTCGGGACTCTGTAAACCGGATCGGGCGTCACCTCTTATATAAAGGGACGACCCGGCGACGGTTCAAGGCAGACAACAACATCTCAAGACAACAACAGCTTGAGACACAGGCAAAGCGGATTCGCTCCCTGGTCATCAAAACCCTAGCAATACACACCAAACTAGACGTAGGGTTTCACCTTCATCGAAGGGGCCGAACTAGTATAAAATCCCTGTGTCCTTGTTCGCTTTAACCCCTTTAAGCTAACCCATAGCTATGGCCTCACGACTAAGTCCTTTTGCTAGGACATCTGCCGTGACAAAACAACGACAGTTGGCGCCCACCGTGGGGCTGTTGCACGATGGTTTCAAGTTCTTGAAGGGCAGCTTTGAAGGACTCAAGGGCTACGTAGTGGGCCGGATGACTAAGAGTCGTCGCGGCAAGATCTACATCGATGATGCAGGCTGGAGCCTCGAGGCCGATTCAATCGAATACGGGTACCGAGTCCCCTTCGGCGGCATCCACGTCTTCATCGGCAAGATCAGCGAACCGGGCCCTGAACCAGACATCTTCCCCAACATCGTCGAGCCAGCTCAGCGTGCGAGACCTGCCCGGATTCAGCCCGCCATGAATCACGTCTTCGTTGGAGCAATGCATGGAGTACAAGCCGATGATGGATCGGACTCTGGCGGCGAGACTGTTGTCTATTCCGGCGACGAATCGTCCTCCGGAGAGACAGAATCATTATATCTGCTGCAGGACGGCCGATCTGAGGGCTGTTCCGATGGTGACAGTATTCCGGACCCCCTCGATCCGCCAAACCGGGTTGCTGTCTTTCTGGCCGGATCACAACCTATGCAGCAGTCCTCAACAACAATGGCGTTGACATCAGACGCGGTGGGGGCTAGGGCTGGAGATCCTGCCCCATCACCGTCTGAAACTTTATCCGTCTTGGTCGATACTTTGACAGCGCTATTAATAGCAGAGGTAGCCCAGGCCAACAAGGAGCAACATGATGCGGAGGTCGCTCAGGTGAAGAGCCGGATTGAACAAGCCAAGTTGGACCTAGCTGCTGAGAAAGCCAGGATGGCTACAAGGCAGGCGGAGCTTGATGCTCAAGCCTATCGACTCATGTTGGACCAGACCGCTTCACACGAGGTAATGATGAGAAGGCAACGATCTCGCTTGCCACCGGTTTATGAGGCAAGTAATCTCTTTAGCACGCCAGGAGTAGGAACTAGTAACCAACCGGAGGTGAACCGGGGAGGGGCACCGGGCACGGGAGCGTCAGTTCAGCCGCAGGCTGCAGAGCCAACCCGTCAGGTTGTACCGTCACAGCATGTGCCCACCCCTCCTGGTCATTACTCTAATTCGTTGGATAACATAGACGCTGCCGCTTCACGACTGGCCGCCCTTCCCATTGAAGGAACGTCCCCCATAGCAGTGGAGGCACGACGGGCTAGGGAGTTTTTGGAAACGATGCTAACTCAACAGCAAGCTTATTGCCACAGCCGTGAGAGGAATCATTGAACTCCTCGCCCAAGCCAGAGTTACACTAGGCGTCTGGATGAACCGGCCGTGTCGAGCAGTGCACGAAGACGTAATCCACCGCAGCAGGATAATCCGGCAGGAGGAGACGCGAACGCTCAGAACGTGGTGGATCAGGGCAGGCAACACGGGGAGGCCGAAGTAACAGCACAGTACGAAGCCCGTCAGGCGACGCCGGTTCGTCCCTCTACCACAGTTGAACCGGGGGTTATGTCCGGCTCCCTAGGAGTGCCTTGTCTTACCCCCGCTTTGCGGAATGTGAAACTACCCAATGATTTCAAAGGACCGTGCAAGGTGCCCAATTACACGGCGGATCTATCCCCAGAGGCATGGGTTGAGAGTAATGAGATGGCAATGGAGATGCTGGATGTGGATGATGCAACGTGCGCTAAGTATTTCACAATGATGCTAGAAGGCACATCTCGCACTTGGCTGAAGGGCTTACCACCCAATTTCGTCGGATCATGGGCCGAATTGCGGCGCTGGTTTATCAATAACTTCAAGGACACGTGCAAGCAGCCAATGTCTGTCGTCGATCTAGTTGCCCGCATTCAAGGAGAGCATGAGTCCACAAGCAGTTGGGTGCATCGAGTGTCAGAGATCCTGCATTCCTCCAATAGCATCAACCCAAGCACATCAGTGGTAACCTTGGAAGGCAATTGCCGGTTTGAACCTTTGAAATTGAAGTTGGGACGGCTTAAGCGTAGTTGTGATGGCACGAGGACACTCTTGGGTGCTTTAGTGAAGTATGCAGACTCCGATAATACCAAACACTCGGACGCCGATGGTGACAAGTCAGGGAAGGCAAGCAAGAATGGTAAGGCTCCGCAGCTTAACCCGGTGAATCAAGGATACACCGGTAAGCATAAAGCGGATGGTAATTCGGACATTGTAGCCAACACCAATGCTCAGGAGGATGGACTGCGCCGCAAGGGTAGACCGCCCCCACGGAATGGGAGGCCACCTATTAATCTGGAACGCCAGTTGAACGTGCCTTGCCCGAAGCACGGTACAACAGAGAAGCCAGCTACACATCTCTCTAAAGACTGTTTTATTATTCATGAGTTCATGAACCGGTCTCGGTACGATCACGGACCGTCCGGCGAGTCAGGCCCCTGTTTTCAAGGGCTGGGTTATCAAGGTGGTGGATCCGGATCAGGATACCAAGGCAATAATGGCAAACACAACGGGCACAATCAACATAACCAACAGCACGGCCAGGGAGGTTATAACAATCAGGGAAATCAACAGTGTCAACAACAGCAACAATCCAAATATCAGAATAATCCGAAGGAGTTGAGCAGTGGATAGTATCATGTCTTCACCACGAGCTTGTGTAAACGTGACCAGAAAGTTCACAAGAGGGCAGTACATTCTATTGAATCGGCGGTACCGCGTTACCTGCGTTGGTCAAAACAACCCATTGTGTGGAGCCGAGAGGATCATCCGCCCCGGGTTGATAATCCGGGTCAGCTGGCTCTGGTTGTGGCACCTCAGGTGGGGGGCTACAAGTTTACCAAGGTGCTTATGGACGGAGGAAGCAGCATCAACATCTTATACTATGAGAATTTCCGGCGCATGGGGTTGACGGATAAGAAGCTTCGGCAGTCCAACATGGTTTTTCATGGGGTGGTGCCCGGTAAATCGGCATACCCAGTTGGCAAAATAGATTTGGAGGTCACCTGTGGACATGAGCATGATTCCAGGTCAGAGACCTTGACTTTTGAAGTGGTAAAGATCAAGAGCCCGTTTCACGCCCTGTTCGGGCGGACGGTTTATGCCAAGTTCATGGCTAGGCCATGTTATGTTTATCTACAGGTCAAGATGCCGGGCCACAAGGGAACCATTACGGTCCATGAGAGTCGCAAGTTTGCGTTGGAGTGCAAAGAAGGTGTTGCAGCTTATGCAGAAGCGGTTTGTGCAACTGAGGAGCTGAAGTTTTATAAAGACAATGTTGATCCGGCAGATATGTCTCCGCTGAAGAAACCAACCACAGAGCATGATCCGGCTTTGAAGTTCAAATCAGTGGAAGAGACCAAACAGGTTGACTTCGTTCCTGGTGATTCATCCAAGCAGTTTACTATCAGTGCTAACCTAGATCCGAAATAGGAAAGCGCGCTCATCGAGTTCATCCGTGAGAATCGATACATCTTTGCATGGAGACCTTCTAACATGCGAGGTGTACCGAGGGAACTCACTGAGCACAATCTCAACATTGATCCTAAGTTTAAGCCGGTTAAGCAATTTCTGCGCCGCTTCAATGAAGAAAGGCGCAAGGCTATTGGAGAAGAAGTGGCTAGGCTCTTGGCAGCAGGTTTTATAGTTGAGGTTTTTCATCCAGAGTGGTTGGCTAATCCGGTGCTAGTACTGAAGAAAAATGGCACTTGGCGAATGTGTGTTGATTACACAGATCTGAACAAAGCTTGCCCAATTGATCCCTTTGCCCTCCCCCATATTGATCAGATCATTGATGCTACGGTAGGTTGTGACCGACTAAGTTTTTTGGATGCGTATTCAGGTTATCATCAGATCAAGATGGCAGTTAAGGACCAGGAGAAGACGGCCTTTATAACTCCCTTTAGAGCTTTCTGCTATGTGTCTATGCCATTTGGGCTTAAGAGTGCTCAGGCGACCTATCAGCGTTGTGTGCATAATTGCCTTCATGGACAGATTGGACGGAATGTTCATGCATGTGTGGATGACATTGTGGTGAAATCCAGGAAAGAGGAGACGTTGATCATAGATTTGCAAGAAACCTTTGACAATCTCCGGTTTTATAAAATGATGCTTAATCCGGAGGAGTGCGTTTTCGGTGTTCCGGCAGGCAAGCTCCTGGGGTTTTTAGTATCGAACAGGGGAATCGAAGCTAATCCGGAGAAGATCAAGGCGATTACATCCTTGGCTAAACCGGCGTGCATCAACGATGTCCAACGCGTGGTGGGCCGTATTGCGGCGCTCAGCCGGTTTATCAGCCATTTAGGGGAGAAGGCTATCCCGCTTTATCAAATGGTGAAAAAGACAGATCGCTTTGTCTGGAGTGATGCTCCTGATGCTGCGCTTGAGGACTTGAAGAAGCAATTAGTAGAGCCACCAGTCCTCGCTGCCCCTGTTGACAATGAGCCGCTGTTGTTGTATGTGGCTGCTAATGCCCATGCAGTAAGCGTTGCCATTGTGGTAGAGCGTAAGGAGGCAGGCAAAGAATATCTGGTTCAGCGGCCGGTTTACTACATCAGTGAGGTGCTCATTGAATCAAAACAGAGATACCCGCATTGGCAGAAATTGGTGTATGGAGTCTTCATGGCAAACATGAAGCTAAAACACTATTTTCAAGGCCATCCAATCACTGTTGTCAGTTCAGCTCCGTTGGGGGATATAATCCAGAACAGAGAGGCTACTAGTCGGGTTGCAAAGTGGGCCATTGAGCTTAGCCTGCATGGATTGAAGTATGTGCCCCGCACTGCGATAAAATCCCAAGCATTAGTGGATTTCATCAACGATTGGACAGAGTTGCAAGCACCTGAGGAAAAGCCGGATCACACATATTGGACTATTCACTTTGATGGATCCAGGCAATTGGAGGGCTCGGGGGCTGGAGTCGTGTTAACTTCCCCACGAGGTGATAAGTTCTGTTATGTCATCCGTTTAATGTTCCCTTGTACTAACAATGCTGCTGAGTACGAAGCTCTCCTCCATGGTCTGCGGATGGCCAAGGAGATGAACTTAAGTCGGGTTAAATGCTTTGGCGATTCAGACCTAGTGGCACAACAATTATCTGGCAAGTGGGATTCTAAGGATCCACTCATGGCAGGATATCGACGAGAGGTAGACGCTGTTGCTGAACACTTCAAGGGCTATCAGGTGGATCATATAGACCAGCGAAAGAATGAAGCATCTGACTTGTTAAGCCGGCTGGGTTCTCGGCGTAAACCGGTTCCACCCAATACCTTCTTGGATGTATTACACAATCAGTCGGTACAGTTACCTTCAGAAGAGGACTTGGCTGTTCCTGATCCGGAGGCACAATTAGTCGCGGCGCTTCATGTTATTCCGGATTGGATGCTTCCCTACCTGGCATACATGAACCGAGGTGAGTTACCAGAGGACGAAGTCTTGGCTAGACAAATAATCCGGCGATCCAAGTCAATGACTATTGTCAATGGAGAACTTCATCATCACAACATCTCTGGGGCGTTTCAGCAGTGTGTGTCCCCAGAGGAGGGCTGTGACATTCTTAAAGAGATCAATGAAGGAGATTGTGGTCATCATGCCGGTTCAAAATCTTTGGTGGCTAAAGCTTTTCGTCATGGGTTCTACTGGTTGACGGCTCATGCCGACGTAGAGGACTTGGTCAGAAAATGTGATGCTTGCCAGAAATTTTCACGGCGTGCTCATATACCGGCATAGGAGTTGAGGATGATTCCAATTACTTGGCCGTTTGCGACTTGGGGGCTTGATATGGTTGGACCCTTCAAGAGATCCCAAGATAAGAAGACCCACCTTTTGGTGGCACTGAACAAATTTACCAAATGGGTTGAAGCGGAACCAGTCAGTAAGTGTGATGCAGCAACGGCGGTTCAGTTCATCAAAAAGGTGATTTTCCGGTTTGGCTTTCCACACAGCATTATAACTGATAATGGTACCAATTTATCCAAGGGGGCCAAGGAGGAGTTCCGTCAACGAGAGCACATCCGCCTTGATGTATAATCAGTAGCTCACCCTCAGTCTAATGGCCAAGCTGAGAGAGCTAATCAAGAGATCTTGAGAGGCATCAAACCCTGGCTTATGGTTTCTTTGAAGAGGACACCGGGTTGTTGGGTGGAGGAATTACCTATGTAGCATCTATACTACACCTAACAGATCCACAGGGTACACGCCTTTCTTCATGGTATATGGAGCTGAAGCGGCCCTCCCTAGTGATATCCGTCATGACTCGCCGCGGGTGGTGGCTTACCTTGAAGCGGATAACGAAAAAGCAAGTTAAGATGCATTGGACCGGCTGGATGAAGAATGGGACACGACAGCAGCTCGATCGGCGATTTATCAGCAGGATCTGCGCCGGTACCACAGTCGCCGGGTTAAAACCTGGACGTTTCAAGAAGGACATCTGGTGCTCCGGCTCATCCAAGACCAGACAGACATGCACAAGCTATCCCCACCCTGGGAAGGACCCTTTGTGGTCAGCAAGAACCTGCACAACGGATCATACTACCTCGTCGATGTTCGAGAACATAAGGAGTCACGTACAGCGGAGGAGGAGACCAGACGACCGTGGAACATCGCTCTTCTTCGACCTTACTATGCTTGAGCCATAGGCTCCGCTTTATGTACATATCTTTAGAATGTGTATATTATGATCAATATAATAAACCGGCGCCCCCGATAAAGCGGGGTATCAGCCGCCTTTTTTCATAAGAGTTTATCACATGGGGGCTTCTGTGTACAAGGAAGTTCCTATGGCCTCTTAAACCGGCGATCACATCAAGACCATCATAGGAGCATAGCTCTGGTTGCTTCGGCAACTTCCACATGATGATGAGGGGCAAACGAGAGTTTGATGCATAGCACAACTCAAACATAGGCCCCGACGAGCAATGCTCAAGTGCTGCCTGGGGGCTCCTGATGCAAGACATCAACGTGTTGACAACCATTGTAGTAAACACGGCTTGGAAGCTTGGTGTATACACCTAAAACCGCGGATTAACCTGCCTGCATCAAGTCATTCCGTCCAGGTAAACCTGGTACGACCCGTCGAACGTACACACAAGTCAATCCTTATAGACCCTGAACTTGGTGACGTTAAATTGACGATCATCAAGTGATTACACAAGTCAATCTTCACAGATTTTTTGAACTTGGTAGCATTTGACATTCATAATTTGGTTAAGGATTGAGGACCATCTTAACACGCTTTGCAAAATGGTTAATGACAGTAGCCTGGCAGCTCATAAAAAGCCTCGAATTTGGAGCCTGTCAGCTCGTAAAAAGGCTCGACTATATGGTCTTATTTGCCCAAAACTTTATTTTTATTTTTTATGTTTTATCAAATCTTTATCTTCAAGGTCATTGGTTTTTAACCAAGTCCATCGATTCAGGGTGTGGATGACTATAAGTTGCCACTACATCTGTGTTTACAGAGTTCTAATCTTGGTTACAAACACAAGTACTAACTATAGCTAAACCGGAGTTCATCATAACCCGGTTCGGTTTGCATGACGAACCGACAAATAATCAAGGGAGTCATCAGCACTTGCACCATGGATCATTATTTCTTCCTGCCGGATTAAGGTTTATTGTGATACACTTAATCACAGGTATGATACATACTTATACTTTATACACAGTTCAAGTTTTAAAGTTAGACCATGTGTTTGGGCATTATGACCCGTCCGGCGATGAACCGCCAGGACAGTTTGAACATTGTTTATGCAGAAACAGGTAGAATAAACCATCAAAAGCATTGAAAGCAGGATTTATTTAAGAAGTTGCCAATCAAAGCAATCTCACAAAATATAGTATGGGACGAACGCAGAGTATCTCAGCTATCCTATAACAAGGCGCTGGAAGGCCCAAAAGAATATTGGTTTTTCTCAAAGTACTGAGACATAAAGTTAAACCGGCGCTGGTTTAAGATTCTGCGTCAGCTCGGCGTGAAGATTGAGGATCAGCTGGCTCCGGGTATTCGGCGGTTTCTTCCTGCTGTTGGAAGTTAATAGTGGTCCATTCAATCTTGGCCAGAGCTCAAAAATAAACTTCGTCAGTTATGAGGTCTAACGGATCAATGTCAGGACCAAAGGTGTGTTTAGGGACGGGCGGAATAAGATTTTCAATATCGTAAGCCGGACACTCTGCCCGCACGTTCTCCGCATCATATCCTGGATGATATCTTGATAGATCGGCTTCATCACCAAGTGTGCTAGCAAGAGGCCGCATATCCTTGGTTATGGCACGTAGATCATCACTAGAAAAGGCTGATATGTCTTCTTTCATTCTTGGATAACCATTTGTCGCCTCCACCGAATCAAAATCAGGAACCCAGGCCTTCGCTCGGGTCAAAGCCATCAGAGCGCCTGCTCTGGCATATGACTTCTTCACCTCTACGAGGCGGGCAAGCAGAATAGACAACTTCTCCAAGGTACCCTGGATGGTGGTAGGAGCCAGTTTGTTGTGCGAGATAGCGCTGATGGCCCTCTGAGCGCCGGAATATAACTGTTCCACCAGAGTGTATGCAGCTTTCAATTTCTTTCGCACATCATCGCCAAGATGGGTGATACGCCTCCCTGCGTTAAAATTATGAGTTAAACCGGAACAATACAGGACTGCAAGGATAAAGTTATCCTAAGAGTACTTACCAAAGATGGCAGACGTCATGTCATTTATTTGCTGCCATAATCCGGACAGCTCCTTTGTCACCGGATTAAGAGCAGCCTCTGCATCACTGGCTCACTTCTCCAGAGCAGCCTTTTCAACCTTCCAGGCTGACCGCTCTGTTTCAAAGTCCTTTTTTAGCTTCTCCATATTGGCTAAAGCAAGTGTAAGTTCATCCTTGACTTTAATAACAGCAGTCTCTTGGAATTTTAAGCTATCCCAGAGCTCGGTTATTTTAGAGGCCCTTCGGTTCAAATCAGTCTGTCAAAAATGAAAGTATATCAGATAATCATGGAGCAATTCAATCAAAGTCCCAAGCACATAACAAGTTATGCACTTGACACTTGGGGGCTAATGTATATTTGAAGTGAAAACAGGAAATTTCTTCAGACAACTCCTGTCGGGGGAAACTGTCCACCACGAACACCTATGGGACCGGAGCCCCTTGTACGTTGCGGTGAGGGAGCGGAGGGAGCACAAAGAGCGGATCGAGGAGCGCACGCGGGCAGTTTACCCAGGTTCGGGCCGCGCGGACGCGTAAAACCCTACTCCTGCTTGGGTTGTATTAAGTTTATGAGCTCGGGAGCTTGAAGAACTAGCTACCCTGAGCAAGAAAGCTATCTAGGTTCCGAAGCCTTTCTACGTTGTGCATGGGCCTCCTTTTATAGCTCAAAGGGGTCACCGACAGGTGTCAACGTAGAAGAAGGGCAAAAATGTAACTTTGGTGGTAGTTGTAACAGTGCGAGAACAGTGCATGAACAGTGCGTGAACAGTGGTCTTCACCTAACTTGATAGTGGGGGACAAGGGCATTAAATGCCCGTCACCGTCGACCCCAAAAGCACCCGTCCATGCGTCTCCGTTCGCCACGGCGGTAGCCTCGTTACCGTGGCTCGCCACCGTGTCCCCTAGGCTGCACAACCATCCGTCACGCGTCCCTGGAAGGGCCCCAGGGCGACGCGTGGGCAGATGAGCTGGAGCGTGGGCACACAGTGCAGGCTTCCCCCGGCAAGCACCTTGCCGGGGTCTTGATCTTGCCGGGCCCTGAAGCTTGTCGCTCCCCGGACCCTGCCGGGGCGCATGCTGCGCCAAGGCATGTCTTCTGGGATGCAGTCTTCTGGTTTTCCTGGCAAGCTCCTCTTGCCAGGGTTTTGTGTTAAATGTGATAGTCTTGATCCTGGGACGGCCTTCCCGGCAAGCTCCACTTGCCGGGGCCTTGATCTTCTGTCTTGTATACTTTGTTTTTGAATGGTTTTATAGGGACCAGAAAGGTCTCCGGCGAGCACGTGGTGAGCCCTGCCGCGGGAAGCTGCTACTGCCCGTGCACAAGTTGGGGTACTAAGGTACCCCTATCTTAGTACACCGACAGGAGCCCCCGGGCCTGGGCCATACACGGTGCCGAGCGCTGTTGGGCCAGGCCCAAAACAGTGCACGGACACACGCGGCCCACGGCACGCCGAATCCCCTTCCGCATCCGCCGCGCCCCTCCCTAACGGCATGCGTCGATTGCGGCGTCGTGGGAGAGATCGTGGCCACGTTCTTTAATGGAAAATGCGAAACGTCCCGCACTCCCCCCTTAAAAGCAGAGGGAACAGGGGCAGTTTCCTTCCTCCGTCTTCACTTCGTCTTCAACCTCCAGAAAGCCTCCGCTGCTCTCTGTCTCCACTTCTTCTCCGCCGTCTTCCGCATCCGCGGCGTCGTTGAGTTCCTCGCCCCTTATCTCGCCGCCTCCGCCATGGCCCCGAAGACCGAGAAGGCGAAAGCGGACAAGGCCAAGAGGGAGAAATCCGAGCAGGCGGCGAAGCTTGCCGCCCTGCGGAAGAAGAATGTGGTGTTCGCGCCGAGGCTCAGCGCGAGGGAGCTGTGGAACAAGTTCTACCTTTTCTGGTCCAAGGAGACCAAGGCTCATCCCCGGACCAGAGTCTACCCCGCCGTCGCCAAAGATCTAGTTCCCGGCGGGTATTTCTTCTTCGCTGTCTTCTTTCATTGCGGCTTGTGCCCTCCGTTCTCGGAGTTTTTCTGCGACATCATGAACACGTACGGCCTCCACCTCCTAGACTTCACCCCCAACGCCATCCTTACGATGACGGTTTTTGCACATCTGTGCGAAAACTATGTAGGGATCTATCCCAATCTAGCGCTCTTTCGCCACTTTTTTATGCCTAGAGTAGAGGCCGGCGCTCCCCTCTCCGGGGGTATCTCTTGGATCTTCCGCTTGAACAAGAAGGATTCATATCTGAAAGGGGAGCTCCGCGGCAAGTGGGAAGAGTGGCGCGCAGATTGGTGTTGGATAGTGGAGGACCATCCGGAGCCTTTTACTGCGCCGCGCACAAATGCCATAGTGCGCGGCAGGGACTGGAGCGAGTTGGCCCCGGAGGACAGCAAGCTCAACATCGCCCTCATCAGGATACTTCGTCTCCGGGTAGCTAAACTGACCATCGGAGATGTAGGGGCAGACTTCCTCCGCCGCCGCATCGCCCCTTTACAAGAGAGGAAAAGGCCAGCATGGGAATTTGGCAACGCGGCGGACATTATGAGGCTGCGCCCGGGACTGAACTTCAACTTCACGGCTTTGGAGCTGAAGGGGATGGTCCGGGAGCTTTTTAAGCACGACCCGGCCCATCCGGAGTGGTTTAGATCTCCCCGGGGAGTGGTGCCGCTGTGCAACAGCACTGCCCGGGACTCCTTGCGCGCAATAATGCCCGCGTGTGACTCTCACGGCGTCGACCCCACCTGGATAGAGCCTCCGCCGGACGCGATTTTGAGTTTCTTCGATAACTTGGTCGAGGTGCCGAAGAACACCGAGGAGAACAAGGGTCTCACCCGGGCCACCACAGAGCGGGATATAGCCTACATCGCTTCCCGGATGGAAGAGGCCGCCGCAGCTGCAGCAGCAGGAGACTTTGGATTCACCATGGACGAGGCGCAGGCCGCGGACGAGGTGTGCCAAGCAGAGGAGGCTGAGATCCGCAGACTGCTCAAGCTTCCGCCCGACGAGCTTGCCGGGGTTCCTTCCTTGAGGCACGCCGGGATTCCCGGGGTCGTCAGCGAGGCCGCGGCAAGCGAGGTTGCCGGAGGGAACAGAGGTGCCGGAGGGAGCGGAGCCACCGGAGGGAGCGGAGCCACCGGAGAGAGCGGGGCCGCAGGACAAGATGCTGGACCCAGCGAGCCCGCCGGGGAGGAGGAGGAGGACACCGAGGCCGATGAGGACACCGGTGGGTCTCTGGGGCTTGACGACGATGCCTCATCGTCCTGGGAGAACTCCCCGCCCCGGGCAAGTCCCAAGCGAACACCATTGAAGCGCCTCCGCAAGGCGGCTACAGCGACAAGGACGCAGGCGCCCCGACAACAGCCTACTCGCCGGGCGACGCGCGCCACCAGAGCGTGCCAAGCCGCGACGGAGGCGCCCCGCGCACCAGCGACAAGCGAAGGGGGATCCTCTCGGAGCGAAACGGCCGCTCCGCCTGCTCCTCGGGCCCCGGCGCCAACGAAGGCTGGGTCTTCGCAGCCCCCACCCCCGGAGACCGCCAAGCGCCCGAGGGAGCCTTCTCCTCCCGCTCCTCGCGCGGGAGCAACTCAGGTGGAGTTTGACTTCTCCGCCCTCAGCTCCGACGACGATGAGGAAGAGGAGTAAGTATTTGTATTTTGTAACTTCTTTGATTCTGTCTTGATTCTTTCCTTGATGATCCTTATCTTGTTCTTGCTTTGCTTGCAGGACCCTGACCCAGCGGATGGCGAAAAGGGCCAAGATCCCTGTGGTTGAGGTCGAGGACGACTCGCCCGCCGCGGCGACCGGAGACGCGCCAGCGACAGGCTCGTCGGACCAACCTGCTGCTCCGAGGAGCAGCCCCCAGCGCAGCCCCCAGCGTAAGTCTGGGTTTTAGATTTTTTTGTTCTTCGGGCGCGCTTGAGGTTTTAACTTGTACTGACATCTTGCTGCTTCATTTGTCTTGTGCAGAAGTGGAGCCGCAGCTGCAGGAGCGACCAGAAGTCACCCCCGAGGAGCCGTAGGTCCAGCCATCCCCGCCAAGGGCGAACTCCCCGGCGAGGGAGAGCGCTCCGCCAAGGACGGGTACTCCGCCAAGGGCGAGTACCCCGCCAAGGGCGAGCAGCCCGGCGAGGGTGGCCACCCCGCCAAGGGAGGACTCCCCGGCGAGGGAGCCTGTCGTCGAGGAAGTCCGCGAAGGTGAGTCTTGTAATTTCGTCTTCTTGGACTTGTCTTTTTTGGATATTTGCTTGAACTTCTTCTTTTCTTTTTCTTTTGCTAGATCCACCTCCCCCGGAGCGGATGGAAACGGAGGTCATCGTCGAGGAGGAGGGCGCGCAAGGCGACGCCGGCAATGCCACTGTTGTTGAGGACATGGCAGGAGCCGACGAGCCTGCCGCTGAGGAGACTGCCCCGTCCGCAGACGCTGCGCCTGGGGAGGGGGACGGCGACCACACTGCCGGCCCGGAGGCGGCAGGAGCGTCAAGCGCTGCGCCGGCCGCCGACCCCTCCGCCGGCAAGGAGCAGTCGGGCATCTACCTTGAGGCCCCCAATGGCGTCTTCATACAAGTGCCGTGGGGGTCTTCGTCGCGAGCCCCCGTGGAGGGAGAGACCTTTGATGGAGAGGTCCTCGCCTCCGCGGGGTTGAAGATCGTTGAGGCGCCTGGCGGGAGCGATGAGCCCGAAGAGGAGAAACTTCTCCGCCAGCTCCTGGCCCTTTACCGGGCCAGGCAGGCGAAACTGGAGTCGCGAGAAGCCCTCACCGCCAAGGCCGGAGCAGACTTGGAGAAACGCGCTGCAGAGCTCCGTGCCGCCAACCAGGCAGCTCTCCGCGACTTGGCCGAGGAGCGCGAGAGGCTCGCCGGAGAGCAGCAAGAGTTCCTCCTGGAGAAGGCTGAGGCCGAGGAGCAGCAGCGACTGGTCGGTGAAGCGCTGTCCCAGCGAGAAGGAGTGCTCAACCAGCGGAAGGTCGACCTTGACGCTCACGAGGACGACCTTACCGCCCGGGAGCAGGCCCTGGGCGGAGTGTTGAAGGAAGCGAAAGCCGCCGCAGCCACCGCGGAGACCGCCAAGAAGGACCTTGAAGCCAAGGTGGTGCAGCTGGAGGAGTACCTGAAGGCGAGCACGGAAAGGGTCACCGCTCTCAACATAGAGCGCGAGAAAGACGCCCACACCAACTCTGATCTTCAGGTACGTCTCTCCAAGCAGGGCGACGAGCTCAAAGCCGGCAAGGACTCAATTGCTGATCTGGAGTTGAAGGTCTCCACACTGAGAGATTCACTGGACGCCGCCCGGGACTGCGAGACCAAGTTGAAGGAGGAGCTCCGCAAGGAGCGGGAGCTGGTGGAGAGCGCTGCCACCTCAACGAACATCTTCAACCAGGCGGTGGAGCAATGGACGGAGGAGCTGGTCACTTCCGCCGCCAACATCGACAAGGAGCTAATGGCGCTGAGGGTGGAGCACCTCGTGTACTCTCCGGACCCGAACCTCCCCCACAGCGCCAAGCTCAGTCTTTTCTTCAGGGGAATCGTGCCAGCGCTTGCACGGCTGCAAGAGAAGCTCCCCGCGCAGCTGGCGCGTGAGGAATGTTTCTTCTGCTTAAGAGGTAAAGAAAAGGAGAAGAGGGAACAAGTATAGGGTTTCTCGGCATGGTAATGCTTACCGGATATGTGTGTTCCACAAGATGCCAAACAATGCATGCAAATAACAAAGAACGGCATGAAAATGGCAAATAGTGCGAAACACAAAAGCTTTACTGATGCACGGGATCTGCGCCCGGCTTTGTACAAAGGTTTACATGCGACAGCGGCAAGACTCGTACAAAAGGTGGTTGCCGGAGCGGATCACGGCAACCGCGCCTTATGGGTGAAACTTACGAAGATGCTCTATGTTCCAGGAATTGCTCACCGGTAAGCCTTCTTCGGTCTCAAGGCGGACAGCGCCGGGCCTTGTGACTTGTCTCACCCGATAAGGGCCTTCCCAGTTCGGCATCAACTTGTTGGAGTTCTTGGCGGACTGAACACGCCGAAGAACAAGGTTGCCTTCCTCGAGACTCCTGGCCTTGACCTTGCGGCTATGGTAGCGGCGCAAGGCTTGCTGGTATCGAGCAGCTCGTACAGCAGCCTGGAGACGTTCCTCCTCGAGGAGCAGTGCATCATCTTGTCGCAGTTGCTCTTGCTCGAGCTCATCATAAGCGAGCTCTCGAGGAGATCCGTATACGAGTTCCGTGGGGAGAACTGCCACTGCCCCATAGACAAGGGCAAAGGGTGTCTGCCCGGTGGCTCGACTTGGTGTCGTTCTGATTGACCAAAGAGCCGCCGGCAACTCCTCTATCCAGTTTCTTCCGCACTTGCGCAGCCTGTCGAAGGTTCTTGTCTTGAGCCCGCGCAGCACTTCAGCATTTGCCCTCTCCGCTTGACCATTGCTCCTCGGGTGAGCAACAGAAGCGAAACAGACCTTGGCGCCAAGGTCTTGGACGTACTGCATGAAGGTGCGACTAGTGAACTGTGTGCCGTTGTCGGTGATGATCCTGTTAGGGATTCCGAAACGGCAAACAATCTCTCTGAAGAACCTGACCGCTGACTGTGCTGTCACCTTTCTCACTAGTTCCACTTCTGGCCACTTTGTGAACTTGTCGATCGCAACGTACAAGTACTCAAAGCCCCCGACAGCACGGGGGAAGGGGCCGAGGATATCGAGCCCCCAGACCGAGAAGGGCCTGGACAAAGGGATCGTCTGGAGAGCTTGAGCTGGCTGGTGAATTTGTTTGGCATGGAACTGGCACGCTTCACACTTGGTTACTTGTGCAGTCGCATCTTGGAGGGCTTCTTGCCAAAAGAACCCTTGCCGGAATGCCTTCCCGGCAAGTGCCCTTGCGCCAATGTGGTGGCCACATATGCCTCCATGTATTTCTGCCAACAGCTTCTGTCCATCTTCTCTGGAAATGCACTTCAACCTGACACCATTGAGCCTTCTTCTGTACAGTTCATTGTCCACGAACTGGTACATACTTGACTGCCTGGTTATTTTCTCTATCTCTGCTGGGTCGTCGGGAAGTTCTCCAGTTTGCAGAAAACGGACGATCTGCTGTGCCCATGCCGGAGCCCGAGGCTCAACGGCAAGGACTAAAGGCATGAGGGCCGCTGCGGGGACCCCAGCTTCTACGGCAAGAACCTCTGGTTCTACCGGAGCTGATGGTCCCCCGGCAAGCCTGCCGGGGCAAGGCTTGTCGGGAACGCTTGCTTCAACTGTACAGACCCTTAGATCTGCAGGAGCAAACTGTTCCTCAGCGTTTTGGTTGTTGATCTTGGGGATCTTGGCGGCGGGCTCGGGGAGATCCGCAGGCAAGTAGTCGCCGGCGACCAACTTTCTCTTCTTGGGCTGCCCAATTGATGGTGTAACGGATGGCTGAGTCAGCTTGAGCAGGAAGGTCCCTGGTTCCACAGGTAACTTCATTGCAGCACACTTTGAAAGGCCATCTGCTATGTCATTCTGAGCTCTCGGGACATGCTCCATTTGCAGACCTTCAAAGTGCTCTTCAAGCTTTCTCACTTCATCTACATAAGCTTCCATCAAAGGGCTCTGATAACTTTTGTTCACTTGTCGGACAACCAGCTGAGAATCTCCCCGCACAATCAGTTTCCTAATCCCAAGTTCGGCTGCAATCCTGAGGCCGGCAAGCAGACCTTCATACTCAGCAGTATTGTTTGTCGCTTGTTCCTTGGGAAAGTGCATCTGGATAACATACTTGAGGTGCTCTCCGGTGGGCGCTATGAGTACCACTCCGGCACCGGCGCCATGCAGCGAGAAAGCACCATCAAAGTACATTACCCATTCGCTTGTCGCCTCTTGTACGGGTACGCTTGTCTCTGGAACTTCTTCATCTGGCGTTGGGGTCCATTCAGCTATGAATTCTGCCAAAGCTCAGCTCTGTATGGTTGAAGTACTTTCAAACTTGAGACCAAAGCTTGACAGCTCCAGTGCCCACTCGACGATCCTGCCTGTTGCTTCTGGATTTTGCAGTATCCTCTTCAACGGAAAGCGAGTGACCACTGTTATCTCGTGTGCTTGGAAGTAATGGCGCAGCTTTCTCGAGGCCATGAGGAGACCGAAAAGCAACTTCTGCACCCCGGAGTATCTTGATCTAGCCCCCTGCAAGAGGGAACTCACAAAATACACCGGGCGCTGCACCATCTTCCTTCGCACTTAACCGACCAGTCGCTGCTGCTCCTCGGCCTCAGCCTTCTCCAGGAGGAACTCTTGCTGCTCTCCGGCGAGCCTCTCGCGCTCCTCCGCCAAGTCGCGGAGAGCTGCCTGGTTGGCGGCGCGGAGCTCTGCAGCGCGTTTCTCCAAGTCTGCTCCGGCCTTGGCGGTGAGGGCTTCTCGCGACTCCAGTTTCGCCTGCCTGGCCCGGTAAAGGGCCAGGAGCTGGCGGAGAAGTTTCTCCTCTTCGGGCTCATCGCTCCCGCCAGGCGCCTCAACGATCTTCAACCCCGCGGAGGCGAGGACCTCTCCATCAAAGGTCTCTCCCTCCACGGGGGCTCGCGACGAAGACCCCCACGGCACTTGTATGAAGACGCCATTGGGGGCCTCAAGGTAGATGCCCGACTGCTCCTTGCCGGCGGAGGGGTCGGTGGCCGGCGCAGCGCTTGACGCTCCTGCCGCCTCCGGGCCGGCAGTGTGGTCGCCGTCCCCCTCCCCAGCCGCAGCGTCTGCGGACGGGGCAGTCTCCTCAGCGGCAGGCTCGTCGGCTCCTGCCATATCCTCAACAACAGTAGCATTGCCGGCGTCGCCTTGCGCGCCCTCCTCCTCGACGATGACCTCCGTTTCCATCCGCTCCGGGGGAGGAGGATCTAGCAAAAGAAAAAGAAAAGAAGAAGTTCAAGCAAATATCCAAAAAGACAAGTCCAAGTTCGCCCGGGTGCAGCACAACATTCCCGACGTCCACCCCGCCGCGGTTATCAGCGCGTTCCACCAGAACGTGCGTAACCGTCGCATGCGGGAAGAGAAGGCCATGACCAAGATACGGGATGTCAGCGAGCTCTACGCTCTGGCTGACAAATGCGCGCGCGCCGAAGAAGGGAGGAGACTCCCCGAGGAGGATGCTGGCGCAGGGGGAAGCGACAGCGAGGATGCCGCCCCGGCAAAGAAGAGCCGGCGGCGGAACAATAGAAAGAAGAAGAGCAAGGAAGTGCTGGTCGTCGAGAAGTCCGGCAAGGAGGCTCCCGCCAAGACAGCACAGGCTGGCGGCTCCGGCAAGGAGCCTGCCCCTGTGGCGGCAGCCGACAAGCAGGACGGCTCCGACAAGCAATATTGCAAGATCCACCGCACCAAGGGCCACGACCTTTCCAACTGCAAGCACGTCGAGTACCTCGTAGAGCAGCAGAAAGCTGAATACGAGCGTCGCGACAAAGAGAAGGCTCAAGGTGGTGGAGGAGAGCCAAGCAAGAAGCGGTCGTTCAATGGCCGGGGAGGACGCCGCGGCAAGGCCAAGCAGCGGCAAGGTGATCGACCTCCCCGGGGCCGCGACAAGGATGAGGAAGAAGACGACGACGACATGGATGAAGGTGATAACAGCGAGCAGGAGTTCCAGAAGGCCACAGAAGTTCTGTGTGTCGACGGAGGCGCCTCTCTGCACGCTTCCCACCGCCAACTCAAGCAGTGGGTGCGGGAAGTAAACGCAGCAGAGCCGCCCGTCGAGTCACGCAGACTCCTGAAGTGGTCCGGCACGCCCATCATTTTTGATCTTGAGGATCACCCTGACCGCACCACGGCGGTCGGGTGCTTGCCGATGTTGGTTTCACCAACCATCCGCAACCTCAAGGTCACCAAAATGTTGGTTGACAGCGGGGCCGGCTTGAACTTGATCTCCTCAGCTGTGATCAAGAAACTCCAGATCCCAGACGGCGAGCTCGAAGAAACCGGTTCGTTCCAAGGAATAAACACGGGAAGGAGCAAGCCGAAGGGCAAGATTACTCTGCCAGTGACATTTGGCGGGGAACTCAACTTCAGGACGGAGAGGATAACCTTTGACGTGGCCGATATCCCATTGCCATACAATGGGATACTTGGACGTCCTGCCCTCGCCAAGTTCATGGCAGCTTCCCACTACGCCAACAACGTACTCAAGATGCCGGGGCCGATAAGCGTCATCTCTGTCCCTGGCGATAAGAAGGACGCGCTTATCTGCGCCGACAAGATATACCGGGATGCAGCAACAGCGGTGGAGAGCAACACACTTGCCGCTGAAGCTCCCGGGGGGAAGAAGACCAAGACCAAGTCCGGCAAGCGCTCTGGGGCCGACTCCGGCAAACGCACCTCTTCGGAGTGCTGCGCTGCCGTCGAGGACGTTCCATCGAGCTCCACCGGCAGGTGCAAGAAAGGGATGGCCGCTCCACCGGCAACCAAGAAGGTGTCCGCCAAGGAGGACGGCACTGGTGGTACCTTCACCATCAGTGCTACACTTGATAGTAAATAGGAAAGCGCGCTCGTTGCCTTCCTGCGGGCGAATGTCGATGTGTTTGCGTGGCAACCATCTGACATCCTCGGCGTTCCTAGGAAGGTGATTGAGCACAAGCTTGCTGTTTGTCCTCATGCGCGTCCCGTCAAGCAGAAGGTCAGAAAGCAAGCCGTGGAGCGCCAAGAATTCATTGCTGAAGAGATCAAGAAGCTAGAAGCAGCGGGCCTGGTTAGAGGCGTGATCCATCCAACGTGGTTAGCAAATCCAGTTGTTGTGCGTAAGGCTAACGGGAAGTGGAGGTTGTGTATAGACTTCACTGATGTGAATAAAGCATGTCCCAAAGATCCATTCCCCTTGCCGCGCATTGACCAGATTGTTGACTCCACTGCTGGATGTGAGCTGCTCTCCTTCCTTGATGCATACTCAGGCTACCACCAAATTTTTATGGCCAAGGAAGATGAAGAGAAGACTGCATTCATTACTCCATGTGGCACATATTGCTTCATTCGCATGCCTTTTGGATTGAAGAATGCAGGCTCAACATTTGCAAGGGTGGTGCACACTGCTTTTGAGCCACAGATCCACAGAAATGTAGAAGCTTACATGGATGACATAGTGGTCAAGAGCAAGAGCAAAGATACCCTGATCCAAGACTTAGAAGAGACATTTGCAAATCTGCGCAAGATCCAGCTCAAGTTGAACCCCGAGAAGTGCGTCTTCGGAGTCCCCTCCGGCAAGCTTCTCGGGTTCTTCGTGTCCCAGAGGGGGGTTGAAGCCAATCCCGACAAGATAAAAGCCATCGAGCAGATCGAAGCCCCGAAGCGCGTCAAGGACGTAAGGAGACTTGCTGGTTGTGTGGCTGCCCTCAGTAGGTTCATTTCAAAATCTGCAGAACGTGCCCTGCCTTTCTTCAAAATCTTGAAAAAGGCGGGTCCTATGAAGTGGACTCTGGAAGCGGAGGCAGCGCTGCAGGACTTGAAAGGATACCTATCCTCCACTCCAATACTTGTCGCACCTAGGCCACAAGAGAAGTTGCTTCTGTACTTAGCGGCAACCAATCAAGTGGTTAGTGCTGCGTTGGTAGCGGAAAGGGAGGCAGAGGAAGAGCCCACACCTCCGGCAAGTGAATCCAGCGACGAGCAGGGGGCTCCACCGGCAAGCTCTGGCCCCGACAAGGACAACTCTGCGCAGGAGCAAGGAGAAGTGCGAAGGAAGATGGTGCAGTGCCCGGTGTATTTTGTGAGTTCCCTCTTGCAGGGGGCTAGATCAAGATACTCCGGGGTGCAGAAGTTGCTTTTCGGTCTCCTCATGGCCTCGAGAAAGCTGCGCCATTACTTCCAAGCAAACGAGATAACAGTGGTCACTCGCTTTCCGTTGAAGAGGATACTGCAAAATCCAGAAGCAACAGGCAGGATCGTCGAGTGGGCACTGGAGCTGTCAAGCTTTGGTCTCAAGTTTGAAAGTACTTCAACCATACAGAGCAGAGCTTTGGCAGAATTCATAGCTGAATGGACCCCAACGCCAGATGAAGAAGTTCCAGAGACAAGCGTACCCGTACAAGAGGCGACAAGCGAATGGGTAATGTACTTTGATGGTGCTTTCTCGCTGCATGGCGCCGGTGCCGGAGTGGTACTCATAGCGCCCACCGGAGAGCACCTCAAGTATGTTATCGAGATGCACTTTCCCAAGGAACAAGCGACAAACAATACTGCTGAGTATGAAGGTCTGCTTGCCGGCCTCAGGATTGCAGCCGAACTTGGGATTAGGAAACTGATTGTGCGGGGAGATTCTCAGCTGGTGGTCCGACAAGTGAACAAAAGTTATCAGAGCCCTTTGATGGAAGCTTATGTAGATGAAGTGAGAAAGATTGAAGAGCACTTTGAAGGACTGCAAATGGAGCACGTCCCGAGAGCTCAGAATGACATAGCAGATGGCCTTTCAAAGTGTGCTGCAATGAAGTTACCTGTGGAACCAGGGACCTTCCTGCTCAAGCTGACTCAGCCATCCGTTACACCATCAATTGGGCAGCCCAAGAAGAGAAAGTTGGTCTCCGGCGACTACTTGCCGGCGGATCTCCCCGAGGCCGCCGCCAAGATCCCCAAGATCAACAACCAAAACGCTGAGGAACAGTTTGCTCCTGTAGATCTAAGGGTCTGTACAGTTCAAGCAAGCGTTCCCGACAAGCCTTGCCCCGGCAGGCTTGCCGGGGGACCATCAGCTCTGGCAGAACCAGAGGTTCTTGCCGTAGAAGCTGGGGTCCCCGCAGCGGCCCTCATGCCTTTAGTCCTTGCCGTTGAGCCTCGGGCTCCGGCATGGGCACAGCAGATCGTCCGTTTTCTGCAAACTGGAGAACTTCCCGACGACCAGCAGAGATAGAGAAAATAACCAGGCAGTCAAGTATGTACCAGTTCATGGACAATGAACTGTACAGAAGAAGGCTCAATGGTGTCAGGTTGAAGTGCATTTCCAGAGAAGATGGACAGAAGCTGTTGGCAGAAATACATGGAGGCATATGTGGCCACCACATTGGCGCAAGGGCACTTGCCGGGAAGGCATTCCGGCAAGGGTTCTTTTGGCAAGAAGCCCGCCAAGATGCGACTGCACAAGTAACCAAGTGTGAAGCGTGCCAGTTCCATGCCAAACAAATTCACCAGCCAGCTCAAGCTCTCCAGACGATCCCTTTGTCCTGGCCCTTCTCGGTCTGGGGGCTCGATATCCTCGGCCCCTTCCCCCGTGCTGTCGGGGGCTTTGAGTACTTGTACGTTGCGATCGACAAGTTCACAAAGTGGCCAGAAGTGGAACCAGTGAGAAAGGTGACAGCACAGTCAGCGGTCAGGTTCTTCAGAGAGATTGTTTGCCGTTTCGGAATCCCTAACAGGATCATCATCGACAACGGCACACAGTTCACTAGTCGCACCTTCATGCAGTACGTCCAAGACCTTGGCGCCAAGGTATGTTTCGCTTCTGTTGCTCACCCGAGGAGCAATGGTCAAGCGGAGAGGGCAAATGCTGAAGTGCTGCGCGGGCTCAAGACAAGAACCTTCGACAGGCTGCGCAAGTGCGGAAGAAACTGGATAGAGGAGTTGCCGGCGGCTCTTTGGTCAATCAGAACGACACCAAGTCGAGCCACCGGGCAGACACCCTTTGCCCTTGTCTATGGGGCAGAGGCAGTTCTCCCCACGAAACTCGTATACGGATCTCCTCGAGTGCTCGCTTATGATGAGCTCGAGCAAGAGCAACTGCGACAAGATGATGCACTGCTCCTCGAGGAGGAACGTCTCCAGGCTGCTATACGAGCTGCTCGATACCAGCAAGCCTTGCGCCGCTACCATAGCCGCAAGGTCAAGGCCAGGAGTCTCGAGGAAGGCGACCTTGTTCTTCGGTGTGTTCAGTCCGCCAAGAATTCCAACAAGTTGACGCCGAAGTGGGAAGGCCCTTATCGGGTGAGACAAGTCACAAGGCCCGGCGATGTCCGCCTTGAGACCGAAGAAGGCTTACCGGTGAGCAATTCCTGGAACATAGAGCATCTTCGTAAGTTTCACCCATAAGGCGCGGTTGCCGTGATCCGCTCCGGCAACCACCTTTTGTACGAGTCTTGCCGCTGTCGCATGTAAACCTTTGTACAAAGCCGGGCGCAGATCCCGTGCATCAGTAAAGCTTTTGTGTTTCGCACTATTTGCCATTTTCATGCTTTTCTTTGTTATTTGCATGCATTGTTTGGCATCTTGTGGAACACACATATCCGGTAAGCATTACCATGCCGAGAAACCCTATACTTGTTCCCTCTTCTCCTTTTCTTTACCTCTTAAGCAGAAGAAACATTCCTCGCGCACAAGTTTGCCGGGGGGGAAGGAGGTGGAGGACGAACCAAGTGCTCTTCAAGAAAGGGAAGCTTACCGGAGAACGAACAGATTATGAAAGCTAAGTTACCAGAATTTGAGCAGTTCAAATTTTTAAATTTTAGTTATCTTCCTTGAACAACCACACTTTGTATGGAAAACCTGTGCGCGGAGGAACCTACCCGTGGCTAGCCGCACCCTTATCTTGTTTTCGAGTACGCTCAACGGCTTAAGTGAGCTGCGACAAGTGTCGCGCCCTTACTTCGTTTTCGAGTTCACTCAGCAAGCTAAGTGCGTTACGACTAGCTGCGGCAAGGTTGCTTGCCGGTAAGGCCTTTGCCAGCAGGCTGCTCAGGGTCCAGCACTCAGTGCTCGCGACAAGGGTCCCTTGCCGGCAAGTTCCCTAAAAGCATAGGGTAAAAAGCATACAAAGTAAAGGACCAAAAACAAGGGAGATAACACTGCATCAATTGCTCGGAAATAAGATAATATATTACAGAGATAACTTGTCGCAATGACTAATAGATTCATGTTCATGGCACACTTTGCAGCAGCAAAGGAAATAAGAAGAAAGAGGCCTAATCTACGCGATCGCCTTCACGCCTGGAGATCTTGTTCACCTTGGCGATGATGTGGGCGACCTGCGCCTTCAGCGCCTCCTGATCTGCGTCGGCCGGCAAGCTGCGGAGGACGTTGACAAGATTAATACCAGGATTGCGGTAGACGATCTTGGTCAAGACACGCTCCAAGGTACCCACGCAGAGCTGGCGCGACTCCTCGGCCAGCTGCGCGGGGAGCTTCTCTTGCAGCCATGCAAGCGCCGGCGCGATTCCCCTGAAGAAAAGACTGAGCTTGGCGCTGTGGGGGAGGTTCGGGTCCGGAGAGTACACGAGGTGCTCCACCCTCAGCGCCATTAGCTCCTTGTCGATGTTGGCGGCGAAAGTGACCAGCTCCTCCGTCCATTGCTCCACCGCCTGGTTGAAGATGTTCGCTGAGGTGGCAGCGCTCTCCACCAGCTCTCGCTCCTTGCGGAGCTCCTCCTTCAACTTGGTCTCGCGGTCCCGGGCGGCGTCCAGTGAATCTCTCAGCGTGGAGACCTTCAACTCAAGATCAGCAATTGAGTCCTTGGCGGCTTTGAGCTCGTCGCCCTGCTTGGAGAGACGTACCTGAAGATCAGAGTTGGTGTGGGCGTCTTTCTCGCGCTCTATGTTGAGAGCGGTGACCCTTTCCGTGCTCGCCTTCAGGTACTCCTCCAGCTGCGCCACCTTGGCTTCAAGGTCCTTCTTGGCGGTCTCCGCGGTGGCTGCGGCGGCTTTCGCTTCCTTCAACTCTCCGCCAAGGGCCTGCTCCCGGGCGGTAAGGTCGTCCTCGTGAGCGTCAAGGTCGACCTTCCGCTGGTTGAGCACTCCTTCTCGCTGGGACAACGCTTCACCGACCTTACTTGAACAAGATCTGTTCTATAGGCTCGTACCGCTGCATCCTTTACTAATAAGGAGGCAAGCACTTAAGTCTGGTTGATGAACTCTGACCTCTGGGCCAGAGCGTGATTAAGGGCCAGGATTCCTCTGATGGAGGCAAATCCGACGGCTGTAGAGGATCGTTCCTACCTGGCGCGCCAAAGATGTCGGGGGAAACTGTCCACCACGAACACCTATGGGACCGGAGCCCCTTGTACGTTGCGGTGAGGGAGCGGAGGGAGCACAAAGAGCGGATCGAGGAGCGCACGCGGGCAGTTTACCCAGGTTCGGGCCGCGCGGACGCGTAAAACCCTACTCCTGCTTGGGTTGTATTAAGTTTATGAGCTCGGGAGCTTGAAGAACTAGCTACCCTGAGCAAGAAAGCTATCTAGGTTCCGAAGCCTTTCTACGTTGTGCATGGGCCTCCTTTTATAGCTCAAAGGGGTCACCGACAGGTGTCAACGTAGAAGAAGGGCAAAAATGTAACTTTGGTGGTAGTTGTAACAGTGCGAGAACAGTGCATGAACAGTGCGTGAACAGTGGTCTTCACCTAACTTGACAGTGGGGGACAAGGGCATTAAATGCCCGTCACCGTCGACCCCAAAAGCACCCGTCCATGCGTCTCCGTTCGCCACGGCGGTAGCCTCGTTACCGTGGCTCGCCACCGTGTCCCCTAGGCTGCACAGCCATCCGCCACGCGTCCCTGGAAGGGCCCCAGGGCGACGCGTGGGCAGATGAGCTGGAGCGTGGGCACACAGTGCAGGCTTCCCCCGGCAAGCACCTTGCCGGGCCCTGAAGCTTGTCGCTCCCCGGACCCTGCCGGGGCGCATGCTGCGCCAAGGCATGTCTTCTGGGATGCAGTCTTCTGGTTTTCCTGGCAAGCTCCTCTTGCCAGGGTTTTGTGTTAAATGTGATAGTCTTGAGCCTGGGACGGCCTTCCCGGCAAGCTCCACTTGCCGGGGCCTTGATCTTCTGTCTTGTATACTTTGTTTTTGAATGGTTTTATAGGGACCAGAAAGGTCTCCGGCGAGCACGTGGTGAGCCCTGCCGCGGGAAGCTGCTACTGCCCGTGCACAAGTTGGGGTACTAAGGTACCCCTATCTTAGTACACCGACAACTCCCAAGCACATAAACAAGTTATATACTTGGCACTTGGGGGCTAATGTGACATTGTTCTAGAAATAGGAGAAGTCCCGGTTCACCCTAAAGGAAGTGAACCGACCCTTGGGGGCTACACATGTGCAAAACAAAGCTATCTACTAGATCTACTGAAGTCCCGGTTCACCCCAAAAGGCTAAACCGGCACTTGGGGGCTATGATGGAGTAAAGGTACAATTACAAGGCACAAGCAGAAATAGAGGACAAAGACAAAGGAAAAGAAGTTACCTCATAACGTTCATTCATTAAGTTTACCAAACCAGCTTCATAATCGCGGCTGGTATGTAGCCGGTTTAAGTATCCAGAATGAAGCTCCTGGGCGCTGAGCTGAGTGTAGCTAGACAAGTCCGTACTCCACTTGCCTTTGTCCTTATTGAGAAATTCCTCTTTGGCAGTGTGTTTGGTCAAAGTGACAGGCTCCCCTGGAGTAGAGAAACCAGTCCCTGTGATTTCAACGTCGCTAGGTGAAGCGGCGCCTGCTTAGGGGGACTGACAGGAGCAGTACTAGCAGGAGCAGGGCTAGCCCGGCAGGGCTGGCCGGTTCAAGATCACGCTCCATGGGATCGTTCCCCTGATCAACAAGGGTTTCTTGGTCCATAGGAGGAGGATCATCATCCGGAATCTCAACGTTGTCTTCCAAAGGATCAACAAGCTCATGATCTTCTGCCGGGTCAGGAGCAGTATTGCCAGCTGCCATTTTGCTCAGTTTGGCCTTTTTGCTGGGCTTGGGTTTACTGTGCAAGTTAGAAATAATGAAGTCAGAAGAGTCAAAGATGAAAAGTTAAACCAGAAAGAGTGAAAGATAGCTTACCAAGGAATAGTCTTGAGGAGAGGAATTTGTGTGGTTGTTGATTCACCAGAGGATTAGAGAGGAGTCTCCTGATAATTTGAGTCAGACGGATTAAGGGGTTGTCGAATAAGACCTGCTTTGGGGAAAAGAGCAGTTGGAGTGAGTAAAACCTCGGAACGACACCTCTGGGCTGGCGTGTGCGTTAATCCGGTAGATTCAATAGCATGACCACTATGACGAGTAGTGCGGCGCGCTTTGTGACGCCCGGGTAATCAAGCTACAGTAACCCTCTGGTAATGATGCCACGTCACTTCGATTACTGTTGCTAATCTCGCGTTAGTTCGAAACCAAATCAAATTCAACTTCATAATAAAGTCGAACGGTAAAAGTTATCAAACTTTAAAACTAAAATGTTCTATAGGTGCCAAATAATGCATAGGTAATTATGGTGAAGAGCCCACATTTTTTTGTTTTAAAAAATTAATAAAACAGTGGCAAAAACAATTATTTGAATGCTTTAAAAATATATTTAAATTGTTCTAAATTAATTTTAGTATTTGTGTGCTACTTCAAATTATTACCTAGTATTTGTGTGCTACTTCAAATTATTACCTAGTATTTGTGCGCTAAATATTAGCTTTAGATAAATATTTGTACTACAGAAGAGAAATACAAATTAGAAAAGAATAAAAGTAAAATAGGAAAAGCCTCTATGCACCTTGGCCCAAGCCCTACAGAGTCAACCCCGGCCCAACACTGCTCCATCCCCTACCTAACGCTCTCTCTCCTGTGCGTGTTGCATCCCGGTCGCCATGGCGCGGATGCTCGATGCATGGTGCTACAGGGAATCGAGGAGAGGATAAGAAGGCCACCAGGAACGCTCGACGAACCCTAGCTCCATTCGTTTTCCCCCCTCGCACCTTCTCCACCAAATCGAGCCGCGCCCGAGACCATAGTCGCCGCCGCCTTCGTCGATCCCGTAGCCGCCGTGGTTCCCGCGCCACGGGAGCACGTCTACGAGGTCCCCCACGGTCGACTTCGCCCGTTCTGGATGCCACATCAACCAGGGAGCTCCATAGCCGACATCGTCTTCGTCTTCTTCGTCCATCTGCCGCCATCTTGCCATCGATCCGCACCAACCCCTCGTCCCTGGCCTCCCCGACCACGCCCTCGAGCTCCGTGGTGAGCTTCTCCTCCGGATCCCCTCCTTCTCGGTCCCAACTCACGCTGTATGTCGCCACCCCACGATTTCGGCTGCCTATTGTTGTGCCAGCACCTCGCGCCATGGCTGTGCCCTCTATCTGTGTCGGCCACGCTCTGGCCTTGTCCCGCCGCGACCGTGCCTGGCTGGCCCGCGCCGCCCGCGGCCGCTCCTGGCCACGCTTGGCGCCGGCCCTGCTGTTCGTTGCTTCTGCTGCCTCCACTGCTGGTTACTGCCTGCCGTTGTGTCGCTCGCCCCACCCGCGATGCTGCCGCTGCTAATCACTCTGCGTGCTGCTGCTGGCGCGTATTGCTGTTTCCCTTGCGCTGCTGCTTCTCATGCAGCTGCTGCTCGGCTATTCCCGCTTGCTGCTGCTAGTACTGGCCGTGGCCGCCAACGCCCCATGTGTGTGCTTGTGCGTGAGCACAACCACATAATGGCTGGCTAGTGCCACTCCTATGGGGGGCGGGCCTAGATAGATTAGGAGCTAAACATTATTAATGCCATCCTACTACTAATAGACACTGACAATGGGCCCCGCTGTCTGAAGAAAACAATTAAAATCATCTAATTGAAGGAAAGTCAATGACACACGGGACCCACAGGCACTGTTCATATGTGGACCGGTCAACCTTTGAATGGGTCAACACAACCCCACTGTCATACAGACAGGCTGGAGTAGCACTAGGTGACAAAAATATATTATGCTTTTAATTCGAATTAATATAATTCCATAAAATCATTTAAACTTCGGAAAATCATATAAAGTAACCCGTAACTCGGATGAAAATATTTTATACATGAAAGTTGCTCAGAATTTCGAGACGAATCCGAATGCGCGGACCGTTCATCAACCACACGTCCCTATCATAGCGAACATGCAACAATCCCCCTCCAGTTCATCTGCCCGAAAATATCAAACACCAGGAATACTTTCCCGGATGTTTCCCCACTTCGCCGGTATCACCTACTACTGCGTTAGGTCACCTCTAGCACCGCGTATTTCCATGTTACGCTTTGTGATGCTTTGATTGCTTTGTTATTTATTATGTTTCCCCTCCGTTACTTCTTTCCGGTAGACCCCGAGACTGCCGGTGACCCCAGTTCGACTACGGTGTTGACGACCCCTCCTTGCCAGAGCAACCAGGCAAGCCAACCCCCACTTGATCACCAGATATCGCCCATTCTCTTCCCTCTTACTCTTGCATTAGAATTGCTACTGTTGATGATTTGATAAGTCCTATTCTGTTGAATAGTCTGTTATTGTTTCTACTACTGTTGATACATTTACCTGCTATCCTAAATGCTTAGTATAGGATGCTAGTATTCCATCAGTTCCCCCACATCCTTGTCCGTCTGCCATGCTATACTATCGGGCCGTGATCACTTAGGGTGGTGATCACGGGTATATACTTTATACATACATTACATGATTCAAGAAGTGACTACAGTCGGGTCGGCTCATTGAGTACCCGCAAGTGATTCCGATATGGGGGATGAAAGGACAGGTGGCTCCATCCGGGTAGTGGTGGGCCTGAGTTCCCGACGGCCCCCGAGTGGATCTTTGTGGCGGAGCGACAGGGCAGGTTGAGACACCCAGTCGAGAGGTGGCCTGGCCCTGGTCGTTGTCCGTGGTGATTTCATAATAACACGCTTAACGAGTTTGGATATTTGAGCTGCGTGGGAATAGTTATGGGCTCTCGACGTCGTGGTATCAGCCGAAGCCTTCTTGACGTCAGCAACTGAGCGGCGCGCGCCGGGTTGGACCGCGTAACGTAACTTCCTTAGTAATGGAGGTTGCTAGGTCTGCTCACCGGCCGCCCTCACAACGTGCAGGTGTGCATTGGGTGATGGGCCCAGACCCCTGTGCGCTTAGGACTTAGACCGGCGTGCTGACCTCTCTGTTGTGCTTAGGTAGGACTGCGACGTGTTGATCTTCCGAGGCCGGGCATGACCCAGGAAAGTGTGTCCGGCCAAATGGGATCAAGCATGCTGGGTTATGTGGTGCATCCCTGCAGGGAAGTTAATCTATTCGAATAGCCGTGTCCCTCGGTAAAAGGACGACCCGGAGTTGTATTCCGACCTCATGACAACTAGAATCGGATAATTGATAAAACACACCCAGATGAGTCCAGATATAACTCGGTGGTTGCTCTCTCACAGGGTGATGTGCGGGAGGATCGCCGAGTAGGATTATGCTATTCGATGTTACTTGGTGAACTTACCATCTATTTCTATTCTACTGCTGCAAGACATAGGCTGCCAGAAGTTGGATACTTGTTACTATTCCATCTACTCTCTTCTATAGCTGCAAGATGAAGGCTGCCAGAAGCGTAGTCTTCGACTGGATTAGCTACCCCCCTCTTATTCTGGCATTCTGCAGTTCAGTCCACATATATTACCCCTTTATACAGATACCATTGCATATGTAGTGTAGATCCTGGCTTGCGAGTACTTTGGATGAGTACTCCCGGTTGCTTTGCTCCCCCTTTTCCCCCCTTTTCCTTTCTTCTCGGATGATGCAACCAGATGGTGGAGTCCAGGAGCCAGATGATCCCGAGGATGTTTCTACGTGGAGTTCGACTTCGAGGAGTAGTTAGGAGGTCCCAGGCAGGAGGCCTTTCCTTTTCAATCGTTGCTATATTTGTGCTAGCCTTCTTAAGGCAAACTTGTTTAACTTATGTCTGTACTCAGATATTATTGCTTCCGATGACTCTTGTGTATTCGATCTTATGTATTCGAACCCTCGAGGCCCCTGGCTTGTAATATAAAGCTTGTATTTTTTAAATTTGTGTCTAGAGTTGTCTTGTGATATCTTCCAGTGAGTCCCTGATCTTGGTCGTACACATTTGTGTGCATGATTAGTGTGCAGTCAAATCGGAGGTGTCACACGCTTCATGTTGCTACTTCTTCAAAAGAAAGTTTGGATCCAAATGAGCATAAGGATGAGAAAATTGAAATTTCTGGACTATCCGACGAATTTTTGGTGGTGGCAGCGGTTCTGAATCGGAAGAAAGAGTGATTACCTCAACATCGTCCACTTTACTGCCCTCGACTCGTCCCTGGGAACAGTTATTGTTAATAAGGATGTAGATAAAGAAAAGACAAGGAAATCGAAAGAATCAGGTGATACCTCGGAGGCCGGATCAGCTTCTTCCGCATTAGATCCCGACGTGACAGTGCTCTTCTTCTTGTTTCTCTTAACAGCCAGGGTCTTTTGGCGAGCTGCCTTTGCCGGTTTATCTTGGGTCATCCTTTTCCAGAAAGGGTCATTGTCCTGTTGAGCGAATTAAAGACATTTCAAGACAAATGCTGCAGACGGATTAAAACAAAGCAAAATGACAGAAAATTCTTACCGATGGTGGTTTGTTGGTCGCACAGAAGGGCGCTAGACTGGTTTGGCTGCAAGTTTCTAGAGGTAGATTCAGCAGCTTCTTGACGGATTCATTAATCTCTTCTTCTGGTAGCATCGTCTCTGTGTGGCGCAAAGGGTCCTTGGGACTCCCAGTATACTCACACATTATACCGGAACACCGGCTTAGCGAGAGAATACTCCAAGAAAGCTAGCAGCGGACGAAGTCAACTCCGATCAGACCATTGGCTACAAAGGCCCCGAGCTTTGAAAGTTGAGGGGCATACTAAGCTCGCACCTGGGCACTTAGCCGCTGTGGAAAGTGGTGGTTTTCCGGAAGACGGTGGGAGCGATAACCCGGCAACGGATTTTCACCTTCTGGTGAAGTATCTACGCAGTAAAACCAAGTCTGGTTCCAGTCCTTTGGATGACTGTGGAGAGTGGCATGAGGAAAACTAACATCCTTCCTCTTCTGAATAGACATTCCGCCAAGTTCAGTGTTTGGGCCATCATGAAATTCAGTACGACAGTTTAAGTGAAAGAAGTCCCGGAATAGCTCCACTGTTGGCTCCTCTTGCAGATAAGCTTCACAGAAGACTTGGAAGTTGCAAATGTTTGATACAGAATTGGGACCAATGTCTTGAGGATGAAGCTGAAAGTTTGTTAACACATCGCAGAAAAACTTTGACCCAGGAGGGTTGAATACCTGGGCCAAGTGATCAAAGAAGACAACGATTTCTCCTTCCTTGGGCTTTGGAGGATATTCTGATCCGGGAGCCCTCTAGTGAAGGACGTCCTTTGGGCCGAAAGCGCCAATTGAGGCCATTTTCTCTAAATCATCCTCGGTGATCCGGGATTGGACCCAGTTGCAGGAGACAAACTGTTTGGCCTGAGTAGTCATCTTTTCGGAAGGGAAAGGCTGAAAATACAATGAAGAGCCGGTTTATAATCTAAGCAGATTTAAACCGGCATGCTCTATGAAGGTACTGGTCTAAACGGAGGTTTAAGCAGGGACCTAATGGTATCTACCGGGTTAAGTATCCGGAACAACTATAACAATGACATCTACCGGATTATGAAGTTTGGAAAAAGTTAAACCGCCAACACAGGCAAACAAGACGCAGATCTGAAGTTTTGGGGAAACAACTTTCACACAAACAGCAGTGAAATACGGATCTACAGCATGTGGAAAATTTAGAAATAATTCAAGTTATATTCCGCGGACACGATGAAGGTCCTAAACAGATTCAGTTTAACTAATTGTGTTGGGAGAGATAAAGCTACAACGATGGAGCGGAGTCATTATTACGGTTGTTAACCAAAAGTTTGAGATCTACGGCAAGCTACTGGCTATGGCAAAGAACGGCGAAGAACAAGGACCGATCCACGAGCTTGCATGAGGAAACCCAAGAACTGAGATCTATGAGAAGGGAAGAAGAGGATGTACCCGAGGCGATGGGTGCAGAGAAGCACTGGCGAATCTCTGGAATCGTTCAGGTTGATGCAGCGGCCGGGCTTGACGAAGATGTAGAGTTCGACGGACGGCGACGGAGCTCGAGCGGAAGTGGACAAAGTAAGAAGAAGAGTCAAGGGGGAAAAAAGAGATGCCCCTCTGCCCTATTTATGAGCCGAAGGGATAAAACGGCAGGCGCGGGAATCGAGGAGCCCAAAAAGCAGATATGGACGATATTGTCGCCTCGATCTTTGGAGCTGAAATGAATAAAAGATAAAAAACAAGTACAAGTATTAAATGCACAGATGGCGTCACGACGGTTTAAAGTGATTTGAGGAGACGACGTCACGCCGGTTTATGAAGCATTTTTTAAGCTACGGAAAGGGAAGATCTGTACAAGACTTTGAAGATTGACATGAACAGGTTCAAATCAATCTGGGGCCTAATGTCAGGGATATTACTACCAGGTATAAACCGCCCAGGAGGGGCCGGTTTATGTTATCAGGATTATTTTGAAGCCTAGCAGAGACATGAAGCAAGAGACTTTAGCCCAAGAGGTTTAGAGCCCAAGTGTTGGAAACCATGATTTGTAAACCACCATACTATGTAACTTGAGATGTAAGATAGAAAGAATAGAGACCGAGGCGGACATGTTTATGAGCCGGCCTCGGGACTCTGTAAACCGGACCGGGCGTCACCTCTTATATAAAGGGACGACCCGGCGATGGTTCAAGGCAGACAACAACAGCTCGAGACACAGGCAAAGCGGATACGCTCCCTGGTCATCGAAACCCGAGCAATACACACCAAACTAGACGCAGGCTTTTACCTTCATCGAAGGGGCCGAACTAGTATAAAATTCCTGTGTCCTTGTTCGCTTTAACCCCTTTAAGCTAACCCATAACGATGGCCTCATGACTAAGTCCTTTTGCTAGGACATCTGCCGGGACAAAACCACGACATTAATAGATCATGAAAACTTACATCCAAGTGGGTATATATGTCAGGATCTTTCCAACACAATGTGCTTGCCAAAAGATAAAATGTAAAAAGGAAATGTGGATTCCACCTTGACACTTATAAGGCAAGAATAATAGATTGGCCCTTCGCAGAGGGAAGCAGAGGTTGTCATGTGTTTTTGTGGTTGGATGCACAAAGACTTACCATAGAAGAACTTCGCTTTATATTGCCACTTGTGATAAGGACCTTTATTATGCAGTCCGTCGCTTTTATTACTTCCATATCACAAGATCGTATAAAGCTATTTTTTCCCACACTAATAAATCATACCTAACCCTAACGGCAGGGGACAAGGGCATTGAATGCCCGTCGCCGTCGCCCCAAACAATGTAAAAAAGCGTCCGTCAGGGCGTCTCCGTTCGCCACGATGGTGGCCTCGTCATCGCAGCTTTCCACCGTGTACCCCAGGCTGCACAGCCTTCCGCCACGTGCACCTGGAAGGGTCCCAGGGCGACGCGTGGCCGGATGAACTGGAGCGTGGGCACGTAGTGGAAGCTTGCCGCGGCTTGCACCATGCCGCGGTTGTTAACTTGCCGCGCCCGGGAGCTTGTCGCTCTCCGGGCCTTGCCGGGGCGCGCGATGCGTCACGGCAAGTCTCCTGAAATGCCATGTTTTGGCCTTCCTGGCAAGCTTCTCTTGCCAGGGTCTTGTGCCAAAGGGGTGGTTTTGAGCCTGGAGCGGCCTTCCCGGCAAGCTCCTCTTTCCGGGGTCTTGTTTCTTTAACTTGAATACTTTGTTCTTGAATGGCTTCAAAGGAACCATAGTGGGCCTTGGCGGGCGCGTGGCAAGCCCTGCCACGGGACGCTGCTACTGTCCGTGCACAAGTTGGGATACTAAGGTACCCCTACTTTAGTACACCGACAAGAGCCCCCGGGCCTGGGCCACACACGGTGCCGAGCGCTGTTGGGCCAGGCCCAAAACAGTGCACGGGCACACGCGGCCCGTGGCGCGCTGCATCCCACTCCGTATCCGCCACGCCCCTCCCTAACGTCACGCGTCGATTGCGGCGTTATGGGAGAGATCGTGGTCTGTTTCTTTAATGGAGAAAATGCGGAACGTCCCCCTCTCCCCCTTAAAAGCAGGGGAAACAGGGGCAATTCCTTCCATTCGCTCATTGCTTCTTCAACCTCCAGAAACCCTCGCTGCTCCCCTCCTCCCCGAAGGTTGAAAGAGAGCAGCGCTCCGCCCTTCCTCCGCCGCCGCCAGCCTCCCCAGCGCCGCCGACTTCCCTCGCCGTCCCCGCCATGGCCCCGAAGGGCGACAAGGCGAAAGCCGCGAAGACTGCCAGGGCGCTGAATCTAGCGGCAATGTGTAAGAAGATGGCGGTTTTTCCCGCCGAGGCTCGGCGCGAGGGAGCTGAAGGACTCCTTCTACCTCTTCTGGTCGAGGGAGACAAAAGCGCACCCGCGCACCAAGGTACTCCCCGCTGAGGCCTGCGACATGTTTCCGGGAGGATACACCTATTTTGCTCTGTTCTTCTATTGCGGACTCTGCCCACCATACTCCGAATTGTTCTGCGATATTATGAATACCTACGGGTTTCATCTCCTTGATTTCACCCCAAACGCCGTCTTGACCATGGCCGTTTTCGCACATCTGTGCGAGAACTTTGTTGGAGTCTACCCCAATGTAGCTCTTTTCCGCCATTACTTTATGCCTCGGGTCGAGTCTGGGTCTCCTCTGTCCGGCGGGATTTCTTGGATCTTTAGGCTTCATAAGAAAGAGGCATACTTGACTGGGGAACTCCGCGGCAAGTGGGAGTAGTGGAGGGCCAACTGGTGCTGGATCATGGAGGATGAACCACAGCAGTTCACTTCCCTGCGCCAAGTTGCAATAGTGCGCGGCAATGACTGGAGTGACCTGGCCCCTGAGGACGACAAGCTGAAGATAGCCATCACTAGGATTCTTCGCCTCCGGCAAGCCAAGCTCACTGTAGGGGCTGTTGGAGCAGATTTCCTTCGCCGCCGCATCGCTCCCTTGCAGGAGAGGAAAAGGCCTGCTTGGGAGTTTGGTAACGCAGCAGACTTTATGAGGCTGCGCCCAGGCCTCAACTAAAATTTCACTGTCATGGAGCTCAACGGAATGCTCCATGAGTCATTCAAGCATGACCCCAAACATCCAGAGTGGTTCTCATTGCCGCGGGGCGTAGTTCCGCTATGCAACAATTCGTCGCTCAGCGCTATCCGCGCGGCGATGCCATGGTGTGACTCCCATGGGATCGACCCCACTTGGCGGGAGCCTTCTGACGAAGTCGTGCAAACGTTCTTCGACAACTTGGTGGAGCAGCCAATCAATCCCGACGAGAAGAGAGGCCTCACCCGCGACACCACCGACCGGGAGATGGCGTATATTGCCACCAGGTTGGAGGAGGCAGCTGCAGCCAGGGCCGCGGGCGAATTCGGATATACTTTGGAGGAGGCGGATGCAGCAGAGGCGGTAAGTCTGGCCAAGGAGGAAGAGCTCCTTAAAGTGATAAAGCCTGCCGGGCAACCAGCTGGGACGAGCGAGGCCACCGAGCAAGGCACATAATCAAGCAAGCCCGCCGAGCAGGGCGCCGAATCAAGCGATTCTCCCGAGGACTTTGGCGGGTCGCTGAATCTCGACTCCTCTTCATCATCCTCGGGGAGTTCACCGCCACCGACAAGTCCTCCGGCTCCAGCGAGAAGGCGCCTCCGCAAAGCCACAGACGTGGCGGGGCAGCCAGCGGGCTAGCAGCCGCAGCGCCGTCCGGCACGCGCCACCGCGGCGGGCGAGGCCGCCAGGGGAGTGCCCCGTGCTTCAGCAGCGGCTGGAGGAGGATCTTCCCGGGCTGGGGCCAACGCTCCTGCCGCCCCTCGTGCCTCGACGACAACTGGAGCGGGGTCTTCTCAGACCACCATCCCTGGTCCCGCCAAGCGGCCGAGGGCGCCTACTCCTCCAGCTCCTCGCGCCGGGACGCGCAAGGCGGACTTTGATTTCTCCATGCTCAGTTCCGACGAGGAGGAGGAAGAGTAAGTACTGGCGACTCTTGTTTCCTTCGATTTTTGTTGCTCTTGTCTTGAACTTTCTTCGCCTGACTCTGATTTTGTCTGTCTTCCAGGACCCTGGCCCAGAAGGCGGCGAAGAGGGCCAAGATCCTAGTGGTCGATCTCGAGGACGAGCCCGTCGCAGCAGCAGGGGATGCGTCTGTGACAAGCTTGCCGGGCCAGGCAACTGCTCCTTAGAGCAGCCCCCAGCGCAGCCCCCAGCGTAAGTCTTCTGTTTACTTTTTGCTTGTCGGGCGCGCGTGGGCTTCTTATCCTTGCTAATGTTTTGTTTGTTCATCGACTTGTGCAGAAGCAGAGCAGCAGCCTCAGGAGCGCCAAGAGATCGCTCCCGACGAGCCGCGCGTCTCGACCCCTCCGCCAAGGAGGAGCCCCCCGACGAGGGAGAATACTCCGCCAAGGGCGAGTACCCCGCCAAGGGTGATCACCCCGCCAAGGGCGAGCACCCCGCCAAGGGAAGGCGCTCCGCCAATGGAAGGCGCCAGCGACCCTCCGCCCACGGGGGCTACCACCACGTCGCCGAGGGAGAACTCCCCGGCAAGGAACCCCATCGAGGAAGAGGCTCGCGTAGGTAATCCTTGTACTTTTCTTCTCTTGAATTTCTCTTTTTGAATATTTGCTTGACAATTATTTTCTTCTATCTTCTTCTTTTCTTGTCTTCAGACTTGTCCGCTCCAGAGCCTATGGAGACGGAGGCCGCCACCGAGGAGGCCGCGCGCGGCAACATTGGTGACGCCGCGGCCACCGAAGAGGCGATCGGTACCGACGAGCCCGCCGTCGAAGAGGCAGCCAAGGCCGCCGACGCGGCAGCTGGGGAAACTGATCGCCCACGAACACCTATGGGACCGGAGCCCCTTTTCGGTACGGCAAGGGAGCGGAGGATGCACGAAGAGCGGATCGAGGCGTGCACGCGAGCAGTTTACCCAGGTTCGGGCCACACGGATGCGTAAAACCCTACTCCTGCCTTGGTTTGTGTTGCGTTCTTGGCTCGGGAGCAAGAAGAGCTACAGTGCTTGTCGCTGGCTACACCGAGCGTGAGAGTGGTCGAAGATCGGAACCCCCTCTACGTTGCGCATGGGCCTCCTTTTATAGGTCGAAGGGGTCACCGACAGGTGGCAACGCAGATGAGGGCAAAAGTGTAAAAATGGAGGTAGTTGGAACAGTGTATGTATAGTGCTCTATACCTAACCCTGACGGCAGGGGACAAGGGCATTGAATGCCCGTCGCCGTCGCCCCAAACAGTGTAAAAAAGCGTCCGTCAGGGCGTCTCCGTTCGCCACGATGGTGGCCTCGTCATCACAGCTTTCCATCGTGTACCCCAGGCTGCACAGCCTTCCGCCACGTGCACCTGGAAGGGTCACAGGGCGACGCGTGGCCGGATGAGCTGGAGCGTGGGCACGTAGTGGAAGCTTGCCGCGGCTTGCACCTTGCCGCGGTTGTTAACTTGCCGCGCCCGGGAGCTTGTCGCTCTCCGGGCCTTGCCGGGGCGCGCGATGCGTCACGACAAGTCTCCTGAAATGCCATGTTTTGGCCTTCCTGGCAAGCTTCTCTTGCCAGGGTCTTGTGCCAAAGGGGTGGTTTTGAGCCTGGAGCGGCCTTCCCGGCAAGCTCCTCTTGCCGGGGTCTTGTTTCTTTAACTTGAATAATTTGTTCTTGAATGGCTTCAAAGGAACCATAGTGGGCCTTGGCGGGCGCGTGGCAAGCCCTGCCACGGGATGCTGCTACTGTCCGTGCACAAGTTGGGATACTAAGGTACCCCTACTTTAGTACACCGACACCAAGAGTAACAATATCTTTCATACAGTCTATCTTAGCATTAACAGTATTCAAGAAGGGTTTACCAAACTAGTCGTCAACCCATGCATTCTCACGGGCTAGCATACAAAAGTGAGATGGAATTAGAATTTCATGTCCTAATAAATTTAAATTCATTAGGTGGCCTGCTTAGACCACCTAGTTCTTCTAATTCCTCCATTTCAATTTACTTCCATATCAGATTTTTTTTCTATACGAAAGTTTTATAGAGAACAATTTAAATGGTTAGAATAACTAAATATATATGTATAGATGATGTCAAAATATATTCAGTAAGCAATCTACATATTGATATGGTATTGTAGATTTAATAATTTTTCTGATAAACGCGGTTAAAGTTTAGAAAGTTTGAGTTAAGACAATATTAACATCTGAATTAAAATCAAAATGAGTGATTAATTATATGTTACTCCCTCTGTCCCATAATATAAGAGCACTTTGCAAACTATGTTAGGTTGCGGAACTGAGGTTGTAGATATTTGAAAGAAATGATTTAGTGTCTCTATAATATAATAACTGACATGCTTAAAGTTAGCTATAGTACTATCTTATCTTTTAAGATCTTCGTGTAACAGCTTGCTTCAAACTAATCATTATCTTGCACTTTCTTTGATAAATTATGCTAACAATGGTATAAAAATGTAATTTTCTGGCAATATTACGAATTCTACAAATAAATTAGCAATAAAAAACTGAACATAAAAATAACATATTTCTTAATGCAATACTATGCAATTTAGCTTTCTAGGAATTTTCAGTCACAAATAAGTGTTTCTTCTCCAACACTATGAAAGTTGTCGTGCAAATCACTTCTCTCTTTTTTATGTTAGAAAATATTTATATATGCCACAAAATCCCTGATTAACATGAAAATTAAAATGACTCATTAATAGACAAATTTACGTCGTAGATTGTCCGACCACCGATAATTAATGTTGATCTACCAAACTATGTGATAAAATGTTCACCAATTTGGTTGGTCAAATCTTCTCCGGAGATCTGGTTCAGAACTTAATGTCACTAATCATGTAAATTCCATGAATTACATGTGGTTCATTGTTATGTCTTACATCAGTACCTAAAATGTTGATGTCGTATAATTGAAGAATTGCTAATATATTGGAAAAGCTGTAATCATGTTGACAATTTAAATCTACATATTTTCACCATCCGAAGAACCATGATGCTTACCTGAAACTTTGGTGCTGGCAAAATCTAAATATTTGCAATCAAGTCAACCATTATTCTTGCATTTGTGGCCTGAACTTATCTAAATATTTGCAATCAAGTCAACTCCTGCTAGAACGCACGGCACCTGCCACAATGCAAGAGAAACGGAGATCTGGTAACTCGCACCGATAAAGCTTGAAGGCATGAGATATTGAGATGAGGCAATAGATGGGGGATTAATTACTACTCAGGGTACAGAACGAACAAAGATTTTTAATTTAAAGGAAATATCGTAATAATGTAAGCTGTAAATTGTATTATATTTTTTCAAATATACCTGCTGTAGTGTACCCTCCATACATGAATCACACATACTTGGGTTCATGCATATAAATATGCTAGCAACAGTGCTAGTATTGTATAGTCAAAATTGCTCTGTACATCAGATTGCATACCTCGACATGCATGCACGAAGCTCCTGATTTTCCTGCTCTATTGAACTGGACTGCGGCAGCTCTGGCGCTTGCACAACAATGCGTCCTCATCGCTGCCCTCAACAATCCTAGGTTGTCTCATACCCCTAACGTCCAGAGCGATAGGCCTACTATTCTGTAGAAAGAAACATACGGAACTCCAGTAATTAAAACTTTGAAAAAATAGAATAGCAAACATGAGAAGTGAAACATCTCATACCATCTTTAGCGATCTCAGTTCCAAAGTAGTTTTTCCTGACAGCAGTATCTGATACGTCCAAAACATATCAATAATTTCTGCTTGCTCCATGCCACTTTTGGGTGATATTGCTATGATATTCATACACTTCCATACACTTTTGATCATATTTGGACTAACTTACTAATCCAGTGCACCCCAGTGCCAGTTTCTGTTTTCGGCTGTTTTTGTATTTCAGGTTTTCACGTTTCGAGAACTGCCCAGAAAAATCGAGAAAAATTATATAAAAAATCAGCGATCCGGAAAGAACACTGCGTCCGAAGGGCAGCCTGGGGGGGGGGGGGCACAGGGGCTCCATGCGCCTTGTGGGCGCCCCCCCCTGGGCCGTGCCGGGGGGGCGCCTGGGCCCCCCGAAGCCCGTCCGGTGCCCCCCTTTGGCATATATTTAGAGGGACCCCCGAAACCCTCAGAACAGGAACTCTTTTCGCGATCCCATCTCTGTTCCGCCGCCGCCGCCTCTTCCAAGATCGGGAGCACCAGGAGAACTCTTCCCGGCACCCTGCCGGAGGGGAGGATCACCACCGGGAGCTTCTCCACCACCATGGACGCCTCCCGGATGACTCGTGAGTAGTCTCCCTTGGACCATGAGTCCATGACCAGTAGCTATGTGATGTTCTCCTCCCGTTCTTGTGCTTCACTAATTAGACCTCGTGAGCTGCCCTACATGATCAAGGCACCTATGTAATCCTTATGCTGTTGCTATGTTGAGTTTGCTGGGATCCGATGGATTATGAGATTATGTTCAGATTGATCTTGAGTAATATATTTGATTCACCTCTTTTATATTTTAGTTCATAAGTAATTCTTGCATGTTCTCCGTTGTTACTTATTGCTTTGGCCGAGTAGTAGGTAGTGACTCCAAGAGGGAACGTTATGCTCGATTGTGGGTTCATGCCCCTCGATGACTAGCTTGAGTGACAGAAACATGAGTCTAGGGGATGTGTTGTTGCCACAAGGGGGAAAACAACGGTGCTTGTGCCCGCGGGTGCAAGGATTGTTTACTTTACGCAAAGTTCTTTTAATGCAGTTGTCTGTTGCATTGAGTTTACACTATGGGTGGGACTCGCAACTTAATACCAGCGAGATGTTCTGGATAGATATCTCAAGGTGGATGATTAGTAGTAGATATTGATGGATTTCGGTCTACTTAATTTGGCGTACCGCCCATGCTTTGAACCTCAACCTTTCTTGCAATGTAGTCAGCATTGGTTTGCGTTCGTGGTCCTGTCAATTGCCCAACTGTAATTTGTTTACCTCACATAGCTGTTTTATCATCTTTTGGGAGAGAGACATCACTAGTGAACATCATGAGACTCCAGTCCATATTACCATCATTGATCACATCCACTATTTACTTTTCGCTATTTACTTACTATTGCAAAAACTATATATCACTACTATCATTGCTTTTAACCCTTTGTGAACTACAAGGCCGGAGGGATTGACAACCTCTCTGTACTCGTTGGGAGCAAAGTTATTTGTATCTGTGTGCAGGTCCACGTTGATTGCTAATTGCGCCGTTAGCAGTTGACACCTACTTGTTGAACGTAGGAGTCTCTGCGGATTCGATCCTTAGCATCTTTGTTAGGGGAAAACACTTCTACTTACTGCATCTTACACCTTCCACTTGGGGTAACCAACGAGGGGTTCGAGGCCCATCAAGGAGTATTTTCTGGCGCCGTTGCCGGGGACTCCACTCTTCAGGATATGGGAGTTGCATGCTATCTTTTACCTTTGCTTTTTAGTCTTGTTAGTTTACCTTTCATTTTTGCTTTAGTTCCTTTTTATCAAAAATCACAAAAAATAGTTATCTTACTTGCTTGCTACTATGGGTTCTACCAGAAACACTAAATGGGAGGAGTACACCCCTACTTCCATTGCCCCACTTATCACTGACGGGACTTGCAAAAAAAATAAACCTTGTGATTATACTAGTTATGATGGAGAGTTATGCCCATGGCATGGTCTTCCAGGAAAAAGGTATGAGCCTCAGTTTAAAAGTGCTCCTAAGCTTCCCCAAACTTGGGAAGATGTTCAAACTCTTATAATAGAGAGCGAATTAAACAAAGAGGATGACACTACAATTCTGCCCACTAATGATAAAATTGATTTTGATAATTGTAGTATTTCAGAAGTTGTCACCTTTCTACAACGAATGGCTAAAGATCCCAACACTAGCACGCTTAATCTTGCCTTCACAGAGCATGTCACTAATGCTCTCATCAAAGCTAGGGAGGAGAAACTTAGAGTAGAAGCCTCCATACCTAGAAAGCTAGAAGATGGTTGGGATTCTATGATTAAAATTAAGATAAATAACTTCTCATGCTTTGCTTTATGTGATATTGTAGCTAGTACTTCTATTATGCCCAAAAGACTATATGATATGCTTAAATAGAAACCTTTTGATTCTTGTTCTTTTGGTAATGTTCTCGTTGATTCTTCCATAAAGAAACCTTTGGGGAGGATCGACGATGTTCTTATTGTTGTCAATGATAATTATGTGCCCGTTGATTTCACTATTATGGATATGGAATGTGATCCTTCATGTCCAATTATTTTGGGACGTCCCTTTTTGCGCACCATTGGTGCTGTCATTGACATGAAAGAGGGCAATATAAAATTTCAGTTTCCTCTCAAGAAAGGGATGGAGCACTTCCCTCGTAAGAAGATGAAGTTACCTTTTGAGTCCGTTGTACGGGCTAGTTATTCTTTTACTCTTGATAAAACTTGATCTATGCATTTTGCCTAGCTTAAAGGCATAAAAGAAAGCGCTTTTGTGAGGCAGCCCACATGAATAAATTTTTTGCTTTTGTTGTGTCTTGATGTTGTTTACTGCTGTAGCATCATCATTGTATCTTTGCTTTTCATATTTGTGCCAAGTATAGCCTCTGATTGCTAGAAAGTTCAAAAGTTGTGAGGTGCTGTCCAGGAAACAGATTCTGTCCTTGGATAGAAAAATTCGTATAAAATTACCAGATCATCTTTTTGGTCTGAATTGTTTCGACAGCGTTCTCTATATAATTTTATTTCGTGCGTCAGTTCTGAGTTTTTTGATTGAGTTGCAGAAGTATCCCGAACAGGTCAATTACTGCCTGCTGTTCTGTTTTTCACAGATTCTGTCCTGTTTTGCCTTACCTTCACTTTGCAAATTAAGAACTTGCTTTTTCTTTGCAAAAACCTTTTGGCAATCTTGAGAAACAGTAGAACTTCAATAATATCCTTATTTCCAGCAAGGTATAATTATTTTATTAAGGGTACTAACCTCGCTAATCAGATTATGATGAGTTGTGTATGAAGGGAGTTTTCAAGTGTGCGAGGGAAGATGATACAAAGATTCAGGAGTGTCAAGCGCTCAAGCTTGGGGATGCCCCCGTGCACCCCCAAGAAATATTCAAGGAGACTCAAGCGTGTAAGCTTGGGGATGCCCCCGTGCATCCCCTTCTCCATCAACATTATCAGTTCGACTTTCGTTTCGCTATATTTTTATCACTTCATGTGTTATGTGCTATGCTTGGAGCGTCTTACTTTTAGTTTTCTTTTTAGTTTTTCATAACGAGTCGGAACCCAGCATTCCTTTATGTGGGAGAGAAACACGCTCCACCTCTACCTAGAACATTACATAGAATTTTCATGTCTATCTATGCTGTGTGTGTTCTTTGTCTTTTAATAGCTACTATCATACTCTGCTCTTAGTATTCATGCTTATCTTTTCAAGACCTTTTATTTAGTTGGTTGCTTGAACTCTCTTTAATTACCATGCTCACCTTATTAAGAGAGTTTGCTTCCGTTGCATGGGTTAATGTGTCTATGATAAAGATGCTACTTTCATGATGCTGCTTAGTAGTTCAGGTTTTCTTATGGTTAATTTCAAATAGTTGGGGGGTTCCCAATTTGTTATTGGAGTGCCAACTTGGTTTGTTTGCCTATGATGTGGTATGGTTTAGTAATATCTTCCTTCGAGAATTTATTTTGATTGACTTGGCGTATGCTCACGCATATTCAAGACTGTAAAGAAAGTCTGTCAAGCCTTGATGATCTTTTATTTCTAAGTAGCGATATAACTACCATACCTGATTCAATATTGCTTTGTCGCTCTGCATGATTATGACCGTCATTGCTCTCTTAGTTGGTCGTTCCCAGTCTTTTGCTAACCTCCACCTGCACTAAGCAAACTAATCATGCAATACATAGCTCATGGGAAAGTAGCCTAAAAACTATTATGGTAAAGAATATGTTGCCTATGTATCTTATTTCTTATGAGTTGCTTGCTGAGCGGTAACCATGTTTCTGGGGACGCCATCAACTGTCACACTTTTGTTGAATATCATGTGAGTTGCTATGCATGTTCGTCTTGTCTGAAGTAAGGGTGATTTACCGTGGGTTGAATTAATATGCATATTGTTAGAGAAGAACATTGGGCCGCCAACCAAAGCCATGCATCATGGTGGAAGTTTTAGCTTCGACCTTAATCCTCAATCTCTTATGAGAATATGCTTATGCATTAAAGAGGAGTCCATCATCTATTTTCTATGTTGTCCCGGTATGGATGTCCTCAAGTTGAGATCTATCAAAAACGAGAAATCAAATGCGATCTATCTCCTTGGACCTTTGTACAGGTGGCATAGAGGTACCCCTTTGTGACACTTGGTTAAAACATATGCAATGCAATGATAACCCATGGGGATCCGAGCTAATTAGGACAAGGAGCGAGCACTATTGGTATTCGATGCATGAGGCTTGCAACTTATAGGATGTTTTATGCATGACACATATGAAGTACTACTACCGTTGACACAATTGCTTCCATGTTTTCAAAATAAAAAGCTTTAGCACTTAACCTTTCTTTTACCTTTATGTTGAAGCACCAACTACTGAGAGCATGATTGTCATTCTGAGTGTAATGTGCATTGTCCCAAAGTAGCATTGTCTTTTGCATGATTGTGATATCGTTTATTCTGAAATGATCGTATCTAGTCATCACTTAAACCTTGAAGGTGCCCCTACATTTATGTTTTGCATCACTAAAGGGGGCAAGCTAGATATCACTTTGTCATATTTGCACATCATGTTCATTGCAAATCTTTTTGATGTTTAAGTTTCATGTTGTAAAACTTTCAGTCATTTGTGATTTTCTCTTGAGGCAACTTAATTACTTTAGAATCATTGTCTCAGTAAGCTTTTGTCATATGACTATAAGAAAGTCCTATATGGTTAATAGCATGTCACCACAGAAATTATTCTTGTTATCATTTACCTACTCGAGGACGAGCAGGAATTAAGCTTGGGGATGTTGATACGTCCAAAACGTATCTATAATTTCTGCTTGCTCCATGCCACTTTTGGGTGATATTGCTATGATATTCATACACTTCCATACACTTTTGATCATATTCGGACTAACTTACTAATCCAGTGCACCCCAGTGCCAGTTTCTGTTTTCAGCTGTTTTTGTAATTCAGGTTTTCACGTTTCGAGAACTGCCCACAAAAATCCAGAAAAATTATATAAAAAATCAGCGATCCGGAAAGAACACTGCGTCCGAAGGGCAGCCTGGGGGGGGGGGGGCACAGGGGCTCCATGCGCCTTGTGGGCGCCCCCCCCTGGGCCGCGCCGGGGGGGCGCCTGGGCCCCCCGAAGCCCGTCCGGTGCCCCCCTTTGGCATATATTTAGAGGGACCCCCGAAACCCTCAGAACAGGAACTCTTTTCGCGATCCCATCTCTGTTCCGCCGCCGCCGCCGCTTCCAAGATCGGGAGCACCAGGAGAACTCTTCCCGGCACCCTGCCGGAGGGGAGGATCACCACCGGGAGCTTCTCCACCACCATGGACGCCTCCCGGATGACTCGTGAGTAGTCTCCCTTGGACCATGAGTCCATGACCAGTAGCTATGTGATGTTCTCCTCCCGTTCTTGTGCTTCACTAATTAGTCCTCGTGAGCTGCCCTACATGATCGAGGCACCTATGTAATCCTTATGCTGTTGCTATGTTGAGTTTGCTGGGATCCGATGGATTATGAGATTATGTTCAGATTGATCTTGAGTAATATATATGATTCACCTCTTTTATATTTTAGTTCATAAGTAATTCTTGCATGTTCTCCGTTGTTACTTATTGCTTTGGCCGAGTAGTAGGTAGTGACTCCAAGAGGGAACGTTATGCTCGATTGTGGGTTCATGCCCCTCGATGACTAGCTTGAGTGACAGAAACATGAGTCTAGGGGATGTGCTGTTGCCACAAGGGGGAAAACAACGGTGCTTGTGCCCACGGGTGCAAGGATTGTTTACTTTACGCAAAGTTCTTTTAATGCAGTTGTCTGTTGCATTGAGTTTACACTATGGGTGGGACTCGCAACTTAATACCAGCGAGATGTTCTGGATAGATATCTCAAGGTGGATGATTAGTAGTAGATATTGATGGATTTCGGTCTACTTAATTTGGCGTACCGCCCATGCTTTGAACCTCAACCTTTCTTGCAATGTAGTCAGCATTGGTTTGCGTTCGTGGTCCTGTCAATTGCCCAGCTGTAATTTGTTTACCTCACATAGCTGTTTTATCGTCTTTTGGGAGAGAGACATCACTAGTGAACATCATGAGACTCCGGTCCATATTACCATCATTGATCACATCCACTATTTACTTTTCGCTATTTACTTACTATTGCAAAAACTATCTATCACTACTATCATTGCTTCTAACCCTTTGTGAACTACAAGGCCGGAGGGATTGACAACCTCTCTGTACTCGTTGGGAGCAAAGTTATTTGTATCGGTGTGCAAGTCCACGTTGATTGCTAATTGCGCCGTTAGCAGTTGACACCTACTTGTTGAACCTAGGAGTCTCTGGGGATTCGATCCTTGGCATCTTTTCTAGGGGAAAACACTTCTACTTACTGCATCTTACACCTTCCACTTGGGGTAACCAACGAGGGGTTCGAGGCCCATCAGTATCTATTTGACTTCTCTCTACTTGCTTCATTCCTGATGCATTTGTTCGCTCGCAGTGTTGCCGCATGTCCAAATCTTTTTTTATCACAACCTCTCCCTTTTGGCCTTTTCTTCGCTTTCGCTTGCAACCTTGCTGCCAATGCAATTCATCATTGTTCATGGTGTCGAGCTTCGATCTTCCTAATGTTGCTTGCAATGATCTGCACCTTTTCTAATATGTGAGATCGCCATGACATCTCTTTCCATTAGTTGGATGGGAAAATATAAAGCACCTCCATGTGCTAGCCCGAGAAGCCCTGACTTTGTTCAACATTGGTTAGATGGAGACCTCCTGTAGCAACTCCTTGGTCCAGCTCGCATATGTCTCCAATCAAGTAGAAAGCAGATTGGTTGAAATGAATACTTATGGCACAACACACATTTAATTCTGGATCTGACATGATATAGTGCCTATCTTCATCTCGTCCATCCGTATTTGAACAATCTATTAGGGTTGCTGCCTTACAAAAATTTCTTCTGCAATTTTCTTTTGGCTGCCCGAATTGAGTGTATCCTATTAACTCTTTTTGAATCTCATATATTAATACCCAGCTGCATGAGTATACCTATTACTGTACATATATATATATATATATATATATGCAATCAACCACGTCATGATGTATGATAGGTCATACGCTGTTGACTTGTTATCTTTGAATGCACCTCTAGATGAAAGTAAATATGCTTTGAAATCAATCACTAGAAACCAATTATATGTCACACTTTCACTTCCCTGCTCTCGACTTTCGTGGACATCATCTTCTCCATGTCTTGCCTCAAGATGCTTCTTTCAGCGCTTCCTTCAGCATCATATACAACATGTCCTCGTCCACAACAATAGAAACTTCTGATTCAGAGGATAATATGCAAATTTGAGAACCATCTTGGCTGGGGATTTTAATTCTGGAATACACATCAAATTAAACATTAGCATCAAGATAGCAGTCGACCAAGATGTAGTACGTTCAAAGACACCTTCTTTAGGGTAGATTTCTGGTGTCACATAGGTTGCCTTCTTCTTGCTATCATCCAGTGAGCAGATTTAGATCGGTTGCTTCAATAGGCCATTGGTGCTCACGTAGACCAGTGCCCAAGAGTTGCACGCCAACGACAATGCTAATAAGGAGGCCCAACTGATACGACTAGAAAAACTCAGGGGACTGTTGTTGCTCTTCCTCGTCAAAGGGAAGACCAAGGAGCACCAGACAGTTTGAAAACAACCTGAAGGTAAAAGAGAACAGGCGATTCAGTTAGCAGGAGACGACCACACAACATTACCTAGAAGCCTGGGCACCACGTAGGGACGTGGAAAGAGAAAATAATAATACCCTAGATTGAAGAAAAGGGTCATGAACGGGATAAAGGCTTGTTGAGGTGATTCGTTGTTTGAGATAGAAAGGTTGGGGAGGCCATGGCGGCGGCGTACATGGCGCGTGAGGAGAATAGCCGTCGATCTGTTTTGTTAGTTTTTTCTTTTATTTGCTTACCAAGAGGAGATATCGTGAGAGGGGATATGGTGCCTATCCTTTCAAAAAAAAAGATTTGTTGTGATTGGCTGAGTCCTGAGAGTTTTTTTTGTGGAACCTGCCGTGAGAGATTGGAGAGAGGCGGAGAGTCCTATTTTGTTTGGCTGACTGATCTAGAATAGATCTACACCGTAATAAATCGGCCACACCAGATTAATGGCTCCTAATTACTTATTAACGGTAGAATTTACAGGGAGTCTCTAATTAGTATAGGAATAGATATAATGGGACATAATTCATCTTGTGGGGAACTAAGAACAAGAAAATCAGCAGGGTATTTAACCTTCCCACACAAGACTTCAATATCTCTAACAATCCCAACTGGTGAAATAGTGTCTCTGTTAGCAAGCTTAATAATAACATCAATCCCTTCTAACTCAACAGGTGCAATATCATGCATAATTTCATTATACAAATCAAGAGGGATAATACTCGCACTAGCACCTACGTCACATAAACCATGATAGCAATGATCTCCTATCTTAATGGAGATAACAGGCAAGCCTACAACAGGTTTATGTTTATTCCTAGCATTGGGTTTGGCTATTCTAGCAGACTCTTCTTGGAGGTAAATAACATGTCCATCTAAATCTTCTACCAAGAGATCTTTAACCATAGCAACACTAGGTTCAACTTTAATTTGCTCAGTGGGTGTAGGTGTTCTAGTATTACTCTTATGAACTACAGTTGAAGCTTGAGCATGATCCTTTATCCTAACAGGGAAAGGTGGTTTCTCAATATAAGCAGTAGGGATAACATGATCAACATTATAAGTGATAGTCTTTTCTTCAACTTTAATAGGTTCAACTACTTTTACTTCAATAGGGGGATGGTATTTAAACAACTTCTCCTTGGATATCAACATGAGTAGCAAAAGATTCACGGAAAGAAACTACTATCTCAGAGTCAAGTCCATATTTAGTGCTAAATTCACGGAAAACATCAGTATCCATAAAAGCTTTAACACAATCAAACTTAGGGGTCATACCTAACTCCTTACCTTCGTCGAGATCCCAATCTTCAGAGTTGCGTTTAATTCTTTCCAATAAATCCCATTTGAATTCAATAGTCTTCATCATAAAAGAGCCAGAACAAGAAGTATCGAGCATGGAGCGATTATTAAGAGAAAGCCGGGCATAAATTTTTTGAATGATCATTTCTCTTGAGAGCTCATGATTGGGGCATGAATATACATTGACTTAAGTCTCCCCCAAGCTTGAGCGATGCTTTCTCCTTCGCGGCGCCAGAAATTATAAATATAATTACGATCACAATGAACCTAGTGCATAGGGTAGAACTTCTGATGAAATTCCAACTTCAGACGATTATAGTTCCATGATCCCGTATCATCGCATAGCCTAAACCATGTCAATGCATCTCCCTTCAAAGATAAAGGGAAGACCTTCTTCTTGATAACATCCTCGGGCATACCTGCAAGCTTAAACAATCCACAAACTTCATCCACATAGATTAGATGTAAATCGGGATGCAGTGTTCCTTCTCCTGTAAAAGGATTTTCAAGTAGTTTCTGTATCATACCCGAAGGAATCTCAGAGGAAACATTTTCAATAGATGCAGTAGGTTGAGGGGCAACTCTTTGCTCTTCTGATCAGGATGAATATACCCCGAACAAGCCCCTCAAAGGATTTTGAGCCATAGTAACAAGTGACAATAAATTTCAGCACACAATATAAATTTTTCCTTACCAAATTCCACTTACCAAAGGCGCTTCACTCCCCGGCAACGGTGCCAGAAAAGAGTCTTGATGGCCCACAAGTGTAGGGGATCCATCGTAGTCCTTTCGATAAGTAAGAGTGTCGAACCCAACGAGGAGCACAAGGAAATGATACGCAGTTTTCAGTAAGGTATTTTCTGCAAGCACTGAAATTATAGGTAACAAATAGTTTTGTGATAAGGTAATTGGTAGCAAGTGACAAAAGGTAAAAGTAAATAAGGTGCAACAAGGTGACCCAATCCTTTCTGTAGCAAAGGACAAGCCTGGACAACTCTTATATAATGGGAAGCGCTCCAAAGGACACATGGGAATTGTCGTCAAGCTAGTTTTCATCACGATCATCTGATTCACGTTCGGTACTTTGATAATTTGGTATGTGGGTGGACCGGTGCTTGGGTACTGTACTTACTTGGACAACCCTCCCACTTATGATTAACCTCTAATGCAAGCGTCTGCAACTACAAAAGAACTATTAATGTAAACCTAACCATAGCCTGAAACATATGGATCCAAATCAGCCCCTTACGAAAAGCAACACATAAACTAGGGTATAAGCTTCTGTCGCTCTAGCAACCCATCATCTACTTATTACTTCCCAATGCCTTCCTATTGGCCCAAATAATGGTGAAGTGTCATGTAGTTGACGTTCACATGACACCACTAGAGGAGAGACAACATACATCTCATCAAAATATTGAACGAAGACCAAACTCACATGACTACTTATAGCAACACTTCTCCCATCACTAGTAGAAAACAGGGCATTGGTCCAGCCCATTAGCCCCGGTTCAATCTAGAACCGGGACCAATGGGGGTACTGGACCCGGTTCGTTAGCCCAGGGGGCCGGCCGGGCCACGTGGGCCATTGGGCCCGGTTCGTCTGGACCTATTGGTCCCGGTTGGAGCTAAAAACCGGGACCAATGGCTCTTGCTCCTGGCCCACCACTATTGGTCCCGGTTTGTTTTATGAACCGGGACCAAAGGCACCCCTTTAGCCCCGGTTTGTAGCACCAACCGGGACCAGTGAGTTGCCTATATAAACCCCCTCACTCAAGAGCAGAGCTCACTGCTCTGTTTTTTTTTCTGGCCGAGGGGGAGAGGGTTTAGTGGTGCTCTAGCTCACCTCCTATGCACACAACGTGTTCGGTGGAATGCCCGAGCCACACTAGTTAAGCTTTTCTCCTCTCGAAGCTCTATTTTCTCCGAGATTTGTCTAGGTTTAGCGGTCCGTCACGTCCCGTCCCCGTCTTCGCCGCCGTCGATCGCCCCCGCCGATCTCGTCACCGGCACCACCGTGGTGAGCCTCTTGTTATGTCCATGCTTTTCTTACTTTTATTATTGCTTTAGATAGATATTTGTCTAATTTTCTTACGTTTATTATTGCTTGTTATTATATAGTGCGATGGTTTTGATATCCGCCCATGTGGGCCCTCGTCCGGTCTACGATTCGGATGTGGTATATTATCTTTAATTTATAACTATTTGTTTTAGTGCTTATGATAGTTATGCCGACCAACCTGACATGCATAGATGTTTTATTATGTCTAGGAGGTAGTTGAACCGGAAATTCCAACCGACCCTCTTGTGGAGAGGTTAAATTTAGTTGAAGAGGAAAACATTTCGTTAAAGAAAAAATTGGAAAAAATGGAGGAGGAGAAGATGGAATTGGAGTTGCATGTTGCGGAAGTTATCGATGATCACAAGATCAAGATGGACCCTATTGTCGAGAGGTTAAATTTAGTTGAAGAAGAAAACAAATTTTTGAAGGAAAAAATAAAAAAAATTGTGGACGAGAAGATGATATTGGAGTTGCATGTTGCGGATGTCTTCGATGATCACAAGATCAAGATGGATGCAATGCGGTTGAAGATTAAAAAGATTAGAAAATATGCCATTAATACCGAGGCTTGGTATCATTATGCCGTTGGATCAATTGTTACCTTGGTTGCGATTATGATAGCATTTGTTTTCGCGTTGAAATGTTTTACATAGTTTCGATGTGTATGGAGAGCTATATGTTGTTAGATGAGAACTATATATGTATGTACTTTGGTTTTAATGTGATGATGAACTTTTATCCATTTGGTCACTTAATTATCTATTTATGATGTTCTGTAATGGTTTTTGACACACTTAATTATATATAAATGCACGCAGATGAACCGCCAATGGATGTACGGTGACAGACACACCTCTGAGTACATTAAGGGCGTGCGTGAGTTTCTAAATGCGGCAGAGGCAAACAAGCAGAATGGTTTTATGTGTTGTCCATGCACTAAATGTGTGAATACGATGTCTTACTCTAACCGAAAAATCCTTCACTCCTACCTGCTTTACAAGGGTTTCATGCCACACTATAATGTTTGGACGAGGCACGGAGAAATAGGGGTTATGATGGAAGACGGCGAAGAAGAAGAGTACGATGACAACTATGTGCCCCCTGAATACGGTGATGCTGCAATGGGGGGGAGCTGGTGAAGATCAAGAGGAACCAGACAATGTGCCCAATGATGCTGCAACGGGTGAAGCTGCTGAAGATCAAGAGGAACCAAATGATGATCTTCGCCGGGTCATTGTCGATGCAAGGACACAATGCGAAAGTCAAAAGGAGAAGCTGAAGTTCGATCGCATGTTAGAGGATCACAAAAAAGGGTTGTACCACAATTGCGAAGATGGCAACACAAAGCTCGGTACCGTACTGGAATTGCTGCAGTGGAAGGCAGAGAATGCTGTGGCTGACAAAGGATTTGAGAAGCTATTGAAAATATTGAAGAAGAAGCTTCCGAAGGATAACGAATTGCCCGACAGTACATACGCAGCAAAGAAGGTCGTATGCCCTCTAGGATTGGAGGTGCAGAAGATACATGCATGCCCTAATGACTGCATCCTCTACCGCGGTGCATACAATGATCTGAACGCATGCCCGGTATGCGGTGCATTGCGGTATAAGATCAGACGAGATGACCCTGGTGATGTTGATGGCGAGCCCGCCAGGAAGAGGGTTCCTGCGAAGGTGATGTGGTATGCTCCTATAATACCACGGTTGAAACGTTTGTTTAGAAACAGAGAGCATGCCAAGTTGATGCGATGGCACAGTGAGGACCGTAAGAAAGACGGGAAGTTGAGAGCACCCGCTGACGGGTCGCAATGGAGAAAAATCAAGAGAAAGTACTGGGAGGAGTTTGCAAAGGACGCAAGGAACGTATGGTTTGCTCTAAGCGCGGATGGCATTAATCCTTTCGGGGAGCAGAGCAGCAATCACAGCACCTGGCCCGTGACTCTATGTATGTATAACCTTCCTCCTTGGATGTGCATGAAGCGGAAGTTCATTATGATGCCAGTTCTCATCCAAGGCCCTAAGCAACCCGGCAACGACATTGATATGTACCTAAGGCCATTAGTTGAAGAACTTTTACAGCTGTGGAATGGAAACGGTGTACGTGCGTGGGATGAGCACAAACAGGAGGAATTTGACCTAAAGGCGTTGCTGTTCGTGACCATCAACGATTGGCCCGCTCTCAGTAACCTTTCAGGACAGACAAACAAAGGATACCACGCATGCACGCACTGTTTAGATGACACTGAAAGTATATACCTGGACAAGTGCAGGAAGAATGTGTACCTGGGCCATCGTTGATTTCTTCCGACCAACCATCAATGTCGAAAGAAAGGCAAGCATTTCAAAGGCGAGGCAGATCACCGGAAGAAGCCCGCCATGCGTACCGGTGATCACGTACTTGCTATGGTCAATGATTTACACGTAATCTTTGGAAAGGGCCCCGGCGCACTAGCTGTTCCGAATGACGATGAGGGACACGCACCCATGTGGAAGAAGAAATCTATATTTTGGGACCTACCCTACTGGAAAGACCTAGAGGTCCGCTCTTCAATCGACGTGATGCACGTGACGAAGAACCTTTGCGTGAACCTGCTAGGCTTCTTGGGCGTGTATGGAAAGACAAAAGATACAGCTGAGGCACGGGAGGACCTGCAACGTTTGCACGAAAAAGACGGCATCCCTCCGAAGCAGTATGAAGGTCCTGCCAGCTATGCTCTTACGAAAGAAGAGAAAGAAATCTTCTTTGAATGCCTTCTCAGTATGAAGGTCCCGACTGGCTTCTCGTCGAATATAAAGGGAATAATAAATATGGCAGAGAAAAATTTCCAGAACCTAAAGTCTCATGACCGCCATGTGATTATGACGCAACTGCTTCCGGTTGCATTGAGGGGGCTTCTACCGGAAAACGTCCGATTAGCCATTGTGAAACTATGTGCATTCCTCAATGCAATCTCTCAGAAGGTGATCGATCCAGAAATCGTACCAAGGCTAAGGAGTGATGTGGCGCAATGTCTTGTCAGTTTCGAGCTTGTGTTCCCACCATCCTTCTTCAATATCATGACACACGTCCTAGTTCATCTAGTCGACGAGATTGTCATTCTGGGGCCCGTATTTCTACACAATATGTTCCCCTTTGAGAGGTTCATGGGAGTCCTCAAGAAATATGTCCGTAACCGCGCAAGGCCAGAAGGAAGCATCTCCATGGGCCATCAAACAGAGGATGTCATCGGGTTTTGTGTTGACTTCATTCCTGGCCTTAATAAGATAGGTCTCCCTAAATCGCGGCACGAGGGGAGACTGACTGGAAAAGGCACGCTTGGAAGGGACTCAATAATATGCAGGGACGGTTATTCTTGGTCTCAAGCACACTACACAGCTCTACAGAACTCTACATTGGTGACCCCGTATGTCGATGAACACAAGAACAGTCTGCGCTCCAAACACCCGGAGCAGTGCGACGACTGGATTACACGTGAACACATCAGGACTTTCAGCAGTTGGTTGGAAACACGTCTCAGAGGTGACAACACTGTTTGTGATGAGTTGTACTTGTTGTCCAGGGGACCATCTTCGACTGTATTGATTTACAAAGGATACGAGATAAATGGGAATACATTTTACACGATTGTCCAAGATCAAAAGAGCACCAACCAAAACAGCGGTGTCCGCTTTGATGCAACAACCGAGAGGGGAAAGGACACATATTATGGTTACATAGTGGACATATGGGAACTTGACTACGGACATGATTTTAAGGTCCCTTTGTTTAAGTGTAAATGGGTCAATCAGTCAGGAGGCGGGGTACAGGTAGACCCATAGTACGGAATGACAACAGTGGATCTGAAAAATCTTGGATACACTGACGAACCGTTCGTCCTAGCCAATGATGTGGCACAGGTTATCTATGTGAAGGACATGTCTACCAGACCGAGAAAAAGAAAAGATAAGGAACCGAATACATCATACGATGAGCCAAAGCGCCACATAGTTCTTTCAGGAAAAAGGGACATCCTGGGAGTGGAGGGCAAGACAGACATGTCTGAAGATTATGAAAAGTTTCATGAAATTCCTCCCTTCAAAGTCAAGGCTGACCCAAGCATCCTGATAAACGATGAAGATTATCCATGGTTACGGCGCAATAAGCAAATGACACAAGCGAAGAAAAAGTGAAGAGTTATTTCCGCAACTATTATGATGATACCATGCCAACTTTGTAACAAACGAGTATGATACCATTGTCCGTTTGTACTATTCAAATTTTAATACTACTTGCACTAACAAAACAAAACAAAACAAAACAAACTTGAAAAATAAATAGCAACAATAAGTATTTTGTTGTAAGTATAAACAAAATAAAATAAATAAAGCAACAAAGAAAATAAATAAAGAAAGTAAAATAAATAAAGCAACTCTAAATACAGCAAAAAACAACTTAGAAATAAACAAAGAAAATAAAATAAATAAAGCAACTCTAAATACAGCAAAAAACAACTTAGAAATAAATAGCAACAATAAGTATTTTGTTGTAAGTATAAACAAAATAAAATAAATAAAGCAACAAAGAAAATAAATAAAGGAAGTAAAATAAATAAAGCAACTCTAAATACAGCAAAAAACAACTTAGAAATAAACAAAGAAAATAAAATAAATAAAGCAACTCTAAATACAGCAAAAAACAACTTAGAAATAAATAAAGCAAAAAAGGAAAAAAAAAAATTGGGCGCTGCCCTGTGAGCCTGCAAGGCCTATAGCACAGGATCCACCTGTAATATAAGGCCCAGCAAGCTCACAGGGCAGCGCGCAGAGTTAGGCCCAGAAGCCTGCATTTGAGAGGAGCTCGAGAGGGTGGGAGCAGCAGCCCTTATAAACCACTCTCGAGCTCCCTCAGCTAGCGAGGTGGGACTAAACATCCCACCGCACCCGCGCCAGCACAGGGCCTTTGGTCCCGGTTGGTGGCACCAACCGGGACTAAAGGGTGGCATTAGTCCCGGTTGGTGGCTGAAACCGGGACTAATGCTTCCCTTTAGTCCCGGTTGCTACCACCAACCGGGACTAAAGGCCCCTTCTTCCCGCCCTTTGGGCTGCTGAAAAGGGACCTTTAGTCCCGGTTGGTGGCAGCAACCGGGACTAAAGGGTGGCATTAGTCCCGGTTTCAGCCACCAACCGGGACTAATGCCCCTCCTATATAACCAACACTTGCGAAAATTTGGGCAGTTCTCTTCTTCCCCGCACCGACGCCTCCCTCGATCTGCTCCTTCCCCGTCGCCGTCGCCGTCGCCCCCGTCGCCCCGTCGCCGTCGCCGTCTCCCCCGTCGCCCCGTCGCCGTCGCCGTCGCCCCCGACGCCGCCTCGTCGCCCCGCCCCGCGCCGTCGCCCCGCCCCGCGCCGTCGCCCCGCCCCGCGCCGTCGCCGCGCCTCGGCCGGCCCGTCGCCCCGCGCCGCCGCGCGCCCCGCCCCGCCGCCGTCGCGCCGCCGCGCCCCGACGCCGCCTCGTCTCCGCCCCGCCCCGCCGCCGTCGCGCCGCTCAGCCCTGCCGATGTGAGGGGCTCCCTTTTTTTTATGTTTAATATTGTTGTATATATATATATATATATAGTTGCTGTGTATATATGTATATATGTGTATATTTTTTTTTATGTTTATATAAATTGCAGTATATATAGTTGCTGTATATATAGTTGCTGTATTTATATGTATGTGTATATCTTTTTTTTTCTCAGGAATTTGCTAAATATATATGTTAAATATATATTTATGTGTATATAAATATATTTTTTCTTAGGAAGTTGCTGTATATATGTGATGTGTGTATATGTGATGTATATATATGTGTATGTGGCTATATAGTTTTTTGTTTATATATGCTAAATATATATAGAAAGTTTTATATATGCAAAAGTTACAAATTTAGAAAAAGAAGGATAGGAAAGAAGAAAATAAGAAAGAGGAAAGAAAGAAGAAGAGGAGAGGAAGAAGAGGAGAAATAAATAAGAAGAAGAAAAAAAAGAAAAAAAGAGGAGAAGAAGAAAGGAATAGAGGAGAAGAAGAGAAATTTTCTCTTCTTCTCCTCTATTCCTTTCTTCTTCTCCTTTTTTTTTCTTTTTTTTCTTCGATCTTCTCCTCTAGCGGTTCCTTTTTTTCTTCTTCTTCCTCTTTTTTTATCGGATATGTCTATGTCGATATACACCATCCCCGATACCTTCGACATTAGGGGGGGCCGGGGTCGAGGGTCGTCGAGGGACCGAGAGGCCGAAGGTCGAGGGGTCGAGGGTCGTCGAGGGACCGAGAGGCCGAAGGGCGAGGGGTCGAGAGGTTGCCTAGCAGTCGGGGGTCTAGGGTTGTGGATCGCCGAGCAGTCGGGGTCAAAGTATTGAAGAATTCCATGACTTCATCATTTGCCAGAAGTAACCGGGGCATTTTGGTACAAAGTTATGCAAAGATATTCTGGAACGGAGTTCCTGATAGAATAATCCGTCTTTTGTTACGAATTATCCTATCGGGGACTCCGTTCCAAAATAACTTTGGAGAGCTTCGTACCATCATGCTACTGTTACTTTCGCCTAATGATGAAGTATTGGTTTTTGTCGGGGATATTACCCCGCGGTATGAACCGGTCGGAATTATAAACCCGGCCGGACTTGGCATTTTTCTTAAGACGATTTATATTTGGCAAGTTACTGGTGACCCGGCAGGCGGATCATGGATGACAAGGCCCAAGGCCCAGAAGGCCGGTTCATATTAATTATGGGCCGGTTTAATAATAAAGCACAAGGAATATTCTCCATAAAGGAAGCAAGACTAGGACTCCTTGTAATAGATCAATCCTAGTCCTACTAGGACTAGTCATGTAAAGCCTCCCCTTCAACATATATAAGGAGGGGCAGGGCTCCCCAAAGAGGACAAGTTTTTCCACAAGTTAGACAAGCAGACAAGTTTCTAGGGTTAGACACCAAGAGCCGGTTGACCGGCGACATCATGATAATGAGACCTAGCCTCAAACAGCACGTAGGGCTATTCCGGATGATGTTTCCCGGGGCCCGAAGCTGTCTAAATCCGTGTCTTGCATCGCGCCTCTCGATTCCGCTCAACCCCTTCAAGCTACCACATAGATGCGCGCCTCAACACTAAGTCCGTTGATCCGGACATCTGACGTGTTAATTCCACGACAGTTGGCGCCCACCGTGGGGCCAGCGCACGGTGGTGTTGAGTTCTTAGAGGGATCTTTATTAGGGTCAAGAAGTTCGGAAATTCCAGATGAAGATTTTACAGTCCATGAGATTGAAACCAGAAGAAGGAAATTTAGGATTGTGCCGAGCCGCCGCCTTTACAAGTCGAAACTGAGAAGAGATCAATTTTCACTACTACCGCACATTGTCGAGATGGACAAAAAATCTAATACGGCCAGGCACCAGCCGTTTTCATTGAGTTGTCATCTGCTGCTCCCGAGGAAGTCATATATGACTATTGTTTATAGGTTAGAAGGCGAAGACTGTTGGATAAGCAGATGCCATGCCGCTGCGGCACACACAACAAAATTTGTCAGAATCATCGAATCGTCCGCGTGGGAGACCGAGTTGAAAGCTATCAAATTTATGAATTAGAGAAGGACCACGACCCGGAAGATACAGGGATGGATTCGACTCGGAGGAGGAAAACCTGCCTTGACTGTTTTGTGTCCGTTCTAGACTGCTCTAACCCCATCGAAACGGCCGCCGGATGCCAAGCCATCGGGGCCTGAAAGCAAAACCGTCGCTTCTTTCTTTCGAGTGCGACTGGATCCCACGTCCATCAACCCGGATCCCAGCCGCTCTGTATTGAATCGCCCAGTACTATTGAATTGCAACAATGGCCTCGGCCGCGACGTCTTCCTTCTCCGTTTCTGCCTCAAACCGTCGGCCTCCTCCGTTCTTCCCCATCGACGCAGGCATGCATCCGCGCCTGACCCGCCGCCACCCGGCTCGCGCCTGCACCCGCACCCGCACCCGCTAAGCGCGTCCGCCGCCCGCTTCGCCGCCGCGCGCCGGCCTCGCTTCTCTGTCACAAGTCGTCGCCGACACCGCCAGGTCAACAGCGCGCTACAAGTCGCCCCCCGCTTGCCTGCGGTGCGTGACCCGCCCGCGCTGTTTCTGCTAGGCCCCACCTCTTCTACCGCAGGTCAATGTCAAGCCGCGCCTGGCTTGACCTCAAAACCGCTGTCACCACTGCTTTGGGCGTCGTCTGCTCTGTGCTGCGCCAAGCTACGGATATCTGTGTGGCTTTTCAAGTTACTAAGGATGAAAGTAGTACTCGTTGAGTGTTGTTTACATAAAAAATAAGTTGACAGGGACACCCAAGTTCGATGCATTGCTGAGGGGCGTGACTTATTCAAAAAACCAGATGGATGCATGATTACGGCGCTAGAAGGAGGGCCGTTATTTGATCAAATCACTAGGCGGTCACTTTGTCCAAAAGACACATCAGCGTCTATGCTCATCTGACAAATGACCAGGTGTTATTTTTCCTATATATGTTATCAGTACGTGTTAGTTCATATGAAAACAATTACTCTCGCATGTAATATTTTTACGCAGGACGACTATTAAAAGCAGCCGCTGGATCATCATCAGGGTATGCCATGGATGCGCATTCAGCTATGCCGCATGGTTTCACGAGCGTACGTGTCGCGGTCCGGTTTACATCAATACGCCGGCCGGCTCGTCTGTCCGCGCCCACGCGCACAGGTCTCCAACACCGCGGGGATTCCCTTGCAATGGACGCGCGCAAAATCGCCGCCCTTACGACCCGGTTTACATCAACTTGCCGGGACCGTGCCTATAATTAAATCGTCCGCACGTGCCAGCTTACAATACCGCGGCCGACTCATCTGTTGTCCGGGCGGATCAGGTGATATCTTTCCTATTTATTTTTAATACATATTAATTCATCTGAGCAAAAATTCCTCGCCCTACTATGTTATATATGCAGAAAAATTTGTAAAATGATATTATACCATGGAGGTGGAGGCACGCCAAACATTGTTCAACACAAGTGATCGTCCTTATTCCACGGATTCAAGCGCCGGTTCACAACGCCGCGGCCGTCTCTCGCAACCGCACCGGTTTACAACGCCATGGCCGTTTCGCGCGACAGCACCGGTTTACAACGACGCGGCCATCTCTCGCGACCGCGCCGGCCGGCCCATCTGTTCTTCAAACAAATCAGGTGTTATCTCTCTTATATACTTTATCAGGATATTTTTCCTCAGAACACCATTACTCTGCCCTATTGGTATTTTCGTATACAGGTAAAATCATTGTTACACTGTGGAGATAAATATGCATTGGCCATATTCTACAACGGCGTTTTCCTTTGTGTCACATTACCTAATGAACGGACGGCCGGTTCACGCATCCGCACCGGTTTACAACACGGAGGACAACTTACTCGTCTCCACCGGTTTACAACCCCACTACCGGTTTAACTGCCAGAGCCGCCTCTGATACTGCTGTCCTTTACTATCCACCCTGTGATCCGGTCTATTCAACATACCGGTTCAAATACACTCAGGTGATATCCATCTACAATATTATTTCTCTTACTATATATTACTTTTTAAAGAAAACAAGATGCTTTGATCAGTCTATCTGGTTGTGCAGGGCATATGCACAAAGGAGCAATGAAACTCTCAAGAACATGAGATCATATCCGGTTCAAGGAGAGAAGGCTTCGCAATTTATCCATCGGTTCAGGAGGAACCCTGGCGACCCTCTGAAAGGGTGGAAAGTACCACATTCAGTGATTGGTTTAGATTGACCCACCGGTTCAGGAGGAACCCTGGAGGCCCCTTGGGACAGTCCGGTTTGCCCACGTCCCATTGATTGGCTATGTTATGATTCTTTGGGCTCCCTGAACAGTCGATACGCTCACGTTCAGGGATGACCCGGCCCCTTGGGACAGTCCGGTTTGCCCACGTCCCATTGATTGGCTATGTTATGATTCTTTGGGCTCCCTGAACAGTCGATACGCTCACGTTCAGGGATGACCCGGCCCCTGGGGACAGTCCGGTTTGCCCACGTCCCCATGATTGGCTATGTTACGATTATCGGCCCCTTGGACAGTTGATACGCTCACGTTCAATGATTGGCTAGGCCCCTTGGGACAGTCCGGTTTGCCCACGTCCCAATGATTGGCTATGTTTACAGTTTTATCGGCCCCTTGAACAGTTGATACGCTCACGTTCAATGATTGGCTAGGCCCCTTGGGACAGTCCGATTTGCCCACGTCCCATTGATTGGCTGAACCTTGTTTTGAGCCTGGCAGCTCTTTGAAAAAGCCTCGACTACATGGTCTGATTTACAAAAATTGTGTGTTTCTTGGTGTTTTTTGTGTTCTATAATCTTTTAAACCGAGTGGAACAACTCTTGAAGTTGACCACCTATCTATAAAGTTATAAGTCTGGGTCATGAACACCAGCGAGAATTAAACCGGCGTTCATCATAACCCGGATCGACCTTCATGATGAGCCAACAAATTGGCAGTACATGATCAGTTATAATGACCGGTGTTTCTTAAACCGGCCTGGTTTTGACTATAAGTCGCCAGCATGAGACAAAATAATGACCGGTGTTTATTAACCCAGCCCGTTTGTGATCAAACATCATTGGAACCGGTCTTCAAACCGGATTATATTCTTCAAATAGCCAAACATGACTGGATTCTTATTATGGTTATCAATATCATGATTGAGGTTTTCAAAGTCGCTTTAAGCGCAATGGATATTATTTCATCAATGGAAGTAATTTATTCTACAAAGGAAAAGTCCCGAGTTGCTGCAGGCTTACAACCCGGCACTTGGGGGCTACATTATTCAGATTAAGATTACATCAAATGCACAAGTCTCAAGCACACAAACAAGTTGTCTACTTGACACTTGGGGGCTAATGGGCAGTTGAAGCAGTAAACAGCAGCAATTCAAAGACAAAAGTCTCAAGCACACAAGCAAGTTGTCTACTTGACACTTGGGGGCTAATGGAAAGATCATTTTCTTCATCTGGAAGTACCGGTTCACCTTCTAAATGTAGCTAAACCGGAACTTGGGGGCTACCAATCGCTCCTGTCAACAATTCAAGGTACACAAGTATTCATTCATTATATTGAAGGGTCCATTGCTCAGTTGGTAAAACACAAAGCTCTTAACCTTGTGGACGTGGATTCAAACCCCACGATGGAAGTTACGTTATATAATGTTAATTTCAATGATTATATCTATAAAGTCCCTACTCATTATTGCATAATGACCCGGCACTTGGGGGCTATATGTTGCTATTCAAGTTTACATGATCATATTTTCAAAGTACCTGCTCATTATTGCATAATGAACCGGCACTTGGGGGCTACATAATATGGAATATTCAGTTTCATAGTGATTGGGATGAACAATCCGGATTTCTTCAAGATTATACAAGACTATTTTTCAATGGAGTATATACAAAGTCCCTGCTCATTATTGCATAATGACCCGGCACTTGTGGGCTATAGGTAATATGCATATAAAGGAGGAACATCTTCAAATTTTCAGTTCTGGCAATCAGATTAATTGTGTGACCCGGCAATTTTGGCAATCATAAACCGGCAAGCTTTATATCTTCAAGCCGGCTGGATATCAATTGAATATTTCAAAGACCAATATTTTTGTCAAGTCAGAACATTGGAAGGCCGATTCAAATGGATTTTTTATTTACAATATTTCTTATGCAAGCAAGTTGTTATGAAGTTGGTCTGTTGACCCGGATTTTCTAGAAGAAGGAAGGACAAGGACTTAAAGATGATCAGGTGCCGGTTTACAAGAATTCTTAACCCAGAGCACAACCTATCAGATTTGCTGTTGTGTTTATTTGCAGCATAAGTTTACCATGGACACATCCAAGCTAAACTTGGGGGCTAATGTCGGGGATATTACCCCGCGGTATGAACCGGCCGGAATTATAAACCCGGCCGGACTTGGCATTTTTCCTAAGACGGTTTATATTTGGCAAGTTACTGGTGACCCGGCAGGCGGATCATGGATGACAAGGCCCAAGGCCCAGAAGGCCGGTTCATATTAATTATGGGCCGGTTTAATAATAAAGCACAAGGAATATTCTCCATAAAGGAAGCAAGACTAGGACTCCTTGTAATAGATCAATCCTAGTCCTACTAGGACTAGTCATGTAAAGCCTCCCCTTCAACATATATAAGGAGGGGCAGGGCTCCCCAAAGAGGACAAGTTTTTCCACAAGTTAGACAAGCAGACAAGTTTCTAGGGTTAGACACCAAGAGCCGGTTGACCGGCGACATCATGATAATGAGACCTAGCCTCAAACAGCACGTAGGGCTATTCCGGATGATGTTTCCCGGGGCCCGAAGCTGTCTAAATCCGTGTCTTGCATCGCGCCTCTCGATTCCGCTCAACCCCTTCAAGCTACCACATAGATGCGCGCCTCAACACTAAGTCCGTTGATCCGGACATCTCACGTATTAATTCCACGACAGTTTTGTTGAATCCTTTGACACTCGACAAAATGTGACATGAGGGGGTCTAGGGTTGTGGATCGCCGAGCAGTCGGGGGTCGAGGGGTCGAGAGAGGTTGCCTAGCTAGTGTCAAAGTATTGAAGAATTCCATGACTTCATCATTTGCCAGAAGTAACCGGGGCATTTTGGTACGAAGTTATGCAAAGATATTCTGGAACGGAGTTCCTGATAGAATAATCCGTCTTTTGTTACGAATTATCCTATCGGGGACTCCGTTCCAAAATAACTTTGGAGAGCTTCGTACCATCATGCTACTGTTACTTTCGCCTAATGATGAAGTATTGGTTTTGTTGAATCCTTTGACACTCGACAAAATGTGACATGAGGGGGTCTAGGGTTTGTGGATCGCCGAGCAGTCGGGGGTCGAGGGGTCGAGAGAGGTTGCCTAGCTAGTGTCAAAGTATTGAAAAATTCCATGACTTCATCATTTGCCAGAAGTAACCGGGGCATGTTGGTACGAAGTTATGCAAAGATGTTTTGGAACGGAGTTCCTGATAGGATAATCCGTCTTTTGTTACGGATTATCTTATCTGGGACTCCGTTCCAAAACAACTTTGGAGAGCTTCGTACCATCATGCTACTGTTACTTTCGCCTAATGATGAAGTATTGGTTTTGTTGAATCCTTTGACACTCGACAAAATGTGACATGAGGGGGTCTAGGGTTGTGGATCGCCGAGCAGTCGGGGGTCGAGGGGTCGAGAGAGGTTGCCTAGCTAGTGTCAAAGTATTGAAGAATTCCATGACTTCATCATTTGCCAGAAGTAACCGGGGCATTTTGGTAGAAAGTTATGCAAAGATATTCTGGAACGGAGTTCCTGATAGAATAATCCGTCTTTTGTTACGAATTATCCTATCGGGGACTCCGTTCCAAAATAACTTTGGAGAGCTTCGTACCATCATGCTACTGTTA
>LR738710.1:890048784-890141718 GCA_902687465.1 Secale cereale
GGGTCGAGAGAGGTTGCCTAGCTAGTGTCAAAGTATTGAAAAATTCCATGACTTCATCATTTGCCAGAAGTAACTGGGGCATGTTGGTACGAAGTTATGCAAAGATGTTTTGGAACGGAGTTCCTGATAGGATAATCCGTCTTTTGTTACGGATTATCTTATCTGGGACTCCGTTCCAAAACAACTTTGGAGAGCTTCGTACCATCATGCTACTGTTACTTTCGCCTAATGATGAAGTATTGGTTTTGTTGAATCCTTTGACACTTGACAAAATGTGACATGAGGGGGTCTAGGGTTGTGGATCGCCGAGCAGTCGGGGGTCGAGGGGTCGAGAGAGGTTGCCTAGCTAGTGTCAAAGTATTGAAGAATTCCATGACTTCATCATTTGCCAGAAGTAACCGGGGCATTTTGGTACAAAGTTATGCAAAGATATTCTGGAACGGAGTTCCTGATAGAATAATTCGTCTTTTGTTACGAATTATCCTATCGGGGACTCCGTTCCAAAATAACTTTGGAGAGCTTCGTACCATCATGCTACTGTTACTTTCGCCTAATGATGAAGTATTGGTTTTGTTGAATCCTTTGACACTCGACAAAATGTGACATGAGGGGGTCTAGGGTTGTGGATCGCCGAGCAGTCGGGGGTCGAGGGGTCGAGAGAGGTTGCCTAGCTAGTGTCAAAGTATTGAAAAATTCCATGACTTCATCATTTGCAAGAAGTAACCGGGGCATGTTGGTACGAAGTTATGCAAAGATGTTTTGGAACGGAGTTCCTGATAGGATAATCCGTCTTTTGTTACGGATTATCTTATCTGGGACTCTGTTCCAAAACAACTTTGGAGAGCTTCGTACCATCATGCTACTGTTACTTTCGCCTAACGATGAAGTATTGGTTTTGTTGAATCCTTTGACACTCGACAAAATGTGACATGAGGGGGTCTAGGGTTGTGGATCGCCGAGCAGTCGGGGGTCGAGGGGTCGAGAGAGGTTGCCTAGCTAGTGTCAAAGTATTGAAGAATTCCATGACTTCATCATTTGCCAGAAGTAACCGGGGCATTTTGGTACGAAGTTATGCAAAGATATTCTGGAACGGAGTTCCTGATAGAATAATCCGTCTTTTGTTACGAATTATCCTATCGGGGACTCCGTTCCAAAATAACTTTGGAGAGCTTCGTACCATCATGCTACTGTTACTTTCGCCTAATGATGAAGTATTGGTTTTGTTGAATCCTTTGACACTCGACAAAATGTGACATGAGGGGGTCTAGGGTTGTGGATCGCCGAGAAGTCGGGGGTCGAGGGGTCGAGAGAGGTTGCCTAGCTAGTGTCAAAGTATTGAATAATTCCATGACTTCATCATTTGCCAGAAGTAACCGGGGCATGTTGGTACGAAGTTATGCAAAGATGTTCTGGAACGGAGTTCCTGATAGGATAATCCGTCTTTTGTTACGGATTATCTTATCTGGGACTTCGTTCCAAAACAACTTTGGAGAGCTTCGTACCATCATGCTACTGTTACTTTCGCCTAATGATGAAGTATTGGTTTGTTGAATCCTTTGACACTAGACAAAATGTGACATGAGGGTGTCTAGGGTTGTGGATCGCCGAGAAGTCGGGGGGGTCGAGAGGTTGCCTAGCTAGTGTCAAAGTATTGAAGAATTCCATGACTTCATCATTTGCCAGAAGTAACCGGGGCATGTTGGTACGAAGTTATGCAAAGATGTTCTGGAACGGAGTTCCTGATAGGATAATCCGTCTTTTGTTACGGATTATCTTATCTGGGACTCCGTTCCAAAACAACTTTGGAGAGCTTCGTACCATCATGCTACTGTTACTTTCGCCTAATGATGAAGTATTGGTTTGTTGAATCCTTTGACACTAGACAAAATGTGACATGAGGGTGTCTAGGGTTGTGGATCGCCGAGAAGTCGGGGGTCGGGGGGTCGAGAGAGGTTGCCTAGCTAGTGTCAAAGTATTGAAGAATTCCATGACTTCATCATTTGCCAGAAGTAACCGGGGCATTTTGGTACGAAGTTATGCAAAGTTGTTCTGGAACGAAGTCCCTGATAGGATAATCCGTCTTTTGTTACGAATTATCTTATCCGGGGACTCCGTTCCAAAACAACTTTGGAGAGCTTCGTACCATCATGCTACTGTTACTTTCGCCTAATGATGAAGTATTGGTTTGTTGAATCCTTTGACACTAGACAAAATGTGACATGAGGGGGTCTAGGGTTGTGGATCGCCGAGAAGTCGGGGGGGTCGAGAGGTTGCCTAGCTAGTGTCAAAGTATTGAAGAATTCCATGACTTCATCATTTGCCAGAAGTAACCGGGGCATGTTGGTACGAAGTTATGCCAAGATGTTCTGGAACGAAGTTCCTGATAGGATAATCCGTCTTTTGTTACGGATTATCTTATCTGGGACTTCGTTCCAAAACACCTTTGGAGAGTTTCGTACCATCATGCTACTGTTACTTTCGCCTAATGATGAAGTATTGGTTTTGTTGAATCCTTTGACACTAGCTAGACAAAATGTGACATGAGGGGGTCTAGGGTTTGTGGATCGCCGAGCAGTCGAGGGTTGAAGCTAGTTCTACGTTTGCCATTAATATATCCATCTGTCATGTTTGAATAATAATTGGCATGTTGTAAATATTTGTAGAAACAATGGACGACAACACCCGAGACCTAGCACAAGAAGCGATGTTGATTGACATAATCACAGATGGACAAAATGCCGTCAGGTCGTATCTCAACGACACCGATGAGCAGGTCGAACAAGAGCTGCGGCTGGAAGATCTAGGCTATGATATTGATGAATTCGGTGACCCAATGCACATGGAAGAAGTAGACCGTGAGGACGGCTCCGGTGACCCAATGCCGGTGCAAGAAGGAGACCGTGATGCTGGCTCCGGTGACCGAACCGAGTCCGGCCAGGAGGTATATATGTTAGTTAAGCATGTGCTGACTAGTTAATTGATTCATTCATTAACTCTCGTCTTTGTTCCTTTTCTAGCCCTCCGGATCGAGCAAATCTTCGGTAAAGAGACGAGGAGCAAAGAAAAAGTTGAGGCCGGATGAAAAGTTTGAGATCTCAGAAATCTCGCGCTCCGGCGAGCCGATTGCACCCATCCGCACTAAGAACACATTTGTTAATCAGTGCGGGGTTCTGGTTAGGGACAAGATCCCGATCAGCATCCATCAATGGTTAAAGCCGGCTGCAAACGATGCTCAGGTGACTTATGTCACTGATATGCAGAAAGAAGATCTTTGGACTGAGCTGAAGTCAAACTTCGTCCTACCGCGAGAGGTTGATCCGGCGAAGCCAGTTAAAGAGGAGTTAATCAAGTCTGCTGCACTTTCGAAGATGGCAGACCAATTCAGGGCATGGAAGAAAAAACTGAATACGTTTGTCAGAGATAAAACGACTCCAGAATTCGTGGGCATATATGAGAAGATCAAAGATGACTGGCCCGCATTTGTGGCCCATAAGAAGTCGGAAAAGAGTCAGAAGATGTCGGAGACAAACCGGATAAATGCTGGAAAGAAGATGCATCACCATCGCACGGGGTCGGGCGGCTACCTCGTAGCCCGGCCTAAGTGGGCCAAGGCTGAGAATGATCTGCTTCAGAAAGGGATCGAACGAGAGACAATGCACTGGCCAGAACGTTGCCGGACTTGGTTCTTCGGGGCTGGCGGAACCTTGGACCCTGTAACAGGGTGGTGCATTTGGACGGACAAGCAATTGGAAACACCACTCAGGAAGATGCGTCAGTATATCAAAGCAGCGCATGCAGGGACGTTCATCCACGACAGAGAGAACGACGAGCTGACAATGGCCCTCGGGAATCCTGAGCACCCTGGACGGACACGAGGCACGCCAGGCTCCCTTCCGTGGCGTGCTGGGTTTCCGGACGCAGGAGGCTACAAATGCCACGACAGGAGGAAGAAAATGGAGATGACCGAAATCCAGGCGCTGCGGGCCAGAATACAAGCGATAGAGGAACGGGAAGCAGATCGGGAGAAAAGAATTGCCGAAGCTTCCCCCGAAGCTTCCCCCGAAGCTACCCCGCCATCTCAGCGGAGAAGCAGCGTGGCTTCCACCGAGCTGCTTCAGCCAGAGCTTGCCTTGACGGCTACTGCCAGGAATCCTGTGGATGCTATCACGCAGGCACAAAATTGCCTCCTTATGGCACAGTGGATGAATCTGAAGGTCAAGGCGGCTGCTGGCTCTGTTTATCCTTCTGGACCAGACGACACTTTTCACTGCTGGCCGATTCTAGAAGGATATGCTAGGGTGATGGTCGACGAAATAACGGAGGGATTTGAGGAGCTCCAGCTTGACCACCCTACCGGTGAAGGGGAGACTCGGCTGGGTTCTTCACTGAAGACTCCATGCCTATGGCGGAAGGACCTAATCAACATTCTGAACTGGACGCCTCCGCCTCCTCCTCCTCCTCCGACGAGTCAGGGCACTCCGCCTCCTCCACCGCCTCCTCCTCCGGCGAGTGACCATCAGGGCACTCCGGCGAGTGACCATCAGGGCACTCCGGCTCCTTCTCCGGCGCGTGGCGGCACACCGCCTCCTTCGCCGCTGGCGCGGGGCGGCACTCCGCCTCCTTCGCCGCCGGCGCGCCCGAGCAGACAGCCTACTCCTCCTTCTCCGCCTAATCAGCAAGGGCGGAAGAGACCTGCCGCTGCTCCGGCTGCTCCTGCTCCGGCGCCTAAGCAAGTAAAAAAGACAGCCGTTTCGTCTGGTCCGGCGACGTCTACCAGTACAGCCAGAGGCGGGAGGCGATGCAGATTCGGTCCTTCTCTCACGCCTCTAGAGAAGTTACCGTACGAGAGGTCCGACGAGGAAAACACGAAGATCGCTGAAGGCGAAGTGAAGGACTTTTTTGAAGGGTTGAAAGCACAGAGACATCCACCTCCGGAGGAGAAGATAGATGCGGTGAAAGCAAAGCGCACTCTTGCTGCCCTGAAGCAACCAGCGAAAAGTAAGCCGAAGGGCAACTATGACCGCATTATTCAAAAGACATTTCAAGATGCCAAGCGGTCCGGAAGTACAAAAAGTGATCAGAGGTTAGCAGAAGGGCGAGCTGGGAAACAAATTGCCCAGCTCGGCGAACAAGCGAACCAATCGTGCCCCCCGCTCAAGGTGTCTAGCGACATGGTAGCTAATGATCCGAGGATGGTGCCCGGTTATACCAATCTTGCAGATTACGCGTCCGACGATGTACACTATGATTTCATGGACGTGCAGATAGAAAGATACGAGTACAAAAAGCCTCTCGTCAAAAATGAAAGATCTCTATCAACGAATATGCGAAGATTGCATGATTGGTACATGAAAATCTGCAGAGAGTCTGGGGGGAGGAATAACTTGTATTTGAGAGTTAAACCGGAGCATGACCTCGTTGGAATTGACCTGTTGCCTGTTCCATTTGAGGAGTTCTATCAATTTTTCAATCAATTGGCCCTCGATAAAACAACGATCACCTGCTACTGTCTGTAAGTAGTACTACTTCTGTCATTAAGTCTCTCTATATAGCTGATCTTCATTACATGTATTTATAATTATCCTCACTATATTATGCAGATTGAAGATCGTCGAATTGAAGAAAAGACAAGTAGGTGATATTGGGTTTATTAACACATACCTCATAGATGCAACCGAGGTTAAATTGCGTCCCGGCGATACCGAGACCAACTTGCTACGATCGTTGGTGGTAAATGAAAACAAAGATATAATACTCTTTCCTTACAACTTCAAGTGAGTGTTAATGTCTTGTGCATATTTGGTTTCCCTTATATATCAGTCAAGTTTATAGTGATGTAATTGATGATCTCATGCATTCGTGCGCAGCTTCCACTATATTCTCTTAGAGATTAAGCTTGAGAAGGGAATAGTAACTGTCTTCGACTCTAAACGTAAAGATCCCGAGGAGTATGCGGACATGACTCAAATGCTAGTCAGGTAAGTTAAATCGATCAATATTATCCACCATGCATATATATCAGCAACTTCATTTCTGATATCAACTAATTGTTTCCTTTGTCTGGCAGGGCTTGGAAAAAATTCACCAAAAAAGCTCCGGGACTGCCGAAGAAGCTACAATTTAGATGCCCGAAAGTAAGTACTATATAGTAGCATGTTCCGCGCGCGCATCTCCTATATCTTGATTCAAGCGCTAGTTTCATCAATACCAATTTGGCATTCTTGCTTATCAGTTTGATTGACCTCTATTTCTTGTAAAGTGGTTGTGGCAGGAACCCGGGAATGATTATTGTGGATACTACATTTGCGAGTCCATCCGCCACACGACCTGTGAGCGGGGCTACACTGATGAACAATTTTAAGTGCGTAAGCAATCAATAGTATTCACAAATTTATAGCATCATTTCATGTATTGACCCCCTACTTCAAATTAGATGTTTCGGATGCGGGATGAACTCCTAACACCAGATCGTCTGCGAGCAATTCAAGAGGAATTGGCGGCATTCTTCCTTGAACACGTGATCGCTGAAGACGGAGAATACTATATGGACCATGCATCCATGTGTTAGGAGATTATTTTTGTAAGAGATAATTATTGTATATATGTGCCCGGTAGTGTCGGATAGATATACGAGAACTTGTTGTTCGACCAATCTCTCGGAGAAGGACAGGTGGTCGATATTACTTCTCTCTGTATGCATATATATATATATGTTGATTATACGAGATCTTCTGTTCCTTCGTTTGCTTAGTAGCTAGCAGCTAGCTATAGCTAGCTAGCGTGACTCTAGTCCTCTCTATATACGTATGTGTAGTATGTAGCGTCGACCAAGCACGGACATAAGAGAGAACACTTCTCTCTATTAATTAGCTAGCTAACACAATATATGAAACACCTAAATTAACCCCCAAAACCTAAAACCCCCCTCCCCTTTCAAAAAAAAACAAAAACCACAGCCACAGAAATGCTGACGCGTGGATGCCTTTTGGTCCCGGTTGGTACCACCAACCGGGACTAAAGCCCCTCCTGCCTGGACTCGGTGCACAGGCCACGTGGACACCCTTTTGCCCCGGTTCTGGATTGAACCGGGACTAAAGGGTCAGAGCATTAGTACCGACCCTCTTGTCCCGGTTCCAGAACCGGGGCTAAAAGGCCCAAATGAACCGGGGCTAAAGACCCTTTATCTACTAGTGCATGTCCTCAGGAACAAAAGTAACTACTCACAAGACATAATATTTTTCATGATCAGAGGGGTATTAATATGCATAATGGATCTGAACAGATGATCTTACACCAAATAAACCAACTAGCATCAACTACAAGGAGTAATCAACACTACTAGCAACCCACAGGTACCAATCTGAGGTTTGGGTACAAAGATTGGATACAAGGGATGAACTAGGGTTTGAGAGGAGATGGTGCTGGTGAAGATGTTGATGAAGATAGCCCTCCCCAAGATGGGAGAGTTGTGGGTGATGACAGTGGTGACGAGTTCCCCCTCCCGGAGGGAAGTATCCCCGGCAGAATAGCTCTGCTGGAGCCCTAGATTGGTTTCCGCCTCCGTTCCACCTCGAGACGGCGGCGTCTGGTCCCGAAAACCTACTTATGATTTTTTTGAGGTCAAAACACCTCATAGAGGAGAAGATGGGCATCGGGTGCCTTCCGGCTGGCCCACGAGGCAGGGGGCGCGCTCCCACCCTCGTGGGCAGCCGATGTCCCCCCTCGTGGACTTCTTTTGCCAGATATTTTTTATATTTTCTGAAACAGCGTTCTGTTGACTTTCAGGGCTTTTGGAGTTGTGTAGAATAGATTTCCAGAGTTTCCTCCTTTTCCATCCCAGAATTCCAGCTGCCGGCATTCTCCCTCTTCATGTAAACCTTGTAAAATAAGAGAGAAAAGGCATAAGTATTGTGACAAAACATGTAATATCAGCCCATAATGCTATAAATATCAACATATAAGCATGATGCAAAATGGACGTATCAGTCTTGAATATGATTTCTAGCATGTATTGCTTCTAGTTTGATGAACGCCACCTATGACGAGACAGTTTTAACTTGGCAGAGTGATATTGATTGCACCTTTCATATGGTGTCTAGTTTGCAGTGCTTCTAATTTGTTGAAGTGTCTTCTGCTTAGTTACCACATCATAGGTGTGAATATGTCAAGCCATCCATTTTTTTCGTACATATTCCATCCTCGTATCATGACTTTGCCTTTCATTAGAGTAGCATTCGTCAGTATCATGCATGAATGAGTTCTAAAGAGCGAATTATATTCCTTTTTCTTGTCGGTTTGACCTCACAATGCAAAATCAATAAAGCTGAAGAAAATTGTCCAGGCATTGGATGATGGTGGTCCTTCCGAGCAACTGAAACGGAGGTTCTCTACAGATTCTACTCCGCCATCCTCCCAACAAGATTTGCAAGACAACGCAAGGCTAGACGGTCAACATGATGTGTAGATGATGAGCACATCTCCCCTACTACACCATCACAGGTGCTTGCTCTAACTTGGCACTATTATATGTGGTTGCATGTTGCGTATGATGCCTAGCTTGTATTGCTTCTAACTTTGTTGAATTGCATCTACTTACTTTACACATAATGCCTATGAATATGACACGTGTTCCTGTTTCTAGAACATACGTGTACATGATGAGCACATCTCCCCTACTCCACCATCACAGGTGCTTGCTCTAACTTGGCACTATTATATGTGGTTGCATGTTGCGTATGATGTCTAGCTTGTATTTCTTCTAACTTTGTTGAATTGCATCTGCTTACTTTACACATAATGCCTGTGAATATGACACGTGTTCCTGTTTCTAGAACATACGTGTACATGATGAGCACATCTCCCCTACTCCACCATCACATGTGCTTGCTCTAACTTGGAACTGTTATATGTGGTTGCGTTTTCCGTATGATGTCTAGTTTGTATTACTTCTGATTATGTTGAATTGCATCTGCGTAGCTTACAACTTATACATGCAACGATCACTTACCCATAATACACATTTAACTTGGGTCTGTGATGTAGGCTGCATCTTGCATTGTCTTCTAGCTTGTACTGCTTATAATTTCTTGAAATGGCACTTACGACGAGAAACTTTTTACCTGATAGATTGATATTGGTTGCATGTTCATATGGTGCCTAGCTTTCATTTCTTCTAATTTTCTTGAAATGCCTTCCGCTTACTGTTTTGATACATATTCCATCCTCCTATCGTACGTGTGAATGTGAAATACTGTCTTTTTTGGTATATATTCCATCCTCCTATCCTGCGCTTCCCTTACATCAAAGTAGTGTTCGTCTGTATCATGCATCAATCAGTTATGCAGAGCTAATTTTATTCACCTTCTTGTGGTTTTGACTTCATAAGGCAATATCAGAAAATAGGAAGGAAAAGAGTAAGTAAGGGGATGTTGGCGGTCCTCCGCAACGACGCAAACATAGACTCTCTAGATTTGCCACTGCTACTACTAATGAAATTGAAGTCCCAAGTCTACATGATGAGTTCATCTCCCGTACTCCCCCATCGCAGGTGCTTGCTCTAAGTTGATAGTGTGATAATTGGTTTCATGTTGCATATGTTGTCTAGCCTGTATTTCTTCTATTTTGATTAAATTGCACCTGCTGAGTTCATACGTTATACATGTGCATATGACATGGCGTTCTGTGTCTAGAATACACTGCATCTATCTATCATACCATGTTCTTACATCAAAGTACTGCTGTTGTGTATCCCGCATCAGTCACTCATGATTGGACACTTTTAACATGGCAATTTGATAGTGGTTGCATCTTGAATTGATTTCTACATTGTACTGCGTCTAATTTTTTGAATTGCCACTTATGACAAGATACTTTTAACTTGGCAGAGTAATATTGGTTGCATCTTTCATATTGTGTCTAGCTTGCATTACTTCTATTTTCTTGAAAATCATTCTGCTTAGTTTACACATCGTAGCTGTGAATATGTCATGCCTTCCTGTTTTTCTTACATATTCCATCCTCATACGCACTACAAGAAATATGTCAACTTGTGACCTTGACTATTGGTCACTGAAAGGTCATTGTTTTTCATTTGTGACCTTTTTTGACCAAAAACAGATGGTCAAAAGCTGAGGGTCGTTAATGGAAATTAATGACCTTTCTTCTAGAATGGTTAAAGACGTTTACGACCAAAACAAAAGGTCATTGAACCAACGACCTTTTGTTTTGGTCACTGGCTGTCTGCCCAGGCCACGTAGGATCCGACGTGGCAATCTGACGTGGCAAAATTGCGACTAATTGAAAAGGTCATTGATAAGATTCAGACCGGTCCAGTTTGGTGTTTTACATGGGCCAAGCCCAACAATTCAACATTTCTATTTTTTTTCCTGTCAATTTTTGGTCAACTTCACGGGCCAAGCCCAACATTGCAGACTTTTTATTTCGTGGGTCGTGGGCTTTTTGTACCAACAGTTTTAGTTTTCTTTTTTTTTATAAAATGGGTCCATTAGTCAAACAGGTCCCACTTGTCAGGTTCTAGTAAATGGGTCCCATACATCAGGCTCATATTCTTCATTTTTCAACCAACATTTAAATTGGCAGACAAAAACACACATGATACTTCAAATAAGATCAACTGGATCACATAATACAATGGCAATCACAATAACAAGCTCTATACGTGCCAATACATGACCATGTGTAATACAATACTTTCAAGCTCTACAAGTGTAACGAGCTCTACAAGTGTTATACAGTACTGCTTTACAAGAAACTGACAACATGCCAGACTTGCTGGACGACCGTAGTGAGATGAACAACATGACATACTCGCTGGACAACCGTAGTCAGATGAACAACATGCCAAACTCGCTGGACGACCGTAGTCAGGGCTGGGAACAAACAAAACTGCAACATGGCTTCCTCTGTCACCCTGTTACGTGAATGAGAGAAGAATCAGAAAAATTGGGGCAAATATATTATGAACAGACCATTCAAGAAAATGACAACACAAATTGAGTTATGCTACATCTAGAGTACAAACAACACCAGCAGCACTACAACAGTGATAAAGACTTTTCCTAGGACAACAACAGCAGCACTATAGCTGTGCCTAGCGCTTTCCTGGCGCATATGGGCAAAGTGAGGCGTTGAGCCAACGCCTTGTGCATAGGCGCGCTTATGCACTAGATTAGGCGCGCTTTTTTGAACAGAGATGGCAGCGGCGATGACGACTAGTATAGTGCAGAAAAAAGAAAAGATACCAAATCAGCCATTTTTATGTTCAACCATGGTTAATATCCAACAACATGCAAGCAGGTTTTTAATCGACAAAAAATATAGAACAGTCTACATCTACAAGTAGATACAAGCTGAATTTGATCAAGACTTATAGACGGGTAAAAAAGTTGCAGACTCTCTTCGATTGTTCAACTTAATTGGGTGGTTTTGATCAAATATTATCGATGCAGCACTTGGCATCACTAAACTACAAATCCAAAGCATCATAAGCACTAGACAGAAATCACCATGGCCAGAACATAACTTAGCAGAAGGGGTGTATGGCCGTGGACACACACAGAGCAATATAATAGAGCAAGAGAGAGCAAAAGAGAGGAGCGGTTGCTTACCAGCTATGCTATGCTGGAGCAGAAAAAGAGTTACTGGAGTGGGAGGCCTCCGAGTGGAAGAAGAATCATCGCATGGTGGCGTGGCTCTGTCTTGCACATGCACATGTTCGAAAGTGCACCCATCAGGGACCAAGCATATACATGACATGCCGAAAGAATAAATACCATGGGAGCAATGAAATTAAACACCAACTGCCAACAGTACTACTGTTGTTGACTTGTTTGGATCATCACAAACCAACTAGTATAGCAGTTGGCACACAAAAGTAGAAGCAGTACATGCACCTTCCAAGTTCACATTGCACTTTCTCTTCAGGTTTGCAACAAAAGGAAGGAAAAAAGAAACAACATTCTCAGACGCACTAAGAGATGATCTTAACAACATAATATTCCCTGTCAGACACTTAACATGATCAATTCCCACCAAGCAAGACACAACAAAATATTAAAAAAGAAAACACAAAGTGATCAGAAGTGGTTTTGAATATAACATTCGCCCCGGCAGAAGACTCTGTCAATAAAAGGCACTTGTGACTTCAACTAACTTGTGGACTGATTTCTTTTTTTTGAATATTTACTGTGAGGCAAAGCCCCACAACCCTTTATTAAAAGAAATGAGAACTGTACAAACAATAACAGAAACTATGCAAAAAAAGGTGTAAAAACTACCTAAGGCTAAATATCCCTACCTCCTTTACAACAAAGAATTAACCCATGCCAGAAGTTTTGGTTTTATACAGTCCTTCACCCTATGAGCAAGTAGAGATATATCATGGATGAATTTGCACTTCCAGGCACTGAAGGTGGCTCTCTCAGCTCTGAAGGATCTGCCATTTCTCAAAGTCCAAATATTCCAAGCAGTAGTTAGCATGACCTCAAAGAAGAAAGGATGTCTGAAGCTGGACCTTGCATGCATGATACATTGCCGAATATCAGAGCCTCCCGACCAATCAATACCCAGATAATTCCAGACTCTACAGCTGAAGACGCAGTTAAAAAACAGGTGCAATATATCTTCATACACTAGCTCACTGCAGATGAGGCAAAGATTGTCATCTTGATTAGAGCGCCAGTGCCTTCTAACCAACATATCTTTGGCGTTTAATCTGTCAAAGAAAAGCAGCCACCCAAAAACCTTGATCTTCATGGTGCACCTACTCTGCCACAACCATTTGCAAGGATGTATTGTCGGTAGATGTGAGTGCATGACCGTATAAGAGCTCTTGGCAGTGTACTCCATAGATTTGCCCGGCCATATCCAAACATCGGGTATAAGAGGGTCTCTTTGTAAATGCATGATCCGACCTTCCAAAATGTGCTGCTTCATGAGAAATTGGCAAATGAAACATGGAGAATAGATCCTGGGATTGAAGGAATTCCTGAACGGATATCCTATCATTATTGACAAAGGAGTATAACCTTGGCAATCTCCAGCATAGTGGTCGCGCAGAGCCCCCAATGTGCCAAGAGTCCGTCCACAACAAAGCAGAGTCACCCATGTTGATGTGCATCGAAGCAATAGGTATGTAAGCCTCGTGTAGTTTCAAAATATCCTTCCACCAGAAAGATCCAGCTGCAGCTGTTGCATGTGGAACACCATGATCATAGTAACTGCTCCAAATTAAGGTCATCTAGGGAATGTCAACCTTGTTATAGAATTTGTGAAGATGTTTGATAAGTAGTCCTTTGTTTTGGATGTTAAGGTTTAGAATTCCTAAGCCCCCTTTGTCTTTTGGCCTGCAAACTAGCTCCCATGCAGCAAGCGACTGTTTGGGAGCATCACTGTTGCCCCTCCAAAGGCATTGCCTGAAGATTCTGTCAAGCTGCTTGATGATCCCTGGTGGAATGCTGAGGCTGCACAGAAAATATATGGGCATAGAAGTGAGAACAGAGGTAAGTAATTGCAGACGAGAGCCTTGATTCAACATGGAAGAACTTGCTGTTAATCGCCGCTCAAGGCTTTCAACCAAGGCTATTAGATCAATGATTCTTGGCCTTGTGGTTCCCAAGGGCAAACCAAGATAAGTAAATGGGAGCTTGCCAATTTTGCAACCCAGAATAGCAGTAAGCCTTGAAGCCTCCTCATCACTCATATTCAAAGGGATCATTGAGGATTTTGCAAAGTTGACCTTCAACCCTGTGGATTGTTGAAAGGTCAGCAGCATGTTCTTAAGTGCAACAAGTTCATTAAAAAGAGTGCAACAAGTTCATTATCTTTAGCCGCAAGAAACAGAATCATATCATCTGCATATTGAAGGATGGGAAAATCTCTATCATGGGTTTGAATAGGCAGAGAGAGAGAGTGCCATGCTCTAGCATTTGGTTAACCACAGACTGTAACAAGTCAGCTGCAAGGACAAACAACAGAGGTGATAGGGGGTCACCCTGTCTGACGCCACACTTGCACTTAAATTGCTTTCCAGGGATGCCATTCAACAGCACAGACGAAGAACCCGTGGCCAGCAGTTGTTTCACCCAATAAATCCATTTGGCATCAAACCCCTTATGTTGGAGCATTTGAATAATAACCTCATGCTCAACTATGTCAAAGGCCTTAGCAAAATCCAACTTAAGGATGATGACAGGATGCTTGGATTGTTTACATTGATGAATATATTCAAAGTTCCAGGCTAGACAATCTTGAATTGACCTACCCTTAAGGAATCCATACTGATTTTTGTGGATACACTTGAGAATAACCTTTTGCAACCTGTTGGCCAACAACTTAGTTAAAAATTTAAGACAAGTGTTGGTGAGGGATATTGGCCTAAAATCATCAGGCCCAATAGGAGAAGCAATCTTGGGTATAAGTGTAATGAGAGATCCATTAATATTTTCCAACAAAAGCTTCCCTTCATAAAAATCCCGAATCAGCCGCAGAAAGTCCTGTTCAATTATAGGCCAGCAGCGCTTAACAAACATCCCATTAAAACCATCTGGGCCAGGCGCCCGATCCACCAGCAATTCTTTCAAGACTATTTTAATTTCATCATCAGAAAATGGTATGGACAGCTCTTCCAGACCTGAAATGGGTTGAATTAAACGACTGAGATCAAAGCCCATATTGATCCCTTGTGATTGGCCCATTCTGGATTTGAATGAAGCCCAGAGAATTCCCGCCATTTGATCATGACCCGTCACAGGAGCAGCCATGGAGTTGGTCATTAGACTCGAGATGGAATTCCTTCTCATGCGCTCCGATGCCATTGCATGAAAGAATTTCGAATTCTCTTCACCAACTTTTATGTACCGAATGGTGCATCTTTGTTTCCAGTAGATATAGTGGATTTTCAACAACTTCTCATAGTGGAGTTTCACAATTTGTCTGAAGTTGAGCTCCGGCCTGGTTAAGGGTCTCACTTCCTCTAGCTGGTCGAAGTGCAAAATGACCCTCGAGCAATTCATAGTAAGCTTTTTGAGGTATGATAACTGTTTGCTCCAAGATCTCAAATCGTATCTCAGTCGTTTAAACTTCTTTGTGAGGACTGCAGAAGCCGATAGATCAGAAAAAACCAGAGCATTCCAAGACTTGGTTACACAATCCATGAACCCCGGCATTTCAATCCAGTAGTTTTCAAACCGGAAAGTCTTTGTTGCAGGAATGGTAGTGTCAATGGACACCACACACGGCACATGATCCGAGGAAGTTTTAGCTAGAGGGTTAACCACAATGTTTGGATAATGCGAGATCCAATCTACTGTAGTGAAAAACCAATCCAGTTGCTCAAGTAAGGGGAGCTGCTGCATGTTGGACCAGGTGTAGCTACGACCCTTGAAAGGTAGCTCTAGAAGACCAAGGTGACCAATTATTTCATTGAAAAGAAAAATATCATTGGGGTCACCACCCGGAAGGTTGCTATTGTCCAAAGACCTGATGAAATTGAAATCCCCCAATAGCAACCAATTTTCATCTGGAGGGATAACTAAATGATATAGCCAGTTAACGAAATTGTCTCGAGGCAGACCCTCGCATGGCCCATATACTGAGACTAAGGTCCATTTTTCAGAATTGTGCAGGGATTGGAAAGAGACCACGACACTATAGCTCTGTATGTCAATGAGCTGGCCATGAAAAATCGATGAGTTCCAAACTACTAGGATCCCACCCGAAGCTCCAACAGAAGGTGAGAACGCGAATTGATCAAACCTCGTAGGACAAAAGGATCTAATCTTTCGTATATCAAAACTCTCGCATTTAGTTTCCTGAAGACAAATAATAGAGCAGTGGCTTTCTTCAATTTTAGCACGTAAATCCCGCTGCCTAGCCACAAAATTCAGTCATTGCACGTTCCAGCAAAGCACATTCCAATTACGATATTTGCGATTATCCATAATAGACTAGGATTGCGAAATAGTAGCAAATCCAGCTACTTAACAGCATGGACAAGATAACAAAAGGAGTGCCAACGAAGGTAACCAAATAGTTCAGACATGCGCACAGACACATAGTACTAGGGTAAAAGGGACACACAAATAAAAGTGCCCGACTCTCTATCAAACTTCGCTGGGCGTCAATCATCATGGGGGCCATTTTCGTCTTCAACAGCACGTGGAGAAGCCATAAGCTTCTCAACCGAAAGATCCTCCGGGGCAATACCCAGCACCACTCCAATAGCCTGTAATGTAGGTATAAGCGTCGGGTCTGGTAGAGGGAGCTGGCTACGATCATCCTCCAGGCGAAGCTTCTTTGCCTTCGGGCGACGGAGAGGTGTGGGCTTCAGATGGATAGCCGAGGCCGGTTTCATGCCCGATCTTATGGCGGCACTGCGCGTCATCATTCTCCTGTTACTGAAGTCCAGAACTGGCTCAACAAGCGTGACATAGCGCCTGGAGCGAACAGACAGACGTGGCTGCTTGCCAAGCGGTGTTGGAGTGGCAGCCATGAAGTGAAAGTCCTGAGAAGCGTCTTGCAAAGGAACTGAAGGAGCCTGGGGACTGAAGCATGACTGATCATCTGAGGGCAGCTCTTCAATAACCATCGAACAGTTATCAGGTTCTATCGAGTCTTGTTTGGCATTCCAAAGCAAGAATTTGTTCTGCAGATCCTCCGAGCCAAAGGAAACTTGCCTCATTGACGCAGCAAACCCAGGTAGGCAAGGGTGAATATTTATGGTGGCAAAGACAGGCAATAGGGATTTGAAAGATCGCTTCCAGATCATTGTTGGCAGAAGAACTGGCCCATAGAAAACCTTGACCATACCAAGTTGAATTGGGTCCAACTGCACTATCGGAAGAGGCTGCTAGACTTCAATCATATTCTCATCATCAGAGGAATCCAGGGAGGGATTCAGGATCATGGAATTCTGATCCTGGGCTGGTTGAACTTCGTCCGCCTGCTGCTTAGGCTGCGCCTGTTCTACCCATGGGCCCCATCCCTCCTCCTGTTGGACATTATCAGCCCACCCAGCCATGACATTCTGACCCTGGTTTTGGCCCGAAGGGACTGCATTCCAGCCAAGAGCAGGGAATGGTGGCATTGCCCAGAATGGCTGCGGCACCTCAGCTCTAGGCAACGGGTGCGGATTCCCATTCAATGGCATAGGGTCTTCATCCGCAGGGATCATGGCGCCAGCAAATTCACCGGATAAAATATAACAGCCAGCAGACCATGACACCATGACTTCACCCCAATTGGCAAACTCCCTAAAGGTCACCGATCGAGGGACTAAAGCATTATCGGGGAAAGATGCACGAACCAAAGCTCGAACCTTGCGCCTGTCAGTGCTATTCCAGTAATGAAACTGTCCAAAAGTACCAACCATCTCCGCAATGCATTGAGTGTTCCTATAGTCCAACGGGATCCCAATAAACATCAACCATCCCGTCCGTTGGCCATGAATGGCACGGAAGCCCTCTCCCTGGTTGTGGGGAATAAAACGGACAAAAAACTCATTGCCTTCATCATCAACCTCTAACGGAAATGGTGGGTGCAGAGTAAATGATCCCCGAACAACTGGATCTTCCATCTCAAACAGGCCCACACCTTGAAACCAAGTCTGGGCAGAGATAACCGGGACATGCATCACTTGAATTAAGAAATCCAGAACCTGTTGACGGCGAACTCCCACCAACTCTTGAGGTGGGACAGGCTCCACAATGGCCACCATATACTGCTCATGCGCCCGGGGTGGTGGGGCGGCCGGCGTGTAGAAGGTGCGAGGCAGACGATCCGCTCCACCATCTTCAATGTCAAAGCCCGCAGGGATGAAGCGATGTGGGTCAATCGCATACATCGCCATTGGAGGCTGCGAGGGAGTAGCCGGACCAGAGCTAGAGGAAGCTTGGCAATGCGAGGTAGGGCGGAAAGGCGGTGGTGGTTGCGGAGGCTGAGATGGTTGCGGCGGAGGAGCAGAGGATGGGGTTTTCTCCAGAGTCGTTTGGTCTCGGGAAACTGGAGAGACGGGGGAGCAAAGGTCCTATTTTCGGTCCCGCTTCCCAAAACCCGGTGATGGGATTTTAGGCACCCAGACGGACAAGTCAGGCGGCAGGCCTAGGCAATTTTTTTAACATGACCCGAACGAAAACAATTACGGCATCGGACCGGATTCGTGCATGTCTCTGACGTGTGACGCATGGCCAAACAGTTCTGACAATCCCAATACTTTGCAGCCATATCTTCAATCATCTCGTTAAAACTTTGCAGATCATTGATAATATCCCGAGGAGATGGCGTTTTGGAAGCCAGGAGCGAAGGGCTGCTACTCTCATCATCAGTAATTTCAATGGGCAGACCCCACGAGCCCAACTTAGGCGGAGAATCCAAACCTTCCAAGGCAAAAATCAAACGACTACTCGAAGATCCTGGGTTTAAACGGGAAGGAGATAAAACCTCCGGGGAAGGTGGAACTGTTCCAAACTGAATAGAAGCTTGGCCGACGGTGAGGTCGTCACCGGAGAAGAAGCCTCCGCATTCATATCCTCATGGGGCGAAACATGATAACCAGCTTCGCGGACCGTGGCCACTTCATCGGCGGATGGGCCATAGCTATAACCCTTACGTGCGGGATATTGCATGAACGTAGAAAACGTAGCACGCTTGCTAGGTATAACTTTGGCCGTGCGTGCACGTAGAGAAGATTTGGCCGGAGCATGTTGCATGGCTAGTAAACCAAGGCTAGCTCTTCTCTTAGAGGGACTAACTAAAACCCATTGCTCTTGGCATTCAGATTGCCAAAGACGAAATTATTTCTTCCAATCTGGGCCACCATTACCCCAGAGGTGGAAGAAACACTTGAACTGATCACAAACAAAACTCCTTTGGTGCAGAATGAAAAAACCCACATCCTTGCAGGAAACGTTGAATGAGAAAACGCATGGTGGAGGAGCGATACCTTGAGACGTGAGCAATATCCTCCAATGTCCGCCTCTAGAGCGAGCCCCACGTTCTCCTCATCCAGTCGGAAAGTATGCCGTGCAAAGGAGGCCACCATAGTAAAATGGCCTGTGTCCAACGTGGGATGCACCGATCTCTTGAAGACGCGTTGGATCTCGGACGCCAACTTCATCCCCGGGGAGAAATCCAATCCCAGTGAGATCGCTACATGGACCGCCATGAGGAAGATGATAACCAAAAGAGAGAGGAAGGAGCGCCGGAGATGATGAACAGATCGGATGACAAAATCCATGGAGAGATGTGGAGATCGCCGGTGGTGGTGGTGGCTAGGGTTAGGGTGGCGGTGGAGAGGTGGGAGTCGCCATCGCGGTGGTTTCACCAGAACGAGTAACCTTGTGGACTGATTTTGCTCAAGTTTCTTAATAGACTTACAATGTTTAGCTTCCAGAAATTAAATCACAAAGTTTAGCTTACGGAAAAAAAATTACCAGGTTTTCTATCTGCAATCGGTACAAACTTGATAGTGCTACAAGTGCTAATGATCCAATAGCGTCCCAGCTCGACACATACTAGTACTGGATTGCCTCACACTTCATAGTGCTACAAGCAAGCAAGCAAGAAACATGCAAATACAAGTAGTAGTAGTAGTGGTTGTCTAATGAATGGGATATAGGATTCTCCTCAAATAAATTGGCGAGGTTTTCTTCTCTTTTATAGTTAATGACAACCAATCATCAATCAAGCAAGCAACATCACATTGGTACAGCAGCTAGCATCGTTCAGCATATATGGGGTGTGTGCAGTCAACACCTACTAATTTTATATTATTTATTTGCATCGAGTCAACACCTACTAGATGGGATGGAAATGCATCTTCTGTATTAGTTGTGGAGCATGCGTGTATTATTAACAACGAAAGCAAGGGTCGACACTAGTGAAAGAGCAGACATGAATATTTGCTTGCAACCTGCACTACTAGGAAAAGGCCTGTTAGTGGCGCACCTGTTTTAGCCATTAATGGCGCACTACAGGTGCGCCACTACTACCACGCCATTAGTAATTAATACTAATGGCGCACCACCTCGTGCGCCATTAGTATCCCAGACACTAATGGCGCACCACCTGGTGCGCCATTACTATGCCTAGAGGTGCGCCAATACTATCTGACTTAGTAATGGAGCACCACATAGAAGTGCGCCATTACTAATATTTTTTCAAATTTTTTTTAGAATTTTTTTTTTATTTTTTTTTGATTTTTTTTTTATTTTTTTCTTTTCTTCTTAATCTTAGGTCACTATGGCTTAATCTCGGGTCAATATGCTTAATCTCAAGTCAAATCGCACTCCGTGGTCAAACTTCCCGGAAGGTCACCCATCCTCACACTACTCCAGCCCGAGCACGCTTAAATTCGCAGTTCTATCCAACCCTAGCACCAGCTCACTTCACATGCACTTGTTGATATATCTATCATATCAATCCTATTAAACCTCCCGGTCATGTTCATGAGTATGATGAAATTTTGGAAGAATATTTCAAACCTCCCGATCATATGACGTAACATAATTTGAAAACAATTTCCCAAAAAAAATTTCCATTTTTTTCTGTTACTAGTGGCGCACCTAGCAAATGGTGCGCCACTAGTAAGTTTGAATTTATTTTTTCATATTTCCCCCTCTAGATCTTAAAAGCCCCATAACTTTCGTTCTGTTAGGTTTTTTGAGATTTTGAAAATGTTCAATGGGGTACCCCTGGTTGAATTCAGATGTAACTTTTCGAGTAGATGATTTTTCATATAAAAAACTTTTTAATCCGAGTTCGTATGCAAAAGTTATGCCCGTTTTACTAAATTCCAAAGAGATTTTGCAAAAAAAGTCGAAATACATATTTGTAAGTTTTCCCAATAACTAGACCACATATCACATGAGAAACTAATTTTCTTTTAATTTTTTGACATTTCCATCATTTTCTTTTATTTTTTTAACTGAAAAGGTGGTCCACGGGGGGGGGGGTGCATTTGGTGAAATTGTTAGTAGTGGCGCGCCGTGGTTGTGGTGCGCCATTACTAGTTTGAACTAGTAATGGCGCACTGTACCCAGGTGCGCCATTACTAGTTTTGAAAAAAGTAAAAAAATAAATTTTTTTATTAGTGGCGCACAGAGTGTGTGGTGCGCCATTACTAGTTAAAACTAGTAATGGCGCACTGTGCCATAGTGCGCCATTAGTAGTTTTGGAAAAATAAAAAAATAATAAAATGTTAGTAATGGCGCACCGTGTCTCTGGTGCGCCATTAGTAATGAGGACACTAATGGCGCACCAGTATTTGGTGCGCACCACATGCATGCTGCGTCATTAGTGTCAATATCATCTATAGCCCTTTTCTTAGTAGTGCTGACGATGTCACTTGTGCGAGGCGAGGCGAGGCGAAGAGCAGCTCCTCGCTCTTGGCGCCGAGCTTGACGAGGGAGGGGGGCTCCATGGAACCTGCGACAATCCGACCTGTGTAAATCGTAAGGTCTTGTTTAGATATAAACAGTAGTACTGAATGATAGATATAAACATTAGTATTGCCCGAGCTCAATTTTTTTTGCAAGGATAAGCATGTCCTAAACCGCCATTGTGAGATCGTTCAAGTAATAGATGCCAGAATGTGAGAATGGATAAAACAGAACATATGTAATTATCACTGTCAGCAACAACAAAAAAGACATAATGTCCACAACTGAGTGGATTTTCAACCATATTGTAATTATCACTGTCAGCAACAACAAAAAAGACATAATGTGACTGTCTTACAGCTAAGAGGCAGCAGCAGAGTCAGACCAGCAAGCAGACCTTGCGTAGTACTCACATCGCATTGAACAGATGTTATGCAACTTATGCTAGCAGGAAGGTTCATTTCATGCCAAATGGTGATATTTACTCTGTAGCAACATTAATATAGGATATCATTTTATTTATTCATAATTGGGATGGGCATTTTTATTTTGCAGCTACTCCTTTTTATTAATTCAGAATTAGGATGGTCATTTCTATTTCTCTAGTTCAACACGTGGTCATATAAATTAACATACTCCGAACTAAACCAAGCACTAAATTTACATTCAGACAACACTGCAGATGGACAAATTCATGTAGTCATGTGGAGCAGCAGCCTAAGATGCTAATCCAAACGCACTGATCGATAGAACTAACCACCTCCTAGTAATTATAATCCCTTGAAGAAAAAGTAACGGAATTAAATCATTACCGGCTGCATGCACCTGTCTCCCACCCCGCCCCGTACTAGCTATTCGATCTTATTATTGCCTCCTAGTAAAATCTCTAAGCAGTTACCAACTACATGCACAAAGTTACTTTTAAAGTAGGTATTTGGGTGAATAGTAGTCGGTAACTAAGTAAATTTCCTTACAGTTTTTGTACTACTACTAGGATGTAGAAGATGATAATTGGTTTGGACTAGCAGTGTGTCTATCCCGACAAGCCAAGGATTGGTGTTTAACACTTTTTAGAAAAGAGGCGAAACGGAGATTGGGGAAGGGCTCTAAACTACAATCCGGCACCTGAACATGCTGAGGTACTTGCCGACAACCTACGACACGAGCCCGAATCTGGAAAATGCCAGATCTTTGACCCCCTCATGTGTTCGTATGTCTGCAGCGGCACACCATCCCTTCTAGGCTCGAGCCATCCCCCGGTCACCCCGAACCAAATTCCCCAGCCACGTTGCAGCGACGCATTAGTCAGATCGGGACCAAGCAATTTAAAGATCCAGAGGGGACGAGATCGGGGCGCGCGCGTGCATGATACTTTGGGGGTAGTACTGTTGCTGGTGCTGGGCGGCAACCTTCTTGCTGACCTTGGAGGGCTTGCCGTGGTCGTCGTCGTTGTCTCCTCACACACGGGCACGCTGGCCGTCGTGGTTCCGGCGACCTCGAACGAAGAGGAGGGCATCGGCATCCTCGGAGCAGAAGCAGAGGAGGCCAAGGGAGCGGAGACCGGTGGGGAGGTCGGAGATGAGCACGAACGCGTCGCTGGAGCTGTGGACGGTGAAGACGGTCGTGCCCGTGAGCGCGCGCGCGACCTCATCGGGCCCGAGCCTGACGAGGGGGTTGTCGACGGTGGGGATAGGCGGAGGTGGGGGTAGGCGACAATGGAGAAGGGAGCTGGCAGGGAGGAAGGGGACGGGATCGAGAGGGAGGGAGGTCGTGGTCGATCTGGATCGGGAAGAGGGGAGAGAGAGGCGGCTACAGGTGTGTTCTGGGGGAGAAGGGGAGAGAGAGGTGGCCGCTGCTAGTGTTTCAGTTGGGCTACAGTGGGGTGAGTGAGAGACGTTGGATCCGCCGGGTATGGACGGTTCAGATCTTCTAGAATAGGGTGATCCGTGGGAAGTGTTTTGATTGATTCGAAAAATCTCTGATTTAGAATAGAGGGATTTTGTGAAGTAGCTATCAAAAATATTTCGCAAAAAGACAACACACAAAATTTCACTAGATTTAGACCACATTTTATGGATAACGACTAATTTGTATGCATTTCTGATCTTTCTAGCTATTTTTAATCAATTTCCGAGTGGCAAAAATGGGTTTGCTCTTTATTTTATTTTCCAAAAAATTATTTCTAGGTACACAAGTATCTATTTAATCAGAGAAACACCAAAAGTTTTCCAAGATTCAACCACTAGCTAGGAACGGTCATTCCCGCCGTTTTGACCGCATTTTGAAACAGGCATAAAAATTTATAAAAAATCCAAAAAATTGGAAAACCTTCGCATTGTGTCATTATATGTGACCAAGTTACCATAAAAAGTGTTGTAAGAAATAAGCTATCATCTGTGAAGATTCATGGCTTTCAGGCCAGATGATCAATCTTATGGGCACATTCATGATGTAGTTTGTTCAAATTATCTCATATCATGCACAAGGGTGCATCTTGGAATGGCAAACAATGTTGCCTAAGGAAGTTTTCATTTTCTTTGGACGAAAAAATCATTTTCCATTTTTTGAGTGCCCAAAATAAGGTTTTTTGTGAAGGACCTACCAAATAATTGTTTAAAAATTGGATCAAATCAATTTTCTAAAATACTAGGACATATTTAATGCACAATCGAACACATGTTCGGGTGTCCAAAGCTTTTATCCACCTCTCGTGAAAAAGACAAATTTCCGCCGATTCAGGTGGAAACGGGTCAAATTTGAACTGCGGCTGCCTCATAATTTTCTCTTTATTTTTTCCAAAAATCATTTATAGTTACATAAGTATCTATTTAATCAGAGAAACACCAAAAAAACCAAGATTCATCCACTAGCTAGGAAAGGTTATTCCCGTCGTTTTGTCCACATTTTGAAACGAGCATAAAAACTTGAAAAAATATCAAAAAATTGGAAAACCTTCACATTGTGTCATTATATGTGACCAATTTACCATAAAAAAAATAAACTTGTAATATGGTAATTATTTTTAAAAAGTGTTTTTCAGAAATGAGCTATCATCTGTGAAGATTCATTGCTTTCAAGCCAAATGATCAATCTTATGGCCACATTCATGACATTGTTTGTTGAAATGATCTCATATTGTGCACAATGGTGCATCTCGGAATGGCAAGCAATGTTGTCTAAGGAAGTTTTCATTTTCTTTGGACGAAAAATTCATTTTCCATTTTTTTGAGTGCCCAAAATGAGTTTTTTTGTGAAGGACCTACCATATATTTGCTGCAAAATTGTACCAAATCAATTTTCTAAAATACTAGGCCATATTTAATGGACAATTGAAAAAATATTTGGGTGTCAAAAGTTTCAACCAACCTCTGGTGAAAAAGACAAATTTCGGTCGATCCAGCTGGAAGCGGGTCAAATTTGAACTGCAACTGCCTTATAGTTTGCTCTTTATTTTTTGCAAAAATCATTTCTAGTTACATAAGTATCTATTTAAGCAAAAATACATGGTTTGGTGGCGATACGTCAAGGTTTGGACGATGGCCCAAAGCCCGAACTCCAAAGCGCGTAAACACGCGTGCCCACCGCATGGTCACGGTGTGACCGTGGCATTGACATGTGTTGTAGGTGGCCTTGACATGTCTAGTGGGTTGGGCACTCCCCAGGTAAGTGCTAGGAAGAAAATGAAAACAGAAGACTCTGACAAGGAGACCGAACTATGCTCAAACACGAATTAGCAGCCAAGTGTTTGATTAGCGGTATGGGAAAGGCACATGGCCAATGGTTCTGAATTTTGGCTGAGGATGATCATATACTAGGGAGATTAGCTTGGCAATTTTCAGCTCAAATGGAGGAGCGTAGATGGCACTTGCTTTGCAATGTACCACATCGGGCAGAAATATGAATATTGAAGCTGGGCTCAAATGAATAAATGTATTGAGCTGAAATTTTGTGGAGTATGGTCATTTGGGCATAGGAAACATTGTAATTTTTTTATACCTTTAAGATAATCCTAGCTTGTACTTCCTTCACAAAGCTTCTCTCTGGATAGAAACTTTGGAAATTTTCTAAGGAAGATTTAATAGGAAAATGGAGCTGAATATTGGCATGTGGAAATGATTTGGATATGGAAGATCGACCAAAAAGTTTGAGGGCAATAGGAGTGGTATAGATAGCACTTGCTTTGCAATGTGCCAATCTGGACAGAAAATAAAAAATTAAAGCTGGGCTCACATAGATGATTTGATTGAGCCGCAATTTGGAGGAGGGTGATAATTTGGGCATATGAAGGCACTATATAAATTTCATGCCATTTGGATATGCATAGCTAGTCCTTCCTTCACAAAGCTTCTAACTGAACAAAAAGTTTGGAAATTTACTGAGGAACATTTACTACCCAAATGGAGCTGAATTTTGTCATGAGGGAATGATTTGGATAGGAAAGAGTGCCCAAAAATATTGAGGGCAATCAAGAATATAAAAATAGCACTTCCTTCACAAAGTGTTGTTCTGAACAGAATAGGAAAATGAATATTGTTGAATTATTTTTGAACTATGCAAGGAAGGTTTTCTACATATTTGATGAATATATGACCCAAAGAATTTATGAGAGTTTTTTGGTAATTTTGGGAATGACAGAAATATAGGTTGCTTCACAACCTAGGGCAAAAATTGACACACATGTACATGACACATAGGCAAAACTGATGAGGTGGCGCCTAGTCATAGCAATCCACCACAACTTACAAGGTTATGACCATATATATTGGTGATGATAAGCTATAAATAAGGCAGCGAACCAGTGCTGTCTGCTTTATGACCATTTCGTGTAAGGAAATGATGACCTTTCTGACCAAAATGGTCGTTATAGTTTAGGGTTTGGATCCCCCCGAACAGCTTTTGACCAATTGGTCTCAAATGGTCATATATTTATGACCAATTCTCCCAGGGTCACTGACAGAAGGTCATAAGTTGACATATTTCTTGTTGTGACGGTTGTCTTACATCAAAGCATTGCTTGTTTGTATCATTCATCAATGAGTTCTGAAGAGAAATTTTATTCTTTTGTGTTGTGGGTACGGCTTGACATGGCAAAGTCAAAAAAGAGCAAGGAAAATAATATAGTAGGGAGTGGTGTTACTCGTCGGGTGAAATGGAAAAGGATCTGCCGTCCAGATTCTGCTGGTACTTATAGTGCTGTAGAAGGTCCAAGTCCACCAGCTAAATCTACAAACACAGTATCACCTGCTCCACCAGTTGCAGCATCCGCTTCAACTGTACCAGCATCTCAACGAGTTACTCGTTCGTTTGCTCCGGAACTGGCCAGTTCCCAAGCTGCCTTCACACCTAACACTACTTCCGAAGCATTGCTGACACAACAGGACTTGGCAAGATCAGATGAACCTCATCAGCATCAACACCAAAACGGTACCTCACCGAGTCAAGTTGCAGTTGCATGCTCCTTTATATGTACTCTCACAGTTTGATGTACACTAACACTTTCCATATTCGTTGTTGAACTAGCACCACGACGCAAGCGGAAACAGACATCAGGGACAATGCTTGACAGATTAACAAAATCTAAAGGAGGAAGAATGGAGATCCATTTTGAGGCAGGTTTAAAAAGGCCATGTGATGCTACAGAGTCAGCTAAGTTAGTATCAGAGGCAGCCGTTGCCGTTAGGTGTCATGCACGTATCCTCCCAACGTGGATCCAGTACAGGAATGAGAAAGACAATACCCAGTTTAACACCTTCTTTGACCATTTATCCGTAAGTAATGTTATTCATCGCAATTAGTAATATTGTCTTGCTCTGTCCCATACTTTCTAGTTTCATCCTAATAAGACTCACATTCTTTTTTCAACAGATGAGGTTCAAGTTGGATCCGAAAGATGATGCAACTAAACAAGAATGCACTCATGTTTTTTAGTCTGCTCTGTGACAGTATCAGTACCACCTTAGAAAATCACACTTTGAAGGCAAGGCTAACAATGAAATCGCCCAAACATCTCCAGTGAAATATATTGCAGATGAAGACTGGACAGCCCTCATTAAACACTGGTCTGATCCAAAGTATCAGGTAGGCTATATGTATTTGATCATACCACATATTGAACTTGTATTTATGTATGTGCCTTACAAGTGTATCTTCTTCTAGGATAACTATTTGAAGAACAAGACCAACCGTTCTAAAGTGAAATTCCAACAGACAACAGGATCTCGTAGCTATATCGCACACTGCCAGGCTCTTGTAAATAGCTGCTACTTCCTTCTTTTTTCTGTGCCATATTATCGTATCTATATTGACTTGTTCCAAATACAGAGGAAAGCCTGTGCAGACCAAAAAGAACCTGAACCGAATGTAGTGCAAATCTTCAAGGATTGCCACACCAGCAAGATGAAGGGCATGAGCATAACAGCTCAAGGCGCTGTTGTAAGTCCTTACTCCTCCTGCCTTTGAACTGATTGGTACTGTGATGTGTTCATTTAACTACTTGGTTTGCAGCCAATGTCAGTTGCTGTGTTCACTTTTATACACAGTTGTCTTAACGTATCATTTCACCTTACATGGTTTAAAAGAGATGAAGGATATTCTTTTGGTCTTGATCTATATTCTAGTTGTTATGTTCACGTGCGCACACAATGATAAAATAGCCTGTTTGTTTTATATCTATTTGCCCATGATATGAATGATGTCATACTATGTTCATCCTACTTTAAACCATGTCTCTTTATCCTTAGATTTCAATGAATGTGAGGAAATAGACAGTACAGTAGGCATGCTACATGGACATATGTTCCGAAAGTGATTTTATTATGTAGTTGGCACTACAATACATGCTAATGTATTACAGTAGTTCACCAAAATAAGTTATGTGTAAACATGTAACCTACTTTGTTTGTTTTTGTCTCATTAGAAACTTATATGGTACACTAATCTACAAGTTCAAATTTTCAGGAAGCTATGGAAAAAATGATTGAACAGCCACAACCACCTAAAGGTGACGAGGCTACTACAGGCACAATATCACCTCTTGCTGCAGTGCGTCAGTATCTCTCCACTAACAGTGCAAAAAGCACCTTCCTGCGTAATTCTGGGTTGGTTGTCATGGTAACCTCGTCCAAATCGCCTACCGAACAAAATCTTCCTGCTAGACAGAGTGATATATCTGTGCTCCAGACACAAGTCGAATCCCTAATGGACGTCGTTTTGGAAACAAGAATAGAGGTTGACAAATGTCGTCAAGATATGAATGGTTTTGAAACCAGACTATCAGACATTTGCTTCGTTTTTCAAGAGCAATGGCGGAAAAAAGGTGAAGATCGTGCTGCTCCATCAGATTCTATAGCCTGAAACATTAGCACTCATGTCAAATGATCTGTGCTTCTATACATCTGATGGTGCTTTTATCTGCAAGGACTGTAAACTTTACACCAACAGGCCTTTTGTTGTGATACAATATTTATGATGCTGCCAAAGGCTGCAATAATTACGACGCTATTTTTTTATAGTGTAGGTTTATCTTAGTAATTTATTCGGCCGAAAGCTTCGTTGGATCCCAACATGCCAACATTCGTCGGGCCCATTCCAATTGGGCTAAAAACGATTATGGGCCAAATTTGCATGTAGCCCACTAAAAATATCAGGCCCTAAATCAGCATAAGATTTCATATTTTTCTGGTAGGCATGTGCCCATAATGGGCCTTTAACATGCCTAAACATAATTTGGGCCCTCAGTAACAATAGGCCATTTACATGTGTAAATATCTCAAGCCCATAAAAAACATGGGCCTTTAAAAGACCGAAAGTGAGATCGGGCCCATTTACGATGCGGATCTTTCACAGGCCGAAATTCGGACGGGCCGTAAATGCACCGACTTAATACACGGGCCTTTAATATGCCGGAAGTTCAATCAGGCTAGATTATCGTCATTTTTATATGGGCTGTTAATGGGCCCGATGTGACGTGGGGCCACATATGGCCCATGGATTACGTCCGACGCTAACATGCCAAAAATCACAAGAGGCCAAAAGTGGCCAAAATCTGTAGTGGGCCTCTAATAGGCCAAATGTCAGACATGGTCGAATATGACCCAAATCCTTCATGATCATTTATGGGCCGACAGTTTCAATGGCCTGTAAATGGGCCGAAATGAAGCAGGACCTTTAACAGGCTGGAAATACACCTGTAATTCGGCCCATATACTTAGCGAACTGTTAACGGGCCAGAAGTGACCATGGGCAGGTCCACGTGTCAACATATGATAGGCGCATCTCGCCCATTGGATGAGTGACACCTGTGCCAACGTGGAGCTGACTCATGTTTCCGTCAGCCAATTAGAATTTTACTCGTGGAAACTCCGCATTGGTCCGGCCTGTTAACCGGTTATCGGATCCAAAACCGTACCCGATAGCTTAACTGTGTTCCGTTACGGTAGATGCCACGTGTCAGTCACCCTTGACGAAAGCACTTCTATGACGCGCAATTTATCGTCATGGAAGTGGACACTTCCGTGATGAAAATTTTCGTTATGTCATGGAACACTTCTACGACAACACATGTATGACTATCTTCATTCTGTCATAAATTTGTCATGGATGTAAATGCATGACAGAAAACGTGACCTACTGTGACAAACACGTATCATCACAGAAGTGTAATTTTTTGTAGTGCCAGCACCTCATCGGTGAAGCACAAAGGGTGTGCAGCTCCTCTGTATCCTGCTATATCGTGGCATATGTCTGATGGTTGTGGTGTTTGGTATGGACCCCGAACTAGTATGTCACCGGTGCAATTGGCTTGATAGCCACCGTCCCGTGCGGGAGCCCGGCCCCTAGGTCTGGTCTTGCTAGCTTTTTTGTTTAGGTCCTCATGTAGATCATGTTTTCGGACATGGGCCGCACCCTCCTTTCCTTTATGGAGTGGTGGTGCGGGCTTGTTTACGCCATTGCTAGCGACTCTTTCTCGTGCTCGAGGTGGTCGGTCCGGCTTGTCAGCGGTGTTACTCTTCGGTGGGACGGGCGCAACGACCTCGTCATCGAATTCGGGCAGCAGCTTACGCTTAGGATAGCTTTTGGTTTGGACGTTAAAGCCATGTTTCTGTTCGGCGTCTAGCATCTCGTTCCATCTATCATTAAGCGTGTCCTGTGCGGCTCGAAGCCGTCTATGCTGCTTTTTCAAGCTCCTTCCGGTGGCAATAATCCTTCGGTGGAAGTGTTTTTGTTCTGAGGGTTCTTCTGGGATGGTGAATTCATCACTACCTAGGCTATCCTCTTCTTTGGAGACTGGTCCATAAGTGCCGTCTTCAGCATCGCTATCATTGGTCTGCGGCTTCGGACTCTGTTCACCGTCCTCTCACTCCTCCTGCTCTATCGCTGGGTCTGTAGGGTCTTCGGCTTGTTCCGGAATGTCACCGTCGTTTGTCACGGTGTTGCTTACCTTTCCCTTACGGGATTTAGTTCGGCGTTTTGGACGCCGATATTTGGGAGGTTCTTCGGCGGGCTTGTCCTCTATGGGATTCTTTTCGCCATTGCCTTCCGCCTATTTGGGTGTCTCCACCAAATATACGTCATATGAAGACGTAGCTTTCCACCGCCCAGTTATGGGTTGGCTTTGGTCTAGATCTGCTTCAGCTTCAAGGTCCATCCCTTCGAAGTTGTCGGAAGCGTAGTCAAGTAGATCGGTTAGATCTTCAACCATGGCTACCAAGTCGGTGGTGGCTGGGGAACGAAATCCTTCATCAGCCTCCATTTCGAACCGGATATAGTGCGGCTGTGTGTTTTCATCTAAGGAGAGAGATCTTAACGACCTTAACATGTCGCCAAAGGGCGAGTGCTGGGAAATATCTGCAGCACAGAATTCGGTGATAGACGCCTGATCGGGTTTGAAGGGCGCGGTTACGCGCAATTCGGAATCAGAGACCGGAGTTGAGTCCGGGGTTCCGGTAACACATACCTCCCTCGTAGTCCGGTCCATGTGCGGCTCTAATGCCGTGTGGAGTTGAGCTTCCCGTCCTCGGGTGACGCAATCTGTTCTGGACTAGGGCCAGAACTATTGCAAGTGCTATTCCCTGATCAGATGATAGAGTTAGGTCATGATCATCGTGGTGACAGAGAGAGGCTGCCGCTGGCTCGAATCCGGCGAAGATCAAGTCTCTGCGGATATCCAGGACGTAGTTCAAGCTTCCGAATCTTACGTGATGGCCAGGGATGTAGCTCTCGATCTGCTCAAGGTGGCCTTCGGTGTTGGCACGGAGCGCGAAGCCGCCGAACACGAAGAGTTGGCCGGGAGGGAAAATTCGCTCGGTGTCGCTGTTGCGGTTGACGATGCAACCCATCAGCCCTTCCGTCGACGACATAGTGGAACTCTCAATGAAAGCACCAATGTCGGTGTCAAAACCGGCGGATCTCGGGTAGGGGGTCCCGAACTATGCATCTGAGGATCGATGCTAACATGAGGCTGGGGACACGATGTTTACCCAGGTTCAGGCCCTCTCGATCGAGGTAATACCCTACTACCTGCTATATTAATATGGATGAATATGAATACAAGAGTTGATCTACCTTGAGATCGTGTTGGCTAAACCCTAAGTCTAGCCTATGGATATTGTGATTCTGTTCTAGCCCCTACGGACTAAAACCCTCCGGTTTATATACACACCGGAGGGGCATAGGGTTTGTACATGTTATCTTACAGAGGAAGGAAATCTACACCCGAACCTAAAACTTGCCATTACATGAACACAGGAGTCCTATCCGGATACGACAGATGATCTTCTGTAATAATCTTCACGGCCCACCAGTCCGGCCCACCATGAGTTTGTCCGGCCACATGAGGACTCCCCGATCCAGGACTCCCTCATACTTGTTCGAGACCTCGCGCCTTATGTATGTACGTAGCCGTACTAACTTTCTTGCAGCGTGGCTGTACGTATGTGTACACAATATATATAGATGGGATAACATGACATACTACGTCTGCGCCACTACTACGACATGTGCATCTCCTAACTCGGCCACGGTTCATCACTGTAGAGAGACCGATCAACCAGTATGTACGTACACGTTTGCAACCAGACAGACAACCCCACGTACGATTCGACCTGGTGGGTCCTAGCTGTCAGGGAGGATAAGGAGGCACTTCCTTGCGTGTGAAGATAAATCTGGTGGATCCCAGCTGTCAGGGGAAGAAACATTTTTTGCCCATAATGTGGACGCACTTCCTTGCGTGACAAGATGTAGCTGGTGGGTCCCAGCTGTCAGAGGGGAAATGTTTTTTTCGAGGCCCTTCCGGTAGGTCCCGCTGTCACGTGGAGGAATCATTATTATGCGCGTCATAAGGAGGCACTTCCTTCCTGCAGCCGTGGACCTAGCTGTCAGCCTCTCCACGTACAATCCTCTTCCGATGGAAGTCGTTTCTTGACCACGTTGACCATGCTGCGTGAACAACACCAGGCGGAGGACGACGGTGAGGCAGGGAATGACGCGGAGCCACGGAACACGCGGAGGGTAGTACAAGGGTTGACTGGTACGGCTGCGATGTGACGCTGCCATCGCCGTAGAATAACAAGGGGTGCGGATGAGTAGAGTGATGGCCTGGCCAGTGGTGGTAGTAGTAGGGGGCGGTGAGTCCTGCGTGGCAGCATAGCAGGCCACGGGAGACAGGAGCACGAGGTGGTGTGTACGGCTGGAGCAAGAAAATCAGTGGTTGACGAAGCATGAGGTCTATTGGATGTTAACAATCCAATGGCCACGTTGTGATAGAATCGTTTGTTGACTAAGTTGACAAAGCCCTGGGTACGTGTCAACTTAGTAGGGCCACAAGTCAGCCTCCAAATCTGGTGGGCCCCAGCTGTCATGGGGAGCACTCGTTATTTTTTGCTTAATAAGGAGGCACTTCCTTCCGTGCCAAGATATAGCTTGTGGGTCCTAGCTGTCATTGGGAGGATTCGTTCTTTTGGCGTAATAAGGAGGTACTTGCTTGCGTGCGGCCATGGACCATGTAGATCCCAACTGTCAACCTCTCCATGTACACTCCTCTTCTGATGTTGTCATTTGTTGACAACGTTGACCATGCCGTGCCGAGAACACCAACGCGATGGACGACGGCGAGACCCAGGAAGGGAATGATCCGGAGGCGGTGAGGCCATAGCAGTGGAGGGATGGGAGTGAGTAGAGGGATGGCCTGACCAGCGGTGGGAGTAGTAGGGGCGGTGAGGCCTACGCGGCAGCACAACCATCCATGGGAGGCTAGAACATGCGGTCCTGCCGGCGCTGGATTTGGCGGCTGGAGCTACAAGATGAGAGATTGGAGAAGCACGATGACCGTTGGATTGACATCCAACAATCACGTCAGCTAGAATCATTTGTTGATGTATATAATAAGTAAAAAAAATCTGGCATACGCGTTAACTTAATAGGCCCACAAGTCAGACCATTCCCTATTGTTTTAATAATTTATAGCTCATTACAACTTTTTATGCAATTTATTGCAGTCCATTTTTTTGTTGGACAGGGCCATGGTTAAAAATCTAAACAAAATTTTGCATATTTTGGTGGGGTCCAAACTATACCGAAATGTCGAGCCAGATTTAAAGTACTTTAAAGATATATTTAAATTAGGTTAAAGTCTAGTGATATTGGAATATGAAAATGTAAAAATATTCAAAAATTTGAAAGTAATTGCCAATTTGTCATCTATTATTTATATTAAGTGTCGGTGTACTAAAGTAGGGGTACCTTAGTATCCCGACTTGTGCACGGGCAGTAGCAGCGTCCCGTGGTCTGGCTCGCCACGCGCCTGCCAAAGCCCACTCTAGACCCTTTTAAGCCATTCAAGAACAAACCTTTTTCAAGTTAAGAGACAAGACCCCGGCAAGAGGAGCTTGCCGGGAAGGCCGCACCAGGCTCAAAGTTATCATTCCAGCACAAGACCCTGGCAAGAGGAGCTTGCCAGGAAGGACAAAAGAACGGCACCTCAAGAAGGTGTATCGCGGCGCATCATGCGCCCCGGCAGGACCCGGAGAGCGACAAGCTTCCGGGCCCGGCAAGGTTGCGACCCCGGCAAGGTGCTTGCCGGGGAAACCTATGCTATGTGCCTGCGCTCCAGCTCATCTGGCCACGCGTCACCCTGGGGCCCTTCCAGGGGCACGTGGCAGATGGCTGTGCAGCCTGGGGTACACGGTGGCAAGCCGCGGTGACGAGGATATCGCCGTGGCGAAGGGAGACGCATGAACGGGCGCTTTTTGGGGCGACGGCGACGGGCATTCAATGCCTTTGTCCCCCACCATCAAAGTTAGGTGAAGACCACTATTTATACACTGTTCATGCACTGTTACAACCACCACCATTTTTACATTTTTACCCTCCTCTACGTTGACACCTGCCGGTGACCCCTTTGAGCTATAAAAGGAGGCCCATGCACAACGTAGAGGGGGTTCGATCCCAGAAACTCGATCACCACTACGCTCAGTGTAGCTGGTACTGTAGATCTTCAAGCTCCCGAGCTCCAGAAACTCAATACAACCAAGGCAGGAGTAGGGTTTTACGCGTACGCGCGGCCCGAACCTGGGTAAACTGCCCGCGTGTGCCCCTCGATCTGCTCTCCGTGCTCCCTCCGCTCCCTTACCGCAACGTAGAAGGGGCTCCGGTCCCATAGGTGTTCGTGGGCGTCCAGTTTCCCCGACATCTTTCGCGCCAAAGATGTCGGGGAAACTGGACGCCCACGAACACCTATGGGACCGGAGCCCCTTCTACATTGCGGTAAGGGAGCGGAGGGAGCACGGAGAGCAGATCGAGGGGCACACGCGGGCAGTTTACCCAGGTTCTGGCCGCGCGTATGCGTAAAACCCTACTCCTGCCTTGGTTGTATTGAGTTTCTGGAGCTCGGGAGCTTGAAGATCTATAGTACCAGCTACACCGAGCGTAGTGGTGATCGAGCTTCTGGGATCGAACCCCCTCTACGTTGTGCATGGGCCTCCTTTTATAGGTCGAAAGGGGTCACCGACAGGTGGCAACGCAGATGAGGGTAAAAATGTAAAAATGGTGGTAGTTGGAACAGTGTATGCATAGTGCTCTATACCTAACCCTGACGGCAGGGGACAAGGGCATTAAATGCCCGTCGCCGTCACCCCAAACAATGCAAAAAGCGTCCGTCAGGGCGTCTCCGTTCGCCACGATGGTGGCCTCGTCATCGCAGCTCGCCACCGTGTACCCCAGGCTGCATAGCCTTCCGCCACGTGCACCTGGAAGGGCCCCAGGGCGACGCGTGGCCGGATGAGCTGGAGCGCGGGCACGTAGTGGAAGCTTGCCGCGGCTTGCACCTTGCCGCGGTTGCTAACTTGTCGCGCCCGGGAGCTTGTCGCTCTCCGGGCCTTGTCGGGGCGTGTGATGCGCCACGGCAAGTCTCCTGAAATGCCATATTTTGGCCTTCCTGGCAAGCTACTCTTGCCAGGGTCTTGTGCCAAAGGGGTGGTTTTGAGCCTGGAGCGACCTTCCCGGCAAGCTCCTCTTGCTGGGGTCTTGTTTCTTTAACTTGAATACTTTGTTCTTGAATGGCTTAAAAGGGTCTAGAGTGGGCTTTGGCGGGCGCGTGGCGATGGAGGCAGCGCTGCAAGACTTGAAAGGATACCTATCCTCCACTCCAATACTTGTCGCACCTAAACCACAAGAGAAGTTGTTGCTGTACTTAGCGGCAACAAATCAAGTGGTTAGTGCTGCGTTAGTAGCGGAGAGGGAGGCAGATGAGGAACCCACATCCCCGGCAAGCGCATTCAGCGACAAGCAGGGGGCTTCCCCTACAAGCTCTGGCCCCGACAAGGACAAGTCTGCGCAGGAGCAAGGAGAAGTGCGAAAGAAGATGGTGCAGCGCCCAGTTTATTTTGTAAGTTCCCTCTTGCAGGGGGCTAGATCAAGATACTCTGGAGTGCAGAAGTTACTTTTCGGCCTCCTCATGGCCTCAAGAAAGCTGCGCCATTACTTCCAAGCACACGAGATAAAAGTGGTCACTCGCTTTCCGTTGAAGAGGATATTACAAAATCCAGAAGCAACAGGCAGGATCGTCGAGTGGGCACTGGAGCTGTCAAGTTTTGGTCTCAAGTTTGAGAGTACTTCAACCATACAGAGCAGAGCTTTGGCAGAATTCATAGCGGAATGGACCCCAAAACCAGATGAAGAAGTTCCAGAGACAAGCATCCCCGTCCAAGAAGCAAGCAAGGAGTGGATAATGTACTTCGATGGTGCCTTCTCGCTGCAAGGCGCCGGCGCTGGCGTGTTACTCATAGCGCCCACCGGAGAGCACCTCAAGTATGTTGTTCAAATGCACTTTCCCAAGGAGCAAGCGACAAACAATACTACCGAGTATGAAGGTTTGCTTGCCGGTCTCAGAATTGCGGCCGAACTTGGGATCAAGAGGCTGATTGTGCGCGGAGACTCACAGTTGGTGGTCCGACAAGTAAACAAGAGTTACCAGAGCCCTCTGATGGAAGCTTATGTCGATGAAGTGAGGAAGCTTGAAGAACACTTTGAAGGCCTACAGATGGAGCACGTTCCAAGAGCTCAGAATGGTACCGCAGATGGCCTCTCAAAGTGTGCTGCAATGAAGTTACCTATGGAACCAGGGGTCTTCGTGCTCAAGCTAACTCAACCATCCGTTACACCATCAGTTGGGCAGAGCAAGAAGAGGAAGTTGGTCTCCGGCGACTACTTGCCGGCGGATCTTCCCGAAGCCGCCGCCAAGGTCCCTAAGATCAACAACCAAAATGCTGAGGAACAGTCTGCTCCTGCAGACCCAAGGGTCTGTACAGTTGAAGCAGGCGTTACCGGCAAGCCTTGCCCCGGCAGGCTTGCCGGGGAACCCTCAGCTCCGACAGAGCCGCAGGTTCTTGCCGTAGAAGCTGAGGTTCCCGCAGCAGCCCTGATGCCTTTAGTCCTTGTTGCTGAGCCTCAAGCTCCAGCATGAGCACAGCAAATCGTCCGTTTTCTTCGAACTTCCCGAAGAACCAGAAGAGATAGAGAGGATAACCAGGCAGTCAAGTATGTACCAGTTCGTTGGCAATGAACTGTACAGAAGAAGACTCAATGGTGTCAGATTGAAGTGCATTTCCCGGGAAGATAGACAGAAGCTGTTGGCAGAGATACATGGAGGCATATGTGGCCACCACATTGGCGCAAGAGCACTTGCCGGGAAGGCGTTCCGGCAAGGTTTCTTTTGGCCAAAAGCCCTCCAAGATGCAACTGCACAAGTAACTAAGTGTGAAGCGTGCCAGTTCCATGCCAAGCAAATTCACCAGCCAGCTCAAGCTCTCCAGACGATCCCTTTGTCCTGGCCCTTCTCGGTCTGGGGGCTCGACATCCTCGGCCCCTTTCCCCGCGCCGTCGGGGGCTTTGAGTACTTGTACGTCGCAATCGACAAGTTCACAAAGTGGCCAGAAGTGGAACCAGTGAGAAAGGTGACAGCGCAGTCAGCAGTCAGGTTCTTCAGATCAATAGTTTGCTGTTTCGGAATCCCGAACAGGATCATCACTGCCAACGGCACGTAGTTCACAAGTCGCACCTTCATGCAATACGTCCAAGACCTTGGCGCCAAGGTCTGCTTTGCTTCTGTTGCTCACCCAAGGAGCAATGGTCAAGCAGAGAGGGCAAACGCTGAAGTGCTGCGCGGACTGAAGACAAGAACCTTCGACAGGCTGCACAAGTGTGGAAGAAACGGGATCGAGGAGTTGCCTGCGGCTCTTTGGTCAATCAGAAGGACACCGAATCGAGCCACCGAACAGACACCCTTTGCTCTTGTCTATGGAGCAGAGGCAGTTCTCCCCACGGAACTCGTATACGGGTCTCCTCGAGTGCTCGCTTACGACGAGCTCGAGCAAGAGCAATTGCGACAGGATGATGCATTGCTCCTTGAGGAGGAACGTCTCCAGGCTGCTGTACGAGCTGCTTGATATCAGCAAGCCTTGCGTCGCTATCATAGCCGCAAGGTCAGGGCCAGGAGTCTCGAGGAAGGCGACCTTGTTCTTCGGCGCGTTCAGTCCGCCAAGGGCTCCAACAAGTTGACGCCGAAGTGGGAAGGACCTTATCGGGTGAGACAAGTCACAAGGCCTGGCGCTGTCCGCCTTGAGACCGAAGAAGGCTTACCGGTGAGCAACTCCTGGAACATAGAGCATCTTCGCAAGTTTCACCCGTAAGGCGCGGTTGCCGTGATCCGCTCCGACAACCACCTTTTGTACAAGTCTTGCCACTGTTGCATGTAAATCTTTGTACGAAGCCGGGCGCAGACCCCGTGCATCAGTAAAACTTTTGTGCTTCGCACCATTTGTCATTTCGTGCTTTTCCTTTTACTTGCATGTGTCATCTGACATTTTGTGCAGCACACATCCCCGGTAAGCAGTAACAAGCCGCAAGGCTCCGTACTTGTATTTCCTCCTCTTTTGCCTTTCTCTCTGAAACAGAAGGAATGTTCCTCGCGCACAAGTTTGCCGGGGGGGAAGGAGATAGAAGTATGGACCAAGTGTTGTTCAAGAATATGGACCAAGTTCTGTTCAAGAAAGGAAAGTCTTGCCGGGAAGCAAACAATCCATGAAAGCTAAGTTACCAAAGTTTGAGCATTCAAATTTTTAAATTTTTTGTTATCTTCCTTGAACAACCACACTTTGTATGGAAAACCTGTGCGCGGAGGAACCTACCCGTGGCTAGCCGCGCCCTTACTTTGTTTCGAGCACGCTCAACGGCTTAAGTGAGCTACGACAAGTGTCGCGCCCTTACTTCATTTTTGAGTTCGCTCAGCAATCTAAGTGTGCTGCGACTAGCTGCGGCAAGGTTTCTTGCCGACAAGGTCTTTGCTAGCAGGCTGCTAAGAGTCCCGCACTCAGCGCTCGCGGCAAGGGTACCCTTTGCCGGCAAGTTCCCCTAAAAGCGTAGGGTGGGAAGCATACAAAGTGAAGGGACGAAAGCAAGGGAGATAACATTGCATTGATTACCCGAAATAAAAGTATATATTACAGAGATAACTTGCCGCTGTTCTAAACAACAACTACCTATGACTTAATCGACAGCGGCGCGGGAAGCAAGGTGCCTAGTCTCTGCGGTCTCCGTCAATCCTCTGGATCTTGCCCACCTTGGCTACGATGTGGGCAACTTGGGCATTCAACGCCTCTTGGTCAGCTTCGGGCGGCAGGGTCCGGAGGACGTTGACGAGGTTGATCCCGGGGTTGCGGTAGACGATCTTCGACAACACCCGCTCCATAGTACCCATGCAAAGTCGGCGCGCCTCGTCAGCCAGCTGCGTGGGGATCTTCTCCCGTAGCCGCGCGAGAGCCGGCGCCACTCCTCTGAGGAACAAGCTCAGCTTGGCGCTGTGGGGGAGATTCTCGTCGGGGGAGTACGCGAGGTGCTCCGCCCTCAGCGCCACCATCTCCATATCGATGTTGGCGGCGGAGGTGACGAGCTCCTCGGTCCACTGCTCCACCGTCCGCTGAAAGTGATTTTGCGAGACGGCGGCGCTCTCCAGCAAGGCCCTCTCGGTACGGAGATCGTCCTTCAGCTTCGTCTCGCGGTCCCGGGCGGCGTCAAGCGAGTCGGTGAGGGTAGAGACCTTCATCTCCAAGTCAGCGATGGAGTCCCTGGCATCGGTTAGCTCTTTGCCCTTCTCGGAGAGGTGGATTTGCAGCTCCGAGTTGGTGTGGGCATCCTTCTCCCGCGCCACGTTGAGCGCAGTGACCCTGTCTTCGCTCGCCTTCAAGTTCAGCTCCATCTGCGCCACCCTGGCCTCCAGATCCCTCTTGGCGGTCTCTGCAGCAGCGGCGGCATCCCTCGCCTCCTGTAGAGCCCCGCCAATAGCCTGCTCCCGAGCGGTGAGGTCGTCCTCGTGGCTGTCGAGGTCGACCTTCCGCTGGTTGAGCTCTCCTTCCCGCCGAGACAGCTCCTCGGCGGCCAGACGCTGCTGCTCCTCCACCTCGGCCTTCTCGATGAGGAATGCTTGGTGTGCTCCGGCAAGCTCTTCGCGCTCCTCCGCCAAGTTTCGGAGGGCCGCCTGGTTGGCGGCACGCAGCTCCGCGGCGCGCTTCTCCAAATCAGCACCAGCCTTGGCAGCCAGAGCCTCCCGAGACTCCAACTTCGCCTGCCTAGCCCGGTACAAGGCCAAGAGTCGACACAGGAGTTGCTCTTCTTCGGGCTCGTTGCTGCTGCCGGGCGCATCGACAACCTTCAACCCGGCGAAGGCGAGAACTTCTCCGTCAAACGTCTCTCCCTCCGCGGGTGCCCTTGATGAGGACGCCCACGGGACTTGGATAACGACCCCGTTGGCGGCCTCCAGATAGACGCCCGACCCAGCCGCGGAAGCGGAAGGATCGGCGGCCGGTGCAGCGTCCGGCGTTCCTGCGGCCTCCGGGCCAGCAGTGCGGTCGCCGGTCCCTTCCCCAGCCGCGGCGTCAGCGGTCGGGGCGGTCTCCTCGGCGGCTGGCTCATCAGCGCCAACCGTTCCCTCTGCGGCGGTGGCATCGCCAGCGTCGCCACGCACCTCCTCCTCGGCGATGGTTTCCGTCTCCATCGACTCCGAGGCGGGCGGATCTAGCAGAAGAAAAAGAAAAGAAAGATTTGTCAAGCAAATATCCAAAAAGAAGAATCCAAGAAGAAGAAAGTACAAGGGTTTACCTGCGCAGGCCTCTTCGATGACGGGGTCCCTCGCCGGGGAGCTCTCCCTTGGCGGCGTAGAAGTGGCCCCTGCTGGCAGAGGGCCGCTTGCGCCCTCCCTTGGCAGGGTGCTCACCCTTGTCGGGCTGCTCGCCCTTGGCGGGGTACTCGCCCTCGGCGGAGTGCCCGCCCTTGGCGGAGCGCTGTCCCTCGCCGGGGAGCTCATCCTTGGCGGGGAGGGTGGAACAGGCGGCTCGTCGGGGGCGGTCTCTTGGTGCTCCCGCGGCTGCGGCTCCACTTCTGCACAAGACAACAAGATATCAATAAGGATAACAACCTCAAGCGCGCCCGTCGAGCAGAATAATGAATACCAGACTTACACTGGGGGCTGCGCAGGGGGCTGCTCCCCGGAGCAGCAGGCTGGTCCGGCAAGCCTGTCGCTGGCGCGTCACTTGCCGCTGCGACGGGCTCGTCGCCCTCAAGGTCGACCACAGGGATCTTGGCCCTCTTCGCCATCCTCTGGGTCAAGGTCCTGGAAGCCAAAACAAGATCAGAACCAAGCACGAGAAATCAAGACAAAATCAAAGGAAATGAAAATTGCAAGTACTTACTCTTCCTCCTCTTCGTCGGAGCTGAGGGCGGAGAAGTCGAATCCCGCCTCATGTGCTCCAGCGCGAGGAGCTGGAGGAGAGGGCTCCCTCGGGTGCTTGTCCGGCTCCGGGGCTGTGGGTTGTGAAGACCCAGCACCGGTCGTCGCCGAGGACCGAGGGGTAGGAGGGGCACCAGAGCCACTCCGGGAAGATCCCCCACCGCTTGTCGCTCGGGCACGGGGCGCCTCCTTGACGACCTCGCTCGTCGTGGTGGCACGCGTCGCACGGCGCTTCGGCTGCTGTCGAGACGCCTGTGGCCTCGTCGTCTCAGCTGCCTTGCGGAGGCGCTTCTTCTGCTGTGCCGGAGGACTTGGTGGCGGCGGAGAGTTCTCCGAGGACGAGGAGGTGTCGTCATCAAGATTCAGAGACCCACCAGAATCTTCGTCAGAATCACCGGACTCGGCGTCCTCCTCCTCCTCGGCGGGCCCGCTGGACTCAGTACCCTGCCCGGCAGCCTTGCCCATCCTGGCAGGCTCCCCGGTAGGCTCCCTGGCAAACTCCTCGGGCGCGAGCTTCAACAACTTGAGGATTTCCTCCTCCTCAGTCTGGCTCACCGCGTCCGCGGCTTCCGACTCGTCCACAGTGTACCCGAACTCACCCGCAGCTGCTGCTGCAGCGGTCTCCTCCATCCTGTTGGCTATGTAGGCCACATCCCGGTCGGTGGTCGTCCGGGTGAGGCCTTTTCTCTCATCGGGGTTGCGTGGCCGTTCAACCAGATTATCGAAGAAAGCCTGCACGGTCTCCGCCGAAGGCATCAGCCAAGTGGGGAGGATTCCGTGGGAGTCGCACTCAGGCATTGCCGCGCGGATGGCACTGAGGGCAGTATTGTTACACAGAGGAACTACTCCGACCGACGGTCTGAACCACTCCGGGTGCTTGGGGTCATGCTTGAACAGCTCTCGGACCATCCCCTTGAGTTCCAAGACAGTGAAGTTGTAGTTCAGCCCGGGGGCGCAGCCTCATGCGGTCTGCCGCATTGCCGAACTCCCAGGCAGGCCTCTTCCTTGCTTGCAGGGGGGCAATGCGGCGGCGGAGGAAATCGGCCCCGACTTCACCCACAGTAAGATTGGCGATCCGGAGGCGAAGTATCATGGTAAGGGCAATCTGCAGCTTGTCGTCCTCCGGGGCCAAGTCGCTCCAATCCTTGCCGCGCACTATTGCAGTCTGGCACGGCAAGGTAAACTGCTCGGGCTCATCTTCCAGAATCCAACACCAGTCAGCCCTCCACTCCTCCCACTTGCCGCGAAGCTCTCCCTTCAAGTACGCCTCCTTCTTGTTCAGCCTAAAGATCCAGGAGATGCCGCCGGAGAGTGGGGATCCATATACTACTCTAGGCGTGAAGAAATGGCAGAAAAGAGCTACATTTGGGTGGACCCCGACATAGTTTTCGCATAGATGTGCGAAAACGGCCAAGGTGAGAACGGCATTTGGGGTGAAATCTAAGAGGTGGAGGCCGTACGTGTTCATCACATCACAGAAGAACTCCGAATACGGAGGGCAGAGACCGCAATAGAAGAACGAAGCGAAGAAGTGGTAACCTCCCGGGAACATGTCGACGGCCACGGCGGGGAGGACGCTGGTGTGCGGGTGATCCTTCGTCTCCCTCGCCCAGAACAAGTAGTACTTGTCCCGCAGCTCCCTCGGGCCGAGCCTCGGCGGGAACACCACCATTCTTCTACGCATGGCTGCCAGCTTCGCCGCCTGCTCAGACTTCTCCTTCTTCGTCTTCTCGCTCTTCGCCTTGTCGCTCTTCGCCTGGTCGCTCTTCGGGGCCATGGCGGGGACGGCGGGGGAGGACGACGGCGCTGCGGGTGGGGAAGACGGCGGAGGAAGGGCAGAAGCAGGGAGCGGCGGGGGTTTCTGAGGATTCAAGGCGCAATGAAAGCAATGGGGAAAAACTGCCCCTGCTTCCTCTGCTTTTAAGGGGGAAGTGGGGGACATTCCGCATTTCCCCATTAAAGAAACAGGCCACGACCTCTCCCACGACGCCGCAATCGACGCGTGCCGTTAGGGAGGGATGCGGCGAATCTGGAGTGGGAAACGGCGCGCCGTGGGCCGCGTGTGCCCGTGCACTGTTCTGGACCTGGCCCAACAGTGCTCGGCACCGTGTGTGGCCCAGGCCCGGGGGCTCCTGTCGGTGTACTAAAGTAGGGGTACCTTAGTATCCCGACTTGTGCACGGGCAGTAGCAGCGTCCCGTGGTCTGGCTCGCCACGCGCCCGCCAAAGCCCACTCTAGACCCTTTTAAGCCATTCAAGAACAAAGTATTCAAGTTAGCAGACAAGAGCCCGGCAAGAGGAGCTTCCCGGGAAGGCCGCACCAGGCTCAAAGTTATCATTCCAGCACAAGACCCTGGCAAGAGGATCTTGCCAGGAAGGCCAAAAGAACGGCACCTCAAGAAGGTGTATCGCGGCGCATCATGCGCCCCGGCAGGACCCGGAGAGCGACAAGCTTCCGGGCCCGGCAAGGTTGCGACCCCGACAAGGTGCTTGCCGGGGAAGCCTATGCTGTGTGCCTGCGCTCCAGCTCATCTGGCCACGCGTCGCCCTGGGGCCCTTCCAGGGGCACGTGGCAGATGGCTGTGCAGCCTGGGGTACACGGTGGCAAGCCGCGGTGACGAGGATATCGCCGTGGCGAACGGAGATGCATGAACGGGCACTTTTTGGGGCGACGGAGACGGGCATTCAATGCTTTTGTCCCCCACCGTCAAAGTTAGGTGAAGACCACTATTTATACACTGTTCATGCACTGTTACAACCACCACCATTTTTACATTTTTACCCTCCTCTACGTTGACACCTGTCGGTGACCCCTTTGAGCTATAAAAGGAGGCCCATGCACAACGTAGAGGGGGTTCGATCCCAGAAACTCGATCACCACTACGCTCGGTGTAGCTGGTACTGTAGATCTTCAAGTTCCCGAGCTCCAGAAACTCAATACAACCAAGGCAGGAGTAGGGTTTTACGCGTACGCGCGGCCCGAACCTGGGTAAACTGCCCGCGTGTGCCCCTCGATCTGCTCTCCGTGCTCCCTCCGCTCCCTTACCGCAACGTAGAAGGGGCTCCGGTCCCATAGGTGTTCGTGGGCGTCCAGTTTCCCCGACATTAAGGCCCATTTGATATTACTTTCAAGATTAGCAGCCGTCTTGAAAGAGTTGTAGAAAAATAAGCAGGCCTGTATTGGGTATTCTTCATAAAAAATAAACTGGGCTCATATTCACAAAGAAAATATAGCTGGGCTGGTCATGTGGTGAACATAAAATAGAAGTCTCGGCTAGACGGGGCATAGCCCAGTTGAAACCCTGCCCCGTCACAACAATAACAGAAAAAAATACCGCTCGAGTAGCTATGTTCCAGGTGTCAGCCGATCTTGTGTTGTTCTCTTGTCTATTGACTATACACTGACAATGTTGTTGGTCCCAAATTTCGGCAAACCACTAGGAGGAAGCATTTTCTTTTTCTATAACGCTAACAATGGAGTATATATAATAAAAATTTAGGAACTTGCTTGCGTACGGCCATGGACATGGTGGCCCCCTAGTGTCATCATCTCCATGTTGACAACGCGAGAGGGCGGCACCGTGACGAGCGCACCAAAGTGCGGGGAGGACGACGGCGAGGCCTCGACGTCGGCGTTAATAATTTAGGAGATGGTGGGGTGGCAATGCGTGCGCTGAGGCGCAGCCAGTCATGGGAGGCAGAAGCAGGCAGCCCCGTCGGTGCTGTTTGGTTTGGGCGGCTGGAGGAAGACAAGATTGAAGAAACATGACAGAATGTAAAAGCAGCAGGAGTACTTAACTGTTGGGGAACGTAGCATGCAATTTCAAAATTCTCCTACGCTTACTAGGAGATGCATAGCAACGAGAGGGGGAGAGTGTGTCTACGTACCCTCGTAGACCGAAAGTGGAAGCATTTGACAATGCGGTTGATGTAGTCAAACTTCTTGTAGCTCCGACCGATCAAGCACCGAACGTACGACACCTCCGAGTTCTGGATACATTCAGCTCGATGACGTCCCTCCTCCTCTTGATCCAGCAAGATGTCGAGGAAGTAGATGAGTTCCGTCGGCACGACGGCATGGTGACGATGATGGTGAAGTGATCCGCGCAGGGCTTCGCCTAAGCACTACAAATATATGACCATGGGAGTAAACGGTTGAGGGGGCGCCGCACACGGCTAACAATTGATGTTGTGTGTTCTAGGGCGCCCCCACACATATATAGGTCGAAGGGAGAGGGAGGCAGCCAAGGTGTGCCCCAAGTGGCGCCCGCTCCTGCCTTATTTCATCGGAGAGAAAAGGGAATGGGGGGAGAGAAAAGGAAGGGGGGGAGAACCCCCTCTTTTCCTTCTCCCACTAGGCCTCCTGCAATAGGGGGGCATGCCAACCCTTGTGGGCTGGGGTGATCCCCTCTCATGGCCCATATGGCCCATATACCCCCCCCGGGGGTTTCCGGTAACCCCTCCCGTACTCTGATACACTTCGGAACACTTCCGGTGTCCGAATACTATCTTCCTGTATATCAATCTTTACCTCTCAACCATTTCGAGACTCCTCGTCATGTCCGTGATCTCATCCGGGACTCCGAACAACATTCTGTCACCAAATCACATAACTCATATAATATAATATCGTCATTGAACGTTAAGCGTGAGGACCCTACGGGTTCGAGAACTATGTAGACATGACCGAGACATTTCTCCGGTCAATAACCAATAGAGGAACCTGGATGCTCATATTGGCTCCTACATATTCTACAAAGATCTTTATCGGTTGAACCATTATGACAACATACTGCTACTTCTCGAGCTTGCGTTGTATTCCCTCGAAGAGGAAAGGGTGATGCAGCCCAGTAGCGTAAGTCTTTCTCTCAGTTTTTGAGAACCAAGGTATCAATCCAGTGGGAGACCACGCGCGAGTCACTCGCACCTGCACAAACAAATAAGAACTTCGCAGCCAACACGATAAGGGGTTGTCAATCCCTTTACGGTCACTTACAAAAGTGAGATCTGATAGATATGATAGTATAATATTTTTGGTATAAGAACAAAAAGTAAATAAAGCAAATAAGCAATGGTAGCAGAAATTGAAGGAAAGTAATATGATAAAGATAGACCCGGGGGCCATAGGTTTCACTAGTGGCTTCTCTCATGAAAGCAGAATTCTACGGTGGGTGAACAAATTACTGTCGAGGAATTGATAGAAAAGCGCATAGTTATGAGAATATCTAGGCATGATCATTATAAATAGGCATCAGGTCCGTGACAAGTAGACCGAAACGATTCTGCATCTACTACTAGTACTCCACACATCGATCGCTATCCAGCATGCATCTAGAGTATTAAGTTCATAAGAACAGAGTAATGCTTTAAGCAAGATGACATGATGTAGAGGGATAAACTCAAGCAATATGATATAAACCCCATCTTTTTATCCTCGATGGAAACAATACAATACGTGCCTTGATGCCCCTGCTGTCACTGGGAAAGGACACCGCAAGATTGAACCCAAAGCCAAGCACTTCTCCCATTGCAAGAACTATAGATCTAGTAGGCCAAACCAAACCAATCATTCGAAGAGACTTGCAAGGATATTATAATCATACATAAAATATTTCAGAAACAAATCAAATATTGTTCATAGATAATCTTGAGCATAAACCCACAATTCATCGGATGTAGACAAACACACCGCAAAAAGATTACATCGAATAGATCTCCTCGAAGATTGAGGAGAACTTTGTATTGAGATCCAAAAAGAGTGAATAAGCCATCTAGCTAATAACTATGGACCCGAAGGTCTGTGGTAAACTACTCACAACTCATGGGTGAGGCTATGGTGTTGATGTAGAAGCACTCTGTGGTAGATCCCCCCTCCGGCGGAGCTCCGGAACAGGCCGCACGGGAACAGAAGGTTGCGGTGGTGGAATTAGGGTTTTCTCTGTTGCCTCGATGTTTTCAATGAAGGGCCCCGAGGGTGGGGGGCTCGCCTGCCCCCTGGGCGTGCCCTGCCCCCTCGTGGGCACCACCTTTCTTCTTTGCCTTGTACTCCAAGTCTCCCGTCAAGATATCGTTCCAAAAATAACTTTCCCGAAGGTTTCATTCCGTTTGGACTCCATTTGATATCCCTTTCCTGCGAAACACTGAAATAGGCAAAAAAACAGCAATTTGCACTGGGCCTTGGGTTAGTAGGTTAGTCCCAAAAATAATATAAAAGTGTAATATAAAGACCATTAAACATCCAAAATAGAATATATAATAGCATGGAATAATAAAAAATTATAGATACGTTGGAGACGTATCAATTATCCCCAAGCTTAATTCCTGCTCGTCCTCCAGTAGGTAAATGATAAAAACAGAATTTTTGATGTGGAATGCTAACCAACATAATTCTTCAATGTAATTTCTTTATTGTGGCATGAATGTTCAGATCCGAAAGATTCAAGACAAAAGTCTATATTGACATAAGAATAATAATACTTCAGGCATACTAACAAAGCAATCATGTCTTCTCAAAATAACATGGCCAAAGAAATTATCCCTACAATATCATATATTCTGGCTATGCTCCCTCTTCATCACCCGAAATATTTATATCATGCACAACCCCGGTTTCAGCCAAGCAATTGTTTTCATACTTAAATTTTTTCAAGCCTTTCAACTTTCACACAATATATGAGCGTGAGCCATGGATATAGCACTATAGGTGGAATAGAGTGGTGGTTGTGGAGAAGACAAAAAGGTGGAAGATAATCTCACATCAACTAGGACTATCAATGGGCTATGGAGATGCCCATCAATAGATATCATTGTGAGTGAGTAGGGATTGCCATGCAACAGATGCACAAGAGATATAAGTGTATGAAAGCTCATCAAGAGAAACTAAGTGGGTGCGCATCCAACTTGCTTGCTCATGAAGACCTAGGGCATTTGAGGAAGCCCATCGTTGGAATATACAAGCCTGTAGCGACCGCGATCCGAATGGACCGAAGTCTCTGTGTTCTGTGTCATCCATGGATCGGTAATGCTGACACACAGTACTTGAAGGATTTGTAACAGAGTGGCAATCACACACTTATTACATCTAATGTCTCAAAAGAGAACTTATTACAAAATAATATGGCATAAGGCCATCTAACACGATAACAACGGAAGGCTTGGAAGATAAGTGAGTCCATCAACTCCAACGGCATAACTGAGTGCATGACAGACGACCTAGCGCACCTTACTCTTCTTCTGAAAAGTCTGCAACATGATATGTTGCAGCCCGAAACTGGTCAGCACATGAAATATGCTGGCAAGATAACACAGTAGAGCAAGTAACAGGATAAAGGCTAACACTACATGCATAGATGACTGGTGGAGGCTCTAAGGTTATAAGTTTTTGCATAAAGCCAATTTTTCCCTACAACAAAGGAATAACTTTTATTTTAACTATCATGGTAGTTGAAACATCATTGAGAAGGTTCCTCCAACTCAATCCGCAGTTAAAACCATCTTTATTAACACACAAAAATTAGTGTAAGAGTGATGAGATCAATCCAATAATTCAAGTACCACATACTCAAGATGTCCATAACCGGGGACACGACTAATCATGATTAGTTTGTACACTCTGTAGTGGTTTCCGCACTTTTCCCCACAAGACTCGATCTCCTCCGTTGGATTTCTCGCACTGCATGGTGTTTGAGAAACGGATGACCGAGACAAAGTCTTTCAGAAGGATTTACTCTTTACCCCAGGTGGACCTATACACCTACTTTTCCCTACATCTGCTAGTCCACCACTGAAAGAGCTCACACAAAATACTCAACTATGCCAGAGCCCATAATGGCATTGTGACTGCACACGTAAGTTTCTAGCATGAATAGTCTTATGATCCCTTTGAGCCTATGTGGCATTCCATTGGATAAACACACGGTTCCTCCAAGATTTCCTAGGACAACACTGGATTCTCCAGGTGCCCTGCAACCAATCCACCCAGATGTGTATTAAAGTAGCCACCTTAAGTTGAACCATTAATTAACAATCTCACGTCTATCATGGATACTCTCAAACCAATTCCACGTCTACGAGCATAGCATGGCAACCTAAGCATAACGTAGAAGTAACTCCCAGGGGTTTGATAATAAAACAGCTAATAGGTTCTACCTCAATCTACTTCCCAGGCCCACATGTTAAGAGATCCTACTCATGCAATGTGTGAGGTTTTGATCTAATGCATAAAACTGAGTAATAAAGATATGATCAAAGTATTACTTACCTTGCTGACGATTCGCAAAATCTAAGGACTCGTAGTAGCACGCTTCACGCTTCGGGAATTCTATCGCAAGCAAAGAATAGCATACATAAGCAACCAAGCAAAGATGCACAGGTAAAACTCAAATAAGAAGATCTAACCAGAAAGTACAACTGAAGAACTCGGGTTTGCAAAAAGAATCAAATCAAACGGAGCAACGAAACTCAAACTACGAAAGAAACAAGATCCGTTTACTAGATTGACCTAAAGTCAAATTTGACAGTACCAAAATGTGGGGACCCCGACTTAGAAGTCGAGATCACCGAATGCACGTGTACAATGTTCCCAGACATCAATGCTCACTAAACACACATAAGCTGAATAACAAGCGTCTTACATCCATACATATCGTCTTACACAAATTATGGCCGTTACGGCCAAGTCTTACATAGATAAAGCCTCACGGACTGAATAGCAAATAACTCAAATAGCGGAAGTCTTCGATGATAGGTAGAACCCATGCCATCTGCCTTAACCCTACAGGCATTCTGACTGGGATAGCGTCCTAGTTCGCATGTTCGTCTCCAAAGAACTCTTCTTCGTATTCCTGTTCCTCCATGCCTGGCCAATTAAATAACCAGTGGCAAGCCAATGAGTACTTTGAATGTACTCGCAAGCAACCCATGATGTGGTTCAAAGTAACAATGCAATTGAACAATAATGAGCAATCTAGCAATGGGCTAGAATAAATATGCTACCATCAAGTGTATGCATCAACGAGTTCACGTAACCTCGAAAACAGGTTACCGATATCAACATGAATATGATTCATCTCCTCAAGCCAAGTCACCACCTTGACTCAACGTACACACACACACAAGGTTTCGCAAACATTGGACGTAGCCCAAGAGCGGTTACCCAACTGTCCTTGACCGTGGACACGGCTATTCGAATAGTTTTACACTCTGCAGAGGTTGTACACTTTACCTACAAGATCCGGGAAGCTTTCGTGTCACCCACGATCCCGCAGTACCTCAAGTACTCGGGGGAAGCACCCGGTCATTATCTTTCCTTAGACGACACTAACATAGAGTCCACTCGTTGGTACACGGCCCTCGAGTACAAACAATAGATCACGGGACTTGCCCTAATTTCAATGTCACGCGTACCCGAAGGCACCAACGGTGTGTCCGGTGCCCTGTGAAAACAGTCATGGTCGTCTATCCAAGCACGACCCCGTCCCGGGAAAGACCTCAAGTCTTCCCGTCACTATTAATGCGGGCACCATGCTAGTATCAACCTAAGTAATCAATAATGCCCCGTCCCATAAAGGGTAGAGTGGTTGCACATGTATGGTTGGAATAACGGTCGCAACTTAAACCAATCCGTTTGAAAAACATCACACATACTTGTCTCGGTACACCACTTCGTCATCAAGTGGTTTCCCATCTCATCATCTCCCTTGGGCTTGAATGGCACCCGACGGGGTTTTTCGAAAAGAATGCAACCACGAAGGTATCATGGCACACATGCATCACTAAGCATCACTACTAACCATTTGTATGACATCTAGCACATAGCAAGATCATGAACAAAGCATGCATCATGTGGTGGTTTATCTAGGTCACCACCGTAACTCTATCATCATGCATCAGAAACAAACGGGTTCCGAAGAACAAGTGTATCATGGTCAAAGGGTTGCTTGCCTGGATTGGCTTGGTCTTCAAAGTCTTCAAATCCTTCTCCTTCTCCTTCTACAGCAACTTTGTCAAATACGGGATCTAATCGTCGCAAAATAACAACGAGAAAATAAGACCACAATGAAAATAGAAAAATCAAAGTGCTTAGAAAAATGTCAACTTATTTTTGTTAAATACTAGAGGGAAAACTAAGATGGAGAAAATTCTTAGTTGGAGTTTTGGAGTTGCAGAATGGAATCTAAGGATTTTTGAACAGGAGTTTTAATGCTCAAATTTGAATTTAAATTTGAACAGAACAGAAAAGTTTCATGGATATGTGTGAAAGTGACACCATTAAATAGGTTGGAATATTACAAGATTTTAGGAGTTGGAATTAATTTATTTGGACTTATTTTCATTTCTGTAAAATTAATTGAATTAATTACAGAAAGAATAAAAAGAAATGGCCCTGTGCCACTGGGCCAGAGCGGCCACAGTGCACGGCCCAGGGCATCTAGCCCAGCCGCTCGGGCGCCAGCGCGCGCACGTCAGGGTTTTAAACCCGACGGGCGGGGGCCAGCGGTCAGCGGCTGCGAGGGGAGAGAGGGAGCGGTGAGGATGACAGGCGGGGCCCGCCTTTCATCTTCAACCTCTCGGCCATGGCGACGGCGAGCTCACCGGCGACGATTCCGGGCACGGCGGAGCCAACGGAGGGCAGGGACGGGCTCAGCAACGAGTCGCGGAGGTAGTGGTAGTGGTGCGGCTCGCCAGGGAGGACGAGTTCGTCGGCGGCGAGGTGGGACGGCGGAGGGTCGTCGGGAAGCTGCTGGCTAGCTCGTTTCCGGCAGCTGCAGAAGGGGAAAATGGAGGGGAAAGTATCAGCGAGGTGTGGCGGTTCTAAATCGAGCAAAAGGAGGGGTGATACGTCCAAAACGTATCTATAATTTCTTCTTGCTCCATGCCTCTTTTGTGTGATATTGCTATGATATTTATGCACTTCCATACACTTTTGATCATATTTGAACTAACCTATTAACTCAGTGCACCCTAGTGCCAGTTTTTGTTTTCTGCTGTTTTTGTATTTCAGGTTTTCTCATTACGTAAATTGCCAGAAAAATTCCGGAAAAAATATATAAAAAATCAGCATTCCGGAAGCTTCCATGCGGCCAAAGTAGGGCCGGAGGGGTGCCACCAGGGCTCCAGGCAGCCAGAGGGCGCGCCCCCCCTCCTGGCCGCGCTACAGGGCGCCTGGGCCCCCCTGGCCTCCTCTGACGCCCCCCTTTGGCATATATTTACACCGCGTCCCGAAACCCTCGAGGACGGAACCCTTTTTCACGATCTCATCTCTGTTCCGTCGCCGCGGCGCTTCCAAGATCCGGAGCACCAGGAGAACTCTTCCCGGCACCCTGCCGGAGGGGAGAATCACCACCGGGAGCCTCTCCACCTCCATGGACGCCTCCTGGATGAGTTGTGAGTAGTCTCCCTTGGACCATGGGTCCATGACCAGTAGCTATTTGATGTTCTCCTCCCCTCTTTGTTCTTCACCGATTAGACCTCGTGAGCTGCCCTACATGATCGAGGCACATATGTAATCCTGATGTTGTTGCTATGCTGAGTTTGCTGGGATCCGATGGATTATGAGATTATGTTCAGATTGTGTGTGAGTAATATATTTGATTCACCTCTTTTATATTTATGTTCTTGAGTAATTCTTGCATGTTCTCCGTTGCTGTTTATTGCTTTGGCCAAGTAGTAGGTAGTAACTCCAAGAGGGAACATTATGCTTGATTGTGGGTTCATGCCCCTCGATGACTAGCTTGAGTGACAGAAACATGAGTCTAGGGGATGTGCTGTTGCCACAAGGGGGAAAACAATGGTGCTTGTACTTGCGGGTGCAAGGATTGTTTACTTTACGCAAAGTTCTTTTAATGCAGTTGTCTGTTGCTTTGAGTTTACACTATGGGTGGGACTCGCAACTTAATACGAGCGAGATGTTCTGGATAGATATCTCAAGGTGGATGATTAGTAGTAGGTGCAGATGGATTTCGGTCTACTTGCCTTGGCGTACCGCCCATGCTTTTGAGCCTCTACCTTTCTTTGCAGCATAGTTAGCATTGGTTTGCGCACATAATCCTGTCAATTGCCCAGCTGTAATTCGTTTACCTCGCTTAGCTGTTTTAGCGTCTTTTGGGAGAGAGACATCACTAGTGAACATCATGGGACCCCGGTCCATATTACCATCACTGATCACGTCCGTTATTTACTTTCTGTTCTTACTTACTAGTTGCAGTAATACCTATCACTATTAACTCTTCCGTTTGATCCTTTGTAAACGACAAGGCCGGAGGGATTGACAACCTCTCTGTACTCGTTGGGAGCAAAGTTATTTGTATCTGTGTGCAGGTCCGGTTAATCGCTAGTTGCGCCGCTAGCAGTTGACACCTTCTTATTGAACCTTGGAGTCTCAGGGGATTCGATCCTTGGTATCTTTGCCAAGGGCAAACTACCGTTACACTGCATCTCAAACCTTCCACTTGGGGTAACCAACGAGGGGCGAGAAGCCATCAAGGGGCGGAGGAGGCCTGTACGGCGAGATCGCCGGCTGCCCGACGCGGAGGAGCTCCGGTCGATCCCGAGCATTGGGGCTCTTCGGGGATGAACTAGTGGTGCTGGAGGGCTAAAGGGGATGAGGGGAGGCTGCTGGTGTCGTTGGAGAGGCCTGGGCACGCTTATATAGCCGAGCCCACGGTCCACCGTGGACTCGTGCGCCGGCGAGGTTGCAGGCGAGGCCAGAGGGGGTTCTGGTGCCTGTGATCGAGCCGGGGAGGCTCATGGACGAGTACTACGCCTAGTCGAGGGGGGAGGAGGAGCGGGGAAGCTTCCAGCCAGCGCGCGTGCGAGGCCGAGGAGTGGATGCTACGGGCGGCCAGCGCGCGTGTGACGACGGCCACTGGAGGGCGGAGGAGGAGGGGGGACAGCGCCGGGGTGGTCGCGGACGTCGAGTGGCATCGACTGGCGCGAGGGGAGAGCTCGAGGCTGTCGGGGGCAGGCGATTGGGCGAAGCTACAGTGCGGGGGTGCACTGTAGCGCGCTCTAGAGCGGCCTTATCGCATGCCATGGCATGCGATTGGCCCTCTAGGCGCGTCCACCGTGTCTGGGGGGTCCAGGGTGATGCAAGCAGCTCGTCTGTGGCTTTGGATGCTCTGGAGATGCTGTGAGAGAGAAGAGAAGCTGGTGACTTGGTAGAAAATGGCTCTCCAGCAGGGTGAACTAGGGTTTTTACCCCTCAATCATGGAGCTGGAGACATGGGAGAGTTACTGGAGGTAGATAGTAACTAGATGAAGCTGTGGTAGAAAGTTGAGGCCAAGGTAAATAGTAAAAGTGAACAAGATGGTAGTTTTGGTAAATAGGCGGAAGGTGTTTGATCAAGTTTTGATCAAGCAAATGATCTCCACTTGCCATGACACTTAACAGGATTGAATGTTATAAGAAAATAGGGTGTTTCACCAAATTTGGGCTTATTTGAAGAAACTTGCCAATGTAACTTTGGTGAACCCTAGAAATCAACAGAAATGGCTTCATCTTGTTTGAGTCAAGCTAATCATCTCCCCTTGGTGCACCACTAGGTTTAGTTTCATCATTTGGGGTATTGATCATACCCACAAAGTTTGAAGCTCCAGGTAAAAAGTTGGTAATGTAAAGTTGTTCAAATTCACATTTGAACAGTAATGGTTTTGGGGTATTCTGATCAAGTTACCCTACTCCAAATCTTGTGCCATTTGGTCTAGATGCCTTATTAGGCCATTCTAGCATGTGCACCAAGTTTGAGAGCATTTGGATAAGTTTGGCAATGTAAAGTTGCTCAAACTTCAAATATGGACAGAATGGTCATGAAGGGTTTTGAGGATGTTATCTTGCTTCCCAAGGCATGGGACTTGGCAAGATCATCAAATATGTCATATATGACATAATAGAATTTCCCTGGAATTTGTGGAGAATATTTCCTTTGTAAATATTTCAAAAGCTTGAAATATCCAAAAAGGGTTTTGGAGGGATTAGCCCATTATTTTGAACATGATCAAGTGTTGAAACTCTTATATATGGACAATATATGTCCTCCGAGTCTCCCTGAATTTTGGCAAATATTTGTGAAATACTTAAATAATTTATTCCTATTAAAGACCATTTCTGGCCTTAAGAAAAAGTTTTAAATAAAATAGGAAAATAACTTTTAAAATTATACTTTTGTGGTTTATGGGAGTCCTATAACTACTAGGTCTCAAATATACCTTTTGAAATAATTTTCTCACCCTAAATCAAGCACTTGCAATGCAAACCTCAAATCAGGGGTTTTAGGAATACTAAATTTATAAAATACATTTTGTCCAAATTAATTTTGTAAGAAAATACTATACTGCTATATAACACTTGGCATGATCATTGGGCAGAAGTTTTGGGTATGGAGATGAATTCTACAAGAGGTAATAGTTGACTTTAATGAGCACATGAAAAAGCATATGAAGAAAAACTCAATTCCAAATAAAAGCCAAATGATGCCAAAAATATTTGTTGGTCCAAATTTTCATTCTTCATTGATGCAAATAACATGTTACAAAATGCAGGGTGTGACAGACCTACCCCCCTTACAAGAATCTCGTCCCCGAGATTTCTAAACTAGGTCTTAAAAGAGATCGGGAAACTCGGATCTAAGATAGTCTTCACGTTCCCTGGTTGCTTCTGCTTCGGTGTGGTTGCTCCACTGGACCTTGAAATACTTGATGGTACGGCTTCGCGTCCGTCGTTCTGCTTCGTCCAGAATGCGAATAGGCCTCTCGTGGTAGGTCAGATCTGGCTGCAGATCAATGGCTTGGTGATCAACATCCTTGTAGAGACCCGGCTTGTTCGGAACTTGGAGACATTTCCGGAGTTGTGACACATGGAATACGTTATGCACATCGGATAGCTCAGGTGGTAGTTCCAATTGGTAAGCCACATCTCCTCGTCGGTCGGTGATATTGAAAGGGCCAATGAATCTTGGCGCAAGTTTCCCCTTAACGTGGAAACGCTTGGTTCCCTTTAGAGGGGTTACCCGCAGGTACACTTGGTCTCCGACACGGAAACTCATCTCTCGGCGTCGAGTGTCAGCATAGTTCTTTTGCCTTGACTTGGCCGCCTTCAAACGTTCTCTGACTAGTTGGACTTGCTCTTTTGCTTCGCGGAGAATATCTGGTCCAAAGACTAGCCCTTCTCCAGTCTCTGACCAGTTGAGGGGTGTGCGACATCTTCGTCCGTACAACACCTCAAATGGTGCCATCTGAAGGCTCGACTGATAACTGTTGTTATAGGAGAACTCGGCAAAAGGGAGACATTCTTCCCACTTGGCTCCATACGCCAAGACACGGGCTCGGAGCATGTCTTCGAGAATTTGATTTACTCGTTCTGTCTGACCTCCGGTCTGTGGGTGGAAAGCTATGCTGAAAGATAACTTGGTTCCAAGGCTTCTTGGAATCTTCTCCAAAACCTTGAAGTAAACTGGGTGCCTCAATCTGACACAATTTCTTGTGGAACACCATGGAGGCTCACGATTCGGTTGATATAGAGAATTGCCAACTGGTTGCCGGAATAGGTAGTCTTAACAGGAATGAAATGGGCCACCTTGGTCAATTGGTCGACTATGACCCAGATGGAGTCATGTCCTCTATTCGACCTTGGTAGTCCAGTGATGAAATCCATTCCGACTTTATCCCACTTCCACTCAGGAACATTGAGTGGTTGAAGCAATCCAGCGGGTCGCTGATATTCAGCCTTGACCCTTTGGCACACATCACACTTTGCAACATAGGTTGCAATCTCTCTTTTCATCCCGTGCCACCAGAATCTTGCCTTCAAGTCTTGATACATCTTGGTTCCTCCGGGGTGGATGGAATACGGAGTGTCGTGGGATTCTTGCAGGATCAGGTTCTTTAGCTCCATCTTGTTTGGTACGCAGACGCGGCCTTGTACCAAACAATCCTGTGCTCGTCTTCAGAGAATCCTGGGGCCTTGCCTAGCTTCATCTTCTTATTGATGCCTTCAATGCTTGCATGTCCATCTTGCGCCTTCTTGACTTCGTCCATCATGGTCGGTTTGACTTCAAAATGACCCAGAAATCCAGGGGTGACCAATTCTAAACTGAATTGTTCGAGTTCCTTAAACAAGGCTGGCTGCCTTTCTTGAATAATGGCATTCAAAGAGCAAGCCTTCCTGCTTAAGGCATCGGCCACCACGTTAGCCTTCCCGGGGTGATATTGAACACTGAGGTCATAGTCTTTGATGAGTTCCAACCATCTTCGCTGCCTCATGTTCAATTCCTTTTGGGTGAAAATGTACTTCAGACTTTTGTGGTCTGTGTATATCTCACACCGTTTCCCTAGGAGGTAATGCCGCCATGTCTTCAAGGCATGAACTACTGCCGCTAACTCAAGATCGTGAGTAGCGTAGTTCTCCTCATGAGGTCGTAGCTGCCTGGAGAGGTATGCTATGACTCGGCCTTCTTGCATCAGAACGCTTCCCAATCCGGTTCGAGAGACATCACAATATATCATGAACTCCTTGTGAATATCGGGTGTTGCCAGAACTGGGGCGGTGGTCAATCTCTTCTTGAGTTCTTGGAAGCTCTCTTCACATTTTGGCGTCCACTCGAACTTATTGTCCTTCTTGAGGAGCTGAGTCATTGGCCGGGCAATGCTAGATAATCCTTCCACGAATTTGCGGTAATAGCCCGCAAGTCCGAGGAAGCTTCTGACTTCCTTGACGGTCGTTGGAGATTGCCATTGGGTCACAGCTTCGATCTTCGCGGGATCAACTGATAATCCTTCTTCGGTCAAGACATGACCTAAGAATCCAAATTTATGTAGCCAGAACTCACACTTGCTGAATTTGGCATATAGTTGGTGCTCCCGAAGCTTGTCTAGGACCATCCTCAGATGTTGCTCGTGTTCTTCCTCCGTCTTCGAGAAGACAAGAATGTCATCGATGAAGACAACAACGAACTTGTCCAAATATTCCATGAAGACTTTATTCATGAGGTACATGAAGTAAGCTGGGGCATTGGTTAACCCAAAGGACATGACCGTGCACTCGTACATGCCATATCTGGTTACGAATGCCGTCTTCGGAATATCTTGGGGTCTGATCTTCAGCTGGTAGTACCCAGATCTAAGGTCGATCTTGGAGAACACCTTGGCTCCGCTGAGCTGATCAAACAGATCTTCGATATTGGGAAGTGGATATTTGTTCTTGATTGTAACTTCATTGAGGGAACGATAGTCAATGCATAAGCGGATGGTACCGTCCCTCTTTGCCAGAAACAGAACGGGAGATCCCCAAGGGGAGGCACTTGGGGGGATAAATCCCTTCCTCAGCTGCTCTTCCAGCTGCTTCTTCAACTCGGCTAATTCTTCCGTCCCCATTCTATAAGGCTTCTTATGGATGGGCCCTGCTCCGGGCACGAGCTCGATGATGAACTCAATGTCACGGTCATGGGGCATTCCCGGTAGTTCATCCGGAAAGACATCAGGATACTCGCATACCACCGGTACTTGCTCTAGCCCAACTTCAGACAGACAGTTGACTTGAGCGGCTTGAGCGGAAGAGGAGTTGGAAGCAAACTTGACTTCGACTCCTTGGTCATTGGTCACAGTGACTGTCCGATTGGCACAGTCTAACAAGCCTTGGTGCTTGCTGAGCCAATGCATCCCTAGGATCACATCCAAGCCTTGCGATCTTAGAATGATAAGGTCTGCTAGGAAGTCTACACCGTTAATGGTAATACTGACTCCTTTACAGCCTATCTTGGCTCTCATCTCTGCTCCGGGGGTTTGTACCGCCATAGGGTTATTCAGGGGTGTAGGGGTCATGCCACTTTTTAATGCAAATCTTTGAGTGACAAATGAATGCGTTGCTCCAGAATCAAACAAGACAGTTGCAGGTGCTGAGTTGACAAGGAACGTACCCAGAACGACGTCCGGGTCTTCCTGGGCTTCTTCAGAAGTGATGTCATTCACACGCCCCTTCCCATGGTTAGGAGGATTGCGAGGAGCTGGGTTCCTTGGTGGCATCCCGCAGCCTTGTCCTTGGTTCTGCGCATTGGGGCGGGGGTCATCTGGCTTCTTGTTTGGGCACACCCTTGAGATGTGTCCGGACTGACCATATCCAAAGCAAGTGACTTGGTTTGGATTGTTGATCTTGTTGCCACCACTGGTATTGGGGTTGAAAGCTGGCCTTGGGTTGGCATACTACTGAGGCTGAAAGTTGGTGCGAGGTGCAGGAGCTCTTGGTTGCTGATAGGTTGGCTTGGCCGGGGCTGACTGCCACGGACGAGGCTTCTGGTTGCAGGAACTTCCCTTGCTGACCATCTTGCGCTTGCGAGTGTCTTCCAAAGGACGCCGCTTGTCTTCAAGCATAAGTGCCTTGTTCACCAGGTCAAGGAAGGTGGGCAGTCGCACACGACAAGCGAATACTGCAGAGTCTGATTAAGGCCTTCCATGAAGCGCTCCCTTTTTGCAGCATCAATGCTGACATCCTCAGGGGCATACCTTGACAGAACACTGAACTTCTGCATGTACTCCTTGACAGTGCCACTTCCTTGCTTCAGGGCTCGGAACTCACACTTTTTGATAGCCATGATCCCGGAAGGAATGTGGGCTTTGCGGAATTCTGCCTTGAAGTTAACCCAAGTGATGTCTTGTTCAGCATGCATGACCTTGAATCCATCCCACCAAGCTCTAGCAGTCCCCCGAGGCAGTGGGCTACATAAGCCACCTTCTCGCGGTCTTCGGTGCATCTGACTAGTTCCAACAAGTCCTCAATGGTGCGGGCCCAGTCGTCTGCATCCAGGGGTTCAGCAGTCTCGATGAATGTTGGCGGTGCATGCTTCTTGAACTCTGCCAACGTGGAACGTCCATTGCCATTCCCCGCCGGCTGGCGGTTGTTGGTGACAGCTTGAGCAATCAACTGAAGGGCTGCAGTGTTGGCTTGGCGTTCCTCTCGGAAAGCTTGGAGAAGCTGAGCCATGTCCATGTTCGGAGGAGGTGGTGGTGGTGGAGCTTGGTCATTGGTTTGGTTGTGGCCTGCCTCTGACTGAGCGAATGCTCCGGCTTCAGGCTGCTGGGTAGAGGTACCAGTACGAGTTACAACAGGCATCCTGTTGGAGCGGTAAAAGGCCTCATGACTAGGAAGAGGGAAAGCAAGATAGATAGGTGCCTAGTAAGGGGGTGGGTGTGACACTACTCAAATCATGCAAGGGCCGAAAGGCCAAAACACATTCATTAAAATCCAAATGGGTGATGCAGTCGGTTACATATTCCCGAAGGAAGAATACAACATACATCCAAACACGACAAAAGCAAACACTAGATGGTTTCATATGAACCATACAAGGACTCGACTGCGCATAGGGGTTACACGACCTATCCTACCGTAGGGGTCACAACTGGCATATCCGAGTAGCGAATAATGCCTAAGCGGCGGAATGCTCGGTTGCGTATTCCGGCTCTTCTGGGTCTTCCTCCTTGTCTTCATCTGCCTGGGCCCCCTTGTCACTTGAGGGTGTGGGGGAGTGGAGGAGTTGGATACGACGGTGCTTCGTCGGTGGTGCAGGGAAAAGCTTGCGATATTCCCTTGCCGTCATCCGGCGTCGCCGAGGTGGTTCTTCATTCTTGGAAGATACATCTTTGGAGGGCCTTCCGCCTCGGTATGCGATAGCGGACTGTCCGGAGGGTGCTCCTTCCTTCTTGATCATATTTGTATTCTCTTGAGCTTGACGAAGAAGTGCCTTGGTCCTGTGAAGTTCTTCTCGAAGCTTCATTGATTCCGAGGCCAAGTCTTGTGCCAAGTTGTCGGCACATAGACTGAAGTAGGTCTGGAACCGAAGCGAGAGTCCTTCCTTCAGTGGAGGGGCTAGTGCGCTGCTTTCATCTTCACCTTCCTTCCGGTAAGGTAAGAAGCGGGTTGTCATCTTGGCTGCCATCTCCGGAAGAAGCTCGCGGAGACGGGTTAGTGCCTTGAGTGCAGCAGCCTCGACATCGGGAGGTAGTGTTGCCATCTGGGGTCCCTCGAAGAACCAACTTGTGGGAGGATCGTTTGCCTTCACGATCACTTCCACATGGTATTCCACCTCACTGTCGCTAACCCAATGCTCAAGGTATGTGAGAATGCACGCTCGGTGGAACTGACACTCCTGGAGGCTATCCTCGAGAAGCAAGGGAAACCCAGTGGTCAGGTGCTCTTCGGGTACAGCGGCCATCTACAAAGGTGGAATAGGAGGGGTTAATAAGCTGATGAAATCTCAGGTTTAGAAAAGAAGAGAGGTTCAGAAGGTTTTTGAAAAACGGGTCTCATCTATCTAACGTCCATGCTAATTAAGGCTTCCTACAGTCCGGATGGCTCTGATACCAGCTCTGTTGGGACCCCGACTTAGAAGTCGAGATCACCGAATGCACGTGTACAGTGATCCCAGAGATCAATGCTCACTAAACACACAGAAGCTGAATAACAAGAGTCTTACATCCATACTTATCGTCTTACACAAATTATCGTTGTTATGGCCAAGTCTTACATAGATAAAGCCTCACGGGCTGAATAGCAAATAACTCAAATAGCGGAAGTCTTCGATGATAGGTAGAATCCATGCCATCTGCCTTAACCCTACAGGCATTCTGACTGGGATAGCGTCCTAGTTGGCATGTTCGTCTCCAAAGAACTCTTCTTCGTATTCCTGTTCCTCCATGCCTAGCCAATTAAATAACCAGTGGCAAGCCAATGAGTACTTTGAATGTACTCGCAAGCAACCCATGATGTGGTTCAAAGTAACAATGCAATTGAACAATAATGAGCAATCTAGCAATGGGCTAGAATAAATATGCTACCATCAAGTGTATGCATCAACGAGTTCACGTAACCTCGAAAACAGGTTACCGATATCAACATGAATATGATTCATCTCCTCGAGCCAAGTCACCACCTTGACTCAACGTACACACACACAAGGTTTCGCAAACATTGGACGTAGCCCAAGAGCGGTTACCCAACTGTCCTTGACCGTGGACACGGCTATTCGAATAGTTTTACACTCTGCAGAGGTTGTACACTTTACCTACAAGATCCGGGAAGCTTTCGTGTCACCCACGATCCCGCAGTACCTCAAGTACTCGGGGGAAGCACCCGGTCATTATCTTTCCTTAGACGACACTAACATAGAGTCCACTCATTGGTACACGGCCCTCGAGTACAAACAATAGATCACGGGACTTCCCCTAATTTCAATGTCACGCGTACCCGAAGGGACCAACGGTGTGTCCGGTGCCCTGTGAAAACAGTCATGGTCGTCTATCCAGGCACGACCCCGTCCCGGGAAAGACCTCAACTCTTCCGGTCACTAGTAATGCGGCACCATGCTAGTATCGACCTAAGTAATCAATAACGCCCCGTCCCATAAGGGGTAGAGTGGTTGCACATGTATGGTTGGAATAACGGTCGCAACTTAAACCAATCCGTTTGAAAAACATCACACATACTTGTGTGGGTACACCACTTCGTCATCAAGTGGTTTCCCATCTCATCATCTCCCTCGGGCATGAATGGCACCCGACGGGTTTTTTTCCGAAAAGAATGCAACCACGAAGGTATCATGGCACACATGCATCACTAAGCATCACTACTAACCATTTGTATGACATCTAGCACATAGCAAGATCATGAACAAAGCATGCATCATGTGGTGGTTTATCTAGGTCACCACCGTAACTCTATCATCATGCATCGGAAACAAACGGGTTCCGAAGAACAAGTGTATCATGGTCAAAGGGCTGCTTGCCTGGATTGGCTTGGTCTTCAAAGTCTTCAAATCCTTCTCCTTCTCCTTCTTCAGCAACTTCGTCAAATACGGGATCTAATCGTCGCAAAATAACAATGAGAAAATAAGACCACAATGAAAACAGAAAAATCAAAGTGCTCAGAAAAATGTCAACTTATTTTTGTTAAATACTAGAGGGAAAACTAAGATGGAGAAAATTCTTAGTTGGAGTTTTGGATTTGCAGAATGGAATCTAAGGATTTTTGAACATGAGTTTTAATGCTCAAATTTGAATTTAAATTTGAACAGAACAGAAAAGTTTCATGGATATGTGTGAAAGTGACACCATTAAATAGGCTAGAATATTACAAGATTTTAGGAGTTGGAATTAATTTATTTGGACTAATATTCATTTCTGTAAAATTAATTGAATTAATTACAGAAAGAATAAAAAGAAATGGCCCTGTGCCACTGGTCCAGAGCGGCCACAGTGCACGGCCCAGGGCATCTAGCCTAGTCGCTCGGGGGCCAGCGCGCACACGTCAGGGTTTTAAACCTTACGGGCGGGGCCCAGCGGTCAGCGGCTGCGAGGGGAGAGAGGGAGCGGTGAGGATGACAGGCGGGGCCTGCCTGTCATCTTCAACCTCTCGGCCACGGCGACGACGAGCTCACCGGCGATGATTCCGGGCACGGCGGAGCCAACGGAGGGCAGGGACGGGCTCAGCAACGAGTCGTGGAGGTAGTGGTAGTGGTGCGGCTTGCAGGGGAGGTCGGGTTCGTCGGCGGCGAGGTGGGACGGCGGAGGGTCGTCGGGAAGCTGCTGGCTAGCTCGTTTCCGGCAGCTGCAGAACGGGAAAATGGAGGGGAAAGTATTAGGGAGGTGTGGTGGTTCTAAATCGAGCAAATGGAGGGGCGGAGGAGGCCTGTACGGCGAGATCGCCGGCTGCCCGACGCGGCGGAGCTCCGTTCGATCCCGAGCACTGGGGCTCTTCGGGGATGAACTAGTGGTGCTGGAGGGCTAAAGGGGATGAGGGGAGGCTGCTCGTGCCGTTGGAGAGGCCTGGGCACGCTTATATAGCCGAGCCCACGGTCCACCGTGGACTCGTGCGCCGGCGAGGTTGCAGGAGAGGCCAGAGGGGGTTCTGGTGCCTGTGATCGAGCCGGGGAGGCTCATGGACGAGTCCTACGCCTAGTCGAGGGGAGAGGAGGAGCGGGGAAGCTTCCAGTCAGCGCGCGCGTGCGAGGCCGAGGAGTGGATGCTGCGGGCGGCCAGTGCGCGTGTGACGACGGCCACTTGAGGGCGGAGGAGGAGGGGGACAGCGCCGGGGTGGTCGCGGACGTCGAGGGGCATCGACTGGCGCGAGGGGAGAGCTCGAGGCTGTCGGGGGCAGGCGATTGGGCGAAGCTACAGTGTGGGGGCGCACTATAGCGCGCTCTGGAGCAGCCTTATCGCATGCCATTGGCCCTCTGGGCGCGTCCACCGTGTCTGGGGGGTCCAGGGTGATGCAAGCAGCTCGTCTGTGGCTTTGGATGCTCTGGAGATGCTGTGAGAGAGAAGAGAAGCTGGTGACTTGGTAGAAAATGGATGTCCAGCAGGGTGAACTAGGGTTTTTACCCCTCAATCATGGAGCTGGAGACATGGGAGAGTTACTGGAGGTAGATAGTAACTAGATGAAGCTGTGGTAGAAAGTTGAGGCCAAGGTAAATAGTAAAAGTGATCAAGATGGTAGTTTTGGTAAATAGGCAGAAGGTGTTTGATCAAGTTTTGATCAAGCAAATGATCTCCACTTGCCATGACACTTAACATGATTGAATGTTATAAGAAAATAGGGTGTTTCACCAAATTTGGGCTTATTTGAAGAAACTTGCCAATGTAACTTTGGTGAACCCTAGAAATCAACAGAAATGGCTTCATCTTGTTTGAGTCAAGCTAATCATCTCCCCTTGATGCACCAATTGGTGTAGTTTCATCATTTGGGGTATTGATCATGCCCACAAAGTTTCAAGCTCCAGGTAAAAAGTTGGTAATGTAAAGTTGTTCAAATTCACATTTGAAGAGTAATGGTTTTGGGGTATTCTGATCAAGTTACCCTACTCCAAATCTTGTGCCATTTGTTCAAGATGCCTTATTAGGCCATTCTAGCATGTGCACCAAGTTTGAGAGCATTTGGATAAGTTTGGCAATGTAAAGTTGCTCAAACTTCAAATATGGACAGAATGGTCATGAAGGGTTTTGAGGATGTTATCTTGCTTCCCAAGGCATGGGACTTGGCAAGATCATCAAATATGTCATATATGACATAATAGAATTTCCCTGGAATTTTTGGAGAATATTTCCTTTGTAAATATTTCAAAAGCTTGAAATATCCAGAAAGAGTTTTGGAGGGATTATCCCATTATTTTGAACATGACCAAGTGTTGAAACTCTTATATATGGACAATATATGTCCTCCGAGTCTCCCTGAATTTTCGCAAATATTTTTGAAATACTTAAATATTTTTTTCCTATTAAAGACCATTTCTGGCCTTAAGAAAAAGCTTTTAAATAAAATAGGAAAATAACTTTTAAAATTATACTTTTGTGGTTTATGGGAGTCCTATAACTACTAGGTCTCAAATATACCTTTTGAAATAATTTTCTCACCCTAAATCAAGCACTTGCAGTGCAAACCTCAATTCAGGGGTTTTAGGAATACTAAATTTATAAAATACATTTTGGCCAAATTAATTTTGTAAGAAAATACTATACTGCTATATAACACTTGGCATGATCATTGGGCAGAAGTTTTGGGTATGGAGATGAATTCTACAAGAGGTAATAGTTGACTTTAATGAGCACATGAAAAAGCATATGAAGAAAAAATCAATTCCAAATAAAAGCCAAATGATGCCAAAAAAATTTGTTGGTTCAAATTTTCATTCTTCATTGATGCAAATAACATGTTACAAAATGCAGGGTGTGACACATAACCTTGTTCAAGTTGGTTAAACAGAAAGAGGGCTTCGAGACGAAGATCTAGGCGCTTGAATCGCCTGATTCCGACTAACGAGCGAAAACTTAAACTAAACCGAAGATCAGGGCAGAAACATCGATCGAAAATAATTGCGGAAAAAACCCTGAAAAAGAAAACAGACGACCATGCTAACGAACGAATGTTTGCTAAAAGAAACTAACGAACGAAATTGATCGTTAACAGATCTAAACGAAGGAACATTCGCTAAATAGATCTGAACGTAAAAACCAGAGAAAAACCTATTAAAAAACGAACTAGGGTTTAAAAAACCGAACGGTTTTTTCGCGAAAACCGACGGCGGCGGGGCTCCGGCGGGTGGCGCGGCGGCGAGGCGGCAGCGCTCGCGGCGGCTAATTGCAGCGGCGGCGGTGGAAGGCGACGGCGACTCCGCGCGCGAATCGAGTCGGCGGCTAGGGTTCGGCGACGCGGGGTGGGCTGGGGCGGGGTGGCTCGGGCGGGCTTTGAAGGCCGGCCGGGCGGAGTCCTAGCCGGACACGGCACGGTAAGGCGGTTGCCATTTTTTATAAACAGTCCTGATGTAGTAAAATGGACAAAATAAGTACTAAACAGACTCGAAAAATTCCGAAATAAATTTTCACCGTACTTCAATAATATTCTTTACCTAATAATAAAGAAAATTGGGTTTCTTTCGTCCGTCATGTCATTTTTCAGAAAAGTCCCTCTATTTTAGAGAATTCAACCCGCGGTCCTGTTTTAAGTCAAATCGAATCGTTTTTTTTTTCGTTTTTTACACAAAATTCCCTGTGTTTTCTTGAGATCAACCCACAGTCCGGGTTTAAGTCACTCCCGAACCGTTATTTTACATTTTTCCAAACCCCCCTGATGTTTTAAGTAATTCATCCGCGGATCATATTTAAGTCAAATAAATGGTTTTTAATATCATCCGTAACTTTTAAACAGTAACTCCGATTTGAACATGTTATATATGAAATTTGATTAGAAAAATATGTAGAATATGAATATGAGATTATTTTTACCTGTTAAGTACTTTTAAATATAATTTTGGACTATATTTAAGTCAAACAAATGATTTTCTAAATTATACGTATCTTTTAAACCGTAACTTCGATTTTAACGTATTATATAGTATTATTAGAAAAATGTGTGGAACCTAAATATGATGTTAATTTTACCTGTTAAATATTTTTATAATATTGTTTTTGAAGCAAACTTATAACTTATAGCGCAAGATTCATTTTTTCTTTCGTACCGACGTCGATCCGGATGTCAAATAAACACCCCATTATAACCATATAGGGAATATAAAACATCAATAACTACACATGCATACCTCCGAAAAATGTCGCATGGTAAAACTACAATTTTCTCATCACGAGAGTGAGAGAGAGAGAGAGAGAGAGAGAGAGAGAGAGAGAGAGAGAGAGAGAGAGAGATAGAGACGCCTTAGGATTAACCATATTCAAACACGTTTTGTTTTGTTTTCTGTGAACACCGAGGCCATCACCGGTGAGTGTGAGAAGTAGGATAAGCGGCAACACAAATATGATGCCTCGCAAAAATAAAGGAAATGGACCTATTATAGTCTTGAGTGATGGTTGTTGGGTTAAGAGCGTGTGTTATGTTTTCTCTCCCGTTGCAACGCACGGGCTCTTTTGCTAGTTAGGACAAAGTGAACATTTTTCCCGGACCTAAATGTAATTTTGAAAAACGCGTATTTTTCCTATGCAAATAAAATTGCAAATAAATCCAAATAAAATACAAAAATTGATTCTAATATTTTCCTCCAATATTTCTTTTGTTTTGGAGAAGTCATGTTATCTCCGCTCATATATTTTATTATGAAATATTTTCGGAGTGAAAAACAATTAAAACCAACTTGATCCTCATACCGATATTTTAGAAAAACTCAAATATGAAATTGTAAAGTTCCCAACTCTCTTTGTGGGTCCTTGAGTTGCTTAGAATTTTGAGGAGCGCAACACACGAATGCAAAATAAAATATGATATGCAAGATGACCTATGTATAACATTCCAATTTGAAAATTTGGGATGTTACAAACCTAACCCCCTCAAGATGAATCTCGCCCTCGAGATTCGGGTTGGCTAGAAAATAGGTGTGGGTGGTCCTTGTGTCAAGGATATTACTAGCAGGTATAAACCGGCTAGTATAAACCGGATTATGGTAAATGTAGTTGTATAATTATAATACCCTGTAGAGGTTACGGCCCATGTAAAGAGTTATGGTTTGTAAACCGCATGATCATGTAACTTGAGAGACAAGGAAGAAAGAACAGAGACCGAGGCGGACACAAGTATGAGCCGGCCTCGGGACTCTGTAAACCGGACCGGGCGTCGCCTCTATATAAAGGGACAACCCGGCGATGGTTCAAGGACAAGAAACAACCCATCAATACGCAGGCAAGCGATCCGCTCCCTGTTCATCGACGCCCAAGCAATACCAAACCAAACTAGACGTAGGCTTTTACCTTCATCGAAGGGGCCGAACTAGTATAAACCCTCTGTGTCCTTTGTGTGCTTTTAACCCCTTCAAGCTAACCCGTGCGATGGTTCCATCACTAAGTCCGTTAAACCGGACATCTGCCGTGTTAATTCCACGACAGTTGGCGCCCACCGTGGGACCTCCGCACGATGGTTTCGAGTTCTTGAAGGGCAGCTTTGAAGGACTCAAGGGTTACACGGTCGGCCGGATGACCAAGAGTCGCCGCGGCCGGATCTACATCGACGACGCAGGATGGGGACCGGAGGCCGATTCAATTGAATACGGGTACAGGGTTCCCTTCGGCTACATCCACGTCTTCATCGGCAACATCCGCGAACCGGGACCTGAGCCGGACGTCTTCCCCAACATCGTCGAGCCGGCTCAGCGTGCGAGATCGGCCCGGATTCAGCCCGCCATGAAGCACGTTTTCGTTGGAGCAGTTCACGGGGTTCAAGCCGAGGACGAATCGGATTCCGGTGGCGAGACAGTTATCTATTCCGACGATGAGTCTTCATCCGGAGAAACTGAGTCTTTGTATCAGTTGCGGGACGGCCGGTCTAAGGGTGTGTCCGACGGAGACAGCATTCCGGACCCCTTTGATCCGCCAAATCGAGTGGCTATCTTGATGGCCGGTTCACAACCTACGCCGCAGTCCACGGTGAACGGGGTGATGACAGCAGAAGCTGGTGTAGGGGGGAGCGGCCAGGCCCTCTCGCCCTCTGACGCTCTATCCACCTTGATCGAGGAGTTCACAGCCCGAGCCATGACAGAGGTAGCTCCAGCAGACAAGGTGAAACACGATGCAGAGCTCCTTCAGCTGAAAGGCCGGATCGATCAAGCAAAAGAAAATCTGAAGGCGGAGAAGGCTATGATAGCCATGAGGCAAGCGGAGTTGGATGATCAGGCTTTTCAGCTAAGGATGGAACAGGCCTCTCAACAGGGAGTAAGGAGTCGGAAGTACCAGTCTCGTCTACCGCCGGTTTACGAGGCGACGGATCTTTTCAGGACGCCAGGAGCGGGAACCAGCAATGATCCAGCGATAAACCGGAGGGCGGCCCCGGCTAGGGATGAGCCGGTTCAGCAGCCCACTGCAGAGCAAGATCGGCGGGTCATGCCTGCGCCTCATATCCCGACCCCTCCGGGTCATTACTCCAACCCTTTAGACAACATCGTTGCTGCCGCTTCACGCCTGGCCGCTTTACCCATTGAAGGGACATCCCCCGTGGCATTGGAGGCACGCAGGGTCAAGGATCTGCTTAACACGGCATTAACACAACAGCAAGCGTATTCTTACAGCAGGGAGAGGCTCCATTCAACACCACGCCACAGCCGGAGTTACACTAGGCATTGGGAGGAACCAGAAGTGTCTAGTAGTGAACGCAGGCAACACCGTCACAGACAAAATAATCCGGCAGGCACAGATGCACAAGCTCAGGATGCAAACCGGGTTAGATCTGTGGCCCGTGAGGAGGTCCGTCAAACGATGCCGGTTCACACAACCACAGCAGAGACAGGAGTCACGACGAGCTCCTTTGGGGTGCAATGTCTTATCCCCGCTTTACGGAGCGTGAAGCTTCCCAAGGATTTTAAAGGTCCACGTAAAGTGCCTAATTACACAGCAGATTTGGCTCCAGAAGCTTGAGTTGAGAGTAACGAGATGGCCATGGACATGTTGGACGTGGATGAAGCGGCTTGTGCGAAATATTTCACCATGATGCTTGAAGGTACAGCCTGGACCTGGCTAAAGGGTTTACCCCCTAATTCCATCGGATCGTGGGGAGAGTTACGTCGCCAGTTTATCAAAAACTTCAAGGATACGTGCAAGCAGCCGATGTCAGTGGTAGATAGCAGCCTGTATACAAGGAGAACAGGAGTCTACAAGTGCATGGGTGCGGCGAGTATCAGAAATCTTGCACTCTTCGAATGGTATCAATCCCAGTACGACGATAGTGACACTAGAAAACAATTGCCGATTTGAGTCTCTAAAGTTAAAGCTGGGACGGCTTAAACGGGATTGTAATGACATGGGAACTCTCATGAGCGCTCTGGTGAAGTACGGGGACTCCGACAACACTAAGTATCCAGAAGCGGAGGGAGACAAAGCTGGAAAAGTCAATAAGCCTGGTAAACCGGCGCAGGTTAATCCGGCTGGTACAAGCTTCTTAGGCAAGCGAAAAGCGGAGGGTGGCTGTGATTTCGTGGCCAATAGCCAAGTTCAGGGGGGTTTTCAGCGCAATAAGGGTAAGCCACCTCTGCAAACCGGCGGAAGGACCGTTAGATGGGAGCAGGAGTTAAATGAGCCTTGTCCGAAACACGGCTCAAGGGAACGTCTAGCAAAACACACTATAGGGGAATGCAAGAACATGATGGAAGCCGTAATGAGCCGGTTCAGCGCCAACAACGGGTCTCCAGGCGGCGGTTCAGGCCCGGGATTTTATGGTCCGGGTCACCAGGGGAACAGTTCCGGACCAGGGTATCGTAGCAACAACAGTGGTTATAATACCCGAGGCAATAACCAATATGGTCAAGGCGGCTACAATTACCAAGGCAATCAACATCATGGTCAAGGTAGTTACAATAACCAAAACAACCAACAACAGGGCTAGGGTAATCACAATAACCAAGGTAATCAGCAGCGTCAGCAACAGCAGCAGCAATCCGGATATCAGAGTAATCCGAAGGAGTTGAGTAGTGGGCAGTATCATGTGTTCACTACAAGTTTGTGTAAACGAGATCAAAAAGTTTTGAAGCGGGCGGTCCACGCGGTTGAACCGGCGACGCCGCAATTCCTGCGCTGGTCAGAGCAGCCCATTGTGTGGAGCAGGGAGGATCACCCGCTGCGGGTGGATAATCCGGGCCACTTGGCCTTGGTAGTAGCACCACAGGTGGGTGGCTACAAGTTCACCAAAGTCCTCATGGACGGCGGCAGTAGCATCAATATCTTGTATTATGAGACTTTCCGTCGTATGGGATTGACGGATAAAAAGCTCAGACAGTCAAACACGGTGTTTCATGGAGTGGTGCCAGGTAAGTCAGCTTACCCAGTAGGGAAAATTGACTTGGAAGTTACCTTTGGAGATGAGCGGGATTCCAGGTCAGAGATGATAACCTTTGAAGTTGTGAAGATCCGGAGCCCTTACCACGCTCTGTTTGGAAGAACGGTTTACGCCAAGTTTATGGCCAGGCTTTGTTATGTTTATTTACAGCTCAAGATGCCGGGTCACAAAGGAACCATCACGGTTCATGGAAGTCGCAAGATTGCATTGGAGTGAGAGGAAGGAGACGTTGCCTATGCGGAGGTAGTATGTGCTACGGAGGAGTTGAAGTTTAACAAAGACAATGTTGATCCGGCAGATATGTCCCCCTTGAAGAAGCCAACTACGGAGCATGATCCGGCATTAAAGTTTAAGTCAGCAGAGGAGACCAAGCAAGTTGACTTTGTGCCAGGCGATTCATCCAAGCAGTTCACTATCAGTGCTAACCTTGATCCGAAATAGGAAAGCGCGCTCATCGAGTTCATCCGTGAGAACCGGGATAACTTTGCATGGAAACCTTCTAACATGCCAGGTATACCGAGGGAACTCGCTGAGCACAGTCTTAATATTGATCCGAAGTTTAAACCGGTCAAGCAGTATCTACGCTGCTTCAATGAAGAAAGGCGCAAGGCTATAGGAGAGGAAGTGGCCAGGCTTTTAGCCGCAGGGTTCATAGTAGAAGTTTTTCACCTGGAGTGGTTGGCTAATCCAGTGCTAGTGTTAAATAAGAATGGAAAGTGGAGAATGTGTGTGGATTACACAGACCTAAACAAACTTGTCCAACTGATCCTTTTGCTCTCCCTCGCATTGATCAGATCATTGGTGCTACAGCGGGATGTGAGCGACTAAGTTTTTTGGATGCATATTCAGGATATCACCAGATCAAGATGGCAGTTAAAGACAAGGAGAAGACGTCCTTCATAACGCCCTTCGGTGCTTTTTGCTATGTTTCTATGCCCTTTGGGCTTAAGAGTGCCCAAGCAACTTATCAGCGTTGCGTGCAGAATTGTCTTAAGGGGCAGAGAGGGAGGAATGTTCATGCCTATGTGGATGATATTGTGGTGAAATCAAGGAAGGAGGAGACGCTGATAGAGGACCTCAAAGAGACTTTTGACAACCTTCGAGCTTATAAAATGATGCTTAATCCGGGGAAGTGCGCTTTTGGTGTTCCGGCAGGCAAGCTCCTTGGATTCTTGGTGTCAAACAGAGGAATAGAAGCTAATCCGGAGAAGATCAAGGCAATCACATCTTTGACTAAACCGGCTTGCATCAATGATGTTCAGCATATCGCCGGCCGGATCACAGCATTAAGCCGGTTCATCAGCCGTTTGGGAGAGAAGGCAATTCCGCTTTATCAAATGCTGCGAAAGACAGACCGGTTTATATGGAGTGATGAGGCGAACGCTGCGTTTGAGGATTTGAAGCGGCAGCTGGCAAAGCCGCCGGTCCTGGATGCCCCTGTTGATAATGAGCCGTTGTTGTTATACGTTGCCGCTAATGCACGGGCAGTCAGCGTGGCAATCGTGGTTGAGCGCAAGGAAGCAGGGAAGGAATACCCGGTTCAGCGTCCGGTCTATTACGTCAGCGAAGTTCTCATTGAGTCCAAGCAAAGGTACCCACATTGGCAGAAGCTGGTATATGGTGTGTTCGTGGCAAACCGGAAGCTAAAACATTATTGCCAAGGCCACCCAATAATTGTTGTTAGTTCAGCACCATTGGGGGATATAATCCAGAACAGGGAAGCTACGGGCAAAGTGGCAAAGTGGGCCATCGAGCTCAGCCCACATGAATTGAAATATGTGCCACGCACCGCTATCAAATCTCAAGCATTGGTGGATTTCATCAATGATTGGACAGAACTGCAGACACCAGAAGAGAAGCCGGATCTTACATACTGGACGATTCACTTCGACGGTTCAAGGCAGTTAGAAGGCTTGGGGGCTGGAGTTGTTTTAACTTCCCCACGAGGAGACAAGTTTTGTTATGTCCTCCGTTTATTGTTTCCTTGTACTAATAATGCAGCAGAGTATGAAGCGTTGCTTCATGGCTTGCGGATGGCCAAGGAGATGAACTTGAGCCGGGTCAAGTGTTTCGGCGATTCAGATTTAGTGGCGCAACAAGTATCCGGTAAGTGGGACTCAAGAGATACTCTCATGGCAGCTTACAGACGAGAAGTTGAAGCAGTTGCAGGATATTTTAAAGGATATCAGGTGGATCACATAGACTGACGAAGGAATGAAGCGGCTGATGCTCTGAGCCGGCTGGGTTCTCAACGTAAACCGGTGCCACCGAATACTTTTTTGGATGAGCTGCACAGTCCATCGGGTCAAGTACCATCAGAGGAAGACCTGGCTGTTCCTGATCCGGAGGCACAGCTAGTTGCGGCACTTCATGCTATTCTGGATTGGACGCTCCCATACTTGGCGTATTTAAGCCGGGGAGAGCTGTCGGATGATGATATTGAAGCAAGACAGATTGTCCGGCGCTCTAAATCCATGAGAATTGCAAACGGAGAACTTCATCATCGCAGCGTTTCTGGAGCGTTTCAGCGATGTGTATCAGCTGAGGAAGGTTGTGATATTCTTCGTGAAATCCATGAAGGGGATTGTGGTCATCACGCCGGTTCAAAATCCTTGGTGGCTAAGGCTTTTCGACATGGGTTCTATTGGTTGACAGCCCATGCTGATGCGGCGGATCTGGTCCGGAAGTGTGACGCTTGCCAGAAGTTTTCACGACGTGCTCTTGTTCCGGCACAGGAGCTCCGGATGATACCAATAACCTGGCCGTTTGGAACTTGGGGGCTTGATATGGTTGGACCCTTCAAACGATCCCAAGATCAGAAAACTCATCTACTGGTGGCTGTGGATAAATTTACGAAGTGGATTTAGGCAGAGCCTGTGAGCAAGTGTGATGCGGCAACAGCGGTTAAATTCATCAAAAAGGTAATTTTCTGGTTTGGCTTTCCACACAGCATCATCACAGATAACGGCACCAATTTATCTAAAGGAGAGATGGAAGAATTTTGTCAACGGGAGCATATTCGCCTAGATGTGTCTTCTGTAGCCCACCCTCAATCCAATGGTCAAGCTGAAAGAGCAAATCAGGAGATTTTGCGAGGTATCAAGCCCCGGCTTATGACTCCCTTGCAAAGAACACCAGGGTGCTGGGTTGAGGAGTTACCTTCTGTCCTTTGGAGTATCAATACTACGCCAAACCGGTCCACAGGTTATACACCTTTCTTTATGGTGTATGGTGCTGAAGCAGTCCTTCCAAGTGATATCCGTCATGATTCGCCGCGGGTGACGGCCTATGTTGAAGCAACCAATGATCAGGCGAGACAAGACAGTTTGGATCGGCTGGATGAAGAGCGTGATATAGCAGCGGCACGGTCGGCAATTTATCAACAAGACTTGCGCAGATATCACAGCCGCCGGATCAAGACCAGTACGTTCCAGGAGGGAGACTTGGTACTCCGGCTTATCCAAGATCAAACAGATATGCACAAGCTATCCCCGCCTTGGGAAGGGCCCTTTGTGGTCAGCAAGAATCTGCACAACGGTTCATATTATCTGGTGGACGTTCGAGAACACAAGGATTCACGGACATCGGAAGAAGAGACAAAGAGGCCGTGGAACACCGCCCTCTTGCGGCCCTACTATACCTAAGCCATGAGCTCTACTGTATCCTATGTATATATTATGATTAATGAATAAACCGACACCCTCGGTAAACCGGGGGCTCAGCCTTTTCTTCCAATACAAGTGTCTTATGGTGATAACCATACATTTCTTATCATATGTTATATTTCAAATACTTTGATCGGTCTAACTGGTCGTGCAGGGCATATGCACACTGGAGCAGTAACTTACTGAAGGGCTTCCTGTTCAAACATAGGTCGTATTCGAACCAAAGAGAACATAGCCAAACTTACTGAAGGGCTTCCTGTTCAAACATAGGTCGTATTCGAACCAAAGAGAACATAGCCAAACTTACTGAAGGGCTTCCTGTTCAAACATAGGTCATATTCGAACCAAAGAGAACATAGCCAAACTTACTGAAGGGATTTCTGTTCAAACATAGGTCGTATTCGAACCAAAGAGAACATACCCAAACTTAACAATGCCATTCTGTTCAAACATAGGTTGTATCCGAACCAAAGAGAACATGGCATAAGCCCAATGGATCGTATCCGAATCCATTGATTGGCTAAGTTTTATATGGCCACCAGGGGGCAGGATTGTACCCGAATCCTAGCTTAACCCTTGTTGGTTGTATCCGGTTCCTATGGTCGTATCCGAACCATAAGGCCCTCTGGATGGTACCCGCATCCATTGATTGGCTGAACCTTGCTTTGAGCCTGGCAGCTCACAAAAAGCCTCGACTACATGGTTTTATTTGCAAATTTGCATTTCTGGTATTTATGTTTTATGGTTCTTTAATCCGGAGTGGGGCAACTCCAGAGTTGACCACATATCTTCAATAGTCTGGACAGAGTTCCAGCATGATCTAAACCGGTAGCTTCTATTAAACCCGGAATTATTATTGGGTCTATCACAAAAGGTTCCCTCAGAAAAATTGCAAATTTTGCCGGATTAAGAATATAAAGCATACTTGATGGCAGGTATGAAGTTATTTCTGGTACAAACAAAACAGTTGTTTGATATATTGGGTGAGCAATTTAATTGGTCCAGCGGTAAACCGCTAGGACATATTTTCAGTGTTATCTATGCAGGAACAGATAATATGCAAGGTAAATGATATCAGACCAGATTTAAATTGGCAATGTCAAAACAAGAAGTTGGAACATCCGGATCAAGACGAATAATGTTTTATGCTATCCTATTACAAGGCATGGCAAGCCTGAACGGATTAAAGACTGTTCAGCAAAATGAGACTGCAACTACAAAGATACACTATGGCCTACGCCTCCTCCTGCTGTGATGGCTGGGGATCAACTTGTTCCGGAGCTTCTTCCTCTTCTTGAAGCGGCTGGAAGTCAGGGACGCACCAGTCGATTTTCGTTAAAGCACAAAAGTACATCTCTTCTGTGATAAGTTCAGACGGATCAATATCTGGGGTGAAAGTATGAGGGCGCACTGGTGGGGTTAGATTGACGGTATCATAAACCAGCCGATCCACCCGCTCGTTCTGTAAATCATACCCCGGATGATACCTGGACAAGTCTGATTCGGCAGCAAGTTTGCTAGAGAGAGGACGCATCTCCTTCGTCAAGGCGTGGAGATCTTTGGCAGTAAAAGCTGATCCGTCTTCTTTAGTGTTGGGATACCCATTCAAGGCTTCTTCCGGATCAAAGTCTGAAACCCACGCTTTAGCTCTGGTGAGCGCCATGAGATTACCGGCTCGAGCAGCAGATTTCTTCACTTCCTCCAAGCGCACTAGCAAGACAGACAGTTTCTCTAATGTGCCTTGGATAGTGGTAGGGGCCGGTTTATTGAAAGATGTTGCGCTTATGATCCTTTGAGCGCCGGAATATAGCTGCTCGACCAGAGTATAACACGCCTTGAGTTTTTTCCGTAAATCATCCCCAAGATGGGTGACACGGCGCCCTGCATATGATTATCACAGTTAAACCGGAACGGATTAAAGATTGCAAGGATGAAAGCAAGAGTACAAATTAAGTACTTACCGAAGACAGCAGAAGTCATCAGTTCTATTTGCCGCTTTAAACCGGTTAACTCTTCAGTTACCGGATTAAGGGCTTCCTCAGCGTCCTTTGCCCTTTTTTCCAGATCTTTCTTTTGTACTTCAAAGGCTGTCCGCTCCTCTTCAAAAAATTTCTTCAGCTGTTCAGCAGTAGTTAAACTGACCGCCAAATCTTTTTTGGCCTTAGCAGCGGCAGATTCAGTTTCGGCAAGTCTGTTCCGGAGATCAGTAATTTCTTCAGACCGCCGGTTCAAATCAGCCTGCAAGGAAAATCAAGCGGAATAAAGGTAAAAATCAGGCAAGTCTCAAGCACACAAACAAGTTGTCTACTTGACACTTGGGGGTTAATGGGCAGTTGAAGCATCCAACAGTAGCAATTCAAAGACAAGTCTCAAGCACACAAACAAGTTGTCTACTTGACACTTGGGGTCTAATGGGTGATTGAAGTATCAAAGAAAGGGAATATTCAGACAAGTCCCAGGCACATAAACCGAATTATGCCCCTGGCACTTGGGGGCTAATGTAAGATCATTTACTCAAGTTATAAGTACCGGTTCACCTTCTAAGCGCAGCTAAACCGGAACTTGGGGGCTACTATGATATATATGGAAATATAGCAAAGACCAAAACAAAGACAAGGGAGTTACCTCGTATTTCTCCTTCATCATACTGATTAAGCCCGCTTCATAGTCCTAAGAAGTGTGAAGACGGTTCAAGTACCCGGAATAGAGCTCCAGGGCACTCAGCTCGGCAAAACTAGATAAATCAGTGCTCCATTTGCCTTTCTGTTGATGAAGTTTCTCCGCTTTAGCTGTATGCTTGGCCAAAACAGTGGGTTCAGCAGGAGCACTATAAGATGTACCAGTTATCTGGACGTCCGGAGAAGGGGCAGTTGCTGGTGGTGGAGTAGCAGTGTGAACCGGACTAGCATGAGCCGGGCTAGTTTGAGGAGGGTCGACCCGGGCAGGACTCGCCGGTTCATGGACGTCCTCAGTGTTGGGATTCTCAGGTGCAGTAGTATGATCCATGGGAGCAGGATCTTCAAGAGGAATTGCGGGCTCGCCTTCCGGAGGGACAGTTGCATCCGGATCAACCGCCGGATCATCAGTGGCAGTCTCAGCAGTTGATGTGTTGGCCTTTGCCCTTTTACTAGGCTTAGGTTTGCTGAAAGGAATTCGGAAGAAAAATCAGAGCTAGTCATAAACCGGATCGGATGAAAAACTTACCCTTGGACGGTCTTCAGAGCTGGAACTTGTGTGGCAGTGGATTCGCCAGAGGAAGATAAGGGGGTCTCCTGATAATTAGGGTCAGACGGTTTAAGCGGTTTGCGTATAAGCCCAGCCTTGGGGTGAAGAAGAGTTGGAGAGAGTATAACCTCAGAGCGGCGCCTCCGAGCCGGAGTAAGAGATATTCCGGACGACTCAACTGCAAGGCCGCTATGGCGGGTAGTCCGGCGAAGGGCTTCATGTTGCTGTTTCTTCAAAAGAAAATTTGGGTCCAGTTGAGCATAAGGGTGAGAAAACTAATATTTCCGGACTGTCCGACGAATTTTTGGTGGACGTGGTTCTGAATCTGAAGAAAGAATAGTTACCTCAATTTCTGCCAGTTTATCTCCTTCAGCCAAATCCTGTGAAAAGATACCGTTAACACATATCTGGATAAAAGTGAACAAGTCATAGCTGGATTAACTCATACCTCAGAGTCCGGATCATCATCTTCAGCATGTGAACCGGAGCCAGTAGCCGCCTTTTTCTTCTTGATAGCGTAAGTTTTCCGGCGTGACTGTTTTCCAGCCTTTTCCTGAGGTTTCCTCTTCCAAAAAGGATCATCAGCCTGTTCAAAAGGTGAAAGATAATTGAAAGAACGATTTAAAGGAACGGATTACAAAAATATGAAAAAGAGTAAGACTTACTGCAGGCAGCTTGTTCTTCTTATAATACGGAGCCAATCCGGTTTTGCTACATTCTTCTAAGGAAACATTGAGCATCTTCTTAGCAGACTCAATGACTTCCGATTCAGAAAGTTTGTCCTTGGAAAAACGTCGAGGATCATCCGGTTTACCAGAATATTTACACATCAGACTCGGGCGCGGACTCAGAGGAAGGATACTCCAAGAAAGCCAGCAGCGCATAAAATCAATTCCGGTTAAACCGTTCGCCATAAAGGCTTTCAGCCTGGCAAGTTGAGAAGCAAACCGGGGCCGTTCTGAGGAGCTGAGTCGCTGCGGCAAAGGGTGATCCTCCGGAAGACGATGCTCGTGATAACCCGGCAGTGGGTTTTCCCCTTCAGGTGAAGTGTCAATGCAATAAAACCAAGACTTATTCCAATCCTTGGGGTGCGTGTGGAGAGCGGCATGAGGAAAGACTGCGTCCCTTCTTTTCTGAATACTGACCCCGCCCAGCTCTTGATGAGGTCCGCTGGTAAATTCAGTTCGCCGGTTCAAGTGGAAGAAGTCCCGGAACAGGTCGACTGATGGCTCTTCTTACAAATACACCTCTGAGAAAACTTGAAAATCGCAGATGTTTGAAATAGAGTTGGGACCTATGTCCTGAGGGAGAAGTCGAAAAGCGGCAAGCACGTCCCGGAAGAACTTTGAACCGGGAGGAGTGAAACCTCGAGCAATGTGGTCAAAGAAGACAATAACCTCCCCCTCTCTGGGAGAAGGAGAACATTCATTTCCTGGGGCCCGCCATTTTAAAACGGACTGAGAACCTAGAGTGCCAACTTCAGCAGCGTTGATTAAATCTTCTTCCGTAATGATGGAAGGAACCCAGTCGCAAGAAACAAATTGTTTGGCAGCCATAGTAACAGAATGAAAGTGCTGAAAAGATGAAGTATAAAAACCGGATTATTCAAAGACAGATATATGAACCGGATCGCATATGCAAAGTCATGCCGACGGTTTAGACAAGGGACTAATGGCATAGCTAAACCCGGAAGTATGCAGGGAACGCATTACTGCCGGTTCAGAAATAACAAAAGAAAGGAGCTAAACCGTCGCGTTCATTGTCGATGCATTACAGGAGCTATATTTGACTGACTAAACTGGAGAGTTTATTACATATCTACAAGAATAAAGAAACAAGTTTCTACGGACAGCTGAAGTAAAACAGATCTGAGCGCCCAGGAAAAAGAAAAATAAATGCAAGCCTATTACAGGAAGAACTGCAAGGATCCTATACAGAGCGGACAAATCTAGGAGATGGAATCTAAAACGCCGAAATCTAAGCATACGGCAGCAGAACAAAGGCAGGTTTTAAGGACAATATCTTAAGGCTGAAACTACTTCGAACTGGGTACCTAGGACGAACAGATGAAGCTTTTACAGGTTTAATGGCGGAGGCGCGAGAAGAACCCTAAAGCTATAGATCTACAACAAGATGGAGTACCTGAAACAGCAAGAAGCGGCGGCGGAGTTTTTCTGGTCGCACTCAGGTTGATGCAGCGGCCGCCGAAGGAGAGCTTGACGGAACGACGGAGAAGGAGAGCTTGACGGACGACGGCGGAGGTTTGAGCTCGGGCGACGGAAGAAGAGGACGAGCGGAAGGAGAATGAGGAAGAAAAGTAGCAGTATTTATAAAGGGGCAGAGAAAGAAACGGCGGGCGCGAGATTTGAGGAGGCAGAAGATTGGATAAATATTGCCTGTCGCCTCAATTCTCGGGATAGCCTTTAAACAAAGGTGATAGACAGCTGCGCGCGTTAAATACGAGAGTGATGTCACGGATAAATTAAGTGATTTTCAAAGATGACGTCATGGCCGGTTTACAAAAATGAAAAGACTCAAGAAAAGAAGTTCATGCAAGACTAAGAAGATTGATATTACTAGCAGGTATAAACCGGGTAGTATAAACCGGATTATGGTAAATGTAGTTGTATAATTATAATACCCAGTAGAGGTTACGGCCCATGAGAGTTAGGGCCCATGTAAAGAGTTATGGTTTGTAAACCGCATGATCATGTAACTTGAGAGACAAGGAAGAAAGAACAGAGACCGAGGCGGACACAAGTATGAGCCGGCCACGGGACTCTGTAAACCGGACCGGGCGTCGCCTCTATATAAAGGGACGACCCGGCGACAGTTCAAGGACAAGAAACAACCCATCGAAACGCAGGCAAGCGATCCGCTCCCTGTTCATCGACGCCCAAGCAATACCAAACCAAACTAGACGTAGGCTTTTACCTTCATCGAAGGGGCCGAACTAGTATAAACCCTCTGTATCCTTTGTGTGCTTTTAACCCCTTCAAGCTAACCCGTGCGATGGTTCCATCACTAAGTCCGTTAAACCGGACATCTACCGTGTTAATTCCACGACACCTTGCGTAGATCATCCTCTCGTTCCCAGGTGGCTTCATCTTCAGTATGGTGACTCCACTGAACTTTGCAAAACTTGATAACCTTGCTGCGGGTGACTCTGCTTGCAAACTCGAGGATCTTGACAGATTTCTCCTCGTAAGTCAGATCACTATCCAATTGAATTGCTTCCAGGGGCACTGTGTCTCTCAGAGGAATATCGGCCATCTTAGCATGACACTTCTTAAGCTAGGAAACGTGAAACACGTCATGAACTCCTGACAATCCTTCGGGTAACTCTAACTTTGCCTTAACTCCGAAATGTGTAACAGGTGACACTCTCAGGTACGCTTTGTCTCTGATTTCATAAACTACTTCCTTGCGTTTCGAGTCTGCATAACTCTTCTGCCTGGACTGAGCTACTTTCAGTCTATCTCGAATCAGCTTAACCTTCTCTTCTGACTCTTTGATCAAATCTGGTCCAAATAACTGACGGTCTCGGACTTCATCCCACATCAACGACGTTCGACATCTTCTCCCATACAATGCTTCGAATGGTGCCATCTTCAAACTGGCCTGGTAACTACTATTGTATGAAAACTCTGCGTAGGGCAAGTTGTCATCCCAACTAGATCCATAATCTAGCACGCAAGCTCTCAACATGTCCTCCAAAATCTGATTGAATCTCTCTGTCTGTCCATCAGTATACGGGTGAAAGGTTGTACTGAATTCTAGCCTGGTACCCAAAGTCTGGTGTAGCTGATACAAAAACTTTGAAGTAAACTGTGTTCCTCTATCTGATACGATGGTCCTCGGAACTCCGTGCAGACATACGATCCTGGTCATGTATATCTTGGCCAACTTCGCACTGGTATAAGTGGTTTTCACGTGGATAAAGTGGGCTACTTTGGTCAAGCGATGCACTACTACCCAGATTGAGTCATATCCCGATCGGGTCCTGGGTAATCCGGTGATAAAATCCATGCCAAGCTTATCCCACTTCCATTCGGGTATCGGCATAGGTTGCAGTAATCCTGCTGGCTTCTGATGGTCAGCCTTCACTCTCTGGCATACATCACATACGGCTACATACTCAGCAATGTCTTTCTTCATTCCCCTCCACCAGAAACTTTCCTTCAAATCCAAATACATCATAGTGTTTCTGGGGTGTAATTAGTATGGCGAATCATGTGCTTCCTGTAGTATCAACTTCCTGATCTCGGCATTGTTGGGCACATAGACTCGATCCTCAAACCACAAGGTGTTGTGTTCGTCCTCATGAAAACCCATGGCTTTTCCTTCACACATCCTCTCCTTTATCTCGGCAATTTCCTTGTCATCCTTCTGAGCTTCTCGTATCTTTCCCAATAATGTTGACTGAACCTCCAGGGCTGCAACAAAACCTCTAGGAACTATCTCCAAACGAAGCTCCCTAGGATCTTCTGCTAACTCCTTTGGCAATCCTCCATTTACTAGGGTATTGGCATAACCTTTCCGGCTCAATGCGTCTGCAACGACATTAGCCTTGCCTGGATGATAGTCCAGCTTCATATCATAATCCTTTATGAGCTCCAACCATCTCTTCTGTCTGAGGTTTAGCTCCTTCTGGGTGAAAATGTACTTCAAACTTTTGTGATCTGTGTACACATCACAACGATTTCCAATAAGGAAATGTCTCCAGGTTTTGAGCGCATGCACTACCGCTGCTAGCTCAAAATCATGCGTAGCATAATTCAACTCGTGCGGTCGAAGTTGACGGGATGTCTAAGAAACAACTCTTTCGTCCTGCATGAGTACTCCTCCAAGTCCTAAGCGAGAAGCGTCGCAATACACTTGGAAATCATTGCGTATATCTGGCAAGATCAGCACTGGGGCTATCGTCAAACGTTTCTTCAACTCTTGGAAACTTTCTTTGCACTCTTCAGTCCAATAAAACTTTGTGTCCTTCTTCAACAATGTCATCATAGGCTTTGCAATCTTGGAGAAATTCTCTATGAATCTCCGGTAATATCCCGCGAGTCCCAGAAAACTGCAGATTTCTCAAACTGAGGTGGGTGCCAACCACTCAGTGACTGCCTGCACGTTGATAGGCTCCACTGCTATACCTTCTCCTGATATAACATGTCCTAAGAATCCAACTTCCTTCAACCAAAACTCACATTTGCTGAACCTAGCATACAACTGATGTTCTTTGAGCTTCTCAAGAACCAAACACAAATGCTCCTTGTGTTCCTCTTCGTTCTTCGAATACACCAAAATATCATCGATGAATACCACAACAAACTTATCCAAGAAATCCATGAAAACCTTGTTCATCATACACATAAAATAGGCAGGGCGTTAGTCAATCCAAATGACATAACCGTATACTCATATAGACCATACCTTGTGGTGAAGGCTGTCTTAGGTATATCGTTTTCTCGGATCTTCAACTGGTGGTATCCTAATCGTAGATCGATCTTGGAGAATACTTTAGCTCGTTGATCATCGACAGTGGGTACTTGTTCTTAATCGTCACTTCGTTCAGTGCCCGATAATCAACGACCATTCTTAAAGATCCATCCTTCTTCTCGACCAAGAGCACTGGTCTCCCCAGGGTGATGAACTTCGTCGAATGAATCCTTTCTCCAATAACTCCTTAATTTGCTTCTTGATCTCCTCCAGATCATTCGCTGGCATCCGGTATGGTCTCTTAGATATTGGTCCGGTGCCTAGCAATAGTTCTATCAAAAACTTAATGTCTCTATCTGGCGGCATGCCTGGTAGCTCCTCTAGAAATACAACCGGGTAATCCTTTACTAGAGGCACTTCCTCCTAAATAACTCCCGAGAGAGAGTTTACTTGTGTCCTCCTAGGCGCATGCCAAGATACATACTTGATCCTTTTTCCCTCCGGGGTGGTAAGTAGAATCGACTTACTGGCACAATCGATGTTCCCTCCATACATCGATAGCCAATCCATACCTAGTATCACATCCAATCCTTGCGACTCCAAAACTATCAAGTCTCAGGGGAAAACATGGCGTCCAATGGTCAATGCACTACTAGGAAAAGGGCTATAGATTGAATTGACACTAATGGCGCACCAGACAAGCAGTGCGCCATTAGTATATACTAATGGCGCACCAACATCAGATACGCCATTAGAGTTCAAACTACTAATGGCGCACCAGGACCAGCGTGCGCCATTAGTATCAAAACGTTTTATTTGAACTAGTGCGCCTGTCCAAACATACTAATGGCGCATCGAGACGAAGTGCGCCATTACTAGTTGTAACTAGTAATGGTGCACCAGCAGTAAAGTGCGCCATTAATGTTCTTTTTTTTATGATAATTTTTTTTTACAAAACTACTAATGGCGCACTGTCCCACAGTGTGCCATTACTAGTGGCGCACTGTGCGACAGTGCGCCATTAGTATGTTTTTTTTTGCAAAACTAGTAACGGCGCACCCACTATAAATGCGCCATTAGTAACCTTGATTACTAATGGCGCATTTATAGTGGGTGCGCCATTAGTAAGTGGGCAGCAACAAGATATTTTGGACAGCCTCTCCTACCCACACTCACTTTCTCCCCCACTTCATTCTCTCCACCTCCTCCTCCTCTCGGGTCCCTCCTCTTTTTCACCTCATTTCCACCATAGATTCATTCAAATTAAGTGGTTAAATTACCTTGTTTTGATAGGTAAGTAAGGGGGAAGCTATATTTATGTTGTTCTCCATACATCAATGTGCACATGCACTTTTTATGGCCTAGCTAGATCTATGTATGTTCGTGGTGTTGCATATGTTTGTTGTGTTGCATATGTGTTTGTGTTTGGAGGTGTACCGGTATTTGAAATGCGATAGTTGCCAATATTTTCTCGGAATGTTGATTCATTTCCGTTTCGGTGTGAATTTTGGTATTAAGCATTCTTTTTTGTCCTATTTTTAGGGAAAGTCATGGCAAATTTTTTCTTGGTTCTAAAATATCGTTTTGCTCTACCCCGCAGGCGACCATGGTGCGCACGATGACCGAAGGCATCGTGAATAGGTTTTTGAGGTCCGCGAAGGCCGAGATGCTTCAAAAGAACGAGACGGAGATAAGATGTCTGTGTCGAAGATGCAAGCTGAAGAACCTTATTGCGGACCCGGATTCTGGGCAGGTGCGGGACCACCTGCTCTTGCGTGGTTTCATGGATGGCTATCGGTGGCAAGGTGATGAAGATGACTACGAAGTCGTCCATGGGGGCTGGGCAAGAAATGAGGAAGGGCAGCAAGACAACCACCGCGGCTCGGGCGGGCGAGAAGACGAAGAATCCCAAGGAGATGATCACGACGGTGATGCTGTACACAGTCATCATGTAGAAGATGCAGGACATGATGATGAGGAAGATGCCGGAGCAGATGACGGGCATGATCATGAAGATGATGATGCCGGCGAAGCAGACGACGCTAGACCATCGATGGGCTGGGTGCAGGACCCTCATATTCAAGAGCTGCTTCTCAAGCAGACCGATAACGCAAGAGCTGCCGCTCGAGAGAAAGCCAAGATGGATCAACTTGAGTTAGACGCGGTTACTCCATTGTATGAAGGATGCAGGCCCGAGGATACCCGCCTGAAAGTAACGCTCATGGCTCTGGAGATGAAGATAAAACACAAAATGACCGACGCATGCTTCGACAAGAACATGTCATTCTGGCACGAACGTCTTCCCAAGGGGAACAAGTGCCCCACCAATTTGGAGGAGGCAAATAATATCGTGTGTCCTCTGGATTTACCGCACGTGAAATACCATGTGTGCATGAACAATTGCATCATTTATCGGGACGAGCACGCGGAGTCTACCATATGTCCGGTGTGCGGCGTCACTCGATACAAGAAGAGGAAGAAAGCTCCTCGAAAAGTGGTGTGGTACTTTCCGATCACTCCTCGTCTGCAGCGGTATTTCGCGGACCCTAAGGTAGCGAAGCTCCTGCGTTGGCACGCGGATAGGGAGGAGAAGAAGCGAGAAGATGACGCAAATGATCCGGAGATAGATAAAAAAGACAAGATGCTGAGTCATCCTAAGGATGCGAGCCAGTGGCAAGCGTTGAACTTCGAAGACCTAGAATTTGGGAACTGTCGTGGAATTAACACGGCAGATGTCCGGTTTAACGGACTTGATGATGGAACCATCGCACGGGTTAACTTGAATGGGTTCATAGCACACAAAGGACACAGAGGGTTTATACTAGTTCGGCCCCTTCGATGATGGTAAAATCCTACGTCTAGTTTGGTTTGGTATTGCTTGGGCGTTGATGAACAGGGAGTGGATCGCTTGCCTGTGTCTCGACGGGTTGTTTCTTGCTTCTCCTTGAACCGTCGACGGGTCGTCCCTTTATATAGAGGCAACGCCCGGTCCGGTTTACAGAGTCCCGAGGCCGGCTCATATTCGTGTCCGCCTCGGTCTTTGCTCTTTCTTCCTTATCTCTCAAGTTACATGATCAGGCGGTTTACAAATCGTAACTCTATACATGGGCCCTAAGATCTCATGGGCCGTAGCCTTTTACTAAATATTACAATGATAAAGATATTCCTAGTAATCCGGTTTACACTAGCCGGTTCATACCTGCTAGTAATATCCCTGACAGTAGGCCCCAGAATGATTTGAACTTGTTCACATCAATCTTCCCAATCTCGCATAATCTTCCTTCTTGTGTCTTCTCATTTTTGTAAACCGGCTCTGACGTCATCCTCGAGAATCACTTAATCTGACTGTGACATCACTTCCGCATTTAACGCCGCGAGCTATATTGTAGCTTTGTTTAATGGTTATCCCGAAAATCGAGGCGTCAAAGGATCTTTATCCGATCTTTGCCCCCTCGAATCCCGCACCTGTTGCTTCGGATCTGACTTTTCCTTATAAATACCGCCGTTCCCATCTGTTATCCTCTTCCGCTCCTTTCTTCTTCCTCCGTCGCCCGAGTTCAAGACGCCATTGACGCCCGAGCTCGAACCGCCGCCGTCGACCGCCGAGCCCAAACCCTCGCCGGCCGCTGCATCAACCTGAGCTTGACCAGGAAGAACTCCTCCGCCGCTTCTCAGGTACTCCATCTTCTTCCTCTTTGTAGTCTTGTAACCTCTAGGGTTCTTGCTCGCGTCTCCGCCATTAGAGCTTTAACGAAAGCTTCGCCTTGTTCATCTTAAACACCAGTTTCGCAGAAGTTTTGACCTTTATATCTAGCTCTTTAGATCTTTACTTTTGTTCCGCTATTATATGCTTTAGATCTCGTCACCTACAACCAACCTGTAGATTCATCTGCTCCGCATAAGATCCTTGTATTTTCTTCCCGTATATCCTTGCATTATTTCTCTTTTTCTTGTGTTCTCAGATCTGTTCCGCCTTTAGCTGTTTGCAAAAACCTGTTTCTTCTCCTTTGTAGATCTGTTAAGTAGGTTCCGATTTAAACTATCGTACACTATCCTTGTAAGAAATTTCTCGATGAGCGCGACGGTTTAGCTCTTTTCTCTATTGCTGTCATGAACCGGCAGTAACATAGCTCCCTGTTATTGCCGGGTTAGCCATATCATTAGTCCCTTGTCTAAATCGTTGCGTGATTTTCATATATATCTTCCGGTTTATGCCGCTGTACTTAAATAATTCGGTCTTTACACTTTATCTTTTTAGCGCTTGCTCTTCTGCTGTCATGGCCAAACAATTTGTGTCTTGCGATTGGGTTCCTTCCATTATTATGGAAGAAGATTTGGTCAATGCTGCTGCTGTTGGTACTTTAGGCCCTCAATCCGTTTTGAAGTGGCGGGCTCCAGGAAACGAATGCCCTCCTACTCCTAGAGAAGGGGAGGTTATTGTTTTCTTCGACCACATAGCCCGAGGCTTCACACCTCCCGGTTCAAGATTCTTATGAGATGTGCTTGCCACTTTCCAGCTCCATCCTCAGGACATTGGTCCCAATTCTGTTTCCAATATCTGTGACTTCCAAGTTTTCTCAGAGGTATATCTACAAGAAGAACCGTCTGTTGACTTATTCCCGGATTTCTTTCACCTGAACCGGCATACTGAGTTCACCAACGGACCGCATCAGGAACTGGGTGGGGTCAGTATCCAGAAAAGGAGGGATGTAGTTTTTCCCCATGCCACTCTTCACACGCACCCAAAGGAGTGGAACAAGACTTGGTTTTACTGTATTGATACTTCTCCTGCGGGGGAGAACCCACTGCCGGGCTATCGCGAGCATCGTCTTCCGGAGGATCACCCTTTGCCACAGCGACTTAGCTCTGCCGAACGGCCCTGGTTTGCTTCTCAGCTTTCCAAGTTGAAATCTTTTATGGCCAACGGTTTAATTGGAACCGATTTTATTCGCTGTTGGCTCTCTTGGAGTATCCTTCCCTTGAGTCGGCGACGAAATCTGATGTGCAAGTACTCTGGTAAACCGGACGACCCTCAACGGCTTACCAAGGATGAACTTTTTGAATTGGAGGTTATTGAATCGGCTAAGAAGATGCTCAACGTCTCCTTAGAAGATTGCAGCAAAGTCGGATTGGCTCCGTATTACAGGAAGAACAGACTGCCTGCAGTAAGCCTTGCTTTCTTGTATACATTTTTTAATCCGTTTATATAAACCGTCCTCTAACTGTCTCTTTCTGTCCAAACAGGCCGATGATCCTTTCTGGAAAAGAAAACCTCAAGAGAAAACCGGCAAACAAGCACGCCGGAAAACCTTCGCTAGCAAGAAGAGAAAAGCGGCCGGTGGCTCTAGTTCTCACGCTGAAGATGACGATCCGGATTCCGAGGTATGAATTAATCCGGCTTTAACTTACTCGCCTTTACTCATATCTGTATTTAATGATAACTTTTCCACAGGAGTTGGCCGAGGGAGATAAACCGGCAGAAGTTGAGGTAACTATCCTTTCTTCCGATTCAGAACCACTTCCACAAAAAAGTCGTCAGACAGTCCGGAAATATCAGTTTTCTCATCCTTATGCTCAATTGGATCCTAATTTTCTTTTGAAGAAACAACAACACGAAGCTCTTCGCCGGACCACTCGCCATAGTGGTCTTGCAGTGGAATCATCCTGGATTTCTCTAACTCCGGCTCGGAGGCGCCGCTCTAAGGTTATACTCTCTCCAACCCTCCTTCATCCCAAGGCCGGGCTTATCCGCAAACCTCTTAAACCGTCTGACCCTGATTATCAGGATACTCCATTATCTTCTTCCGGTGAATCGACTGCCACACAACTTCCTCCACTAAAGACCGTCCCAGGGTAAGTCTTTTAACTTATTCGGTTTATGATTACATTTTGCTTCATAATCTTAACTCATTTCCTGAACTTCTTCTAGCAAGCCAAAGCCTAGCAAAAAACCAAAGGCCAACAAACCCACTGCTGAAACCACTGTTGATGATCCGGCGGTTGATCCGGCAACAACCGTCCCCCCAGAAAGCGAACCCACGATTCCTCTTGAGAATCCTGCTCCTACGGATCATATTCCAATGCCCGAGAACCCTACTGCTGATGATGTTCATGCTCCGCCAAGCCCTGCCCGGGCCAATTCTCCTCAGACCAATCCGGCATCTCCCAGTCCAGTTCATACTGCAGCTCCACCGACAGCACCTGCTTCTCCAGAAGTTGTAGTGACTGGGACTGCTTTTACTGCTCCGGCTGAGCCCACTGTTTTAGCCAAGCATACGGCTAAAACGGAGAAGCTGCATAAAGAGAAAGGTAAATGGAGTACCGAGCTATCCAGCCTTGCTGACATGAGTGCCCAGGAGCTCTATTCCGGGTACTTGAACCGGCTCCACACCACCCGAGATTATGAAGCGGGCTTGGTTAACATGATGAAAGAAAAATATGAGGTAATCATTTCCTTCTGACTTTGTGCTTTTGATATGCTTCTAACTATCTCATAGTAGCCCCCAAGTTCCGGTTTCGCTGTGCGTTGAAGGTGAACCGGAACTTATAACTTGAACAACTGATCTTACATTAGCCCCCAAGTATCAAGTAGATAACTTGGTTATGTATTTGATACTTGTAGTAATTTCTTCTGATACTTCAATTATCCATTAGCCCCCAAGTGTCAAGTAGACAATTTGCTTGTGTGCTTGAGACTTTTGTCTTTGAATTGCTGTTGTTTACTGTTTCAACTGCCCATTAGCCCCCAAGTGTCAAGTAGACAACTTGCTTGTGTGCTTGAGACTTTTGTCTTTGAATTGCTTCTTATCACTTGATTTTCTTTGCAGGCTGATTTAAACCGGAGTGCTAACGAAATCAATGAGCTTCGAAGCCGTCTTGCTGAAACGGAGGTTGCTGCTTCAAAAGCCAAGAAAGATCTGAAGGTGAGTTTAAAGACTGCTGAAGAGCTGAAAAAATTCTTTGAAGAAGAGCGGACCGCCTTTGAGGTTCAGAAGAAAGAGTTGGAGAAAAGGGCTCAGGATGCTGAGGAGGCGCTTAATCCGGTTACTGAAGAGTTAACCGGCTTAAAGCGGCAAATTGAGTTAATGACTTCTGCAATCTTCGGTAAGTATATAATATGTATTCCTGTTTTCATCTTTGTAATCTTCCATATGTGCCAGTTTAACTGTGATAATCATCTGCAGGGGGCCGTGTCATCCACCTTGGGGATGATTTACGCAAAAAACTTAAAGCCTGTTACACTTTGGTCGAGCAGCTGTATTCCGGCGCTCAAATGATCATAAGTGCAACATCATTCAATAAACCGGCCCCCACTACCATCCAGGGCACGTTGGAAAAGCTGTCTGTTCTGCCAGTGCGCCTGGATGAAGTTAAGAAATCTGCTACTCGAGCTGGTGCCCTCATGGCACTTACCAGGGCTAAATCCTGGGTCCCGGATTTTGATTCGGAGGAAGCCTTGATCGGATTTCCCGATACTAAAGAAGACAGATCAACTTTTACTGCAAATGATCTCCATGCCTTGACGAAGGAGATGCGTCCACTCGCCAGCAAGCATGCAGCCTAATCCGCTTTATCCAAGTATCATCCGGGGTACGACTTGCAAAACGAGCGGGCAGAGCGGCCGGTTTATGACCCCATCAATTTAATCCCACCAGTGCGCCCTCATACCTTCGCTCCAGATATCAAACCTTCTGAACTTATCAGTGAAGAGATGTACTTCCGGGCCCTAACGAAGATCAACTGGTGTGTTCCGGACTTCCAACCGCTTCAAGAAGAGGAGGAGACTCCGGAGCAAGTCGATGCCTAGCCGTCGCAGCAGGAAGGAGCATAACTCATAGTTTTAATGTTTGCAATTGCAGTCTCATTTATCGAACATCTTTAATCCGTCAGGCTTGCTATGCCTTGTAATAGGATAGCTGATAACTTTGTCCGTTTTAATCCGGATATTCCAACTTCTCGTTTTGACATTGCCAGTTTGGTCTGATATGAATTGTCTTATATATCATCTGTTCCTGCATATACAATATTTAAAAATATGTCCTAACGGTTTGACCGTTGGACCCATTAAATTGTTCTCATGATATATCAAATAAGTATATACTCATATCATAAACAACTCTATACCTGAGACCAAGTATGCTCAATACTCTTAATCCGGTAGAATTTAAAATTTCTTGATGATGACCTTCATGGATCCAATAACAAACCGTGCTTGATAAAAGACACCGGTTTATATCATTCCGAAACTTTGTCCAGAAGTTTGTAGCTTTTTGCCTGATGAATGATCCGGGTTATAATGAGCACCGGTTTGTCTCATGCTGGTGTTCACGATTCAGACTTTTAACTTTGTAGATGTGTGGTCAATTTCTTGAATTGTCCCACTCCGGATTAAAGAATCATAACACATAAAGATCAGAAAAACGCAAATTTGCAAATAAAACCATGTAGTCGAGGCTTTTTACGAGCTGCCAGGCTCAAAGCAGGGTTTAGCCAATCACTGGATGCGGGTAATCCCGTCTTTCCAGAGTGCCGGTCGATGGATGCGAGTAATCCCGTCTTTCCATAGGAACCATAAGAAAAGATTTTAGCCAATCACTGGATGCGGGTAATCCCGTCTTTCCAGAGGGCCGGTCGATGG
>LR738710.1:890147135-890170620 GCA_902687465.1 Secale cereale
CATCCAGTGATTGGCTAATTTTTTTTCTTATGGTTCCTATGGAAAGACGGGCCGCATCCATCGACCGGCCCTCTGGAAAGACGGGATTACCCGCATCCAGTGATTGGCTAATTTTTTTTCTTATGGTTCCTATGGAAAGACGGGATTACCCGCATCCGGCCCTCTGGAAAGACGGGATTACCCGCATCCAGTGATTGGCTGAACCTTGCTTTGAGCCTGGCAGCTCGTAAAAAGCCACGACTACATGGTTTTATTTGCAAATTCGCATTTTTGGTGTTTATGTTTTATGACTCTTTAAACCGGAGTGGAACAGCTACAGAAGTTGACCACATATCCATAAAGTTAAAAGTCTGGATCGTGAATACCAGCATGAGATAAACCGGTCCTCATTATAACTCGGATCATCCATCAGGCAAAAGCCAAATCTAAGCTACAAATTTCTGGACAAAGTTTCAGCATGATATAAGCCGGTGTCTTTTATCATGCCCGGGATAATTATTGGGTCTATCAAAGGCTACTCAGGAAATTGCAAATTTCGCCGGATTAAGAATATCAAGCATACTTGATCGCAGGTATGAAGTATCTTGTTTTTAAATACATATTGGCAGTACATGATCAGTTATAATGACCGGTGTTTATTAAACCGGCCTGGTTTTGACTATAAGTCGCCAGTATGAGACAAAATAATGACCGGTGTTTATTAACCCGGCCCGATTGTGATTAAACATCACTAAAACTGGTCTTCAAACTGGATTATATTATTCAAATCTTAAATAGCCAACATGGCTGGATATTTATTATGATTGAGGTTATCAGAGTCGCTTTAAGCGCAATATATATTATTTCAACGATGGAAGTGATTTATTCTACAAAGGAATAGTCCCAAGTTGCTGCAGGCATACAACCCGGCACTTGGGGGCTACATTATTCAAATTGAGATTACATCAAATACACAAGTCTCATGTCGCTGCAAGCATGCACCATGACACTTGGGGGCTAATGCAAAGTAATTTTTTGCTCACTTTATTGAAGACCCGACTCATCACATTATAATGAGCCGGCCCTTGGGGGCTACCAATCGCTCCTGTCAACAATTCAAGGTACACAAGTATTAATCCATTATATTGAAGGATCCACTGCTCAGTTGGTAAAGCACAAAGCTCTTAACCTTGTGGACGTGGATTCAAACCCCATGATGGAAGTTACATTATATAATGTTATTTTCAATGATTATATCTACAAAGTCCCTGCTCATTATTGCATAATGACCCGGCACTTGGGGGCTACATGTTGCTATTCAAGTTTACATGATCATATTTTCAAAGTCCCTGCTCATTATTGCATAATGACCCGGCACTTGGGGGCTACATGATATGGAATATTCAGTTTTTACTAGTAACTGGGAGGAACAATCCGGATTTCTTCAAGATTATACAATGCTATTTTCAATGATTATATCTACAAAGTCCCTGCTCATTATTGCATAATGACCCGGCACTTGGGGGCTACAGGTAATATGGATATAAAGAAGGAACATCTTCAAATTCTCAGTTTTGGGTTAATCCGGAAGATCAATCATAACCCGGCAATTTTGGCAATCATAAACCGGCAAGTGCTACATTTCCAAACCGGTTGGATATCAATTGAATATTTGAAGATCAATATTTTTTGTCAAGTCAGAGCATTGAAAGGCTGATCGAATGAATTCTGGATTTACAATATTTCTATGCAAGCAAGTTGATTATGAAGTTGGTCTGTTGACCCGGATTTTCTAGAAGAAGGAAAGGATAAAGACTTAAGGACGGTCAGATGCCGGTTTACAAAAATTCTTAACCCGGAGCACAACCTATTAAAATTGTTCTTGTGTTTGTTTTGGAGCATAAGTTTACCATGGACACATCCAAGCTAAACTTGGGGGCTAATGTCGGGGATATACCCCGCGGTATGAACCGGCCGGAATTATGACCCGGCTGGACTTGGCATTTTACTTAAGACGGTTTACATTTGGCAAGTTACTGGTAACCCGGCAGGCGGATCATGGATGACACGGCCCAAGGCCCAGAAGGCCGGTTCATATTAATAGTGGGCCGGTTTATGAAGAAAGCATAAGGAATATTCTCTTACAAAGGAAGCAGGAGTAGGACTCCTTGTAATAGATCAATCCTAGTCCTACTAGGACTAGTCATGTAACCCGCCCCTTCAACATATATAAGGAGGGGCAGGGCTCCCCAAAGAGGGACAGGTTTTAGACAAGTTAGAAGTTACAAGTACAGAGAAGTTTAGACAAGTTTGTAGGGTTAGACACCAAGAGCCGGTTTACCAGCGACACCACAAGGTTCATAATCAGATCTAGCCTCAAACAGCACGTAGGGTTATTACCGGATGATGTTTCCCGGGGCCCGAAGCTGTCTAACTCTTTGCTTTGCGTTGCGTCTCTCGTTCCCGCTCAACCCCTCTCAAGCTACTACATAGATGCGCGGCCTCACGACTAAGTCCCTTAAACCGGACATCTGACGTGTTAATTCCACGACAGATCTCGCAAAGAATCTCACAACCTTCCTCAGCTGATACACACCCCTCAAATACTCCAGATGTACTGCGATGATGAAGCTCTCCGTTTGCAATTGTCATGGACTTAGAACGCCGGATTATCTGTCGTGCCTCTATCTCATCATCTGGTAACTCTCCTCGGCTCAAATATGCCAAGTAAGGCCGCGTCCAATCCGGAATTACATGAAGCGCTGCAACTAACTGTGCCTCCGGATCAGGAACAGCTAGGTCTTCCTTCGATGGTACTTGAACCGAAGGACTGTGCAACTCATCCAGAAAAGTATTTGGCGACACCGGTTTACGTTGGGAGCCCAGCCGGCTTAAAGCATTGGCCGCCTCGTTCCGTCGCCGGTCTATATGATCCACCTGATACCTTTTGAAATATCCTGCAACCACTTCAACTTCCCGTATGTAAGCTGCCATGAGAGGATCTCGTGAATCCCACTTTCCTGAAACTTGCTGTGCCACCAGATCTAAATCACCAAGACAATTGACCCGGCTCAAGTTCATCTCCTTTGCTATCCGTAAACCATGAAGTAACGCTTCATATTCCGCTGCATTATTAGTATAAGGAAACAATAAACGGAGGATGTAACAAAACTTGTCACCTCATGGAGAAGTTAAAACAACTCCAGCCCCCGAGCCTTCCAACTGTCATGAACCGTCAAAGTGAATCGTCCAGTACGTAAGATCCGACTTCTCCTCAGGAGTTGGTAACTCTGTCCAATCATTGATGAAATCCACCAATGCCTGAGATTTTATAGCGGTGCGTGGCACATACTTCAACTCATGCGGGCTGAGCTCAATGGCCCACTTTGCCACTCTACCTGTAGCTTCCCTATTCTGGATTATGTCCCCCAACGGTGCTGAACTAACCACAGTTATTGGATGACCTTGAAAATAGTGCTTCAGCTTCCGGTTTGCCATGAACACACCATATACTAGCTTCTGCCAATGTGGGTACCTTTGCTTGGACTCAATGAGTACTACACTCACGTAATAAACCGGACGCTGAACCGGGTATTCCTTTCCTGCTTCCTTGCGTTCAACCACAATTGCGACACTGACTGCCCGTGCATTGGCAGCGACGTATAACAGCAACGGCTCGTTATCAACAGGGGCAGCCAGGACCGGCGGCTTTGCCAGTTGCCGCTTCAGATCCTCAAACGCCGCGTTCGCCTCCTCACTCCATATAAACCGATCTGTTTTCTTCAGCATCTGATAAAGCGGGATCGCCATCTCTCCCAAACGGCTGATGAACCGGCTTAATGCTGTGATCCGGCCAGCGATACGCTGAACATCGTTGATGCAAACTGGTTTAGTCAAAGATGTGATTGCCTTAATCTTCTCCGGATTAGCTTCTATTCCTCTGTTTGAGACCAAGAATCCCAGTAATTTACCTGCCGGAACACCAAAGGCACACTTCTCCGGATTAAGCATCATCTTATAGGCTCGAAGATTGTCAAAAGTCTCCTTAAGATCCTCTATCATCGTCTCCTCTTTCCTTGATTTAACCACAATGTCATCCACATAGGCATGAACATTCCTCCCTATCTGTCCTTTAAGACAATTCTGAACGCAACGCTGATAAGTTGCTTGGGCACTCTTGAGCCCAAAAGGCATAGATACATAGCAAAAAGCACCAAAAGGGGTTATGAAAGCTGTCTTCTCTTGGTCTTTAACTGCCATCTTGATCTGGTGATATCCTGAATATGCATCCAAAAAGCTTAGACGCTCACATCCTGCTGTAGCATCGATAAATCTGATCAATACGAGGGAGAGCAAAAGGATCAGTTGGGCAAGCTTTGTTGATGTCTGTGTAGTCCACACACATTCTCCATTTCCCATTCTTCTTTAATACCAGCACCGGGTTAGCCAACCACTCTGGATGAAAAACTTCCACTATGAACCCTGCAGCCAAAAGCCTGGCCACTTCCTCTCCTATAGCCCTGCGCCTCTCTTCGTTGAAGCGGCGCAGATATTGCTTGACCGGTTTAAACTTCGGATCAATATTAAGACTGTGCTCAGTGAGTTCCCTCGGTATACCTGGCATGTCAGAAGGTTTCCATGCAAAGATATCCCGGTTCTCACGGATGAACTCGATGAGCGCGCTTTCCTATTTGGGATCAAGGTTAGCATTGATCGTGAACTGCTTGGACGAATCACCTGGCACAAAATCAACTTGCTTGGTCTCCTCCGCCGATTTAAACTTTAATGCCGGATCATGCTCTGTAGTTGGCTTCTACAGCGGAGTCATATCTGCCGGATCAACATTATCTTTATAAAACTTTAACTCTTCTGTGGCACATACATCCTCCGCGTAGGCTGCATCTCCCTCTTCGCATTCCACTGCTATCTTGCGACTTCGATGAACTGTGATCGTGCCCTTGTGACCCGGCATTTTGAGTTGCAGATAAACATAACATGGCCTAGCCATAAACTTGGCATAAACCGTTCTCCCGAATAAAGCGTGATAGGGGCTCCGGATCTTGACAACTTCGAAAGTTATCATTTCTGACCTGGAATCATGCTCATCTCCAAAGGTAACTTCCAAGACAATCTTTCCAACTGGATAAGCCGACTTCCCTGGAACCACCCCATGGAACACCGTGTTTGATTGCCTTAACTTCTTATCCGTTAGGCCCATACGACGGAAGGTCTCATAGTACAAGATGTTGATGCTGCTACCGCCATCCATAAGAACTTTAGTGAACTTATAACCTCCCACCTGTGGTGCCACCACCAAGGCCAAGTGGCCCGGATTATCCACCCACATTGGGTGATCCTCCCTACTCCATACAATGGTTTGCTCCGACCAGCGCAGAAATTGCGGTGTTGCCGGTTCCACCGCGTTAACTGCCCGCTTAAAAACCTTCTGATCTCGTTTACACAGACTTGTGGTGAATACATGGTATTGCCCACTACTCAACTCCTTCGGATTACTCTGATATCCGGATTGTAGTGGCTGTTGCTGATGCTGCTGATTACCCTGATTATTGTGATTACCTTGGCCCTGCTGTTGACTGCCTTGGTTATTGTAACCACCCTGATTACGCGGCTGGTTGCCCTGATTATTATAACTTCCTTGACCATTTTGATTACCGGCCCGGTTTTGATAACCATTGTTATTGCCCCGATATCCTGATCCGGAGCTATTCCCCTGATGACCCGGACCATAGAACCCTGGGCCTGAACCGCCGTTTGGAGGCCTGTCATTAGGATTAAAGCGGCCCATCATTGCTTCCATAAAGGGCCTGCACTCTCTTATAGTGTGTTTTGTCGGTCGTTTGCTCGAGCCATGCTTCGGACAAGGCTGATCTAACTCTTGGTCCCAACTAACATCCCCTCCGCTGGTTTGTTGAGGTGGGTTGCCCCTATTATGCTGAAAACCCCCTTGAACTTGGGTATTGGCTACGAAATCAGAGCCACCTTCTGCCTTTCGCTTGCCTAAGAAACTTGCAGTAGCCGGGTTAACCTGCGCCGGTTTACCAGGTTTGTTAACCTTCCCTGCCTTGTCTCCCTCAGCTTCTGGATACTTGGTATTATCAGAGTCCCCATACATTACCAGAGCACTCATGAGAGTTCCCATATCATTGCAATCCCTTTTAAGTCGTCCTAGTTTTAGCTTTAGAGACTCAAACCGGCAATTGTTCTCTAAAGTTACTATTGCCGTACTAGGATTGATACTATTCGAAGAGTGCAAGATCTCTGACACTCGCCGCACCCATGCACTTGTAGATTCCTGTTCTCCTTGCACACAGGCTGCCAGATCCACTACTGACATCGGCTGCTTGCACGTATCTTTGAAATTTTTGATAAACTGGCGGCGTAACTCCCCCCATGATCCGATAGAATTAGGTGGTAAGCCCTTTAACCAGGTCCGGGCTGTTCCCTCAAGCATCATGGTGAAGTATTTCGCACAAGCCGATTCATCCACATCCAACATCTCCATGGCCATCTCATAACTCTCCACCCAAGCTTCGGGAGGTAAGTCCGCAGTGTAATTAGGTACCTTACGAGGCCCTTTAAAATCCTTGGGCAACTTCACACTTCGTAAAGAGGGGATAAGACACTGTATCCCAAAGGAACTCGTCGTGACTCCTGTCTCTGCTGTGGCGGTTTGAACCGGCGTCGTTTGACGGACCTCCTCCCGGGCTACTGACCTAACCCGGTTTGCATCCTGAGCTTGAGCATCCACGCCTGCCGGATTATCCTATCTGCGCCGATGTCGCCTGCGTTCACTGCTAGACACTTCTGGTTCCTCCCAATGCCTAGTGTAACTCCGACTGGGACGTGGTGTTGAATGTAACCTTTCCCTGCTATGGGAATATGCTTGCTGCTGTACTAACGCCGTATTAAATAGCTCCTTGACCCTATGTGCCTCCAATGCTACCGGGGATGTCCCCTCAACGGGTAAAGCGGCCAAACGTGCAGCAGCAGCAACGATGTTATCCAAAGGATTTGAATAATGACCTGGAGGGGTAGGAACATGAGGCGCAGACGTGATCCGCCGATCTTGCTCCGCAGTGGGTTGCTGAACCGGTTCATCCCTGGTTGGAGGTACCCTCCGGTTTAAAGCCAGATAATTGCTGGTCCCAGCCCCGGGTGTCCTGAACAGATCCGTCGCTTCATAAACCGACGGTAGACGAGATTGGTATTTCCGACCCCTTACTCCCTACACAGAGGCCTGCTCCATTCTTAGATGAAAAGCCCGATCATTCAGCTCCGCTTGCCTTATTGCTATCATTGCCTTCTCTGCTTTCAAATCATCCCTTAATTGATCAATCCGGCCTTTTAACTGAAGGAGCTCTGCATCATGCTGCGCCTTGTCTGCGGGAGCTATCACTGCCACCGCTTTAGCTGTGAACTCCTCGATCAAGGTGGATAGAACGTCAGTAGGTGAGAGGGCCGGGCCACTCCCTCCTACACCAGCTTCTGTTGTCGCCCCGTTCACCGTGGACTGCGGCGTAGATTGTGAACCGGCCATAAAGACAGCCACTCGGTTTGGCGGATCAATGGGGTCCGGAATACTGTCTCCATCGGACTCACCCTCAAACCGGCCGTCCCGAAACTGATACAAAGATTCAGTTTCTCCGGATGAAGATCCGTCATCAGAGTAGACAACTGTATCACCTCCGGATTCCGATCCGTCATCGGTTTGGACCCCATGAATTGCTCCAACGAACACGCGCTTCATGGCGGGCTGAATCCGGGCCGATCTCGCACGCTGAGCCGGCTCGATGATGTTGGGGAAGACGTCCGGCTCAGGTCCCGGTTCGCCGATCTTGCCGATGAAAACGTGGATGCCGTCGAAGGGAACCCGGTACCCGTATCCGAATGAATCGGCCTCCGGTCCCTAGCCTGCGTCGTCGATGTAGATCCGGCCGCGGCGACTCTTGGTCATCTGGCCGACCGCGTAACCCTTGAGCCCTTCAAAGCTGCCCTTCAAGAACTCGAAACCATGTCAGGGATATTACTAGCAGGTTTGAACCAACGACGGATCATCGAGCCAGACGTCTTCCCCAACATCATCAAGCCGGCTCAGCGTGCGAGATCGGCCCGGATTCAGCCCGCCATGAAGCGCGTGTTCGTTGGAGCAATTCATGGGGTCCAAACCGATGACGGATCGGAATCCGGAGGTGAAACAGTTGTCTACTCTGATGACGGATCTTCATCCGGAGAAACTAAATCTTTGTATCAGTTGCGGGACGGCCGGTCTGAGGGTGAGTCCGATGTAGACAGTATTCCGGACCCCTTTGATCCGCCAAACCGAGTGGCTGTCTTTATGGCCGGTTCACAATCTACGCCGCAGTCCACGGTGAACGGGGCAACATCAGAAGCTGGTGTACGAGGGAGTGGCCCGGCCCTCTCACCTACTGACGTTCTATCCACCTTGATCGAGGAGTTCACAGCTAAAGCGGTGGCAGTGATAGCTCCAGCAGACAAGGCGCAGCATGATGCAGAGCTCCTTTAGTTAAAAGGCCGGATTGATCAATTAAGGGATGATTTGAAAGCAGAGAAGGCAATGATAGCAATAAGGCAAGCGGAGCTGAATGATCAGGCTTTTCATCTAAGGATGGAGCAGGCCTCTGTGCAGGGAGTAAGGGGTCGGAAATACCAATCTCGTCTACCGTCGGTTTATAAAGCGACGGATCTGTTCAGGACACCCAGGGCTGGGACCAGCAATGATCCGGCTTTAAACCGGAGGGCACCTCCAGCCAGGGATTAACCGGTTCAGCAACCCACTGCGGAGCAAGATCGGCGGATCACGTCTGCGCCTCACGTTCCTACCCCTCCAGGTCATTATTCAAATCCTTTGGATAACATCATTGCTGCTGCTTTACGTTTGGCCGCTTTACCCATTGAGGGGACGTCCCCGGTAGCATTGGAGGCACGCAGGGTCAAGGAGCTACTTAATACGGCGTTAGTACAGCAGCAAGCATATTCCCATAGCAGGGAAAGGTTACATTCAACACCACGTCCCAGTCGGAGTTACACTAGGCATTGGGAGGAACCAGAAGTGTCTAGCAGTGAACGCAGGCGACATCGGCGCAGATAGGATAATCCGGCAGGCGCGGATGCTCAAGCTCAGGATGCAAACCGGGTTAGGTCAGTAGCCCGGGAGGAGGTCCATCAAATGACGCCGGTTCAAACCGCCACAGCAGAGACAGGAGTCGCGACGAGTTCCTTTGGGATACAGTGTCTTATCCCCGCTTTACGGAGTGTGAAGTTGCCCAAGGATTTTAAAGGGCCTCGTAATGTACCTAATTACACTGCGGACTTACCTCCCGAAGCTTGGGTGGAGAGTTATGAGATGGCCATGGAGATGTTGGATGTGGATGAATCGGCTTGTGCGAAATACTTCACCATGATGCTTGAGGGAACAGCCCGAACCTGGTTAAAGGGCTTACCACCTAATTCTATCGGATCATGGGGGGAGTTACGCCGCCAGTTTATCAAAAATTTCAAAGATACGTGCAAGCAGCCGATGTCAGCAGTGGATCTGGCAGCCTGTGTGCAAGGAGAACAGGAATCTACAAGTGCATGGGTGCGGCGAGTGTCAGAGATCTTGCACTCTTCGAATAGTATCAATCCTAGTACGGCAATAGTAACTTTAGAGAACAATTGCCGGTTTGAGTCTCTAAAGCTAAAACTAGGACGGCTTAAAAGGGATTGCAATGATATGGGAACTCTCATGAGTGCTCTGGTAAAGTATGGGGACTCTGATAATACCAAGTATCCAGAAGCTGAGGGAGACAAGGCAGGGAAGGTTAACAAACCTGGTAAACCGGCGCAGGTTAACCCGGCTACTGCAAGTTTCTTAGGCAAGCGGAAGGCAGAAGGTGGCTCTGATTTTGTAGCCAATACCCAAGTTCAAGGGGGTTTTCAGCATAATAGGGGCAACCCACCTCAACAAACCAGCGGAGGGGATGTTAGTTGGGACCAAGAGTTAGATCATCCTTGTCCGAAGAATGGCTCGAGCAAACGACCGGCAAAACACACTATAAGAGAGTGCAGGACCTTTATGGAAGCAATGATGGGCCGCTTTAATCCTAATGACAGGCCTCCAAACGGCGGTTCAGGCCCAGGGTTCTATGGTCCGGGTCATCAGGGGAACAGCTCCGGATCAGGATATCGGGGCAATAACAATGGTTATCAAAACCGGCCGGTAATCAAAATGGTCAAGGAAGTTATAATAATCAGGGCAACCAGCTGCGTAATTAGGGTGGTTACAATAACCAAGGCAGTCAACAGCAGGGCCAAGGTAATCACAATAATCAGGGTAATCAGCAGCGTCAGCAACAACCACCACAATCCGGATATCAGAGTAATCCGAAGGAGTTGAGTAGTGGGCAATACCATGTATTCACCACAAGTCTGTGTAAACGAGATCAGAAGGTTTTAAGCGGGCAGTTAACGCGGTGGAACCGGCAACACCGCAATTTCTGCGCTGGTTGGAGCAACCCATTGTATGGAGTAGGGAGGATCACCCAATGCGGGTGGATAATCCGGGCCACTTGGCCTTGGTGGTGGCACCACACGTGGGAGGTTATAAATTCACTAAAGTTCTTATGGATGGCGATAGCAGCATCAACATCTTGTACTATGAGACCTTCCGTCGTATGGGCCTAACGGATAAAAAGTTAAGGCAATCAAACACGGTGTTCCATGGGGTGGTTCCAGGGAAGTCGGCTTATCCAGTTGGAAAGATTGACTTGGAAGTTACCTTTGGAGATGAGCATGATTCCAGGTCAGAAATGATAACTTTCGAAGTTGTCAACATCCGGAGCCCCTATCACGCTTTATTCGGGAGAACGGTTTATGCCAAGTTTATGGCTAGGCCATGTTATGTTTATCTGCAACTCAAAATGCCGGGTCACAAGGGCACGATCACAGTTCATGGAAGTCGCAAGATAGCAGTGGAATGTGAAGAGGGAGATGCAGCCTACGCGGAGGCAGTATGTGCCACAGAAGAGTTAAAGTTTTATAAAGATAATGTTGATACGGCAGATATGACTCCACTGAAGAAGCCAACTATAGAGCATGATCCAGCATTAAAGTTTAAATCAGTGGAGGAGACCAAGCAAGTTGATTTTGTGCCAGGTGATTCGTCCAAGCAGTTCACGATCAGCGCTAACCTTGATCACAAATAGGAAAGCCCGCTCATCGAGTTCATCAGTGAGAACTGGGATATCTTTGCATGGAAACCTTCTGACATGCCAGGTATACCGAGGGAACTCGCTGAGCACAGTCTTAATATTGATCCCAAGTTTAAACCGGTCAAGCAATATCTGCGCCGCTTCAACGAAGAGAGGCGCAGGGCTATAGGAGAGGAAGTGGCCAGGCTTTTGGCTGCAGGGTTCATAGTGGAAGTTTTTCATCCAGAGTGGTTGGCTAATCCGGTGCTGGTATTAAAGAAGAATGGGAAGTGGAGAATGTGTGTGGACTACACAGACCTCAACAAAGCTTTCCCAACTGATCCTTTTGCTCTCCCTCGCATTGATCAGATTATCGATGCTACATCAGGATGTGAGCGGCTAAGCTTTTTGGATGCATATTCAGGATATCACCAGATCAAGATGGCAGTTAAAGACCAAGAAAAGACAACTTTCATAACCCCTTTTGGTGCTTTTTGCTATGTATCTATGCCTTTTGGGCTCAAGAGTGCCCAAGCAAGTTATCAGCGTTGCGTTCAGAATTGTCTTAAAGGACAGATAGGGAGGAATGTTCATGCCTATGTGGATGACATTGTGGTTAAATCAAGGAAAGAGGAGACGATGATAGAGGATCTTAAGGAGACTTTTGACAATCTTCGAGCCTATAAGATGATGCTTAATCCGGAGAAGTGTGCCTTTGGTGTTCCGGCAGGTAAATTATTGGGATTCTTGGTCTCAAACAGAGGAATAGAAGCTAATCCGGAGAAGATTAAGGAAATCACATCTTTGACTAAACCAGTTTGCATCAACGATGTTCAGCGTATCGCTGGCCGGATCACAGCATTAAGCCGGTTCATCAGCCTTTTGGGAGAGAAGGCGATCCTGCTTTATCAGATGCTGAAGAAAACAGATCGGTTTATATGGAGTGAGGAGGCGAACGCGGCGTTTGAGGATCTAAAGCGGCAACTGGCAAAGCCGCCGGTCCTGGCTGCCCCTGTTGATAACGAGCCATTGCTGTTATACGTCGCTGCCAATGCACGGGCAGTCAGTGTCACAATCGTGGTTGAACGCAAGGAAGCAGGAAAGGAATACCCGGTTCAGCGTCCGGTTTATTACGTGAGTGAAGTACTCATTGAGTCCAAGCAAAGGTACCCACATTGGCAGAAGCTAGTATATGGTGTGTTCATGGCAAACCGGAAGCTGGAGCACTATTTTCAAGGTCATCCAATAACTGTGGTTAGTTTAGCACCGTTGGGGGACATAATCCAGAACAGGGAAGCTACAGGTAGAGTGGCAAAGTGGGCCATTGAGCTCAGCCCGCATGAGTTGAAGTATGTGCCACGCACCGCTATAAAATCTCAAGCATTGGTGGATTTCATCAATGATTGGACAGAGTTACAAACTCCTGAGGAGAAGCCGGATCTTACGTACTGGACGATTCACTTTGACGGTTCAAGACAGTTGGAAAGCTCGGGTGCTGGAGTTGTTTTAACTTCTCCGCGAGGTGACAAGTTCTGTTACGTCCTCCGTTTATTGTTTCCTTGTACTAATAATGCAGCGGAATATGAAGCGTTACTTCATGGTTTACGGATAGCAAAGGAGATGAACTTGAGCCGGGTAAAGTGTCTTCGTGATTCAGATCTGGTGGCACAGCAAGTTTCAGGAAAGTGGGATTCACGAGATCCTCTCATGGCAGCTTACAGACAGGAAGTTGAAGCGGTTGCAGGATATTTCAAAGGGTATCACGTGGATCATATAGACCGGCGACGGAATGAGGCGGCCGATGCTTTAAGCCGGCTGGGCTCCCAACGTAAACCGGTGCCGCCAAATACTTTTTTGGATGAGTTGCACAGTCCTTCGGTTCAAGTACCATCGGAGGAAGACCTAGCTGTTCCTGATCGGGAGGCACAATTAGTTGCAGCACTTCATGTAATTCCGGATTGGACGCGGCCTTACTTGGCATATTTGAGCGAAGGAGAGTTACCAGATGATGAGATAGAGGCATGACAGATAATCCGGCGTTCTATGTCCATGACAATTGCAAACAGAGAGCTTCATCATCGCAGTACATCTGGAGTACTTCAGCGGTGTGTATCAGCTGAGGAAGGTTGTGAGATTCTTCGCGAGATCCATGAAGGGGATTGTGGTCATCATGCCGGTTCAAAATCATTGGTGGCTAAAGCTTTCCGACATGGTTTCTATTGGTTAACCGCTCATGCTGATGCGGCAGATCTAGTCCGGAAGTGTGATGCTTGTCAGAAGTTTTCGAGACGTGCTCTTGTTCCGGCGCAGGAGCTCCGGATGATACCAATAACCTGGCCGTTTGCGACTTGGGGGCTTGATATGGTTGGACCTTTCAAACGATCCCAAGATCAGAAAACTCATCTACTAGTGGCAGTGGATAAGTTTACAAAGTGGATTGAGGCAGAGCCTGTGAGTAAGTGTGATGCGGCAACGACAGTCAAATTTATCAAAAAGGTAATTTTCCGGTTTGGCTTTCCGCACAGCATCATCACAGACAATGGCACCAATTTATCTCAAGGTGAGATGGAAGAATTCTGTCAACGGGAGCATATTCGCTTAGATGTATCTTCTGTGGCCCACCCCCAATCCAATGGTCAAGCTGAAAGAGCAAACCAGGAGATTTTGCGAGGCATCAAGCCCCGGCTTATGACTCCTTTGCAGAGAACCCCAGGATGCTGGGTTGAGGAGTTACCATCTGTTCTTTGGAGTATCAACGCTACGCCAAACCAGTCCACAAGTTACACACCTTTCTTCATGGTGTATGGTGCTGAAGCGGTCCTTCCAAGTGATATCCGTCATGATTCGCCAAGGGTGACGGCTTATGTTGAAGCGGCCAATAAACAAGCAAGGCAAGACAGTTTGGACCGGCTGGATGAAGAGCGTGATATAGCAGCAGCACGGTCTGCAATCTATCAACAAGACTTGCGCAGATATCACAGCCGCCGGATCAAGAGCAGAACATTCCAGGAGGGTGACTTAGTACTCCGGCTCATCCAAGATTAAACAGATATGCACAAGCTATCCCCACCTTGGGAAGGGCCCTTTGTGGTCAGCAAGAATCGGCACAACGGTTCATATTACCTGCTGGACGTTAGAGAACACAAGGACTCACGAACATCAGAGGAGGAGACGAAGAGGCCATGGAACATCGCCCACTTACGGCCATACTATACATGAGCTATGAGCTCCACTGTATCCTATGTATATAGTATGATTAATGAATAAAACGGCACCCTCGGTAAACCGGGGGCTCAGCCTTTTTTCCAATACAAATATCTTATGAGGACAACCATATATATATTATCATGTCATATTTCAAAGATATTGATTGGTTTAAAACTGATTTTTGCAGAATATATACTCAGAAGCAATAAAACTCCCTGAAGAGCATAAAGATCACATCCGGCTCAAAGAGGACGCTTCACGCAAACCCTCTGGATGGTAATCCATCTAGTGATTGGTTTATATTACCCGTGGTTTCAAGGAACCATGGAGGCCCTATGGAAAGACGGATAATCCGCATCCATCGACCGGCCCTCTGGAAAGACGGGATTACCCGCATCCAGTGATTGGCTAAATTTTTTTCTTATGGTTCCTATGGAAAGACGGATAATCCGCATCCATCGACCGGCCCTCTGGAAAGACAGGATTACCCGCACCCAGTGATTGGCTAAAATCTTTTCTTATGGTTCCTATGGAAAGACGGGATTACCCGCATCCATCGACCGACCCTCTGGAAAGACGGGATTACCCGCATCCAGTGATTGGCTGAACCTTGCTTTGAGCCTGGCAGCTCGTAAAAAGCCTCGACTACATGGTTTTATTTGCAAATTTGCGTTTTTCTGATCTTTATGTGTTATGATTCTTTAATCCGGAGTGGGACAATTCAAGAAATTGACCACACATCTACAAAGTTAAAAGTCTGAATCGTGAATACCAGAATGAGACAAACCGGTGCTCATTATAACCTGGATCATTCATCAGGCAAAAAGCTACAAACTTCTGGACAAAGTTTCAGAATGATATAAACCGGTGTCTTTTATCAAGCCCGGGTTTGTTATTGGATCCATGAAGGTCGTCATCAAGAAATTTTAAATTCTACCGGATTAAGAGTATTGACCATACTTGGTCTCAGGTATAGAGTTGTTTATGATATGAGTATATACTTATTTGATATATCATGAGAACAATTTAATGGGTCCAACGGTCAAACCGTTAGGACATATTTTCAAATATTGTATATGCAGGAACAGATGATATATAAGACAATTCATATCAGACCAAACTGGCAATGTCAAAACGAGAAGTTGGAATATCCAGATTAAAACGGACAAAGTTATCAGCTATCCTATTACAAGGCATAGCAAGCCTGACGGATTAAAGATGTTCGATAAATGAGACTGCAATTGCAAACATTAAAACTATGACTTATGCTCCTTCCAGCTGCGACGGCTGGGCATCGACTTGCTCCGGAGTTTCCTCCTCTTCTTGAAGCAGTTGGAAGTCCGGAACACACCAGTTGATCTTCGTTAGGGCCCGGAAGTACATCTCTTCACTGATAAGTTCAGAAGGTTCGATATCTAGAGCGAAGGTATGAGGGCGCACTGGTGCGATTAAATTGACGGTGTCATAAACCGGCCGCTCTGCCCGCTCGTTTTGCAGGTCGTACCCCGGATGATACTTGGATAAAGTGGATTCGGCTGCAAGCTTGCTGGCGAGTGGACGCATCTCCTTCGTCAAGGCATGGAGATCATTTGCAGTAAAAGTTGATCTGTCTTCTTTAGTATCGGGAAATCCGCTCAAGGCTTCCTCCGGATCAAAATCCGGGACCCAGGCTTTAGCCCTGGTAAGTGCCATGAGGGCACCGGCTCGAGCAGCAGATTTCTTAACTTCTTCCAGGCGCACTGGCAGAACAGACAGCTTTTCCAACGTGCCCTGGATGGTAGTGGGGGCCGGTTTATTGAATGATGTTGCACTTATGATCCTTTGAGCACCGGAATACAGCTGCTCGACCAAAGTGTAACAGGCTTTAAGTTTTTTCCGTAAATCATCCCCAAGGTGGGTGACACGGCGCCCTGCAGATGATTATCACAGATAAACCGGCACATATGGAAGATTACAAAGATGAAAACAGGAATACATATTATATACTTACCGAAGATTGCAGAAGTCATTAACTCAATTTGCCGCTTTAAGCCGGTTAACTCTTCAGTAACCGGATTAAGCGCCTCCTCACCATCCTGAGCCCTTTTCTCCAGCTCTTTCTTCTGAACCTCAAAGGCGGTCCGCTCTTCTTCAAAGAATTTTTTCAGCTCTTCAGCAGTCTTTAAACTCACCTTCAGATCTTTCTTGGCTTTTGAAGCAGCAGCCTCCGTTTCAGCAAGACGGCTTCGAAGCTCATTGATTTCGTTAGCACTCCGGTTTAAATCAGCCTCCAAAGAAAATCAAGTGATAAGAAGCAATTCAAAGACAAAAGTCTCAAGCACACAAGCAAGTTGTCTACTTGACACTTGGGGGCTAATGGGCAGTTGAAACAGTAAACAACAGCAATTAAAAGACAAAAGTCTCAAGCACACAAGCAAATTGTCTACTTGGCACTTGGGGGCTAATGGATAATTGAAGTATCAGAAGAAATTATTACAAATATCAAATACATAACCAAGTTATCTACTTGATACTTGGGGGCTAATGGAAGATCAGTTGTTCAAGTTATAAGTTCCGGTTCACCTTCAACGCACAGCTAAACCGGAACTTGGGGGCTACTATGAGATAGTTAGAAGCATATCAAAAGCACAAAGTCAGAAGGAAAGGATTACCTCATATTTTTCTTTCATCATGTTAACCAAGCCCGCTTCATAATCTCGGCTGGTGTGGAGCCGGTTCAAGTACCCGGAATAGAGCTCCTGGGCACTCATGTCAGCAAGGCTGGATAGCTCGGTACTCCATTTACCTTTCTCTTTATGCCGCTTCTCTGTTTTAGCCGTATGTTTGGCTAAAACAGTGGGATCAGCCGGAGCAGTAAAAGTAGTCCCAGTCACTACAACTTCTGGAGAAGCAGGTGCTGTCAGTGGAGCTGCAGTATGAACCGGGCTGGGAGATGCCGGATTGGTCTGAGGAGAATTGGCCCGGGCAGGGCTTGGCGGAGCATGAACATCATCAGCAGTAGGGTTCTCGGGCATTGGAATATGATCCGTAGGAGCAGGATTCTCAAGAGGAATCGTGGATTCGCTTTCTGGGGTGACGGTTGTTGCCGGATCAACCGCCGGATCATCAACAGTGGTTTCAGCAGTGGGTTTGTTGGCCTTTGGTTTTTTTGCTAGGCTTTGGCTTGCTGGAAGAAGTTCGGGAAATTAGTTAAGATTATGAAGCAAAATGTAATCATAAACCGAATAAGTTAAAAGACTTACCCTGGGACGGTCTTTAGTGGAGGAAGTTGCGTGGCAGTCGATTCACCGGAAGAAGATAATGGAGTATCCTGATAATCAGGGTCAGACGGTTTAAGAGGTTTGCGGATAAGCCCGGCCTTGGGATGAAGGAGGGTTGGAGAGAGTATAACCTCAGAGCGGCGCCTCCGAGCCGGAGTTGGAGAAATCGCGGATGATTCCACTGCAAGACCACTATGGCGAGTGGTCCGGGGAAGAGCTTCGTGTTGTTGTTTCTTCAAAAGAAAATTAGGATCCAATTGAGCATAAGGATGAGAAAAGTGATATTTCCGGACTGTCCGACGACTTTTTTGTGGAAGTGGTTCTGAATCGGAAGAAAGGATAGTTACCTCAACTTCTGCCGGTTTATCTCCCTCAGCCTACTCCTGTGGAAAAGTTATCATTAAATACATATATGAGTAAAGGCGAGTAAGTTAAAGCCGGATTAATTCATACCTCGGAATCCGGATCGTCATCTTCAGCGTGAGAACTAGAGCCACCGGCCGCTTTTCTCTTCTTGCTAGCGAAGGTTTTCCGGCGTGCTTGTTTGCTGGTTTTCTCCTGAGGTTTTCTTTTCCAGAAAGGATCATCGGCCTGTTTGGACAGAAAGAGACAGTTAGAGGACGGTTCATATAAACGGATTAAAAAATGTATACAAGAAAGCAAGGCTTACTGCAGGCAGTCTGTTCTTCCTGTAATACGGAGCCAATCCGACTTTGCTGCAATCTTCTAAGGAGACGTTGAGCATCTTCTTAGCCGATTCAATAACCTCCGATTCAGAAAGTTCATCCTTGGTAAACCGTTGAGGGTCGTCCGGTTTACCAGGGTACTTGCACATCAGATTTGGTCGCCGACTCTACGGAAGGATACTCCAAGAGAGCCAACAGCGAATAAAATCGGTTCCAATTAAACCGTTGGCCATAAAAGATTTCAACTTGGAAAGCTGAGAAGCAAACCGGGGTCGTTCGGCAGAGCTAAGTCGTTGTGGCAAAGGGTGATCCTCCGGAAGACGATGCTCGCGATAGCCCGGCAGTGGGTTCTCCCCCGCAAGAGAAGTATCAATACAGTAAAACCAAGTCTTGTTCCACTCCTTTGGGTGTGTGTGGAGAGTGGCATGGGGAAAAACTACATCCCTCCTTTTCTGGATACTGACCCCACCCAGTTCCTGATGCGGTCCGTTGGTGAACTCAGTACGCCGGTTCAGGTGAAAGAAATCCCGGAATAAGTCAACAGACGGTTCTTCTTGCAGATATACCTCTGAGAAAACTTGGAAGTCACAGATAGTGGAAACGGAATTGGGACCAATGTCCTGAGGATGGAGCTGGAAAGTGGCAAGCACATCTCGGAAGAATCTTGAACCGTGAGGTGTGAAGCCTCGGGCTATGTGGTCGAAGAAAACAATAACCTCCCCTTCTCTGGGAGTTGGAGGGCATTCGTTTCCTGGAGCTTGCCAGTTCAAAACGGATTGAGGGCCTAAAGTACCAACGGCAGCAGCATTGACCAAATCTTCTTTCGTAATAATGGAAGGAACCCAATCGCAAGACACAAATTGTTTGGCCATGACAGCAGAAGAGCAAGCGCTAAAAAGATAAAGTGTAAAGACCGGATTATTTAAGTACAGCAGCATAAACCGGAAGATATATACAAAAATCACGCAACGATTTAGACAAGGGACTAATGATATGGCTAACCCGGCAATAACAGGGAGCTATGTTACTGCCGGTTCATGACAGCAATAGAGAAAAGAGCTAAACCGTCGCGCTCATCGAGAAATTTCTTACAAGGATAGTGTACGACAGTTTAAATCGGAACCTACTTAACAGATCTACAAAGGAGAAGAAACGGGTTTTTGCAAACAGCTAAAGGTGAAACAGATCTGAGCACACAAGAAAAAGAGAAATAATGCAAGGATATACGGGAAGAAAATACAAGGATCTTATGCGGAGCAGATGAATCTACAGGTTGGGTGTAGGTGACGAGATCTAAAGCATATAATAGCGGAACAAAAGTAAAGATCTAAAGAGCTAGATATAAAGGTCAAAACTTCTGCGAAACTGGTGTTTAAGATGAACAAGGCGAAGCTTTCGTTAAAGCTCTAATGGAGGAGACGCGAGCAAGAACCCTAGAGGTTACAAGACTACAAAGAGGAAGAAGATGGAGTACCTGAGAAGCGGCGGAGGAGTTCTTTCTGGTCAAGCTCAGGTTGATGCAGCGGCCGGCGAGGGTTTGGGCTCGGTGATCGACGGCGGCGGTTCGAGCTCGGGCGTCAATGGCGTCTTGAACTGGGGCGACGAAGGAAGAAGAAAGGAGCGGAAGAGAATAACAGATGGGAACGGCGGTATTTATAAGGAAAAGTCAGATCCGAAGCGACAGGTGCGGGATTCGAGGGGGCAAAGGATCGGATAAAGATCCTTTGACGCCTCGATTTTCGGGATAACCATTAACCAAAGCTAAAGTACAGCTCGCGGCGTTAAATGCGGAAGTGATGTCACAGTCAGATTAAGTGATTCTCGAGGATGACGTCAGAGCCGGTTTACAAAAATGAGAAGACAGAAGAAGGAAGATTATGCGAGATTGCGAAGATTGATGTGAACAAGTTGAAATCATTCTGGGGCCTAATGTTAGGGATATTACTAGCAGGTATGAACCGGCTAGTGTAAACCGGATTACTAGGAATATCTTTATCATTGTAATATTTAGTAAAAGGCTACGGCCCATGAGATCTTAGGGCCCATGTATAGAGTTACGATTTGTAAACCGCCTGATCATGTAACTTGAGAGATAAGGAAGAAAGAGCAGAGACCGAGGCGGACACGAATATGAGCCGGCCTCGGGACTCTGTAAACCGGACCGGGCGTTGCTTCTATATAAAGGGACGACCCGACGACGGTTCAAGGAAAAGAAAGAAACAACCCGTCGAGACACAGGCAAGCGATCCACTCCCTGTTCATCGACGCCCAAGCAATACCAAACCAAACTAGACGTAGGCTTTTACCTTCATCGAAGGGGCCGAACTAGTAGAAACCCTCTGTGTCCTTTGTGTGCTATGAACCCCTTCAAGTTAACCCGTGCGATGGTTCCATCATCAAGTCCGTTAAACCGGACATCTGCCGTGTTAATTCCACGACAGGAACGATCCAAGGAACATCATGCTGGGCGCGAGCACCGATGGAGTCAATCTGTTTGGCAGCCAGAGAAGCACACATAGCACCTGGCCTGTGTTTGTGTAGATGTAAAACCTTCCCCCCTGGTTGTGCATGAAGAGGAAGTACATTCACATGAGTATGCTAATTGAAGGACCGAAACAACCAGGGAACGACATCAATCTGTATCTGCTGAAAGAGGAGCTAGACACGCTGTGGAAAACGCCAGCCAATACGTGGGACGCCGCAAAGAAAGAATATTTCCCTATGAGAGCCGCGCTGCTCACGACGGTGCACGACTATCTCGGTTACGGATTTGTCGCGGGGCAGGTGGTCCATGGATTTTCTGGATGCGTCAGGTGCATGGATGACACAACGTATCGCCAGCTAGATAGAGATCCCGGGTCTTCGAAAACCGTGTTTATGGGACATCGAAGGTGGCTTCGCGACGATGACCTGTGGAGAAAACGCAAGTATCTGTTCAATGGTGAAACCGAACCCCGAGGACGCCCGCGTACGAGGAGCGGCGAGGAAATAGACGAGCTGTTGAAAAATTGGAAAGATTGCCCACTGCCGGGAAAGAAGCAAAAGGCGCCAGAGCCGGGAAAGAAGCGAAAGGCGCCAGAGCCGCTGCTGAAGGTATGGAAAACGAGGTCTGTTTTCTGGGACTTGCCGTACTGGAAGATCCACCGTGTGCCTCACAGCCTTGATGTAATGCATATCACGAAGAACGTGTGCGAGAGTCTGCTTGGTACCCTACTCAACATGCCAGAGAGGACCAAAGATGGGCCGAAAGCAAGGGCATACTTGAAATCAATGGGCATCAGGCAGGAGCTTCACGCTATAAATGATGATCATGATGATGATGATGATGATGAGGCGAAGCAGGACACGGAAAGTCGTTGCAAAGGCAAAAAGGCTAAGAAGACCGGAAATGACTACCCTCCCGCGTGCTTCACTCTAAGTCAGGAGGAGATCGAGCAGTTTTTCACCTGCCTCGTAGGAGTACAACTTCCTTATGGTTACGCGGGGAAGATAAGCAGATACCTAGACCGGGCGAAGCTGAAGTTCAGCGGGATGAAGTCTCACGACTGTCACGTGCTGATGACGCAGATACTTCCAGTTGCAATCCGTGGTATCATGGACGCGCACGTCCGTGAAACCCTATTTGGCCTATGCAACTTTTTCGACGTCATCTCTCGGAAGTCTGTTGGCCTGAGGCAACTCAGAAGGCTACATGCAGAGATCGTGGTGATACTATGCTAGCTTGAGATGTACTTCCCGCCCGCATTCTTCGACGTTATGGTGCATCTGCTGGTACATATCGTGGACAATATCATCCAACTCGGGCCGACGTTCCTGCACAGCATGATGCCGTTCGAAAGGATGAATGGTGTCATCAAAGGATACGTTCGCAACATGTCACGTCCAGAGGGAAGCATAGCCAGGGGCTTTCTGACCGAAGAGTGCATCTCCTACTGCATGAATTATCTAGGCATCGAGAACCCCGTTGGTCTGCCCGTCAACAGGCACCTCGGCAGGCTCGCTGGATGGGGTCACCGTGAGGGTCGCCGCGAAATGCATGTCGACTTCGAGGGTCGACTCACCGACTTTGAAAGAGCAAACCTAGTCGCCCTACAACACATAGACGTGGTCGATCCTTGGGTGGTAGAGCACAAAACCTTTATTGAGAAGACATACAATGACCGAGGCCAACAGAGGACAGACGGAGATATAATCAAAGAGCACAACTCATGTTTCACGCATTGGTTCAAGCAGAAGCTTCTATCGTACCCTTTACATGAGGATTCTTCCGCGGAAGAACAACTCATATTCGCCTTGTCACAGGGCGCCGAGCACAACCTGATGACCTATGAGGCGTACGATATCAATGGCTACACATTCTACACCGAGGCCAAGGACATGAAGAGCGATGGTTATCAGAACTCCGAGGTAACGATGGAATCCTACACCGGCAATGACAAGGACAGATACCACGGAAGGATCGAGGAGATCTGGGAGCTGAGCTACGCTGGAGAGAAGGTCCCGATGTTCCGTGTCAGATGGGCCAAGAGCGTCCTAAAAGAAGACCGGTATTTCACCACCATGGTTATACCCGAAGCCAAATCCAAGACCGCGGGCGCAAACGTCACCGCGAAAAATGAGCCATGGGTACTGGCTTCCCAAGTTGACCAATGCTTCTTCATTACCGATCCGTCAAAGCCCAGTCGTGTTGTCGTGAGGAGAGGCAAAAGGAAGATCATCGGAATGGATGGAGTAGCCAATGAGCAAGACTTCGACAAGTACGGCGACCCGAGGATCGAACATGACGACGATGATGAAGTAGCAGCTTACACCACAAGAAGAAGCAGGACCACCCTACCTAAAGGACGTCCGTTCCACAGAAGAACTCCATTTGCGAAAAAGAAGGGCAAGAAGATTGTGAACAGATAGCTAGCTAAGATCGATTGTATTTAAATTGTAGCCTTCATTTCTTGATTGTATTTCATGGGCACTTTTTGAACTACGATGAATATTTTTAAATTTCATGGACACTCGATCTCCACCTCCCCTCCATCTCGATCGCTATCCCACCTCGCCAGATCCGGTCCCCCTCGCCGCCGAGCACCCCCCACCCCGGTCCACCGGCCGCCGCCGCCGACCCCCTGCACCCTCGATTCCCCTACTC
>LR738710.1:890176491-890206695 GCA_902687465.1 Secale cereale
ACGCTTTTCCTTGACGAAAGCGGATTCTGGGGAAATACGTTTTCACTTAAAAACGTTTCGGCGGAGCTGGGTCACTGACAGTGGGTCCATCGGGCCCACTGGTCAGATTTGACCAGTCGCCCGCGCCCTCTTCCTCCTCTGGCCGAGCCGAGGTGGGGCTCCGGCGATCGACGCCGGCGAACGGCGGCTCCTCGCGGGGTTCTGAGGGCGGGGATGGATCCGCAAGTCCAGGCGGTCCTCCCGGTGGTTGCTAGGTCCGCGGGGGTGGAGGGAGTCACCGGCGGCGAGCTCTGCGGCGGACGGCGTCTCGGGAGGATTTGGGGTTTCGAGCTACGGTGGTTCTTGGTCGTGTTTGAGGGGTTGGGCAGCTCCGCAAGGTCGAGGGGAGCCGAACGGTGGTGCTGGAAGAACTGGGGAGACCCTGCCCACGACGGTTTGGACCAGAGGACGGCGGCGGCCGAAGCTACCGGAGACGAGGAAGACGGCCTCCCTCCATCGATTGCTGGCTACGCGAGCTCTAGGGAGATGGCCTGAGGTCGCCTGAGTGTCTGGACGAGCTCGGGGGCTCCTTTTATAGTGCAACTAGGTCGGTTCCGCGGCGGCCGGGGATAAGAACGCCGGCGGTCCTTCGTTCTGTTGCCAAGGGGCGCGTGGCGTCGACGGGCGCTAGCGGACGGGCTCGTGGATGAGCTCGAGCTATTCCAGAGGGCAGCTGGCACGCGAGGGTGGTTCGGGCGGTGCCGACCACGGCAGTTTCAGGCGGCGGCAGTGGCGGCTTGCGGCCGACTTCTGCAGGAGCCAGGGCGAAGCAGCGGGGTCAGCGGGGACTGCGGGCTAGCGGACGAGCGTTTGGATGAGGTCGAGCTGTTCCTGAGACGAGCTGGCATGCGGAGGCGGTTCGGCTGCGCGCGCGCGTGCAAAACGTGCGCTCTGGGCGCGCCCAGAGCACGCACGCCAGGTGCACGACGATATGCCAAGGCTAGCTAGAGGGCTTGGGTGAGGCTGGGAATTAACAGGGCTAGGTTAGAGTTAGCTAGGAGATTAGTGGACATGTTGGTTAGGCAAAGCAAGCAGGTTCATAATGCAAACTCAAAACTATGCCAAAACTGATCATGCACTATAGGTGTTCGACATAATGCCAGAGCCACCTGTAGAGCTTTGCTAGAGATGCAAATTGGCAGAATGGGGTCTCTTTAGGAGAGAAATATGATGGTGAAGTTGGATTGGATAAACAAGAAACTTAGTAATGCAACTTTTGTCAGAATCCAATTCTGGACAGAAACTGCTGAGGATGATTTGGTGGACTAAAAAGATGAGATAGGGTCTAATCTCTTGGACTTAGGAGTTTGGTAGGGTATACTAATAGCAGGAGAAATCTCATGGGCAATGGGGCAAGATAAAATGGGGTTGCAGTAGAAAATGCCAAACTGGACCAGAGAGCAAAAGAGGATGGTTTGCTCAAATCCAAAGAACACCAATGGGTTTTTGCATAGAGTTGCATTATATGCTTCTACTAACATCTCCAATTTTTGGTGGAATTTTTAAATGAATTTATCAAAGGGTTGCAGTGCAAAAGGGACTCCAAAACTTATGAGAAACCAATTTAAAAGCAATAAAGCTTTAGGAAAACATTTATAGAAATAATTCCACTGATAAAAGAAATGATCTTGAGAAGGTATACAAGTCCAACAATATTTTTGAAAAGTTCCCCTTGGAGGGAAAACTCCACAGTTCAGAAGAAAAGAATGGTTCTGAAATCAAAAGAAAATCCAGAAAATAAAAATTTAATTTCCTGGCAAAATTTTAATAAATAAATCATGGTTAAATTTTTGGGGTGTTACAACACTACCCCCCTTAAGAAAAATCTCGTCCTCGAGATTTGCTAAGGACGATCTCAAAATATCCATCCTATTACCATAAAGTATTAATTAAAAAAAAACGAACATTCTAAACACGTAATACACTGAGGTTACTGCGAGAGAGTAAATAATTGGCACAACCACAGTGCGGTACTGGTGCTATGTGGGAAAAAAACTATGGTTGGGGAAACCGAGAAATTACTACTTTCGGCTATGGTAAAATTAGAACAACAATCTAACTTTCTAAAAAAAACGATGGTCGTACCCGAGGGCACCGTGCTCTCTCTGGCTGACAGGTGGACCTGGGGCTCACTGTCAGTCTCTTCTCCTACCTCTGGCTCTCTTTTCTTCCTCTCTCTTGCGTGCTCTCCCGCGCTTTCTCCCCCGGCGACGCCTAGCGCGTAGGGCATCTAGGCCGTACTGCGATAGTGCGCGGCGCGCTAGCTGCCGGTGCAGCGTGCACTCACCTCACGGGCCAGCGCGCTGTCGGCACTGCTCGCGGATTCGCCTCCGAACACCGGCGATCGAGCGACGAGCGGCGCTGGTGGACTTCGCCCACCGTACACCGATCTCGAGCTATAAAATGACCGCGGTGCTCCTCTCTTCTTCCTCACACCTGGCCTCGCCTCTTCTTCTCCTTCCTTCTCCTCCATTTCTGTTTGCAGGAACTCGCGACGAGGCTCTAATGGCGGAGGTGATGCCGGATTGGTACACGATCCTGTTGTGCGGAGGGTTGGCGGCATTGCTGGGGTTCTCCGTGCTCTTGTGCGCGATGATCCTCGATGATCGTCGTGATGTTGCTGCTCGAGTGTTAGCTCTTCGCGGCGGCGGTGATCATGAGGATTAAGTGTGGTTGTTAGGTTCTGACTGCTGTCAGTGTGCTGGAGGCAACTTGCATTCGAATAATCACCCACAAATTTCTCCTTCAGAGACAGTGGTGTGTTTGTGAGGTGATCAGGTAGGTGCAAAATGTGTACGTGGTTATGCAATTAGTGCCTGCAGTCGAGTGGTTGTGGATGTGAGCCTGCTGTCGTGGTGCTGCGTGAATTAAAAGACATGTCTTGAAGAATTTATGTGCTGCAATAACGTCAAGGAAAAAAAATCCCACCTCTGAATTTATCGAGAGCGAAAACAGTCAATCAAAATGAACAGCAGTAAAAACCACTCACATTAATTGAAAACAAACATTTAATTCATCACACAAACTCAGGATACAACGCATAAGCTGTAATACATAAATAAGTGCTAGGATAACAAACATAGCAGTGACGTCTACGATGTAAACGGAAAATTGACAGGGTCCTGAGAAAATGTCTCCGGCACTGGGGCACACTCCTCTTCTATCGGGGGAAGCGGATTGACTAGTCGAAAAACGCGTCTCCCCCATTCTGGCCTCAGTGGCCCGCCGATGGCGATCTGAGGATTTAAATCAGCGAGGCTCTGGAGATAACCCATTACTAGCTGTGTCAAACGCTCTTGAGCGATGACATACTGGGCAAGGTTGGCCAGGGCTGGGTCCCTCTCAATTCGTCCACCAGGAAAAGATGCTACTTCTCCGGGTGCTGCACGACTCGGGAAGTAATAATACCCCCGTTCGCTGGCATAGGGTACTGCGAATCGAAGGCGAGGAAGCGCTTCGTACGCAGCAGCTTCTATGGCCATTTGTGGAGTCGGCATAGATTTCCCCACGAAGGAGACTTCCGTTGGGTCTTGGTTTGGGTTTGTGGGAGGGATATGCACTACTGCCCAATATTTCGAGGTGGATGGGGTGATCCTCGTTTTGAGCAGCTCGTACTGTGGTGGATGGGTAGAATTCATGGTACTGCAGGTAAAGTCCCACAATATTTTAACAAAACTACCTGGGGTTGCATCTGGAGTTCTCAGATGAATACTGGGGCTCGGCATTGTAAAAAATGGTTGGGCGAGCTGTGCACAAAGTGAGGGATGCTTGGTAAGGTCACGAGGTGGCCTTTTATAAAGCATCAGGGCTGGGTTATCGAGGATGGTGTGAGGCAACTAGTTTGTCGACTCTGCCCTATGGGGTCGGGGTCAATGCCACAGATACACATATCTCACAAAAGTGACGTATTACTGTGGCGCCGTCGGGGTGGTTTTTGGTAGCTACGCCTGGAATTAAAAAACTGCAACCGTACGCCAACATACTTATGCAAGGCTATTATTCAAAACAGAGGCACACAAGCAGACTGCATTTGTTTAGGGCGATACAAGGTCACACTATTACAAGACGTAGAAATACTAAGACTCAGTACTACTCGAGTGGCTTAGTCTACTTCGTTAATATCTAAGCGGGTGTGCCTTGTGGACGTCGAGGCTTCTCCATGGGCTTCACCATCGAGGTTAGCTGGATGGGGCTGAGGAGCTGCAGGGTCGGGGTGGCGATGATGACCATCGCGGGGATTGTTGGCCACAATCCCGCTGGAGCGTGTTCCCAAAAGGCGACAAAACACTTCCGGGAACACCAAAGCATTTTGGTCGATGGCCGGGGCAGATCTCAAGGATTCGATCGGTTGCCCGAACAGTACAACTGGGTTGTCGGCGTCGGACTCCTCTCCTCCTCTTGCCGAGGCTCGGCGAACAAGTTCGCCACGAGCGGCGATCAGATCAAGGGTGATCTGATCGAACAGTGCCTCTAGTGCACTTACATAGCGCACCAGGTGCAACAACGCAGGGTCCGTCTCGTGGTCTCCGTTGGCAATCTGGGGTGGCCTACCATACCCGTCACGGCTGGGGTAGTAGTAGAACGAGCGGCAGTTAACTCTGGGCGATAGGTGCCGGAGTTGCACTATAGCCTCTCGAGCGGCCAGCTGGATGGCTTGTGGCTCAAAGGAAGTTGTCCTTCCGGTGAACCTGTAGGGGCGTTCTGGCAAAATACCCCTACCATAGACGTGCACCGTGGCCTAGAATTGACGGCTCTCACCGCTCATAGGCCCTTGGTACACCACATACTCTAGGGGCTCTTCTAATGCAAAGGCACGGCGGGTGAGGTTTGCTAGCACGGTCACAAAACCTCCAAGGTTGGTTGCTGTGGTCTCATTGTGAACAATGGGGCCAGGCATCTTGGCTTGGTTTTGGGGTAGAGGCTGTGCTGTGCTGGGTTGGGGCTAGCGTGTCCTTTTTATAGAAAAAGGAAACGGAGTCTTCCTTCGCACGCTTGCGAATGAGACAATTTAGGTGTCGGTCACTGGCGCGCGATCGACATGCTAGACTGATAGGTTAGGCACCGACTGCCGAAAGGTGTCGGGGTCACTATGTGGCTATCTTGCACGAGAAGTTTGGCTGGGTTTAGGTTAAGGTTTGGTGGGTTGTTTAACCTAGGTTTATCGACCTGGCTAAGATAGGATTAGCCAATGGTCAGCCTGGCTCTGATACCAAGGTTGTCGGGACCGGTTTTCCAGGATATTAATTTGCCAGTAAATGGCCCTTGTGCTCACCAGCCCCAGGATTACTGTTAGCTGATGAGACACAAACTTGGTACAGAAATTCCAAGCAAAATACAAAATATGTAGTACAAGACCATTCTGGTTAATGAGTACAACAAATGGTTTCTAGTGGTTGATGGCGGAAGCGGTTTGCGATACATCAGCGTCTATGGGACTCCATTTCCCACAGGAACAGCTGACCTGGATAACTCCTATCTTCCCGAGGCTGCTATCTCCATTGCCTAGGTTCTGGGGCTGTCATCGCAGCGCTCCTCTCCAAGCAAGAAATCTGGCCAAGACAATAGCCAGGGACAAGCCAGTGAGTACTTTGAATGTACTCGCAAACATTATGAACACAGGTACAATAAAACAAATGATAATCATGCTCTGAAATATTCCATAATCACTTCGTCAGTCACGAAATAAAATTTATGACGCACGCAAGCAGGTTATTCTTATAAAACATGAATAAGCAATCAGAGAATAAAAATAAAATGCACCGATCGGGTGTCTGAAGCGACAACTCGAAAAGGATAATAAAATAAAGCATGCCTCAGTCGGGCGTCTGAGCGACGTCACATAAAGGGCTTATAAAGAAAATAATAACAAACATGCCACAGTCGTGCGTCTGAGTGACACCACATAAAGGGCTTATAGGGAAAATAAATAATAAGCATGCCACAGTCGGGCGTCTGTGCGACACCACATAAAGGGCTTATAGGGAAAATAAATAATAAGCATGCCACAGTCGGGCGTCTGAGCGACACCACATAAAGGGCTTATAAAGAAAATAAATAACAAGCATGCCACAGTCGGGCGTCTGTGCGACACCACATAAAGGGCTTATATGAGAAAAATCACAGGGAATATCCAGGAGGTAGAACCATCCCAGGGATACTCAATAATTCAAATAATACAAATGGTTAGTCCATAATAATAATAATCATAATCATCATATGTCACATGCTATGATCAATGTTCTGGCTTAGCAGTTTTTCCTCCGAAGACCGACACTTGACCCATCCCAGACTGTAATCCTTAACCGCAGACACGGCTATTCGAATAGATATAACCTCTGCAGAGGGTGTACTCTTTACCCACGAGTAACGGATTCCTTTAGTCCATCGGGACTAATTCCATTTACGGTCTTTTAATTGAAAACACACCTGACCCGCACACACCAGCTTAACTTACCGGTGACTGGAATCACCCACGACACCTGTTATGCAAAACTCTAAGTGGGGAGGCTACAACCTCGAGTAGCATGGGATCATAGAATTTATAATGCGCGCAAACTAGGGGAGCTACCCCCTCGGTCCCAACCGGAAACACCCATGCCCCGGACCAGGTGGCATGTCTACCGGATGCCTCCGGTATCTTCCACCATGGCCTCTCTATACGGTGTGTGCCAAGAAAGGGGTTGATAACTTACTGGACTATACCCTACCTGCGACAGGGACAAGTGGTAGTACGAAACAAGTATGGGGGTTACCGGAACAAGACTCGATCTATGGTCGACTCAGGAGGTTAAAGCATCACCTGCATGATTAGCATAGCAAATATATTTCACACCAACAGGCAGAATCACTACTCATCATACTTCAACATGCCTTACTGACTAAACTCGTCTCAACGAAATATCAGTAGCAAGCTCGTGTCTACCCAAGACAGAGACTTTCCCGGATTCCTTCCAGTAGGCATGAGAGGTAGACGAGGGTGGTTACCATCACAAGTATATCAATTCCCAACAGCAAGGAATCTTCATCATGCACTTATGAGCATGTTCATACCATCACATAAAATAACGAGTACTCCGTGTCAAGGTGGTGTTGTAAACGTATCAAACAACACACAACAATATTATGCCGGGGTTCAAAATGCTTGCCTTCCAAGAGTATGTAGGTGGGGTGCACTTTGAAAGTTTTCATCCCCCCTCCAAAATCCTATTTAAAGAAAATTCAAATTAACACATAATCTAAAAACAGTACACAAAAGTTGTTCAGAAATCTTTCAAATAAATATGAAAATAAACTAGACAAAATTTTAGAAACAACAGAAAAAGAATCAAGTCAAAAGGACTTTTATTTTAAAAGTTATAGCCAGTCAAAGTTCTGGTCAAAATCTGTTTTTAATAAAAACAGAAAAAGAAAACGGCTCGGGGGGGGGGGGGGCTTACGCTTTTCCTTGACGAAAGCGGATTCTGGGGAAATACGTTTTCACTTAAAAACGTTTCGGCGGAGCTGGGTCACTGACAGTGGGTCCATCGGGCCCACTGGTCAGGTTTGACCAGTCGCCCGCGCCCTCTTCCTCCTCTGGCCGAGCCGAGGCGGGGCTCCGGCGATCGACGCCGGCGAACGGCGGCTCCTCGCGGGGTTCTGAGGGCGGGGATGGATCCGCAAGTCCAGGGCGGTCCTCCCGGTGGTTGCTAGGTCCGCGGGGGTGGAGGGAGTCGCCGGCGGCGAGCTCTGCGGCGGACGGCGTCTCGGGAGGATTTGGGGTTTCGAGCTACGGTGGTTCTTGGTCGTGTTTGAGGGGTTGGGCAGCTCCGCAAGGTCGAGGGGAGTCGAACGGTGGTGCTGGAAGAACTGGGGAGACCCTGCCCACGACAGTTTGGACCAGAGGACGGCGACGGCCGAAGCTACCGGAGACGAGGAAGACGGTCTCCCTCCATCGATTGCTGGCTACGGGAGCTCTAGGGAGATGGCCTGAGGTCGCCTGAGTGTCTGGACGAGCTCGGGGGCTCCTTTTATAGTGCAACTAGGTCGGTTCCGCGGCGGCCGGGGATAACAACGCCAGCGGTCCTTCGTTCTGTTGCCAAGGGGCGCGTGGCGTCGACGGGCGCTAGCGGACGGGCTCGTGGATGAGCTCGAGCTATTCCAGAGGGCAGCTGGCGCGCGAGGGTGGTTTGGGCGGTGCCGACCACGGCAGTTTCAGGCGGCGGCAGTGGCGGCTTGCGGCCGACTTCTGCAGGAGCCAGGGCGAAGCAGCGGGGTCAGCGGGGACTGCGGGCTAGCGGACGAGCGTTTGGATGAGGTCGAGCTGTTCCTGAGACGAGCTGGCATGCGGAGGCGGTTCGGCTGCGTGCGCGCGTGCAAAACGTGCGCTCTGGGCGCGCCCAGAGCACGCACGCCAGGTGCACGACGATTTGCCAAGGCTAGCTAGAGGGCTTGGGTGAGGCTGGGAATTAACAGGGCTAGGTTAGAGTTAGCTAGGAGATTAGTGGACATGTTGGTTAGGCAAAGCAAGCAGGTTCATAATGCAAACTCAAAACTATGTCAAAACTGATCATGCACTATAGGTGTTCGACATAATGCCAGAGCCACCTGTAGAGCTTTGCTAGAGATGCAAATTGGCAGAATGGGGTCTCTTTAGGAGAGAAATATGATGGTGAAGTTGGATTGGATAAAGAAGAAACTTAGTAATGCAACTTTTGTCAGAATCCAATTCTGGACAGAAACTGCTGAGGATGATTTGGTGGACTAAAAACATGAGATAGGGTCTAATCTCTTGGACTTAGGAGTTTGGTAGGGTATACTAATAGCAGGAGAAATCTCATGGGCAATGGAGCAAGATAAAATGGGGTTGTAGTAGAAAATGCCAAACTGGACCAGAGAGCAAAAGAGGATGGTTTGCTCAAATTTTCCAAAGAACACCAATGGGTTTTTGCATAGAGTTGCATTATATGCTTCTACTAACATCTCCAATTTTTGGTGGAATTTTTAAATGAATTTATCAAAGGGTTGCAGTGCAAAAGGGACTCCAAAACTTATGAGAAACCAATTTAAAAGCAATAAAGCTTTAGGAAAACATTTATAGAAATAATTCCACTGATAAAAGAAATGATCTTGAGAAGGTATACAAGTCCAACAATATTTTTGAAAAGTTCCCCTTGGAGGGAAAAACTCCACAGTTCAGAAGAAAAGAATGGTTCTGAAATCAAAAGAAAATCCAGAAAATAAAAATTTAATTTCCTGGCAAAATTTTAATAAATAAATCATGGTTAAATTTTTGGGGTGTTACACACCGTCTCGATCAACACCGAGAACCTGAGGCATCCTGACCGAGGGAATTTGCGCAACCTACTCTTCACGAAGCTGCACGAACGATACAAGTTCCCCGCTCAATTTGAAAACACAAGCCTCAAAGGGAATAAAGTGAACAATGTTGCCCTCACGAAGATGAGCACGGCCCTGTCTACTAGGAAAAGCACGGTGAAGAGAATGATCGAGAAAGGTGAGAGTTATGAGAAGATCAATGAGAAAAATCCTTCGATCACCGAAGATGACTACAATGACTTCAAGATCAAGTGCTCGAGCACCGCAACCTCCGAATCAAGTCAGTGGGGGAAAGAAATGCGGGAGCTGAACTTAGGGGAACACACACTCGGTCCCGGCGGTTACAGAGTGGCGGAGCCTATATGGGACAAGGAGGAGGCGGACCGTGCCGAGCAAGGCCTACCGCCCCTCTTCGATAAATACGGTGACAAGCAAACCAGGAACTTTGTCAGGGCCCGGTACAAGAAGGACCCGAAAACAAAGGTGCTTACCACGGATCCGAAGACCAGGGCACTTTAGCTTGTTCTGGTAAGGAATACACCCCTGCGTAATTAGCTCCATATGGTTGCATTCTAATTAATGAAGCCAAATTTCTAAATGATTCACATTCCTTCCGCAGGCGACTGAAAGCAGTAGCGCGGGGTCGACTAAGAGCAACCCTTGGGACACGACTCTAAATAGGGCGTTGAATGTAATGAAGAACAAGGATAAGCTCAGTAAGCCGACGTCAGCTGGTCGTGTGGCCGGCAAAGGCTTGTCGACAAAATGGTCGTCATACTATAACGCTGTTTGGCGAAAGGAGAAAAAGACCAGCTCGGAAAGCCAGGCGCGCGAGGTTCAAGAACTCAAGGCACAGGTGGCGCGGATTCCGGAGATTGTCCAAGAGCAAGTGCAACAACAGCTCGGAGCGACGATCACCGCCATTGTGCCTAGCTTGATCGAGGGGTTGCAGGCGTGGATTGCGGGCGGCCAACAGGGGCCGCCCCCGATTCCCAGCTTCACGGCCAGCAACTCGCAGAACGCAATGGCGGGGCCATTGGTGTCTCCAGCGGAGGCGGCATTGGTGTCTCCAACGCCGGCACAGGAGCTTAATGCACCCGGTTATACGCCGGACGGCACCTCTGCAGCAAGTGGCCCCTCCGTCAACTGCACGCCCGCCGTTTGCTGTGCCTCGACATTAGCCGAGCTCGACGCCATCATCACGGTAACTAATTAAGCCTCTCTCGGCCGAGGACTTCATCTCCTAGCCTTTGACTGGGCATCCCTGACGCCCTACATGTTGTCGCAGGGCGCCACCGACGCTCCGTGCACTCTCCTGCACTTCGTGAACAACGAGTTGGTCGATGTCGCCAAGGGCAAAATCGTTCAACCGGGCAACCCCTTGTTCCACGGTACCCAGATGCCACCCAACTTGTTTAGGGTTCAACTGGTTCGGGTGCTGCCAGGCTGAGATGAGGTGTTACCTCCGATTCGACCCGTCGGGGCCGACGATGATGACGTGATGACCCTCAGCGCCTGCCTGAGCTGGCCCCTGCTTTGGCCGAAGAGCCAGATTCGTTTGGGGGCGGGGGACACCACCCCAAAGACAACACCGCCAGTCGTGCCGGCGCCAAGTCGTCCCCATGGCAAGACCGCCGCAACGGTGCCGGACATCCCTATGCCACTGGATCCAATCATGCATATGGCACAGGATCAGAACGATGATGACGACGATACATTTGGCAACGTCGATCAGTATTTTGCCGATCATGGGTACGGTGGCGACTTCATGGGGCCTCCTTCTCAAGAACCAAACCCAACAAAAGACGTGCGCGATCTAGCTGGTACCGCGGAGAAGCCAAGTTGCAACAGGCGTCGTCTGCCGTTCAGCTCTCAGGAGATGCCTCCAGCTGCCGACTTCACCGAGCCTCAGATAGGCGAGGTGCGAAATATTATCAGCCCCAACACACTGAAGAAGGCGGTCTGTGAGCAGAACTCGGTCCGAATTCAGGAGAAGAAGAAGGCACGCAAAATAAAAACTAACAAGGGTGCGAGCCAGCCGGCACCGAGTACGATCCGTGCTCAGGACGGGCCACCTTCACCTGAGGATGTAATGAGGAGGGTGCATGTGGCGGGTAGGCCGATGCTACCGAGAAATATGCTCGATGCTGCAACCGGTGCTATGCGGAGTCTGCATGACAGTGTTCTTTCTTTGGAGAAGCAGCGTCTCAGAGAGAAGGATGGGGCATACCCGGTTTTCGCGGCCAAGGTGCCAGAGGGCAAGGGCTTTGTGGATAACTCCATCGGGGGTACGATCGTCCTTCGGTTTCATGACATCCACGCTATGTTGAACCTTCTTCCGCTGCACTACACCTTCGTTCGGCTATTTTCGCTGAGTATGGAGATGCGGATCATTGGCGACAAGACCCCGGACATCGTGATAGTCGACCCCTTCTACATGCGTGCCAAGATCTTGGGCAGCGCTGGGGACCGGCAAGTCGCGAGTTCTTACCTCGAAGGCGTTATTCAGGCAAACCGAGATAAGGATAACTTCCTCGTGCCTTACTTTCCCGAGTAAGTCCTCTGCCTCAACCACCCCGAAACTTATGAATTCTTAGATTTCGATCGTTCTTCTTTTAACATTCCGTGTTTTCTGTAGTGACACACATTGCACGCTCATCCTCCTAAGCCCCAAATATTCCATGGCCACGTATTTCGACCCGGACCGTCAGTCAAACGTAGACTACACAAATGTCAAGAAGGTTCTTGATGATGTTCTCCCCGCCTACGCCAAATCTGGAGGCACCTTCACCAGGCCTATTTGTAAGACCGGCAAGCACGTGTTCTCCCACAATACGACGTTCTGCTGCGTCAAGCAGCCGCCTGGCGGTCAGAAGGGTGCCTACTACGCCATCCATCACATGCGGGCGATTGTACGGGACCATCATCAACTTCTGCTACCGAGTAAACTCAAAGATTGGGCCGCGAGCGTGTCGGCAATCCAGGACGCGGACATCAGACAAGAATTCTTTCGCATCCAGTCGGAGTTTGCGGAAATCATCCATCAAGATGTCCTTCGTATCTCGGGGCAGTTCTACCTCAGAAATCAACCGTCGAACAGTGACATCGACAAATTGCTACAAATGCAGGCTCAGAACGCCCGTGATTTCATGACTCCCACGATAGACGGCGGCTTCATCCACGTTCCGGTCCCTTGAGTCGAGTCGAAAGCAGTGATGCTGTGTCTAGTTCTGAAACATCGATTGGCTCATATTGTAATTAAACTTTAATGAACTTGTAGTATGTCTCTTTGGTTTTGAGACTCGTTCAACTTAGATGTAATCGATGCTATTAATGTCTTGCTTTTCTCTTTCGATCGTTCTGTTGCATACTTATATATTGCTTATGTATTGACTGTGAATTGGTACTAACGTTTCGTTTGGCTAGTGCATAGCGATGCCGTCGTATGTCCTGTACAAGGGTAAGGTTCCCGGAGTCTACGACGACTGGGAGGAGTGTCGGAGACAGGTTCACCGATTCAGCGGTAACAGTTACAAAGGGTACACCGCTAGGGCCGAGGCCGAATCTAGATACGCCCGCTATCTAGCGGGAGAGGGGAGGGAGCGTTGGAGGAACCGGATGAAGACGAGTTTCATCGTGATGATGCTCATCGTGATGACTGCAGCTCTCTTCTATGTGATGGTAGTTTAGATGATCGATATCGACTTGTAATGTGAAGACAAACTCGCTACTCGCGGTCTCGAGACTTGTAATATATTGTTCTATCTCTGTTCGGTCTTTTCAATTCGGAGACTAATATGATGAATTGTATTCGGAGACTAATATGATGAATTGTATTCAGAGACTAATCTTCTATTGTATTCGATGAAATTGTTGTTGATGTGTGCTGTCTATATTCTGTCCAATTATAGATTTTGTAATCTGTGCAAAAAAACAGAAAAAAAATAATAATAATAAACCTAATATTCATACTAATGGCGCATCACAACACAGTGCGCCATTAGTATGCCAAAGGATACTAATGGTGCATCATCAGACAGTGCGCCATTACTATGCCGAAATTACTAATGGCGCATCTTGCTGTAGTGCGCCATTAGTATGCCAAAGCACCTGGGTACACATGGCCCCTGGGAGGCATACTAATGGCGCACTACTGTGCATACTAATGGCGCATCCGCGGTGCGCCATTAGTATACCAGATACTAATGGCGCACCAGAGGTGCGCCATTAGTAAAATATACTAATGGCGTGGCACTAATGGCGCACCACTAATGCGCCATTAATGGCCAAATTAGGTGCGCCATTAGTAGGCCTTTTCCTAGTAGTGATGACATCTGAAAACATCCTTGATTTGCCATATACTCAACTCCTAGTGAGCTTACTAACATAGGGGTCATGAGTACTTTGGTGGGCAACTTATATCTATCCATGAATCCCCTTGTGATGTATGAATGCGATGCACCAGTGTCAAAAAGAACTATTGCGGTAAATGACATAACCAAAAACTTACCGACAACAGCATCACGCTGCTCTGCAACCTCCTCCACGTTCACGTGGTTCACTTGTCCCCTGTTGAAAAGGTTGGGTTTCTTCCCAGCGCTTCCATTGATGTTCCCATTCTTTGCTTCCGGGCACTCCATGGCGTAGTGTCCATTCTTTCCGCACTTCAAACAGGTAATGTGACCTAAATCCCTCTTCGCGGGTGTGGATGGAGTGGAGCGATTCTGATTATTGTTTGTTCCATTCCCATTCCCATTCTTGGGGCCATTGTGGTTATGAGAACTCCCTCCATTATGGGTGTGGCCTCCATGTGTCGGTGTATTTGGATCGACACCTATGGGATCACAAGAATCCCTACCACGGTTGCGGGGCGCGGGGTTGAGAGAAGAGCGGATCCAACAGTTAGCACACAGTTCCTTTACCCAGGTTCGGGCCGCGAGGATGCGTAAAACCCTACTCCTGCTTTGGTGGATTGTATATCTGTGTTCTTCAGCTAGCTATGGGCGTGAGGAGCTCCAAAGAGAAGAATCTTGAGGAGTTCTAAAAAGCCGAATCCTCCTCCTGGTCGCCTCAGGCCTCCTTTTATAGGGAAAAGGGGTCGCCAAAGTGGCACACAGGAGGTGGAAAGGGTACAGTAATGCGAGTTTATCCCTCTTATTACATGAAAAGGCGCATTTAATGCGCCTTGCTTAGGTGTCCTTGCTTTATCGGGGACGGGGGAGACATCCGTCTTGTCCGTCGCCGCTCCTTCTTTTGTCGACACGCGCCATGTCCAGCGATGCCTGAGATGCCATGTAGGCAGGCAGGTAGCTGAGGTGGCGCAATGGTGGGTCTTCCATGAAGATCTGCATGCCGCCGCGCAGGTGCCTTCCCAGCTGGTTGAGTTGGCAGCTGCATAGGGCGGTGGAAGTTTAGTTGGTGCGGGCCTGATGGTGGCCCTGCGGATGTCCACGGCAAGGGCCTTGCCAGGGCCCCGGCAAGGGTCTTGCCGCAGTGCATGCTGTCATCCCCGGCAATGTACTTGCCGGAGGCCTTGTGGTCTTCCTTGCCTGGGATCCCACCAAGGGTCGTCGTCTTCTCAGTGTGTATCTGATCTTGAATGTCTTCACAAAGATCTGCAAGCCAGTACAGGGATGTCTCCCGAATCCTTGCCCCATGGGGGCAGTGGACTCAAGGGTGATCCGCTCCACCGGCGTGGGGCGAATTGCCGCGGCAAGGGTCTTGCCGGGGCTGCTGAAACTGGCTCCCGGCAAGGATCTTGCCTGGGGAATCTTCTTCGTCCCCTTGCTCTTTGTGGTCTTGGCTTTGGGCTTCAGTTCCATCGAGCTTCGGTCTTACCCTGGTGTCAGGCTCAATTCTGGGAAACAAATCACAGAATAGCCTTAAGTCACACTGGCTCCCAAGCACAACCAGTGGACAACCTTGATATAGATAACCAGTACAATAATATTACACAGGGTTGAGTCAGGGTGACTCAATAATTTATTACAACAACTCAACGCACTAGGGTGGCGGAATTTGACAGTGGGTGGTGGAACTCAACGCTGAAAGACTAGCATAGAGTCAAGCGTCAGTGTGAGGCTTGACTATTTTATTGGTGTGGCGGAAGCTTGACGGATGATACAAGTGATAGACTCAAGACACAGGCGTGCTGACTGGGAACCTTCTAAGCGTCGGCCTCGCTAGCGCAATACTCCTCCAATGGCTCGTCCTCCTCCAAGTCTGGCCAAGTAAATAGCCAGGGACAAGCCAGTGAGTACTTTGAATGTACTCGCAAACATTATGAAAATAAGGTATACTGAAAGCTCATGCCATGATAAATAAACTACATGTATGCAACAATTATCAAGACTTGGCATGGTGAAGCATGGTCAGTACAAAAATAATTATTAATAATATAAGAAGATAAAAGAAATGACGGTCGGATGTCAAGTGACACCACGGTAGGACTTGAAGAGAAATGCCAGTCGGGTGTCCACGAGAGTAGTGGCGTGATAAACCGCCTGACACTCGAGGGACGCCACAAAAAGGACTTTAAAAGAAATGCCAGTTGGGTATCCACAAGAGTAGTGGCGTGATAAACCGCCTGACACTCGAGGGACGCCACAAAAGGACTTTAAAAGAAATGCCAGTTGGGTATCCACAGGAGTAGTGGCGTGATAAACCGCCTGACACTCGAGGGACGCCACAAAAAGGACTTTAAAATAAAAGCGAGTGTCCGGGGTAGTCTAGCCAGCCCCTGAGACACTCTTGAAGGTAACAACAAAATTATCGGGTTAGTCCATAAATATAATATTCATGATAAATAAATTCATGATAATCCTGACTATGCCGAAAGCATCATGCAAACATAACATACTCAAGTATATTATTTTCCTCCAGAGACTGACACCGGGACCGATACTTGACCCACCCAACTAAGTCCTTGACCGTGGACGCGGCTATTCGAATAGATATAACTCTGCAGAGGGTGTACCCTTTACCCACAAGTATAGGATCTAGACAGCACCGTGCACTGACTAAAACCTAATACGGACTTTGGGTTGAAACACACCTGACGCATACACACCCACCGGATGCTTGGACTCACCCACAGCATCACTCCAGAAACCTTAAGTCAGGGAGGCTACAACCTCCGAAAAGCATGGGATCACTATTAAACGCGCGGATTACAAGGGGTGCCCCCCTCTCGGCTACAACCGGTAACACCCATGCCCCTGACCCGATGACGGGCTACAACCTTCATCGCAGTTATCTGGGTGGCGTGCACCCGTCCAGGGGTCAACAACTTACTAGGCCGTACCCTCCTTTCGGAAGGACCCGTGGCAGCACGGTATACAGCTAGGTGTAAGAGCAAGACTCGATCTAGGCAGACTCAGGAGGTACTGTTAAAATATCATCAGTGTTCTTTTATCAGTAACACGTGACACCACTGTGTCAACAAAGGACCATGCCCACTAGCATGTCCCAACCAGCAGCAACATCTCTGCCCTCACGTAACCACTTGTATGCCAGACAAGCTAGTGTGACATGCAAGCCAAGGTAAAACAAACATGACATGACCATGCATGCACATGTGATATAACATGCAACATATGATGCACTACCATACTATGTAACCATGCAAGGAAGCAACATCATATCTCAAGTTCAATAATGCTTGCCTTGTCCAAAGTAATCAGGAGAAAACCCTTCTGAAATCTCAGCAAAAGTTCCTTCTTCTTTTTCTGAAAAATTCAAATTTGAATTCGAATAAGAAAACCAACACAGAACAGAAAAAGTTCTCAAAATATTTTTAAATAAATCTTAAAATAAACTAGAGCAGAAAAGAAAATTTTAGCAAAAAGAATCAACTCATTTGGATTTATATTTTAAAAGTTATTAGCTTTTCAAAACCAGGGGTTTTTCTGTAAAACAGAAGTCCCTGAATTGTTTTAAAAGAAAACGTTTCGGACGCGGGTGCGCCTTCCAGTGCAGAAGACGTAAAGCGCAGAGTGCGCTTCCACTTAAAACAGAAACAGAGAGAGAGAGAGAGAGAGCTAACGGGTGGGGGCCACCCGTCAGGTTTAAAATTTGAACGCGCTCGCGCGCGAGTACAGAGAAGCGGCGGCGATCGCCGGCGACGATCGCCGGGGTTTCGAGGCCCGGTGCTGGTCGCAAAATGACCAGCGTGGACTTCCGCATCCAGGGGTGGTGGAGGTGGCCACCGGCGGTCACCTGAACGGCGGTGAGCTCGTCGCCGGCGGGCGGTGTTTCGGGTGAAGTGGTGGCTCGTCGGAGAGGGCTCGGGGAGGGAAATTGACTTAGGGATTCGGCATGGTGGTGGAAAAGGAGATGGTCGACGGAGTTTGGGCTGCTCTGGTGGTGTATGTGCTCGGTTCGGTTCGAGGACAGAGGCGGCGGAGCGATGGCCGGAGGGGAAGAAGATGACCCCCTCGGGGCCTGGTGGGTGGTCAGGAGGAAGTATGGGAGGTGGTGGAGGCGAGTGCTGGCGCTAGAGGGGATCGGGGACCCCTTTTATAGGCGGGTCGAAGATAGCCGAAGCGGGTGGAGATCGCCGGAGTTAATATGGTCGCCGGGGTTGGTTCTGGCCGGTGGTCTGGGTGTCGGGGCATTCTAGAGGCCCGTGGCGTTCGTCCGAAGCCTCCGCGTGGACGGGCTTGCGCCTGCGTGACACGTTTGAGATGTGCTGTCCGCACGGGCGCGGCGGAGCGGCCGGCTCCGGCGACTGTCAAACGGGTCACGGACGGCGTGGCCGGTGTGTCCTTTGTGCGGAGGTGAGAGAGAGAGTGACGCGTGTGCGGAGAGGTAGGTAGGGGCGCTGCTGGGCAGTGAATGGCGGCCTATGGCCGTGGCGTTCCTCTCGGCCCCGCCGTGGACGAGCTCGGGGAGGCTGCACCGGCCCGGTGCCTTCTCACCGGAGTAGAGTGGCTGGGCGCTGGGCCAGGGAGAGCTACGGCATTGAACACAGGCGACATCGCCGTGCGGGGGAGGAAGATGATGGATGCACGGCATCTCTGTCCCTGTCGGCCGAAAGAAAAAAATTCAGTTAACTGAATTTTAATTCAGTTATGAACAGTGCCAGCCAACTGTTTGATGAAATGCTTTGGGGGTTTAAGCAACTTGTTTGATCATGGGGTTTTGTGTGGTGGTGTGTGGTTACTCAAAAATGAGTTTGCCAGAAGGCCAAGAATTTTGGTGAAGTTTGGAAATGGTTTGGGGCAAAAACATGATTTCTGGACCAAATTTGAATTGAATTTATTTTGAAAATTTTGAACTGTGGGACCAAATGTTTTTGGAGAAATGGGTTGAGGGTACCATATATATGTAGGGATAATTTTGGTGGAGGCAGAAGAGTCATAGAAAATATAGTTCCTTTGTAAATATCAAGAAACTATGATTAATTCAAATTCCATTTTTGGAATTTAAAATATATAGAAAGAATATTTTTGTGGAGTGGGGAGGAGTTGAATCATATCACAGAAGTTGTGCAAGACTTGAGAGGTAAAACTTGGAGTGGCAGAAAAATATTTGGGAAGGTTTATGGTGCTAGAAGAGGTGAAAAAGATTTTTTTTTTTGTTTTTGAAAATAATTAACCAAAACCAAAGATTCTTAAGAAAGAAATTTTTTTTTTAAACCTCAAAAATAATTAAAACAAATAAGTCCACCCTTCAAACAGAACCCTCAACCAAAATTTTAAAACTTAGTTAAAGTTTTGCAAAAGTTTTCAAAACTCCAAAGAATTATTTTTGGGGTGTGACACCTGGCTCACCTCCCTTGCCATGCTTGGTGTGGCGGCGCCCGTGGCTCAGACTACCCGTGCACAGTCATAGGGGTACAAAAAGTGTACCCCTCTTTTTGTACACCAACAGGAGCCCCCGGGCCTGGGTCACACATAAGCGCGATGCGTTGTTGGGCTAGGCCCAGAATGGTGCGTGGGCAGGCGGGACGGTTTTCACCGTGGTAAGATTTTCCGCGCGCTGCGCCTCCCACGACCCGCGCGCGTGGCGCGGCGTGAAGGGGCGTGCGTGACGTGGACGCCATGTGCGGGGCGGTTTCCGCAGGCATGCGTCACGTCGTAGTTAATGCGAAAGGAGGCGGCCCGCATTTTCCCCCTATAAGAATGAATAACCGCGGGCGCGCTGCTCACTTCCCCCGCTTTCCTCGCGCCTCTTCCAATCTCAGAGCCGCCGCTTCCTCTCTTCCTTCCTTCCGAAGCTTCCGCCGTCGCCTGCCGCCGTTGCTTCGCCCTCCCCCTCTCTCAGTCCTCCAACTTAGCCGCCATGGTGTCCAAACCCGCCAAGGGCAAGGGGGCGGCCAAGGGCACCGGGACGATGGAGCCGCCGGAGAGCGCGCTATTGGGGGACCGGACGAAGTCCGCCTTCTTCTTCCCATCGACGGTTGACGTCCACGAGCTCCGGGCCCTCTTCAAGCCTCTTTGGGGGGTGAAGACGGGGGGAAAGAATTTGGGACATCTGGCGACGCGCGTCATTCCTGCCGCTTGCGCCGAACCTGGCCCAACTCGGTACACCTTCTTCGTCGACTACTTTTCTTGCTGGTTATGTCCCCCTTTCTCCGATTTCTTCTGCGATATCATGCACACCTTTGGTTTCCGCCTCTTGGATTTTACTCCGAATGCGGTGGCGTGCATGGCTTTCTTTGCGCACCTTTGCGAAGGCTTCATCGGGGTGCAGCCCAACACGGCGCTCTTCCGCCACTATTTCTCCCCTCGGATCCAGCCGGGAGGTGCCGTCTCTGGATGCATCACCTGGATTCCAACATCCAAGGGAGCGTACCCGGACGGCGCCATGAAGGAGAGGTGGGATGAATGGCGCGACCGATGGTGCTGGATTGAAGACGAAGACCCACCAAGATTCTGCAAGGTCCGCCGAGTGCCGCCGGTCCGTGGCAGTGACTGGAGCGACGTCGACGCCGCCGATGGGAGGCTCACTGTCGCCACCACCACGATTCTCCGGCTCACCTAGGCCGGACTCACCCTTGAGATGATCGGGGCGGACTTCATTCACCGTCGGATCGCCCCGTTGCACAACAAGGGGAGCCCAGCCTGGCTCTTTAGGAATCCGGCTGACGTTATGCGACTCCGCCCTGGCCTTGACCACAACCTCACGGTGATGGGACATGCCCATTTCTGCCAGCGGCTCTTCCAGCTTGATGTGGGTCGTGACGGCGAGGTCGAACGGACCGACAAGGCCGCGAGGGCTGCCGTAAAGGCCGGCAAGGCCACCAAGGGATCCTTCTTCAAGCTGCCAGCGGGGGTGGTCCCGCTGTGCAACAATTCATGTCAGTCCGAGATCATCGCCATGATGCCGGACAGCAATGCGCACGGCCCTGTCCCGAGCTGGAAGGAGCTGGCGGGCGAGGACGTGCAGAAATTCTTCGACTCTCTGGTTGAGGTGTACGTCAAACCTGACGCCGAGCGGTGGCTTGTCATGGACACCACCCAGGCGGAGCTGGACTACATCACCACTAGGGCGAGGGAGGCGCAGCTTGCCATGGAGGCCAGTGTCGGGGAAACTTTCCTCCCACGAGCACCTATGGGACCGGAGCCCCTTCTACGTTGCGGTAAGGGAGCGGAGGGAGCACGGAGATCAGATCGAGGAGCACACGCGGGCAGTTTACCCAGGTTCGGGCCGCGAGGACGCGTAAAACCCTACTCCTGCCTTAGGTTGTATTGAGTTCTTGAGCTCGGGAGCTTGAAGAGCTACAGTACAGGCTACACCGAGCGAGAGAGTTGTCTAGGTTTCGAACCCTTTCTACGTTGTGCATGGGCCTCCTTTTATAGCTCAAGGGGTCACCGACAGGTGTCAACGTAGAGGAGGGTAAAAGTGTAATTTTGGTGGTAGTTGTAACAGTGCGGGAATAGTGCGTGAACAGTGGATGAACAGTGTCTTCACCTAACCTTGACAGTGGGGGACAAGGGCATTAAATGCCCGTCGCCGTCGACCCCAAAAAGTGTCTGTCCATGCTTCTCCGTTCGCCACGGCGGTAGCCTCGTCACCGTGGCTTGCCATCTTGTGCCCCAGGCTGCACAGCCGTACGCCACGCGTCCCTGGAAGGGCCCCAGGGCGACGCGTGGGCATATGAGCTGGAGCGCGGGCACACAACATAAGTTCCCCCGGCAAGCAACTTGCCGGGGCCTTGACCTTGCCGGGCCCAGAAGCTTGTCGCTCTCCGGGCCCTGCCGGGGCGCATGATGCGCCGAGGCATCTCTTGAGATATGTGTTCCTTGGCCTTCCTGGCAAGCTCCTCTTGCCAGGGTCTTGCGCTAAAATGTTAACCTTGAGCCTGGTGCGGCCTTCCCGGCAAGCTCCTCTTGCCGGGGCCTTGATCTTCAGACTTGTATACTTTGTTCTTGAATGGCTTCATAGGGACCAGAAAGGTTTCCGGCAAGCACGTGGTAAACCCTGCCGCGGGAAGCTGCTACTGCCCGTGCACAAGTTGGGGTACTAAGGTACCCCTATCTTAGTACACCGACAGGCGGCAGCGCCGGGGGTGTGGAGGACAAGGCCGCAACGGCTGTGGAGGAGGAGGACCTCGCCCAGTACGCGGCGGCCGCCGGGGAGGCTAGCAGCGCCGGCACCGGAGCTCCACTGGTTGAAGATGCGGCCGACGAGTCGTTGGAGGAGGAGGACGTGGCGGCGGGCTCGGCGCCAGCCAGGGGAAGAGGGCGAGTCCTGCGGCGGGCTAGTTCCAGCGAGCCTGTGCGGCCCGGCAAGGCTGCGCAGCCTCAATTGGCCCTGGAGGGGTCCGGGCGCCACATGAGGGCCATGACAGCAAGGAGGCTGACGAAGGCCGCTGAGAAGAAGAAGGCGATAGTTCCTTCTCCGTCTAGGCGCTCACAAACTCCACCTTCTTCGCCTCCCCCGACAGACGTCGACTCGGATGTCAACGCGGAACTCCCTTTTGATCTTGGGCCTCTCAGCCCAAAGAGGAAATGGAAAGCGGTGGAGGAGGAGGAGATGGACGATGAGTAAGTACTCCGTTCCTTACTTCCATTTCGATTCTCTTGACCCAAATCACTCATCTTGATCCCTTTTTGCTTCTTCAGGGATGCAGACACGTTGGCCCAGAGGATAAGAGGGTGAAGGCCTCGGCGAGCAGCCAGCCCCCGGCTGGGGCTTCAGAGACACCACTGGTGGTGTTGAGCAGCCCGGACAGCAGCCCCCGGCACAGCTCCCAGCGTAAGTTCATCATCCTCTTCTTGCTCGACATGTGGTAGGTGTTCGATGCTAGGGTGCTGACCTTGTCGGTTTTGTACGACGGGAGCGGCAGGAGGAGGAGCCGCAGGGGGCTACCCCCAACACACCACCCCCATCGACTACGCCGCCGCGAGGGGCGTCCCCGGCAAGGGCACTAAGCATGGAGCCCACACGCATGGAGGAAGAGGGAACTTGGGCGCCGGTGGCTCTGCCACGGCGCCAAACACCGGCGGGGAGGGGACTTCTGCTTCACAGTCAGGTACTGGTGAGTCGCCTGTCTTCTGTCTCTGCTTTTCCCTTATCCTTTTCCTTGGCTTCATCATCCCCATTGCTGCCCAGGCCCTCCTTCAACAGATATGGAGGACGTGGACACCATCATCGGGGATATTGCTGAGGAGGCCACGGCGGAGGCCGGCATGATTGCCGCCGAGGAGGCCGCCAAGGACGCTGACGAAGACACCGCTGCGGGGGCCGGCAAGGCGACCGGCGAGGCTTCCGCCGAGGGTGCCGGTGGTGGGCCTGCTGGGGAGGGCGTCAAGGCTACAGCCGAGCAAGAGGTGGTTGATGATCAGCCTTCTTCTTCCACAACCTCGGGCCCCAGCAGGTATTTGAAGGTGGGCGACGATCTCTTCGTCCATCTTGCAGGGGCGTCAAGTTCTCGAGCGCTCGCCAGAGAGGAAGTCTTCGACGGGGAGGTGCTCGCTGCCACCGGGCTCGAGGTGGTCGATGAACCGGGCACCGACGGTGATGGTTCTCCAGAAGAGCAGCTCTTCCGCGCCACGGGGGCCAATTTCTGAAAGCTCCAAGCGCTCTACCATGCCCGTCTAGACAAGGTTAAATCCAGGATGGCAACGGTGGACGAGGCGGAGGTGGACTTCAAGGCGCGCGTCGCTGAGGCGCAGACCTGGTTCCACCAGTCCCGCGAGGAGCAGAGGGCCTTCCAGGAGGAATTGGCCAAGCACGATGCAGAGCTCACGATGAAGATGTCTGACGTCGAGAAGGCCCAGGAAGAGGCAGCGAGCTTGGCTGCCGCGGCCGAGGCCGCCCGGAACTAGCATCAATCCGCCCTGGATTCCCAGGAGGAAGATCTCTCCGCGCGTGAGGCAAAGCTTGCCGCAATGCTCCGCGGCAAGGATGAGGAGCTCGAGGTCCTCGTCGAGTGGCAGACTCGCGATCTGGGGCAGAGGAACAAAGAGGCACTCGATGCCCAGGCTCTGGTCCATGCCGGCAAGGTGAAGGAGCTGGAGGTATAGCGGGACGAGCTGAAGGAGCAGACCCTCAAGCTGTCCGACGAGAAAACATGCTCAATTGCGCCTTGACAGAGGTGCAGGGAGCGGTCATCAGCAGGGCCGGGGAGCTCTCCGAGGCACAAAAATCCATCAGAGATCTCAAGCTGAAGCTGCAGAATCTCGAGAAGATTTTTTCGGAGAGCTCAGCTCAGGAGGAGGCCTTAACCAGGAGCTTGGAGGAGGAGAAGCAGCTGCGGGCGGACGAGGCCGCCTCCCACTAGGAATATGTGGCGGGCGAGAACACATGGATCAGCCGGCTGGAGGATGTCGCCGGCAGGGTCACCTCTCAGTTGGCCGTCGTGGGGATGCCAAACGTGAGGTATGCCCCTGAGTGGAGCGGGACCGTCAACGCCAAGCTGACCCTATTCTTCGAGGGCGTCCTCGGCGCCTTGGCTGATCTTCACTCCAACAGAATGGCCACACTGGCCGGGGAGGCCCGGCGACTTTGCCGGGAGGTCATGACCAAGGTCCTCACCAAGATGGCGTACTGGAATCCCGCCCTCGACTTCGAAGCCGCGATGGACAGCTTGCCGGAGGATACTGACCTCACGGTGCTCAAGGAGCGCATCAAGCCCGTCATCAGCTGACTCGACGAAATCAAGAGGGTGGAGGGCCAGCGCCGGGATTAGGTATCCCGTTCTTCTTCGCCGCTGCGGGTTCATGACCAAGACAAATTTTATCTTTAGTTAGAACCGCAGCGATGACATGATGTAATATAACTTTGAAATATTTCTGGGATTATGCATGCTATTTCCTTGTTTGTTGCCTCTTTGTATGTCCACCCTACGCTAGCTCGGTAGGCTTGCCGGCGCGGAAACCCAAAGCAGCGTCTTGGGGACGGGTCCCCATTGGCCAGCCAGGCGAGCGTGCTACCAGGTGAGCCACCTTACCGCCCTTAACGCAGCCACTCGAACTGTCGAGTTTGACTCGAGTCAGAGTCGAGAGCCTTGCCAATTGCGGAAGGTTACCCTACCATTTCCAGCGCACCCGTTTGAACTGTTGAGCGGACTCGAAACAGAGCAAAGGCGTTGCCGATCGGGAAGGGCCCCATTTGCGTGCAGGTTTCGCTTTGTACAAAGAACGACAGCTCCGAGGATAATAACCTTAAATAATAGGATGGAAATATCCAGGGTTCAATGTAACTTAGCTTCTATTTGTAGCCGCTCGAGTGCTGATTCTCTAGACTCCTTCCTTCTCGAAGGGCCACGAAGGCGAAATAGCGCTGGGCCAACTGCTAGAGCCGATTCTCACAACTGCGCACGCCCCTACCTGGCGCGCCAAAGATGTCGGTGTATTTGGATCGACGCCCATGGGATCACAAGAATCCCTACTACGGTTGTGGGGCGCGGGGTTGAGAGAAGAGCGGATCCAACAGTTAGCACATGGTTCCTTTACCCAGGTTCGGGCCGCGAGGATGCGTAAAACCCTACTCCTGCTTTGGTGGATTGTATATCTGTGTTCTTCGGCTAGCTATGGGGCGTGAGGAGCTCCAAAAAGCCGAATCTTGAGGAGTTCTAAAAAGCCGAATCCTCCTCCTGGTCGCCTCGGGCCTCCTTTTATAGGGAAAAGGGGTCGCCACAGTGGCACATAGGAGGTGGAAAGGGTACAGTGATGCGAGTTTGTCCCTCGTATTACATGAGAAGGCGCATTTAATGCGCTTTGCTTAGGTGTCCTTGATTTATCGGGGACGGGGGAGACATCCATCTTGTCCGTCGCCGCTCCTTCTTGTGTCGACACGCGCCCTGGCCAGCGATGCCTGAGATGCCATGTAGGCAGGCAGGCAACTGAGGTGGCGCAATGGTGGGTCTTCCATGAAGATATGCATGCCGCCACGCAAGTTCCTGCCCAGCTGGTTGGGTCGGCAGCTGGATAGGGCTGTGGAAGTTTAGTTGGTGCGGGCCTGATGGTGGCCCCGCGGATGTCCCCGGCAAGGGTCTTGCCGCGGCGCCTGCTGTCATCCCCGGCAAGGTACTTGCCGGAGGCCTTTTGTTCTTCCTTGGCTGGGATCCCGCCAAGGGTCGTCATCTTCTCAGTGTGTATCTGATCTTGAATGTCTTCACAAAGATCTGCATGCCACTACGGGGATGACTCCCGAATCCTTGCCCCATGGGGGCAGTGGACTCAAGGGTGATCCACTCCGCAGGCGTGGGGCGAATTACCGTGGCAAGGGTTTTGCCGGGGCTGCTAAGGCTGGCCCCGGCAAGGATCTTGCCGGGGCTGCTGAAACTGGCTCCCGGCAAGGATCTTACTGGGGGAATCTGCTTTGTCCCGTTGATCTTTGTGGTCTTGGCTTTGGGCTTCAGTTCCACCGAGCTTCGGTCTTACCCTGGCTCACCTCCCTTACCATTCTTGGTGTGGCGGCGCCCGTGGCTCAGACTGCCCGCGCACAGTCATAGGGGTACAAAAAGTGTACCCCTCTTTTTGTACACCGACACCTTGGTTATGGGTGTATCCTCCCGAGTTCGGGGTGAACCGGGGCTTCTGCTGGGCTCCAGAATTATTATTTCCTTGTCCATACTTCCTCTTGCGGTTCTCAATCTACTGTTGCTTCCCTTCAATCATAAGAGCCTTATCTACCAACTCCTGGTAGTTGTTGAATGTTGCCACCATCAACTGTATGCTCATCTCATCATTGAGCCCTTCCATAAACTTCTCCTGCTTTGCGGCATCTGTGGCTACATCATCAGGGGCATAGCGAGATAGAGTACTAAAGTCATCTACGTACTGAGCCATAGTATGATTTCCTTGGCGCAAGTTGCGAAACTCACGCTTCTTCATGCTCATAGCTCCAGTTGAGACATGGGCGGTGCGAAAAACTTGCTGAAACTGATCCCAAGTTACATTGGCTATAGGAAAAGTGGCTGTGTAATTCTCCCACCATGAGGCTGCTGGTCCATCCAATTGATGTGCGGCAAAACACACCTTCTTAGCATCTGTGCAACCTGCGGTGGTCAACTCCCTTCCAATCTTGCGTAGCCAGTCATCAGCAACTATTGGCTCAACGCTACTGGAAAACACCGGCGGCTGCAACCTTAGAAAACGGGCTAGGTTGTCCACTGGTGGTGGTGGTGGAGGATTGTTTTTGTTGTTGTTATTGTTGTTGTTGTTGTTCTGATTGTTGTAGTTGTTCTGGAAAAGAAGTTACATCAAAGTGTTTTGCTGCTGGATCAACTGAGTGAGCTCAGGGGGAAACTCAAATCCGAACTCAAGTCTTGGAGGCATCTGATGGGTTTAGAGGGAAGAGATTAGAATAGAAATGAGGTCTAGGGGGAAATTCACTACCCATATGCACATGAGAGAAACACAATCATATCACGCCAATCAATTTCAAACAAGGGCATACAAAAGATCTACCTAACGTTACAAATGTTCTCCAACTTCTACTATATGGGGAAAACTACTAGTCATATGGTGGTCATCTAGAAATTTTGATCGGTGGAAGATGCTACCTCTTGAGCTTGCGTTGTATTCCCTCGAAGAGGAAAGGGAGATTCAGCACAATAGCGTAATTATTTCCCTCAACTTTTGAGAACCAAGGTATCAATCCAGTAGGAGACCACGCGCGAGTCCCTCGCACCTGCACAAACAAATAAGAACTTCACAACCAACTTGATAAGGGGTTGTCAATCCCTTTACGGTCACTTACGAGGGTGAGATCTGATAGAGATGATAATTATATTTTTGGTTTAACAAAACAACAAATAAAAGCAAGAAAAGTAAAGTAGATGTAGATTGATATGTTGAGAATAGATCCGTGGGCCATAGTTTTCTCTAGTGACTTCTCTCATGATAGTGGTATTCTACGGCGGGTAAACAAATAACTGTCGAGCAATTGATAGAAAAGCGAATAATTATGAGACTATCTAGGCATGATCATTGTATATAGGCATCACGTCCGAGACAAGTAGACCGAAACGATTCTGCATCTACTACTATTACTCCACACATCGACCGCTATCCAGCATGCATCTAGTGTATTGAGTTCATACGAACAGAGTAACACCTTAAGGAAGATGACATGATGTAGAGGGATAAACTCAAGCAATATGATGAAAACCCCATCTTTTTATCCTCGATGGCAACACTACAATACGTGTCTTGCTGCTCCTACTGTCACTGGGAAAGGACACCGCAAGATTGAACCCAAAGCCAAGCACTTCTCCCATTGCCAGAACTATAGATCTAGTAGGCCAAACCAAACCAATAATTTGAAGAGACTTGCAAGGATATTATGAGCACACATAAAAAGTTCAGAGAAGAACCAAATATCTTTCATAGATAACCTTGATCATAAACTCACAATTCATCGGATCTCGACAAACACACCGCAAAAAGAGATTACATCGAATAGATCTCCTCGAAGACCGAGGAGAACTTTGTATTGAGATCCAGAGAGAGAGAAGAAGCCATCTAGATACTAGCTATGGACCCGAAGGTCTGTGGTAAACTACTCACAACTCATGGTGAGGGCGATGATGATGATGATGAAGGCCTCCGTGATGGATCCCCCTTCCGGAATAGGCTCCAAGATGGGATCTCCATGGTGGAATTAGGGTTTTCTCTCTACGTATGGAGTTTCTAGGGTACGTAGGTATATATAGGAAGAAGGAGGGCACCGGGAGCCTTGTGGGCCAGCCTAGAGGCAGGGGGCGCGCCCTGGGAAGGGGGGCACGCCCCCCACCCTCCCCTGACTTGGTCCCGAAGATTGCCGAGCATGATTTCCTCCAAAAATATCTCTCGCGAAGGTTTCATTCCGTTTGGACACCGTTTGATATTCATTTTCTGCAAAACCCCGAAATAGGCAAAAAACAGCAATCTGGACTGGGCCTTTGGGTTAGTAGGTTATTCCCAAAAATGATATAAAAGTGAATGATAAAGCCCATTAAACATCCAAGACTTCATAAATAATAGCATGGAACAATAAAAAATTATAGATACATTGGAGACGTATCAAGCATCTCCAAGCTTAATTCCTGCTCGTCCTCGAGTAGCTAAATGATAAAGAAAGAATTTTTGATGTGGAATGCTAACCAATATAGTTTTTCAGTGTAATTCTCTTAATTGTGGCATGAATGTTCAGATCTGGAAGATTCAAGATAAAATTCTATATTGACATAAGAAATAATAGTACTTCAAGCAATACTAACAAAGCAATCATGTCTTCTCAAAATACTATGGCTAAAGGAAGTTATCCCTACAAAATCATATGGTCTGGCTATGCTCCCTCTTCATCACACAAAATATTCATATCATGCACAACCCCGATTTCAGCCAAGCACTTGTTTTCATACTCTATTCTTTTCAAAACTTTCAACTTTCACGCAATACATGAGCGTGAGCCATGGATATAGCACTATGGGTGGAATAGAGGTGGTTGTGGAGAAGACAAAAAATAGGAAGATAGTCTCACATCGACTAGACGTATCAACGGGCTATGGAGATGCCCATCAATAGATATCAATGTGAGTGAGTAGGGATTAGCATGCAACGGATGCAATAGAGCTAAATATGAATGAAAACTCAACAAAAGAAACTAGTGGGTGTGCATCCAACTTGCTTGCTTAAGAAGACCTAGGGCATTTGAGGAAGCCCATCGTTGGAATATACAAGCCAAGTTCTATAATGAAAATTCCCACTAGTATATGAAAGTGACTAATCATGAGACTCTCTACAATGAAGATCATTGTCGATGTACTAGAGTAGGGGTACCCTAGTATCCCGAACTTGTGCACGGGCAGTCGCAGCGTCCCGCGGCAAGGCTTGCCGGGTGACCGCCAAGGTCCTCAGTGGTTCCCTTGGAGCCATTCAAGAACAAAGTATTCAAGCCAAGGAGACAAGACCCCGACAAGAGGAGCTTGCCGGGAAGGCCAACCAAGGCATCTCAAGGAACTTGCCGTGATGCGCCACGCGTCCCGGCAAGGCCCGGTGAGCGGCAAGCTCCCGGACGCGGCAAGACAGCGACCGCGGCAAGGCACTTGCCGCGGCAAGCTTCCACTCTGTACATGCACTCCAGCACACCCACCAACGTGTCGCTCTGGGACCCTTCCAGGCATACGTGGCGGGAGGCTGTGCAGCCGGCGGTACGCGGTGGCAAGCGACGCTGACAAGATCGCCATCATGGCAAGCGGTGGCGTCCCTGACGGTCCCTTTTTGCACTGTTTGGGCAACACAGATGGGCATTTAATGCCTTTGTCCCCTGCCGTCAGGGTTAGGTATGATAAACTGTAAAGGTAGTTGTACCAACTGCAACACCTTTCCATTTTTACCCTTGTCTACGTTGCCACCTGTCGGTGACCCCTGGAGCATATAAAAGGAGGCCCATGTGCAACGTAGAACGGGG
>LR738710.1:890206757-890216877 GCA_902687465.1 Secale cereale
GGGGGGGGCGTTCAAAGCAGAAGAACACTCACGCTCGGTCTCGTTAGATGCTGGTGTGTACTGTAGCACTCAGCGCTCCTGAGCAAGAACTCAATACAAACGACAGAGCAGGAGTAGGGTTTTATGCATCCGTGCGGCCCGAACCTGGGTAAACTGCTCGTGTGCTTTGCCTCGATCTGCTCTTCGTGCGATCTCCGCCCCCGCCGAACCGGAAGGGGCTCGGTCCGCCGGACCCCATAGGTGTTCGTGGATCAGTTTCCCCGACATCTTTGGCGCGCCAGGTAGTTGGCGTCGAGGTTGTGTGAACCAAATCCGGCGTTCACACGAGCTAGATCTTCATAATCTTCATCGACATGCCGCCGAAGAAGAAGGCTTCGGAGGCAGCTGCTCCGTCCGCGTCGATCCCTCCACCGCCATAGCCAATGGCTGGCGGGGTAGACGCCGGCGGAAGAACGGGCGTCGACGAGGGAGCTCACGGTGCTGCCAAGTCCAAGGACAAAGCTGCGCTGCCCATCGGCGCCCAGGAAAGTAATTAAGCACCATCTTGCCGTCTGTCCTCATGCGCGGCCCGTCAAGCAAAAAGTCAGGAAACAAGCAGTGGAGTGCCAAGAATTCATCGTAGAAGAAATCAAGAAGTTTGAAGCAGCAGGCCTTGTCAGAGGAGTGCTCCATCCTACATGGTTGGCCAATCCTGTGGTTGTGCGCAAGGCAAATGGGAAATGGAGGCTTTGTATCGACTTTACCGATGTCAATAAAGCGTGTCCCAAAGACCAATTTCCCTTGCCATGCATTGACCAGATTGTTGACTCCACGGCCGGATGTGACTTGCTTTCATTTCTTGACACATACTCAGGATACCATCAGATCTTCATGGCAGAAGAGGATGAGGAAAAAACTGCATTCATCACTCCATGTGGCACGTACTGTTTCATATGGATGCCTTTTGGTTTAAAGAATGCTGGTTCAACATTTGCAAGAGTAGTCCATGCCGCTTTTGAGCCACAAAATACACAGAAATGTGGAAGCCTACATGGATGACATAGTGGTCAAGAGCAAGGACAAGGCAAATCTGATTCAAGATTTAGACGAGACCTTTGCAAATCTGCGCAAGATCAGCCTCAAGCTCAACCCCGAGAAGTGTGTGTTTGGGGTCCCTTCCGGCAAGCTTCTCGGGTTCTTCGTGTCTCAGCGGGAATTGAAGCCAATCCCGACAAGATCAAGGACATTGAGCAGATTGAAGCACCAAAGCGCGTCAAGGATGTACGAAGACTTGCCGGTTGCGTGGCTACTCTCAGCAGGTTTATCTCCAAGTCTGCTGAGCGCGCCCTGCCCTTTTTCAAAATATTGAAAAAGGCAGGTCCAATGAAATGGACTCCGGAAGCGGAGGCTGCGCTGCAAGACTTGAAGAGATACCTGTCCTCCATTCCAATACTTGTCGCACCTAAGCCACAAGAGAAGTTGCTGCTGTATATAGCGGCAACCAATCAAGTGGTTAGTGTTGCGTTAGTAGCGGAGAGGGAGGTAGATGATGAGCCAACAACCACGGCAGGCGCATCCAGCGACAAGCAGGGGGCTTCACCGGCAAGCTCTGGTCCCGACAAAGATGGGTCGCGCAGTCGTGCGAAGAGATACTGAAGAGAATGGTGCAGCGCCTAGTTTACTTTGTCAGTTCCCTCCTGCAGGGGGCTAGGTCAAGGTACTCTGGTGTGCAGAAGTTGCTTTTCGGCCTTCTCATGGCCTCGAGAAAGCTGCGCCATTACTTCCAAGCACATGAGATCACAGTTGTCACTCGCTTTCCGCTGAAGAGGATACTGCAGAATCCAGAAGCAACAGGCAGGATTGTTGAGTGGGCACTGGAACTGTCAAGCTTTGGCCTCAAGTTTGAGAGCACTTCAACTATCCAAAGCAGAGCATTGGCAGAATTCATAGCAGAGTGGACGCCAACACCAAATGAAGAAATTCCAGAAACGAGCATCCCCGCCAAGGAAGCAAGCAAAGAGTGGCTGATGTACTTTGATGGTGCCTTCTCGCTGCAAGGCACCGGTGTTGGCGTGCTGCTTGTTGCACCCACCGGAGAGCACCTCAAGTACGTAGTCCAGATGCACTTTCCCAAGGATCAAGCAACAAACAGTACCGCAGAGTATGAAGGTTTGCTTGCCGGTCTCAGGATCGCGGCAGACCTTGGGATCAAGAAGCTGATTGTCAGGGGTGACTCGCAGCTTGTCGTCCACCAAGTGAACAAGAGTTATCAGAGTTCGTTGATGGAAGCCTACGTCGATGAAGTGAGGAAGCTAGAAGAACACTTTGACGGCCTTCAGATGGAGCATGTTCCAAGAGCTCAAAACGACATTGCCGATGGCCTGTCAAAGTGCGCTGCACTTAAGTTACCTGTGGAACCAGGGATCTTTGTGCTCAAGCTGACTCAACCGTCTGTAACGCCATCAACTGGACAGAGCAAGAAGAGGAAGTTGATTTCTGGTGACTATTTTCCGGCAGAGCTTCCCGAAGCCGCCGCCAAGAAGGTCCCCAAGATCAATGCCAAGAGTGCTAAGGAGCAGTCTGCTCCGGCAAGCCCAAGGGTTTGTTCCGTTGAAGCAGACGCTCCCGACAAGGTTTGCTCCGGCAAGCTTGCCGGGGAACGTCAAGCTCCGGCTGAGCCACGGGTTCTCGCCGTAGAAGCGGATGTTCCCGCAGTAGCAGATATGCCTTTAGTCCTTGTTGTCGAGCCACAAGCTCCAGCATGGGTACAACAGATTGTCCGTTTCCTTCAGACAGGAAAACTTCCCGAAGAGCAAGAAGAAGCGGAAAGAGTAGCCCGACAGTCAAGTATGTACCAGTTTGTCGACAACACACTGTATAGAAGAAGACTCAACGGTGTGAAATTGAAGTGTATTCGCCGGGAAGACGAACAAAAGCTGTTGCCAGAGATACATGGAGGCATATGTGGTCATCACATTGGCGCAAGAGCACTTGCCGGCAAAGCATTCCGGCAAGGTTTCTTTTGGCCGACAGCCCTCCAGGATGCAACTGCACAAGTAACCAAGTGTGAAGCGTGCCAGTTCCATTCTAAGCAGATACACCAGCCAGCTCAAGCTCTCCAGACGATCCCTTTATCCTGGCCATTTTCGGTCTGGGGGCTCGACATCCTCGGCCCCTTTCCCCGCGCAGTCGGGGGATTTGAGTACTTGTACGTTGCAATCGACAAGTTCACAAAGTGGTCGGAAGTGGAAGCAGTGAGGAAGGTGACAGCACAGTCAGCAGTCAAGTTCTTCAGGTCGATTGTTTGCCGCTTCGGGCCCTAACAGGATCATCACCGACAACAGTACGCAATTCACGAGCCGCACCTTCATGCAGTACGTCCAACATCTTGGCGCCAAGGTCTGCTTCGCTTCTGTTGCTCACCCGAGAAGCAACGGTCAAGCGGAGAGGGCAAATGCTGAAGTGCTGCGTGGACTCAAGACCAGAACTTTTGACAGGCTGCACAAGTGCGGAAGAAACTGGATCGAGGAGCTGCCGGTGGTTCTTTGGTCGATGAGGACGACGCCAAATTGAGCCACTAGCCAGACACCTTTCGCTCTAGTCTATGGAGCAGAGGCAGTTCTCCCCACGGAACTAGTATACGGGTCACCTCGAGTGCTCGCTTATGATGAGCTTGTGCAAGAGCAGCTGCGACAAGATGACGTGCTGCTCCTTGAGGAAGACCATCTTTTGGCTGCTTTACGAGCTGCTCGCTACCAGCAAGCTTTGCGCCGCTACCATAGCCGCAAAGTTAACGCCAGAAGTCTCGAGGAAGGCGACCTTGTTCTTCGGCGCGTTCAGTCCGCCAAGAATTCAAACAAGTTGACGCCGAAGTGGGAAGGCCCTTACCGGGTGAAACGAGTCACTAGGCCTGGCGTTGTCCGCCTTGAGACCGAAGATGGCTTTCCGGTGAGCAACTCCTGGAACATTGAGCATCTTCGTATGTTTTACCCGTAAGGCGCGGTTGCCGGAACCCGTTCCGGCAACCACCTTTTGTACAAGTCTTGCCGCTGTTGTATGTAATCCTTTGTACAAAGCCGGGCGCAGACCCCGTGCATAAGTAAAGCTCATGTGCTCCGCACATCTTGTCAATTTCATGCTTTCTATTTTTTGCATGTGATTCTGACACTTTGTGCAGCAGCGACCCCCGGTAAGCAACATCGAGCCGTAGGGCTCCATATCTTTATTTTCTCTTCTTTCTTTTTCTCAGGGAAAGGAAGGTTCCCTCGCCCACAAGTTTGTCGGGGAGGGGGAGGAGAAGATGATGGTATGGGCCAGGCGTCGTTCAAGAAAGTTTCGCCTTACCGGGAAGCAAACAACAGAAAAGCTAAGTTGCCAAAAAGTTTGAGCAGTCAGATTTTTAAATTTTTAAGTTATCTTCCTTGAATGACCGTGCTTTGTATGGAAAACCTGTGCGCGGAGGAACCAACTCGTAGCTAGTTGCGCCCTTACCTTGTTTCGAGTCCTGCTCAACAACTTAAGTGTGCTGCAACTAGAGTTGCGCCCTTACTTTGTTTCGAGTCTGCTCAACAACTTAAGTGAGCTGCAACTAGTTGCGACAAGGTTTCTTGTCGGTAGCAGCACCGCCAACAGGCTGCTGATGTTCGGCACTCAGTGCTCGCGGCAAAGGTGCCCGCGCCGACAAGTTCCCTAAAAGCGTAGGGAAAAAACATACAAAGGAAGGAATCAAGTAAAGGAAATAACATTGCAATCAGTACCCAAAATAGAGTTATATTACAAGGTAGCTTGTCGCAGCTCTAACAGATTGTTCTCATCACATGATCAGCAACGACAAGGAAAAAAGAAAACGGGCAGCCTAATCTACACGATCGCCCTCGACCCTCTTGATCCCGCTCACCTTGTCCACAATGGGTGCGACAAGGGTCTTGAGCGCCTCCAGATCAGCATCCGGCGGCAGGGACTTGAGGACATTGGTGAGGTTGAGGCCCGGATTGCGGAAGGCCACCTTCACCAACACCTTTTGGAGAGTTCCCGCGTAGATCTTGCGCGACTCGTCGGCCAGCCGCTTTGGAGTCGTCTCCCGGAGCCGCTGGAGGGTCGTCGCCACGCCTTTGAAGAACAAGGAGAGCTTGGCGATGGGCTGGAGATTCTCATCGGAGGGATACCCGAGATCCTCCATCCCCAGCTGCGCCACCTCCCTGTCAATATCTGTGGCAGCATTCACGAAACCCTCCGTCCAGTGCTCGACGGTCTCCCTGAAAGTGTTCTGGACGGCAGCAGCACTCGCCAGCAGCGCCTTCTCGGCCTTGATATCCTCCTTCAAGGCCGCCTCCCGCTCCCTGGCGCCGTCCAGCGTCTTGGTCAAAGTGGTCAGCTTCAACTCAAGATCTGTGTTGGAGTCCTTGGCGGCGCTGAGCTCCTTGCCCTTCTGGGCGAGACGAACCTGCAGCTCTGAGTTGCTGTGGGCGTCCTTCTCACGCTCATGCTTGAGCGCGGCGAGCTCTTCACCTCTCGCCTTGAGATCTGCCTCCAGCTGCGCCACCCTCGTCTCCAACTCCTTCTTGGCGGCCTCGGCAGCTGCGCCAGCGTCCTCTGCTTGCTTGAGAGCTCCGCCGAATGATTGCTCGCGCGCGGCAAGCTCCTCCTCGTGGCTGTCGAGGTTGATCTTCCGTTGCGCCAGCTTGCCCTCCTGCGCAGATAGCTCCTAAGCGGCAAGCCACTGTTGCTCTTCGACGTCAGCCTTCTCAAGGAAGAAGGCCTTCTGCTCCTCGGCGAGCTGCTCCCGCTCCTCCGCCAAGGACCGGAGAGCTTCCTGGTGAAGACCATGGAGCTCCTCCGCGCGCTTCTCGATGTCAGCTCCTGCCTTCACGGCAAGCACCACTCGGGACTCCAGCTTGGCCTGCCGAGCGCGGTAGAGCGACAACAGCTTCCGCAGCAGCCGCTCCTCCTCAGGCTCGCCGCTGCTGCTGCTCGGCGGAGGAGGGCGAGCTGGCGCAACGGAAGATCAACCTCGACAGCCACGAGGAGGCGCTTGCCGCGCGCGAGCAATCATTCGGCGGAGCTCTCAAGCAAGCAGAGGACGCTGGCGCAGCTGCCGAGGCCGCCAAGAAGGAGTTGGAGACGAGGGTGGCGCAGCGGAGGCGAGCACCTCTCCATCGAAGATTTCTCCCTCGACCGGCGCCCTGGAGCTTGACGCCCAGGGGAGGTTGATAAAGACGTTCTCGCCGGCCTTCAAATAGACGCCTGGCTGGGGCTCTTTGGAGCCTGATGCTGCGGCAGCGGCGGAGGGATCGGCGGTCAGCGTAGCGCCTGGCACTCCTGCGGCCTCAGGGCCGTCAGTGCGATCGCCAGACCCCTCGCCAGCTGCTGCAGCAGCAGCCTTGGCGGCCTCGTCGCCGGTGGGATCTTCAGCGCCGGCTGCTTCTTCGGTGGCAGCGGCGTCGTCGGTGTTGCCGCGCGTGTTCTCCTCGCCGGCATCCTCAGTCTCCATCGGCTCCGCAGCAGATGGATCTGACGGTCGGAAATGGGAGAAAAGTCAAGCAAATATCCAAAAAGAAGACCAAAAGAAGAAAAGCCCAAGGGAAGTTTTGAAGCGAGAGGATTACCTGTGCCGGGTTCTGCAGCTGTAGCCTCCGCCACCGGAGGGCCGCTGGTGTTGCCGCGCGTGTTCTCCTCGCCGGCATCCTCAGTCTCCATCGGCTCCGCAGCAGATGGATCTGACGGTCGGAAAAGGGAGAAAAGTCAAGCAAATATCCAAAAAGAAGATCAAAAGAAGAAAAGCCCAAGGGAAGTTTTGAAGCGAGAGGATTACCTGTGCCGGGTTCTGCAGCTGTAGCCTCCGCCACCGGAGGGCCGCTGGTGTTCCCGCTTGCCGGCATCCCTCCTGCGCGAGCCGGCTCCTCGGCAGAGTCCCTCGCCGGAGAGCTCTCCCTTGGCGGCGTAGTCGAAGCAGATGGCATGTCACGGGCGGTCTCCAAGCACTCCTGGTGGGGCTGCTCTGCTCCTACACAAACCAAGATCAGATGTCAGCAAAGTAAAGAGCATCCACGCGCGCCTAACAGCGGAAAGTGAACCATATACTTACGCTGGGGGATGTGCTGGGGCTGCCCTGGAGAACAGTAGCCGGGTCCGGCAAGGTGGTCTCCGGCAAGGTGGCCTCCGGCAAGGTGGCCTCCGGCAAGGTGATCTCCGGCAAGGTGGTCTCGGGCGCATCCTCTGCTGTCACGGTGTATTCGTCTTCGACGATAATCACCTCCCGTTGACGCGCCGGGACCTTGGCTCTCTTTGCCACTCTCTGGGCCAGAGTCCTGAAAAGGGATAACTTCGGAGTAAGGCAAAAGAGATACAAGACAAAACAGCAAGAATTGAAGGAATACAAGTACAACAAGAATCTTACTCTTCTTCTTCCTCGTCGGAGCTGAGCGCGGAGAAGTCGAAGTCCGGCTCCCGTCCAGCGCGAGGAGGCGGAGGAGTAGGCTCCCTTGGCTGCTTGGCGGGAGCAGTGGCGGTGGTCTGAGATGACCCCGCTTTGGCTGCCGCCGCTGCGTGAGAAGCGGCAGGAGAAGAAGCGGTGGTCCGGGAAGACCCCGCTCCAGTTGCCGCAGCCGCGTGAGGTGCCCCCGCGGCAACAGTGCTTGCCGCGGTGGAGCGTGTCGCGCGGCGCGACGGCTGTTGACTCGTCTGCCGCCCCGCTACGTCCCCGGCCTTGCGGAGACGCCTTCTTGGTGGAGCCGGGGGCTCTGCTTGCGGCGAGCTGCCCGAAGATGAGGAGGAAGAGGAGTCGATCTCCAATGAGGCGCTCGTATCCTCAGCGGGCTCGCTGGACTCGACGACATGCCCGGCACGGCTTGCCGCCTCTGGTGCCTCTGCCTCCTCCACGCCGGCAAGCTCCTCTCGCTCGGCAAGGCTCGCCGCCTCTGCTGCCTCTGCCTCCTCCACGGTGAATCCAAACTCGCCCGCGGCTGCGGCTGCCGCCGCCTCTTCCAGCCTAGCGGCAATGAGGTCCATCTCAAGATCGGTGGTGGTGTGAGTGAGGCCTTTCTTTTCGTCAGAGCGAATCGACACTTCTTCCAAGCCGTCAAAGAACGCCCGCACGACATCATCTGTAGGCTCTTGCCAAGTTGGGTCAATCCCATGCGAGTCGCACAGCGGCATTATTGCGCGAATGCGGCTGAGCGCGGAGTTGTTGCACAGCGGAATGACACCCTTCGGCAACCTGAACACTTCGGGATGTTGGGGGTCGTATTTGAATAGATCCCTGAGCATTGCGTCAAGTTCCATAACAGTGAAGTTGAAGTTGAGGCCCGGACGCAGCCTCATGATATCCGCCGCATTCTCGAACTCCCAGGCAGGTCTCCTCCTCTCCTGCAGGGGGGCGATGCGGAGGCGAAGGAAATCTGCGCCAACATCGCCTACAGTGAGCCCGGCGAGCCTGGGGCATTGGATCCGGGTGACGGCGATCTTAAGCCTGTCGTCTTCCAGGGCCACGTTGCTCCAATCACTGCCGCGCACTACTGGGGCTTGGCGCCGGGCGGTAAACGGCTGCGGGTTCTCCTCGACGATCCAGCACCAGTTTGCTCTCCATTCCTCCCACTTGCCGCGGAGCTCTCCCTCCAGATAAGCTTCCTTCTTGTGGGCCCTCGAGATCCAGGAGACTCTGCCGGATAAAGGCTCTTCTCTCTCAACTCGGGGCATAAAGAAGTGGCGAAAAAGGGCTACGTTTGGATAGACTCCGACAAAGTTTTCGCAGAGATGTGCAAAAACTGCCATGGTTAGAACGGCATTGGGGGTGAAGTCAAGGAGTCGGAACCCGTAGGTGTTCATGATATCGCAGAAGAACTCAGAGAAAGGCGGGCAGAGCCCGCAGTAGAAGAACAACGCAAAAAAGGGGTATCCAGTTGGAGCCATTTTCCAAGCAATGGCTGGATGTACCTTCATGCGCGGGTGCGCCCGCGTCTCCGTCGACCAGAAGAGGTAGAACGTCTCCCTCAGCTCCCTCGCGGAGAGCCTGGGGGGGAAGATCTCCCGCTCCTTTCGCAGCGCCGCGAGCCGTTGCTCCTCGGTCGACTTCGCGCCCTTCCCCTTGTCGGATTTCGGAGCCATGGCGGAAGTGGTGAGGGAGGTCGACGGCGTTGGTGGTGCCGGTGGCGATGGGGGCGGAGCGCTGCTCTCTTTCAGCTTTGGGGAAGAAGGGGAGCGGCGGAGGTTTTCGAGGTTGGAGTAGCAACGGGCGGATGGGCGAACTGCCCCTGTTTCCCCTGCTTATAAGGAGGGAGGGGGCGGACGTTCCGTCTTTCCGATTAAAGAAACCACCCACGATCTCTCCCACGACGCCGCAATCAACATGTGTCGTTCGGGGAGGGCGCGGTGGATACGGAGAAAGATACGGCGTGAACCATGCCGCGCGCGCCCGTGCCCTGTTTTGGGCCTGGCCCAACAGCGCTCGGCACCGTGTATGGCCCAGGCCCGGGGGCTCCTCTCGGTGTACTAGAGTAGGGGTACCCTAGTATCCCGAACTTGTGCACGGGTAGTCGCAGCGTCCCGCGGCAAGGCTTGCCGGGTGACCGCCAAGGTCCTCCGTGGTTCCCTTGGAGCCATTCAAGAACAAAGTATTCAAGCCAAGGAGACAAGACCCCGGCAAGAGGAGCTTGCCGGGAAGGCCAACCAAGGCATCTCAAGGAACTTGCCGCGACGTGCCACGCGTCCCGGCAAGGCCAGGTGAGCGGCAAGCTCCCGGACGCGGCAAGACAGCGACCGTGGCAAGGCACTTGCCGCGGCAAGCTTCCACTCTGTACCTGCGCTCCAGCACACCCTCCAACGTGTCGCTCTGGGACCCTTCCAGGCATACGTGGCAGGAGGCTGTGCAGCCGGCGGTACGCGGTGGCAAGCGACACTGACAAGATCGCCATCGTGGCAAGCGGTGGCGTCCCTGACGGTCCATTTTTGCACTGTTTGGGCGACACAGACGGGCATTTAATGCCTTTGTCCCCTGCCGTCAGGGTTAGGTATGATACACTGTATAGGTAGTTGTACCAACTGCAACACCTTTCCATTTTTACCCTTGTCTACGTTGCCACCTGTCGGTGACCCCTTGAGCATATAAAAGGAGGCCCATGCGCAACGTAGAACGGGGGGGTGGGGG
>LR738710.1:890217036-890282122 GCA_902687465.1 Secale cereale
AGAACACTCATGCTCGGTCTCGTTAGCTGCTGGTGTGTACTGTAGCACTCAGCGCTCCCGAGCAAGAACTCAATACAAACCACAAAGCAGGAGTAGGGTTTTACGCATCCGTGCGGCCCGAACCTGGGTAAACTGCTCGTGTGCTTCGCCTCGATCTGCTCTTCGTGCGATCTCCGCCCCCGCCGAACCGAAAGGGGCTCGGTCCGCCGGACCCCATAGGTGTTCGTGGATCAGTTTCCCCGACAATCATGGTGCTACTTTGAAGCACAAGTGTGAAAAAATGTGGGGACCCCGACTCATAAGTCGTGATCACCGAATGCACGTGTACAGTGATCCCAGAGATCAATGCTCACTGAACACACAGAAGCTGAATAACAAGAGTCTTACATCCATACATACCGTATTACATAAATAGGACCATTATGATCAAGCCTTGAGTATAACATCGCAGCGGAAATCTTCAATGACAACTTGGACCCATGCCATCTGCCTTTAACCCTACAGACATTCTGACTGGGAAGCGTCCTAGCTCGCATGCTCGTCACCAAGAAATATTCATCATAACCTGTTCTCTCATGCCTGGCCAATAAAATAACCAGTGGCAAGCCAATGAGTACATTGAATGTACTCGCAAGCAACCCAAGTGTGATGATAGAATAATTATGGAAGGCTCTACTGCTAAATTGGCAGTTTTGCGGAAAGCTAGTTTTTCATATGCAAGTATGATCAACATATAACATGGATATGCATGTGTCTGTAACAAGTATCAGGAGGTCACAGACATCAATATCGAGAAAGATATATAATCAACTCATGCTCAAGCTCATTGTGACTTCCTCAGGAATCACATATCATCAATATCTCTGACCCGAGTTGTTTCCCCACACACTCACACCAGGTTTCGCAAACATTGGACGTAGCCCAAGAGTGGTTACCCAACTGTCCATGACCGTGGACACGGCTATTCGAATAGTTTTACACTCTGCAGAGGTTGCACACTTTACCCACAAGATCCGGGGAACTTCCGTGTCATCCACGACCCGCGGTACCTCAAGTACCCGGGGTAAGCACCCGATTACTATCTTTTCCTAGGCGACACTAATACGGAGTCCACTCGATTGGTAACAGCCCCGTGCCCCCACATTTCACATCCCAAGATTTTTTGGAGTCTCGCTCCGATATTCATCACATTCCACGAGCACGGGGTACCAACGGTGTGTCCGGTGCCTTGTGAAAACAGTCATGGCCGCCTATCCAAGCACGACCCCGTCCCGAGAGTGACCTTATGTCACCCCCGTCACTAGTAATGCGGGCACCATGCTAGTATCGACCTAGGTAATCAATAATGCCCTTTCCCATATAAGGGTAGAGTGGTTGCGCATGTAAGGTTGGAATAACGGTCGCAACTTAAACCAATCCGTTTTCAAAATAACACACACACACTTTCCTTGGTACACCACTTCGTCATCAAGTGGTTACCCATCTCATCATCTCCCTCGGGCATAAATGGCACCCGACTGGGTTTTCGAAAAGTCTTTAGAAAGTATCTTGCCTCCGTCACCATGTATATACCCGACGCATTTGCATAGCCACTAGTAAAGCAACCTAACTACTCCCACCCACATAACCCTCATAGGAAGGTAGGGTCATGTTAGATGCAAGTTTCAATAGTAAGCAACAAAGGTAGCAACCAAAGCGGTCTCCACCTCAACATGATTCCGATGCATTGATAATAAGGTGCTATGAGACATGCATAAAAAGGGTTTCTCGAACATGGTCAAAGGGCTGCTTGCCTTATTCTTCCGAGTCTTCAAACCTTCTGGTCCATCTCCGAGTATTCCGTTTATTTCATCAACTAACGATGGAAACAATCATAATAAGCAACACAATCAAAGCAAAAATAAAATTGCTCTAAAAATAGGAGTTGGACTTTTCTAGGATACCTCTGGTCAGATGAAAAATAACCAAGGTGGTTGCATAGGTGTTGGATCAATAGGTAGTTTGGAACATTTCAACGTGATGGAACCAAGGGGTTTATGGATTTGGAAGAAGTATACATAAATATTTCCTTGAATGACGAGCAAAGGTACCCATCTTCAAGTCATGATTTTAGAAGCATCTAGGAGTTGGTTTCACTAGATTTGGAATTCAAATGAATTTCCTAGGATTTTGCAAAGCTGATAAATATGAAGAAATGGCTCAATATTTGGTGCGGTACAGAAAGTATTAATAAAAATGTTCCAAAACTAAGTTTGGACATGACAAGCATCTAGGAATTTGAATCACTGTATTTGGATCATGATTGAGCTCTCTGTGATTTTCTAAAGTTCATCACAGCAATGAAATAAAGGCATTTGATAAATATTTGTGAAAGAAATGTTTCTGGAATAATGTGCATGCTGCACCATGTGATAGAGCATGATTTATGGAGCCATAGGAAATTTGAATCACGCAATTTGGAGTTCATTTGAATTATCTAGGCATTTTTGAAGTTGACAGAATAAAGAAAAAGAAAAGGAATAAGGGTTCAACCTTATACTGCGTGCAGGGCGAGGGATAGCTCGCGGGCCGGCCCAGCGGCTCGACCGCTCGCGTGCATGGGGGCCACGCCGGAGGCGTCTTTCGGGGATGCGCTTCCGCGTGGGGGAGGCGGGCTGCGCCGTTGCCGCCTCCACTTAAACGGGTGGGCCTGGACCCCCGGGGTCGCTGACCAGCGGGCCCCTCCCGTAGGGTCATCCCCTACCTCCCGCGCCCGCGACGGAGGGGCTGGTTGCCGCGGCTGCGCGCCGGCCGGCGCCCGTCCCCGGCGGCAGGGGCCACCTCTGGCCAGGCCGAGGCCACCGGAGGGTTCCTCGGGGAGCGGCGCGTCAGGGAAGTGCCTTGGGGCGGCAGGGGAGGGGCCGGAGCACCTCCTGCACCGGCCATGGCGGCGGCCTCGTCGGGTGATGGTGGAGCGGGCACCACGGGGCACGGGAAGGGGCGGCGAGGGGACGGGGAGCTTCACACTCCAGTGGACGTTCCCCTCCTGGTGGCCAGCAGGGAAGGAGGAGGCCACAGGGAGCCAACTTGGGAGGAGACCGGCGGCGGCTCGACGGCCATGGAGAGGGTTTGAGGCCACGAGAGAGAGGTTGAGGATGTCTGGGAGGCGCACGGGAGAGAGGAGAGTCCAGAAGAGGCAAAGGGCGCTCGGGGGAAGGCTTTAAATAGGCGCAGCCACGGTGCACCGTGAGCGACGTCCATGGACGCGCTCGGGCGTGCTCGTGGAGAGAGGAGGAGGACCAGGGAGGATAAGGCCGACCGTCCTGCAGGTCGTGGACGTCGAGGGCACCTCGGGAGACACGGTCGCTCTGCCCAAGGCCGCCTGGAAGCCTCGGGAGGGCCGAGCTACAGTGCCACGGTGCACTGTAGCGTGCTCCAGAGCGCGCCTTTGGCCGGCATGCTCATGTCTTTGCTTTCCAGGCCGTGTCCCCCAGTGTCCAGTAGTGCTAGGGAGTAGTAAACAATGGGGAGGCAGTCTTGGATGCTCTGGTGAGCCACTGAAATGAGGAGGGAGGTGAGGAAGAAGGTGAAAACTGTTGTCCAGCAGCAGAAATTGGGGTTTTACCCCCTCCAATGATTGAGCAGAGGCCATAGAGAAGTTACTGGGGGTAGAGGATGATCAGGGGAAGGTGTGGTAGAAATTTGGGGTAAAGGGAAATAGTAAAAGGTGTCCAACCACTGGTTTTGGCAAACTTGCAGAAGGTGTTTGATCAGGTGTTGGGGAGGCAAATGACTTCCAATTGGCATGGGACTTAACAGGATCAAATGTCACACATAATTAGGCCTCTCCACCAAATTTGAGCTCATTTGGGCAAAGTGGCCAATGTAACTTTGGTGAACCCTAGAAATCAACAGAAATGGTTTCACCATGTTTGAGTCAAGCAAATCATCTCCCCTTGATGCACCACTTGGTGTAGCATCATCATTTGGGGTATTTATCATGCCCACAAAGTTTGAGGCTCCAGGTAAAAAGTTGACAATGTAAAGTTGTTCAAATTTGCATTTGAATAGAAAGGGTTTTGGGGTGATCTGATCAAGTTGCTCTATTCCAAATCTTGTGCCATTTGGTCTAGATGCCTTATTAGGCCATTCTAGCATGTGCACCAAATTGAGAGCATTTGGACAAGTTTGGCAATGTAAAGTTGCTCAGACTTCAAATATGGACAGAATGGTTTTGAGGGGATTAGAGGATGTTTCCTTGATCTTCAAGGCATGAGGCTTTGCAAGATCATCAAATATGTCATTTATGACATGATAGAATTTCCCTGGAATTTTTGGAGAATATTTCCTTTGTAAATATTTCAAAAGCTTGAAATATCCAGAAAGGGTTTTGGAAGGATTAGTCCAATATTTTGAACATGACCATGTGTTGAAACTCTTATATATGGACAATATATGTCCTATGAGTCTCCCTGAATTTTGGCAAATATTTTTGAAATAATTAAATAATTTTTCCCTATTAAAGACCATTTCTGGCCTTAAGAAAAAGCTTTTAAGTAAAATATAAAAATAACTTTTAAAATTATACTTTTGTGGTTTCTGGAAGTCCTATACCTAATAGGATTCAAATATACTTTTTTAAAGATTTTTCACACCCTAAATAAGGTACTTGCAGTGCAAACCTCAATTCAGGGGTTTTTGGAAAACTAATTTTAGAAAATACCATTTGGCCAAAATATTTTTATAAGAAAATTCTATACTGGTCTATACACATGGCATGATCATTGGGAAAAGGTTTTGGGTCAAGGAGATGAAGTATAAGAGTTGGAGGATTTATTTGATTTTTAGAGCACTAGCAAACAGCAGACAAAAGTCAAATCAAGCAAAGTCAAAAACCCTCAAAAGTTTTTGCAAATCCACATTTTTATCATGAAAATTAGCTTAAGCAAGGTGACATGAAAATCAGGGTGTGACAGACCTACCCTCCTTACAAGAATCTCGTCCCCGAGATTCCCAGACTAGGCGTGGAAAGAAAGGCGGAGTCTTGGATACGGGGTAGTCTTCACTTCTTCTTGTTGGTTCTGCTTCCGAGTGGTGCTCCTTGGAATCTTGAAGTGCTTGATGGTATGGCTTCTTGCTTGATGCCTTCCTTGATGGAGGTGGCTGAGGGGTCTCTTGCATAGGTTAGGTTGGGTTAGCTGTCAAAGGCTCGGTGATCGATGTCCTTGCGGGCATCGGGCTAGCTAGGAGGTAAGAAGTACTTCCAGAGTGGGGGCTCGTGGAAGATTTGGTGCACGGAGGGTATCTCAGGTGGTAGATCTAGCTGGGAAGCCGTCTACTACATGACTTGCAGTGATCTCAAAGGGTCCAATGAACCTTGGTGCGGGCTTCCCCTTGATGTGGAAACGCTTGGTTCCCTTCAGAGGAGTTACCCGCAGGTACACGTGGTCCCCGACATGGAAACTCATGTCCCGACGGTGAGTGTCAGCATAGCTCTTTTGCCTTGACTTGGCTTCCTTCAAACGTTCTCTGACTAGTTGGACTTACTCTTCCGCTGCGCGGAGAATATCCGGTCCAAAGACTAGCCCTTCTCCAGTCTCTGACCAGTTGAGGGGTGTGCGACATCAGCGTCCGTACAACACCTCAAATGGTGCCATCTGAAGGCTCGACTGGTAACTGTTGTTATAGGGAACTCGACAAAAAGGGAGACAATCCTCCCACTTGGCTCCATATGCCAAGACATAGGCTCGGAGTCATGACTTCGAGAATCTGATTACTCGCTCAGTCTGACCTCCGGTCCGTGGGCGGAAAGCCGTGCTAAAAGACAACTTGGTTCCCACGGCTTCTCCGAACTTCTTCCAGAACCTTGAGGTGAACTGGGTTCCTCGATCTGACACAATCTCCTTGGCAACGCCGTGAAGACTTACGATTCAGTCGATGTAGAGAGCTGCCAGCCGGATGCCATCATAAGGGGTCTTGACAGGAATGAAATGGGCTACCTTGGTCAAATGATCGACTATGACCCAGATAGAGTCATGTCCTCTATCCGACCTTGGTAACCCAGTGACGAAGTTCATTCCGACTTTATCCCACTTCCACTCAGGAACCTTGAGTGGTTGAAGCAATCCAACGGGTCGCTGATATTCAGCCTTGACCCTTTGGCACACATCACACTTTGCAACATAGGTTGCAATCTCTCTTTCATCCTGCGCCACCAGAATCGTGCCTTCAAGTCTTGATACAACTTGGTGTGAGCGTTCCTTCGACACGGAATTGCTCGGTTCCTCCGGGAGGAGTGGTTTGCAGATACGCCCGGTCTTCGACGCAGAAGTTTACTTCTTGATGACGGTGGTCGGTGTAGATCTTCCGTCTAGACAGGGTGGTCTTCAAACGTCTTCTATCCAGCTGTCCGTCTCTTCTTTGTCTTCGGGCAGACAAGTAGGCCATCAAATAATGATGTTACCCAACTTGTCCACTTACTCCATGAGGTCTACGGGGGTACGCAAGGTAGGCTGGGGTATTGGTGGTGGTCTCGGTTGAGTATTGCAGAGGCCTTCCTGACTCTGAGTCAAGGCCCGTGGTCAGAATCTGACCAGGTGGTGGCTCGATGGGGCTTAAGGGTTTCAAGGATTCTAGTGAGTGACTGAACTTATATCATCTTATCCTTAAGAACGGTTTCTGAGATGCCAATAGCTCTATCTAGTACTCCAAACGGGAAAAGCATCTTCTCGCATAGACCAACTTCAATCACCACTCATGCCATGCATATCCTCATGACTCTCAAGAGTCGGTCTAACAAAATTGTACTTGTCTACGATCCCCAAATCCATATGTATGCCTACCTCTAAAATCCAACGGTAGATCATACATGCTGCTGAGCTTAAATTAAACTCCACAATCCAAGCACTCAACCTATTCTTGCAAGGCTCAAGATAATGCATCTCTATTCTAAGGAAACACGTCATATGCCACTCCAAGATTTGTTTCCTTCCTATAGATCACCTCCAATAACCCGGTAATTCCCATCAATCTCCACATAATCCAACAATTCTACAAATGCGATGTCTACGGTGTTCGCAAGATCTCGAGTCTCTATAATACCCAAACACTGGGAAGGACTACGCATTACGACAGTATGTCCACCAAATTCTCATCATCCGGGTCAAGTAACTCCAAGATCACGATTAAGTAGATCCCTAAATCAACTCCAACAAATAATCCAATCTCCTAGGTTATTGTCCTCCGAGAAGCATGATATCATAATCAGGATCATAGGCCTAAATTCAATCTTACTCCGAACCATGCAGACATATCCAGCATTATACCAACCAGAATCACCTACCTAAATCCAAATCTTATGCCCAACGGGTACTCCTACATGCTTTCCCAAAGTCATGATCTCACCAATATGAAAACCTCATAATCCACCAGGGTCTCAGATAATTCCTCGAAGTCACTGGTATAAAGCCACCAGATCATCCGTCCAATATCCTCGAACTGGTCTATCTATGGCATCGTCAGTTCTCGTGCTATATTAGGATGAAAATGTGCTTGTTCACCGTGTCCACTAGTTCCTTAACGAACCCAGTGTTGTGCAAGGTTACAAAGGCTTAACAGGTTCTCTCGCTTTACCATGGGTTAGGCACATGGTTAAGGATTCGTGCTGGAGTGTCTCGTGAAGTCTCAAAGGGTCTAGGAAGAGGGTTACTGGTCTGGAGGGTTAAACATAACTCTACGGAGTTGCAATAGATCGTGGAGGTTGTAGCAAAAGCCTTCGATGCCAGTTGGCTGTCGAGGTAGAATCCTTGGTGCATCTTGTCTTGCTGGTCTTCAATTGGGGAGAGAGAGAATAGAGGGAAGAAGCAGCGTAGAGGAGGGAAATGCCTAAAGGGGGTTCTATAGTGCAGGTGCAACAAACAGGTGCAAAAAGGTCGAAACAAAAGAAACAAGGCAAGGAAGGTGATATAGTCATGCACTTGTTGCCTGGGGCAAACGTGCGACTTATATCAAAACACAAGCAAATAAAAGCAAACAACACACAATCAAGGTTCTATTCGAACCATCACATGGACTCGACTGCGCATAGGGGGTACACGACTCATCCTACCCAAGGGGTTCTCGGACTCAGTGCCGTGACTTGTGCCTCGTGCAGTCTTCTGAGCTTCCTCGGGTGTTGCTATGCCCCTTATAGTTGCTTGAAGAACGATCCGGGTTGTGCCTGAAGAATCTTCAACAACTTCTTGCCTGATGAGGTGGTGTGGTGAAGGTGCCTCCTTGTAGCTGGCGTTGACTTGTCTTCTCTTGTCTCTTTAATCATGACGATCCCTTGTGCCTTCTGGGGCGTCGAGGGTACTAGGTAGGCATTCCCTATGCAAATAACCAGGCATAATAGAGGTCCAACATGTCGATTTCGTTGATGAAAACATCGACACCAAGAGCGGGGGATGAAGAGAACCGTTTTCCTGCTCACTATAGTGAGGCGGACCAAATGGCAAGGTTCTCATCCACCGGTGGTTGTCGATACCACAACGGTAGTGACAGGATTACTCTATTAGCGATGCATATCATAACCTATACCCTGGTCATCATAGGCCAAAGTTGCATCTTCTTGGGACACTGTCAAGGGTACCACCATCTTCTGGGTCTTCATGTCTTCATTCCTCGAGGATGGATTTTCTGATGGTATCGACTTGTCGTGGTGTCACCAATCTTGCGTGCAAAAGTGGTGGGTGAGTGTTTGGCAAGGTGCACTCCACGAGGATTATGGAAGATCCAGTGGTCAGGGGCATAAGGATTTTAGCGACCAAGGTTTTGAAGGGGAAGAGATCAAGTATAGCCTAGTTTTCGAAAAACTGAGAAGGTAAGAGAAGTATAGATAGTTTTGAAAACTAGTAGTAGTTTTGAAAATAGTTTTACCCTAACTAACGACCATGCTAACTAAGGCTTCCTACAGTCAGGATGGCTCTGATACCAGCTCTGTGGGGACCCCGACTCATAAGTCGTGATCACCGAATGCACGTGTACAGTGATCCCAGAGATCAATGCTCACTGAACACACAGAAGCTGAATAACAAGAGTCTTACATCCATACATACCGTATTACATAAATAGGACCATTATGGTCAAGCCTTGAGTATAACATCGCAGCGGAAATCTCCAATGACAACTTGGACCCATGCCATCTGCCTTTAACCCTACAGGCATTCTGATTGGGAAGCGTCCTAGCTCGCATGCTCGTCACCAAGAAATCTTCATCATAACCTGTTCTCTCATGCCTGGCCAATAAAATAACCAGTGGCAAGCCAATGAGTACATTGAATGTACTCGCAAGCAACCCAAGTGTGATGATAGAATAATTATTCAAGGCTCTACTGCTAAATTGGCAGTTTTGCGGAAAGCTAGTTTTTCATATGCAAGTATGATCAACATATAACATGGATATGCATGTGTCTGTAACAAGTATCAGGAGGTCACACACATCAATATCGAGAAAGAGTTATAATCAACTCATGCTCAAGCTCATTGTGACTTTCTCAGGAATCACATCATCAATATCTCTGACCCGAGTTGTTTCCCCACACACTCACACCAGGTTTCGCAAACATTGGACGTAGCCCAAGAGCGGTTACCCAACTGTCCATGACCGTGGACACGGCTATTCGAATAGTTTTACACTCTGCAGAGGTTGCACAGTTTACCCACAAGATCCGGGGAACTTCCGTGTCATCCACGACCCGCGGTACCTCAAGTACCCTGGGTAAGCACCCGATTACTATCTTTCCCTAGGCGACACTAATATGGAGTCCACTCGATTGGTAACTGCCCCGTGCCCCCACATTTCACATCCCAAGATTTTTTGGAGTCTCGCTCCGATATTCATCACATTCCACGAGCACGGGGTACCAACGGTGTGTCCGGTGCCCTGTGAAAACAGTCATGGCCACCTATCCAAGAACGACCCCATCCCTAGAGTGACCTTATGTCACCCCCGTCACTAGTAATGCGGGCACCATGCTAGTATCGACCTAGGTAATCAATAATGCCCTTTCCCATATAAGGGTAGAGTGGTTGTGCATGTAAGGTTGGAATAACGGTCGCAACTTAAACCAATCCGTTTTCAAAACAACACACACACACTTTCCTCGGTACACCACTTCGTCATCAAGTGGTTACCCATCTCATCATCTCCCTCGGGCATAAATGGCACCCGACGGGGTTTTCGAAAAGTCTTTAGAAAGTATCCTGCCTCCGTCACCATGCATATACCCGACCCATTTGCGTAGCCACTAGTAAAGCAACCTAACTACTCCCACCCACATAACCCTCATAGGAAGGTAGGGTCATGTTAGATGCAAGTTTCAATAGTAAGCAACAAAGGTAGCAACCAAAGCGGTCTACACCTCAACATGATTCCGATGCATTGATAATAATGTGCTATGAGATATGCATAAAAAGGGTTTCTCGAACATGGTCAAAGGGCTGCTTGCCTTATTCTTTCGAGTTTTCAAACCTTCTGGTCCATCTCCGAGTATTCCGTTTATTTCGTCAACTAACGATGGAAACAATCATAATAAGCAACACAATCAAAGCAAAAATAAAAGTTCTCTAAAAATAGGAGTTGGACTTTTCTAGTATACCTCTGGTCATATGAAAAATAACCAAGGTGGTTTCATAGGTGTTGGATCAATAGGTAGTTTGGAACATTTCAATGTGATGGAACCAAGGGGTTTATGGATTTGGAAGAAGTATACAGAAATATTTCCTTGAATGATGAGTAAAGGTACCCATCATCAAGTCATGATTTTAGAAGCATCTAGGAGTTGGTTTCACTGTATTTGGAATTCAAATGAATTTCCTAGGATTTTGCAAAGCTGATAAATATGAAGAAATGGCTCAATATTTGGTTGGGTACAAAAAGTATTAATAAAAATGTTCCAAAACTAAGTTTGGACATGACAAGCATCTAGGAATTTGAATCACTGTATTTGGATCAAGATTGAGCTCTCTGTGATTTTCTAAAGTTCATCACAGAAAGGAAATAAAGGCATTTGATAAATATTTGTGAAAGAAATGTTTCTAGAATAATGTGCATGCTGCACCATGTGATAGAGCATTTTGAAGTTCATTTGAATTATCTAGGCATTTTTGAAGTTGACAGAATAAAGAAAAAGAAAAGGAATAAGGGTTCAACCTTATACTGCGTGCAGGGCGAGGGATAGCTCGCGGGCCGGCCCAGCGGCTCGGCCGCTCGCGTGCAGGGGGGCCATGCCGGAGGCGTCTTTCGGGGATGCGCTTCCGCGCGGGGGAGGCGGGCTGCGCCGTTGCCGCCTCCACTTAAACGGGTGGGCCTGGCCCCCCGGGGTCGCTGACCTGCGGGCCCCTCCCGCAGGGTCATCCCCTACCTCCCGCGCCCGCGACGGAGGGGCTGGTTGCCGCGGCTGCGCGCCGGCCGGCGCCCGTCCCCGGCGGCAGGGGCCACCTCTGGCCAGGCCGAGGCCACCGGAGGGTTCCTCGGGGAGCGGCGCGTCGGGGAAGTCCCTTGGGGCGGCAGGGGAGGGACCGGAGCACCTCCTGCACCGGCCATGGCGGCGGCCTCGTCGGGTGATGGTGGAGCGGGCACCACGGGGCACGGGAAGGGGCGGCGAGGGGACGGGGAGCTTCACACTCCAGTGGACGTTCCCCTCCTGGTGGCCAGCAGGGAAGGAGGAGGCCACAGGGAGCCAACTTGGGAGGAGACCGGCGGCGGCTCGACGGCCATGGAGTGGGTTTGAGGCCACGGGAGAGAGGTTGAGGATGTCTAGGAGGCGCACGGGAGAGAGGAGAGTCCAGAAGAGGCAAAGGGCGCTCGGGGGAAGGCTTTAAATAGGCGCAGCCACGGTGCACCATGAGCGACGTCCATGGACGCGCTCGGGCGTGCTCGTTGAGAGGGGAGGAGGACCGGGGAGGATAAGGCCGACCGTCCTGCAGGTCGTGGACGTCGAGGGCACCTCGGGAGACACGGTCGCACTGCCCAAGGCCGCCTGGAAGCCTCGGCAGGGCCGAGCTACAGTGCCTCGGTGCACTGTAGCGTGCTCCAGAGCGCGCCTTTGGCCGGCATGCTCATGTCTTTGCTTTCCAGGCCGTGTCACCCAGTGTCCAGTAGTGCTAGAGAGTAGTAAACAATGGGGAGGCAGTCTTGGATGCTCTGGTGAGCCACTGAAATGAGGAGGGAGGTGAGGAAGAAGGTGAAAACTGCTGTCCAGCAGTAGAAATTGGGGTTTTACCCCCTCCAATGATTGAGCTGAGGCCATAGATAAGTTACTGGGGGTAGAGGATGATCAGGGGAAGGTGTGCTAGAAATTTGGGGTAAAGGGAAATAGTAAAAGGGGTCCAACCACTGGTTTTGGCAAACTTGCAGAAGGTGTTTGATCAGGTGTTGGGGAGGCAAATTACTTCCAATTGGCATGGGACTTAACAGGATCAAATGTCACACATAATTAGGCCTCTCCACCAAATTTGAGCTCATTTGGGCAAAGTGGCCAATGTAACTTTGGTGAACCCTAGAAATCAACAGAAATGGTTTCACCATGTTTGAGTCAAGCAAATCATCTCCCCTTGATGCACCACTTGGTGTAGCATCATCATTTTGGGTATTGATCATGCCCACAAAGTTTGAGGCTCCAGGTAAAAAGTTGACAATGTAAAGTTGTTCAAATTTGCATTTGAACAGAAAGGGTTTTGGGGTGATCTGATCAAGTTTCTCTATTCCAAATCTTTTGCCATTTGGTCTAGATGCCTTATTAGGCCATTCTAGCATGTGCACCAAATTTGAGAGCATTCGGACAAGTTTGGCAATGTAAAGTTTCTCTAACTTCAAATATGGACAGAATGGTTTTGAGGGGATTAGAGGATGTTTCCTTGATCTTCAAGGCATGAGGCTTTGCAAGATCATCAAATATGTCATTTATGACATGATAGAATTTCCCTGGAATTTTTGGAGAATATTTCCTTTGTAATTATTTCAAAAGCTTGAAATATCCAGAAAGGGTTTTGGAAGGATTAGTCCAATATTTTGAACATGACCATGTGTTGAAACTCTTATACATGGACAATATATGTCCTATGAGTCTCCCTGAATTTTGGCAAATATTTTTGAAATAATTAAATAATTTTTCCCTATTAAAGACCATTTCTGGCCTTAAGAAAAAGCTTTTAAATAAAATATAAAAATAACTTTTAAAATTATACTTTTGTGGTTTCTAGAAGTCCTATACGTAATAGGATTCAAATATACTTTTTTAAAGATTTTTCACACCCTAAATAAGGTACTTGCAGTGCAAACCTCAATTCAGGGTTTTTGGAAAACTAATTTTAGAAAATACCATTTGGCCAAAATATTTTTATAAGAAAATTCTATACTGGTCTATACACATGGCATGATCATTGGGAAAAGGTTTTGGGTCAAGGAGATGAAGTATAAGAGTTGGAGGATTTATTTGATTTTTAGAGCGCTAGCAAACACCAGACAAAAGTCAAATCAAGCAAAGTCAAAAACTCTCAAAAGTTTTTGCAAATCCACATTTTTATCATGAAAATTAGCTTAAGCAAAGTGACATGAAAATCAGGGTGTGACAAAAAATGTAGTAGCAATTGTCCCTTCTCTCTTTTCTCTCATTTTTTGGAGGGGCTTTTCTCTCTTTTTTTTATTAGCCCCTCTCTATCTTTTTTTTGGGCCTTCCTTTTTTTATTGGGTTTTTATCATTTATGCCATCGGTTGTGTCTCACTACTCAGTTTTGCCATTAGAAGTTATAACTACTCAAAAATGCCATCGACCCGTGAGATGCTTGCTCAAAAATGCCATTAGATATCTCAAAAATGATATCGTTCTGTTAGATGTTTGCTCAAAATGCCATTAGACATTGTTATTTTCACGTCAAACACGTTGACCATGTTATATGACAAAAATAAGCCTTGACCAATATGTTAGTTCTCTCTATCTCAGAATGATAAGTGCGGCCCCACTTGTCAGGAGTAACCAAGTGAATAATTTTATAGGAAAATAAGAACGTTGTTGAGATCAAGTGGGCCCCACACTTTATTGTAGTAAGATAGAGGGAGAGATGGCATGTTGGTCCATAGGTATTTATGTCATTATAACATGTCAAAAGATATTTAAGATCACAATAATGGTGTCTAGTGGCATGTTTGAGCATGTATGTAATGAAGTGATGGCATTTTTGAGCAGTTGAAATTCATAGTGACAAAACTGAGTAGTGGGATACAACCGGTGGCATGAATGATAAAAACCCTTTTTATTGGCCTTTCCTCACACGGGCAATGCTCCAATAATGATGATCATCACACTTTTTGTTACAACTTGAAATTACAACTCGATACTACAACAAGTATGACTCTACATGAATGCGTCCGGTGGTGTACCGGCATAAGCAATGAATCAAGAGCGACATATATGAAAAATTATGCATGGTGGCCTTTCCACAACTACGAAGTCAACTACATGATCATGCATGGCACTATGACAATATGATGCGTGTCATATGAACGGAATGGTGGAGAGTTGCATGGCAATATATCTCGGAATGGCTATGGAAATTCCATGATAGGTAGGTATGGTGGCTGTTTTGAGGAACAATATGGTGGCTGTTTTGAGGAAGGATATATAGTGGGTTTATGGTACCGGCGAAAGTTGCGCCGTACAAGAGAGGCTAGCAATGGTGGAAAGGTGAGAGTGCGTAAAATCCATGGACTCAACATATACTTATTGCAAAAATCTACGAGTCATCAAAAACAAAGCAATCAACGCATGCTCCTAGGGTGGAGGTTGGTAGGAGTTAACCATCGCGCGCCCCCGACCTCCACACAAAGGTTGGCACTCTACCAATACCTCATGATGTAACTTCGTCACATAGCGGTTCACCATACGTGCATGATTCGGGAATCACTAACCTTAACACAAGTATTCTTCAATTTCATAATAACTCCACTAGCATGACTCTAATATCACTATCCTCATGTCACAAAACAATTATCAAGCATCCAACATCTCGTTCTATTCAATGCACTTGGTGTGAATTTTTTTACTACATTGACATTGGATGTTTATCATGTGAAGACTAGTTTCTTTAGCCTAAACACTTTACCATGCTGTTTTAATAAACTCTCAAATAGATATAAGTGAAGCATGAGAGTTCAACAATTTCTACAAAATATTACCACCACTGTCAACGGAAACCCTAATGGCGGAAGAACACAAGTGAAGCAATGGCGGATACAGATCTACAGAGAGGAAGTAAACGTACCAGGGACAGCGAGAATCGGCGGCGGAGAGAATCTGGTCAAGGCTCAGGTTGATGCAGCGGCCGGTCGAAGACTGAAGATCCGGCGGTCGTCGGCGGCGTTCTTGAGCTCAAGCAGCAATGGAGTTCTTGCGGGTCAGGAAGCGGAAGGAGGAAGAAGACGCGAGAGGGAATAATGAAAAGGGGCGGTGTTATTTATAGGCAGAGAGGCAGATGTGAAGCGACAGGTGCGGTAATCAAGGGAGCAGAATCGGATAAAGATCCCTTAAACGCCTCGATTCTCGGGATAACCATTAAAAACAAACAACAGTACAGCTTGCAGCGTTAAATGCGGAGATGATGTCATTGTCAGACTTTAATGATTTCGGAGGATGACGTCAGAGCCGGTTTACAAAAGATGAAGACAGAAGAAAATTACAGGAGACGACGGAGATTGATATGAACAAGTTCAAATAATTCTGGGGCCTAATGTCAGGGATATGGTTAGCAGGTATAAACCGGATATTGTAAACCGGCTTAGTTATATCATACTTGGTTTTACTGTTTTAGTAGAGATTACGGCCCATGAGATTTCAAGGCCCATGTATAGAAATACGGTTTGTAACCCGTCAAAGAGATGTAACTTGAGAGATAAGAAAGAAAGGGCAGAGGCCGAGGCGGACACGATTATGAGCCGGCCTCGGGACTCTGTGGACCGGACTAGGCGTCACCTCTATATAAAGGGACGACCCGGTACCGGTTCGAGGACAAGCAACAATCAATCCGTCGAGATGCAGGCAAGCGAATCCGCTCCCTGTAAACCGACGCCCAAGCAATACCAAACCAACTAGACGTAGGCTTTTACCTTCTCAAAGGGGCCGAACTAGTATAAAATCCTTTGTGTCCTTTGTGTGCCATGAACCCTTTCATGCTAACCCGTGCGATGGTTCCATCATCAAGTCCGCTAAACCGGACATCTGCCGTGTTAATTCCACGACAACCACCGTGCTCTAAAAGATATAAGTGAAGCACTAGAGCAAAAACTATTCAACTCAAAAGATATAAGTGAAGCACATAGAGTGTTCTAATAATTTCTGGGCCATATTTAATTCTCTCAAATAGGTGTTTCCAGCAAGATGGTTGTGGAAAACTAACAACCAGACACTCAAATTATACAAGACGCTCCAAGCAAAACACATAGCATGTTGCGAATAAAAATATAGCTCCAGGTATAGTTACCGATGGATCAAGACGAAAGAGGGGATGACTTCCCGGGGCATCCCCAAGCTTAGGCTTTTGATTATCTTGATTTTACTTGGGGTTCCATGGTCATCCCCAAGCTTGGTCCTTTGCTACTCCATGTTCCATAGTCCATCAAAGCAATACTCAAAACTTGAAAACTTCACAACACAAAACTTAGACAAAAATTCTCGTGAGCCCCGTTAGTAAGAGAAAGCAAACCACCAATCAAAGGTACAACAAAGAATTCATTATTTGTATATATTGGTGCTAAACCTAATGTACTCCAAGTTCTCTATGATTCATATCCTCCAATATTACTCATAGATGAATCGGAATAAGCAAACAACACACGAAAAACAGAATCTGTCAAAAACAGAACAGTCTGTAGTTATCTGCTGGGTTCGCCTACTTCTGGAACTCCAAAAAATTTAAGCTAAATTCTTAAATTTGCGCAATTTGTCTACCAATCAGCAGCACAAATAATCAACTAAAAAACACGCTCCAGTACAATCTGAAGACTACTTTAGCGAGCGCTAACGATTCTGTTTTTCACCGCAAGATCAAATAAACTTCACACAAGTCTTACCAAAGGTTCTACTTGGCACAAACACTAAACAAAACATGAAAACACATCTAATCAGAGGCTAGATGCAACATTTATTCCCTAACAGCACCAAAAGCAAAAAACAAAAAATTGGGTTGCCTCCCAACAAGCGCTATCGTTTTACGCCCCTAGCTAGGCACGATACAAGATAAATCTAGGTAGTGCCATCTTTGGAAGGCAATCCATAAGTGGATCTCATGATAGATTCATATGGAATTTGATTTTCTTTCTAGGAAAGTGTTCCATGCCTTTTCTTAACGGAAATTGGAATCTAATATTTCCTTCCTTCATATCAATAATTGCACCAATCGTTCTAAGGAAAGGTCTACCAAGAATAATAGGACATGAAGGATTGCAATCTATATCAAGAACAATGAAATCTATAGGCACATAATTCCTATTGGCAACAATAAGATCATCATTAATTCTTCCCATAGTTTTCTTAATAGTGAAATCCGCAAGATGCACATTTAAAGAGCAATCATCAAGCTCATGGAACACTAGCAAATCACACAAATTTTTGGGATAGTGGAGACACTTGCACCCAAATCACACAAAGCATAGCATTCATGATCTTTTATTTTTATTTTTATAGTAGGTTCCCATTCATCATAAAGCTTTCTAGGTATAGAAATTTCCAACTCTACTTTTTCTTCATAAGATTGCATCAAAGCATCGACTATATGTTTAGTGAAAGCTTTATTTTGACTATAAGCATGCAGCGAATTTAGCACGGATTGCAACAAGGAAATACAATCAATCAAAGAGCAATTATCATAATTGAATCCCTTGAAATCCAAACTAGTGGGTTCATCACTATGCAAAGTTTTAATCTCTTCAATCCCACTTTTAGCAATTTTAGCATCAAGATCTAAAAACTCCGAATTATTAGGACACCTTAAAGCAGAATAATCTCCAATCCTATTATCATCAAGATTAATACTAGAAACAAGGATCTCATAGGAGACACATCAATAACTTTCAAATCTTCATCTTTATTTTCACGAAAACTAGAAGAACACGCTTTAATATAATCTTCTCTTTTAGCACGTATCCTAGCGGTTCTTTCTTTGCACTCATCAATGGAAATTCTCATGGCTTTGAGAGACTCATTGATATCATGCTTAGGTGGGATAGATCTAAGTTTCAAAGAATCAACGTCAAGAGTAATTCTATCCACACTTCTAGCCAATTCATCAACTTTAAGCAATTTCTCTTCAAGCATAGCATTGAAATTCTTTTGCGAGATCATAAACTCCTTAACACTATTTTCAAATTCAGAAGGCATCTTTCCATAAGAGTTGTTGTAGGAATTACGATAATTATTAGAGGAATTACTAGGAAAAGGCCTAGGATTAAAATTACCTCTATAAGCATTGGTACCAAAATTATTACTACCAACAAAATTCACATCCAAAGATTCATTGTTATTCTCAATCAAAGTGGACAAAGGCATATCATTAGGATCAGAAGAATCACTCTTAGCAGCAAACAATTTCATAAGTTCATCCATCTTTCCACTCAAAACACTAATTTCTTCGATAGCATGCACTTTTTTACTAGTAGATCTTTCGGTGTGCCATTGAGAATAATTAACCATGATATTATCTAGGAGTTTGGTAGCTTCTCTGTCGGGGGAAACTGTCCGCCACGAGCACCTATGGGACCGGAGCCCCTTGTCTATGCGGTAAGAGGGCGGAGGGAGCACAGAGAGCAGATCGTAGCACACGCGCGGGCAGTTTTACCCAGGTTCGGGCCGCGGTAGACGCGTAAAACCCTACTCCTACTTAGTTGTGTATTGAGTCGAGTGCTCGGGAGCTTGAAGAAGCAGCTACACCGAGCGTGAGAATGATCTAGGTTTCGAACCCCCTCTACGTTGTGCATGGGCCTCCTTTTATAGCCCAAGGGGTCACCGACAGGTGTCAACCGTAGAGGAGGGGTAAAAACGTAATTGTGGTGGTAGTTGGAACAGTGCGGGAACAGTGGAGCTACAGTGCAGAACAGTGGTCTATACCTACTTAGACAGTGGGGGACAAGGGCATTTAATGCCCGTCGCCGTCGACCCCAAAAGCTCCCGCCGTTGCGTCTCCGCTCGCCACGGCGACGGATCCACCGCCGTGGAGTGCCACCGTGTCCCCCAGGCTGCACAGCCACCCGCCACGCGTCCCTGGAGTGGCCCCAGGGCGACGCGTGGGCCGATGAGCTGGAGCGCGGGCACACAGCGCACCTCCCCCGGCAAGCACCTTGCCGGGGGCCTTGATCTTGCCGGGCCTGGGAGCTTGCCGCTCCCCAGGCCCTCGTCGGGTCTTCTATGACGGAATCTTCTAGTCGTCCTGGCAAGCTCCTCTTGCCAGGGCCTTGTACTAGTTAAGTAGTCTTGAGCCTGGCACGGCCTTCCCGGCAAGCTCCTCTTGCCGGGGCCTTGATCTTCTGTCTTGTACACTTTGTTTTTGAATGGTTTAATAAGGAGCAGGAAGGTCTCCGGCGAGCACGCGGTAAACCCTGCCGCGGGGAGCTGCAACTGCCCGTGCACAAGTTGGGGTACTGAGGTACCCCTACCTTAGTACACCGACAGGAGCCCCCGGGCCTGGGCCATACACGGTGCCGAGCGCTGTTGGGCCAGGCCCAAAACAGTGGACGGGCACCCGCGGCCCGCAGCGCGCCGAATCCACTTCCGTATCCGCCGCACCCCACCGTAACGGCACGCGTCGATCGCGGCGCCGTGGGATGGGACGTGCCCACGATCTCTTAATGGAAAGGGCGAAACGCCCCCCACTCCCCCATAAAAGCAGAGGGAGCAGGCGCGGTTCCCCTCCTTGCGCTTCCATTGCTTCGTCTTCTTCTTCCTCAGATCTCTCTTGTGCTCTGCCTCCACACCTCCGCCGCCGCCGAGCCCTTCGCCCCCTTCCTTCCGCCGCGTCCGCCATGGCCCCAAAGACCGACAAGGCGAAGGCGGAGAAGTCCAAGCGGGAAAAGTCAGAGCAAGCGGCGAAGCTCGTCGCGTATCGGAAGCAGCATCTCGTCTTCCCGCCGAAGCTCGGCGTGCGGGAGCTCTGGAACAAGTACTACTTGTTCTGGGCAAAGGAAACCCCGGCGCACCCCCGCACGCACGTCTTCCCGGCCGCCGCCAAGGACAACTACCCCGGCGGGTATTACTTCTTCGCAGCCTTCTTCCACTGCGGTCTGTGTCCTCCTTTCTCAAACTTCTTCTGCGATATCATGAACACTTACGGCTTCCAGCTCCTCGACTTCACCCCCAACGCCATCCTCACCATGTCGGTTTTCGCACACATGTGCGAAAACTTCATAGGAATTCAGCCCAATGTAGCGCTCTTTAGACACTTTTTCACTCCTAGAGCAGAGGACGACGCCCCCCTCTCCGGAGGAATTTCTTGGGTGTTTCGCTTGAACAAGAAAGGAGCCTACTTGCCGGGGGAGCTCCGCGGCAAGTGGGAAGAGTGGCGCGCGGAGTGGTGCTGGGTTGTCGAGGACCGGCCGCAAGCCTTCACCGTGCCGCGCACAACGCCCATCGTGCGCGGCAGGGATTGGAGCGAGCTCGACTCCGACGACATCAAGCTGGACATCGCCCTCGTCAGGATTCTTCGTCTTCGGATGGCGCCGCTGTCTGTTGCTGAGGTGGGCGCAGATTTCCTTCGCCGCCGCATCGCCCCCCTCCAAGACAGGAAGAGGCCGGCTTGGGAGTACGGCGGCCCGGCAGACATAATGAGGTTGCGCCCCGGTCTCAACTTCAACTTCACGACGCTCGAGCTAAGAGGGATGGTCCGGGAACTCTTCAAATACGACCCGGCACACCCTGAGTGGTTCCGATCTCCCCGGGGAGTAGTGCCGCTCTGCGTCAGCACAGCCCGGGACCGAATCGTCGCCATGATGCCCGCGTGCGACTCGCACGGCGTGGACCGCACGTGGCTCGCGCCCAAGCCCATCGACGTCCTCAACTTCTACGACAACCTCGAGGAGGTGTTGAAGAACAAGGACGACATCAAGCTGCACACGCGGGCCACCACCGACCAGGAGATTGCCTATATGGCTTCTCGAGCTGAAGAAGTCGCCGCGGCCGCAGCGGCAGGGGACTTCGGGTATACGCCCGCTGAGGCGGAGGCTGCGGATGCGTCCAGCCAGGCGGAGGAGGCGGATATCCGTAGGTTGCTGAAGCTCCCTCCCGACGCGCTCGCCGGGGTCCCATCCCTGAGGCACTCCGGGATCCATGGAATTGTAGCCGAGGCCGCGGCAATGGAGGGTGGCGCCGGAGGAAGCAGGGGCGCCGCGAGGAGCGGAGGCGGCAAGGGGAAAGGGGCCGCAGCGCAAGGCGCTGGGCCCAGCGAGCCGGCCGGGGAAGAGGAGGAGGAGGAAGATGCCGAGGACTCCGGCGGATCTACGGAGCTCTACGCCGACGACCTTTCCTCGGCGGAAAGCTCCCCGCCCCCGGCAAGCCCAAGGCAGTCTCCACTGAAGCGTCTTCGCAAGGCGGCGACGGGGGAGAGGGCGCAGGCGCCACGGCAACAGCCAGCTCGCCGGGCAGCTCCCCGGGGGAGCCAAGCCGCGCCAAGGGCGACCGGCGTGCCAGCCACAGCAGAGGCGGCCCGCGCACGGACCACGACGGAGGCGTCTCGCAGGCCGGCGCCGAGCAGGCAAGGGTCTTCTCGGAGCGGAGCAACAGCTCCGCCCGCTTCTCGGGCGTCGGCTACCACAGGGGCTGGGTCTTCGCAGCCCCCAGCCCCGGTGGCCCCGAAGCGCGCGAGGGAATCCTCGTCTTCCGCTCCTCGCGCCGACGCTCCCACGGTGGAGTATGATTTCTCCGCCCTGAGCGAGGACGACGAGGAGGACCAGGAGTAAGGACCCAAGATCCTACACCTTCTTGAGTTTTGTCTTGATTGTTGTTGACGCTGACTTTGCTTGTTGCTTTTGATTCCAGGACCTTGGAGCAGCGCGCGAAGAGGGCCAAGGTGCCCGTGGTCGAGGTCGCGGAAGACCCAGCTGCCGCGGCAACGGGAGGCGTGCCGGAGCCGAGTCTGCCGGACACGAACGCTGCTCCGAGGAGCAGCCCCCAGCGCAGCCCCCAGCGTAAGTCAGAGGTCTATTCTTTCGCTTGTCGGGGCGCGCTTGGGGACTTAGTCTTATCTTGATATCTTGGTTTCTCTTGTCTTTTCTTGTGCAGAGGTGGAGCCGCAGCGGGAAGAGCGCCCGGAGACTGTTGTTGAAGAGCCGCAGGCCCCGCCGTCCCCGCCAAGGCAAAACTCTCCGGCAAGGGAGAATGCTCCGCCAAGGGCGGGTACTCCGCCAAGGCAGAGTACCCCGCCAAGGGCGAGCAGCCCGGCGAGGGCGGTCACTCCGCCAAGGCAGAGCTCCCCGGCAAGGGAGCCCGCCGCAGAGGACATCCGCCAAGGTATGTTCTGTACTTGATCTTCTTGGCTTTGTCTCTTTTTGGATATTTGCTTGAATCTTGAACTTCTTTTTCTTCTTTTTCTTCTTCTTCTTAGATCCTCCCCCTCCCGAGCCGATGGAGACTGAGGTCATCAACATCGAGGACGAGGAGGCCGCGCAGGGCGGCGGCGGTGGCGCCCCTGCCACCGAGGAGATGGCTGAGGCCGCCGAGCCGGCCGCGCAGGAGACCGCTCCGGCTGCGGACGCAGCGGCCGGGGAGGGGGACGGCGACCGCACCGCCGACCCGGAGGTGGCGGGAGCATCAGATGCTGCACCGGCCGCCGGTCCCTCCGCCGGCGAGGAGCCAGCCGGTTACTATCTTCGAGCCCCCAATGGCGTCTTCATCCAAGTGCCATGGGGGCCGTCGTCGCGAGCTCCCGCGGAGGGCGAGGCGTTTGATGGGGAGATCCTCGCCTCCGCGGGTCTGAGGGTCGTCGAGGCGCCCGGCGAAGGTGACGGGCCCGAGGAGGAAAAGCTACTCCACCAACTCCTGGCCCTTTACCGGGCCAGGCAGGCGAAGCTTGCCTCCCGGGAAGCCCTTGCTGCCAAGGCCGCCGCAGAAATGGAGAAGCGCGCGGCGGAGCTCAGCGCTGCCCACAAGGCGGGCCTCCGCGAGGTGGCGGAGGAGCGTGAGCGTCTCGCCGGCGAGTATCAAGAATGGCTGTTGGAGAAGGCCGAAGCTGAGGAACAGCAGCGGCTCGCCGGGGTGGAGATGTCCCGGCGAGAAGGAGAGCTCGCGCAGCGAAAGGTTGATCTTGACTCCCATGAGGAGGACCTTGCCGCTCGCGAGGCGGCCCTTGGCGGGGAATTGAAGGAGGCGAAAGCCGCTGCGGTTGCCGCGGAAAACGCCAAGAAGGAACTCGCCGCCAAGGTCGTGCAGCTGGAGAAGGCGATGAAGGTGAGCGCAGAGAAGGTTGCCGCGCTCATCACTGAGCGCGAGAAGGACGCCCACACAAATTCAGAGCTCCAGGTGAGCCTTTCTAAGAGGGGCGACGAACTGAAAGCAGCCAAGGACTCCATCGAGGACTTGGAATTGAAGGTCACCACATTGAGGGATTCACTTGACGCTGCCCGGCTTCGAGAGAACAAGCTGAAGGAGGAGCTCCGCAAGGAGCGGACCTTGGTGGACAGCGTCAACAAAGCATCCGAGCTCTTCCGCCAAAACATTGAGTTATGGACCGAAGACTTGGTTTCTTGTGCGTCCAATATTGACCAGGAGCTACTGGCGCTGAAAGTCGAACATCTCATCTATTCGCCGGATCCGGATCTCCCGCACAGCGTCAAGCTCAGCCTCTTCTTCAGAGGGATTGCGCCAGCCCTTGCAGGCTTCCGGAACCAAATCCCCGCGCAGCTGGCCGAGGAGTCGCGCCTGCTCTGTGCGGGAACTCTGGAGCGGGTGCTGACGAAGATCGTGTACCGCAACCCGGGGATCAATCTCAACAACGTTCTTCGCAGCTTGCCGGCTGATGTGAACACGGAGGCCCTGAAGGAGCAAGTCGCCCACATCATCGCCAAGGTGTCCAAGATCTCCAGGAAGGAGGGCGACCGCGAGGATAAGGGCTCCATTATCTTTATCTCTTTTTGTTGCTGCATATGATGTTATGAACTCATTAGTCCATTGTGACAAGTTTATCCTTTGTAAGATATTTATCTCATTTTAATCAATCAGTGCAATGTTATCTTCCTTGTCTTAATCTTTGACTCTGTATGTTTTTCACCCTACGCTCCCGGGGAGCTTGCCGGTAAGGGGCTCTTGCCGCGAGCGCTGAGTGCTGGACTCGAAGCAGCCTGCCGGCCAAGGTCTCACCGGCAAGCAACCTTGCCGCGGCTAGCCGCAACGCACTTAGCTTGCTGAGCGTACTCGGAAACGAAGCAAGGGCGCGACACTTGTCGCAGCTCACTTAAATCGTTGAGTGAACTCGAAAACAAGATAAGGGTGCGGCAAGCTACGGGTAGGTTCCTCCGCGCACAGGTTTTCCATACAAAGTGTGATTGTTCAAGGAAGACGACTAAAGTTTTAAAATTTAAACTGGTCAAATTCTAACAACTTATCTTTCATGTTCTGCTTGTTTTCCGGTAAGGCTTCTCTTTCTTGAACAGCACTTGGTTCCTCCTCCACCTCCTTCCCCCCCGGCAAACTTGTGCGCGAGGAACGTTCCTTCTGCTTAAAAGGAAAGAAAAAGGGAGAGGGAAACAAGTGTATTGCCTTTCGGCGTGCTAATGCTTACCGTGTACTTGAGTGTTGCTCCAAATGCCAAACAGAACATGCAAATAGCGAAGAGAAGCATGCAAAAGGCAATCGGTGCGAAAAACACGAAATCTTTACTGATGCACGGGGTCTGCGCCCGGCTTTGTACAAAGGGTTACATGCAACAGCGGCAAAGCTTGTACAAAAGGTGGTTGCCGGAGCGGATCACGGCAACCGCGCCTTATGGGTGAAACTTGCGAAGATGCTCTATGTTCCAGGAGTTGCTCACCGGTAAGCCTTCTTCGGTTTCGAGGCGGACAGCGCCGGGCCTCGTAACTTGTCTCACCCGATAAGGGCCTTCCCACTTCGGCGTCAACTTGTTGGAATTCTTGGCGGACTGAACACGCCGAAGAACAAGGTCGCCTTCCTCGAGACTCCTGGCCTTGACTTTGCGGCTATGGTAGCGGCGCAAAGCTTGCTGGTATCGAGCAGCTCGTACAGCAGCCTGGAGACATCCCTCCTCGAGGAGCAATGCGTCATCTTGCCGCAGCTGCTCTTGCTCGAGTTCATCATAAGCGAGCACTCGAGGAGATCCGTATACGAGTTCCGTGGGGAGAACTGCCTCTGCTCCATAGACTAGAGCAAAGGGTGTCTGTCCGGTGGCTCGACTTGGTGTCGTCCTGATTGACCAAAGAGCCGCCGGTAGCTCCTCTATCCAATTTTTTCCGCACTTGCGCAGCCTGTCAAAAGTCCTCGTCTTGAGTCCGCGCAGCACTTCAGCATTGGCCCTCTCCGCTTGACCGTTGCTCCTCGGGTGAGCAACAGAAGCGAAACAGACCTTGGCGCCAAGGTCTTGGACGTACTGCATGAAGGTGCGACTAGTGAATTGTGTACCGTTGTCGGTGATAATCCTGTTAGGGATCCCGAAACGGCAAACAATCGACCTGAAGAACTTGACCGCTGACTATGCTGTCACCTTTCTCACCGGCTCCACTTCTGGCCACTTTGTGAACTTGTCGATTGCTACGTACAAGTACTCAAAGCCCCCGACAGCACGGGGGAAGGGGCCGAGGATATCGAGCCCCCAGACCGAGAAGGGCCAGGATAAAGGGATTGTTTGGAGAGCTTGAGCTGGCTGATGAATCTGCCTTGCATGGAACTGGCACGCTTCACACTTGGTTACTAGTGCAGTTGCATCTTGGAGGGCTTCTTGCCAAAAGAACCCTTGCCGGAAAGCTTTCCCGGCAAGCGCCCTTGCGCCAATGTGGTGGCCGCATATGCCTCCGTGTATTTCCGCCAACAGCTTCTGTCCATCTTCCCTGGAGATGCACTTCAACCTGACACCATTAAGTCTTCTTCTGTACAGCTCGTTATCCACGAACTGGTACATACTTGACTGCCTGGTTATCTTCTCTATTTCTTCTGGGCCGTCGGGAAGTTCTCTAGTTTGCAGAAAACGAACAATCTGCTGCGCCCATGCCGGAGCTTGGGGCTCAACGGCAAGGACTAAAGGCATGAGGGCCGCTGCGGGAACCTCAGCTTCTACGGCAAGGACCTCTGGTTCTGCCGGAGCTGATGGTCCCCCGGCAAGCTCGCCGGGGCGAGGCTTGTCGGGAACGCTTGCTTCAACTGTACGGACCCGAGGATCCGCAGGAGCAAACTGTTCCTCAGCGTTCTTGTCGTTGATCTTGGGGACCTTGGCGGCGGTTTCTGGAAGATCCGCCGGCAAGTAGTCGCCGGAGACCAACTTTCTCTTCTTGGACTGCCCAATTGATGGTGTAACGGACGGTTGAGTTAGCTTGAGCAAGAAGGTCCCTGGTTCCACAGGTAACTTCATTGCAGCACATTTTGAAAGGCCATCTGCAATTTCATTTTGAGCTCTCGGGATGTGCTCCATCTGCAAACCTTCAAAGTGCTCCTCAAGCTTCCTCACTTCATCGACATAAGCTTCCATCAAAGGGCTCTGATAGCTCTTGTTAACTTGCCGGACCACCAACTGTGAATCTCCCCGCACAATCAGCTTTCTGATCCCAAGTTCGGCCGCAATCCTGAGGCCGGCGAGCAAACCTTCATATTCAGCAGTGTTGTTTGTCGCTTGCTCTCTTGGGAAGTGCATCTGGATAACATACTTGAGGTGCTCTCCGGTGGGCGCGATAAGCACGACGCCAGCACCGGCGCCTTGCAGCGAGAAGGCACCATCAAAGTACATTACCCATTCACTTGTCGCTTCTTGTACGGGTGTACTTGTTTCTTGGACTTCTTCATCTGGCGTCGGGGTCCATTCTGCTATGAATTCTGCCAAAGCTCGGCTCTGAATAGTTGAAGTACTTTCAAACTTGAGTCCAAAGCTCGATAGTTCCAGTGCCCACTCTACAATCCTGCCTGTTGCTTCTGGGTTGTGCAATATCCTCTTCAGCGGAAAGCGAGTGACCACTGTTATCTCATGGGCTTGGAAGTAATGGCGCAGCTTTCTCGAGGCCATGAGGAGACCGAAAAGCAACTTTTGCACACCAGAGTATCTTGATCTAGCCCCCTGGAGAAGGGAACTTACAAAATACACTGGGCGCTGCACCATCTTTTTCCGCACCTCTTCTTGTTCCTGTGCAGAGTCATCCTTGTCGGGGCCAGAGCTTGCCGGAGCAGCCCCCTGCTTGTCGCTGGATTCGCTTGCCGGTGGTGTGACCTCCTCGTCGGACTCCCTCTCCGCTACTAACGCAGCACTAACCACCTGGTTGGTTGCCGCTAGGTACAGCAGCAACTTTTCCTGTGGTCTAGGTGCAACAAGTATTGGAGGGGAGGAAAGGTACCGTTTCAAATCTTGCAGCGCCGCCTCCGCTTCCGGAGTCCATTTCATGGGACCTGCCTTCTTCAAGATTTTGAAGAAAGGTAGGGCGCGTTCTGCAGATTTTGAAACGAACCTACTGAGGGCAGCCACACAACCTGCAAGCCTTCTGACATCCTTGACTCGCTTCGGGGCTTCCATCTGCTCAATGGCCTTGATCTTGTCGGGGTTGGCTTCAATCCCCCTCTGTGATACAAAGAACCCGAGAAGCTTGCCGGAGGGGACTCCAAAGACGCATTTCTCGGGGTTCAACTTGAGCTGTATCCTGCGCAGGTTCTGAAATGTCTCTTCTAAATCTTGAATCAGTGTATCCTTGCTCTTGCTCTTCACCACGATGTCATCCATGTATGCCTCTACATTCCTGTGGATCTCTGGCTCGAAAGCAGTATACACTACCCTTGCAAAAGTTGAGCCTGCATTCTTCAGTCCAAATGGCATGCGGATAAAGCAATAAGTGCCACATGGAGTGATAAATGCAGTCTTCTCTTCATCCTCTTTGGCCATGAAAATCTGGTGGTAGCCTGAATATGCATCAAGAAAGCAGAGTAGCTCACATCCGGCAGTGGAGTCAACAATCTGGTCGATGCGCGGCAAAGGGAAGGGATCCTTGGGACATGCTTTATTTACATCAGTGAAGTCTATACACAGTCTCCACTTCCCATTGGCCTTGCGCACGACGACTGGATTTGCTAACCACGTCGGATGGATCACACCTCTAACTAGACCTGCTGCCTCTAGCTTCTTGATTTCTTCATTGATGAACTCTTGGCGCTCCACGGCTTGCTTCCTTACTTTCTGCTTGACGAGCCGCGCATGAGGGCAAACAGCAAGCTTGTGCTCAATCACCTCCCTGGGAACACCGGGGATGTCAGATGGTTGCCATGCAAACACATCGACATTCGCCCGCAGGAAGGCAATGAGCGCGCTTTCCTATTTGCTGTCAAGCGTGGCACTGATGGTGAAGGTACCACCAGTGCCGTCCTCCTTAGCGGACACCTTCTTGGTTGCCGGAGGAGCAGCCATTCCTTTCTTGCTCTTGCCGGTGGAGCTCGATGGAACGTCCTCGACAGCAGCGCAGCACTCCGAAGAGGTGCGGTTGCCGGAGTGGGTCCCAGAGCACTTGCCGGACTTGGTCTTCGTCTTCTTCCCCCCGGGAGCTTCAGCGGCAAGAGTATCCTTGTCGGCCGCAGCCGCTGCTTCCCGGTAGATCTTGTCAGCGCAGACAAGCGCATCCTTCTTGTCGCCATGGACAGTGATGACGCTTATCGGCCCCGGCATCTTCAGTACGTTGTAGGCATAATGGGAAGCTGCCATGAACTTGGCGAGGGCGGGACGGCCGAGTATTCCGTTATATGGCAACGGAATATCAGCGACGTCGAAAGTGATACGCTCAGTCCTGAAGTTGAGCTCCCCGCCAAAGGTCACCGGCAGAGTAATCTTTCCCTTGGGCTTGCTCCTTCCCGGGTTGATTCCTTGGAATGAACCGGTCTCTTCGAGCTCGCCATCTGGGATCTGGAGTTTCTTGATCATAGCAGAGGAGATCAAGTTCAGCCCGGCCCCGCCGTCAACCAACATTTTGGTGACCTTGAGGTTGCGGATGGTGGGGGAAACCAGCATCGGCAAGCACCCGACCGCAGTGGTGCGGTCAGGGTGATCCTCAAGATCAAAAATGATGGGCGTGCTGGACCATTTGAGGAGCCTGCGCGACTCCACGGGCGGCTCTGCTGCGTTTACCTCACGCACCCACTGTTTGAGTTGGCGGTGGGAGGTATGCAGAGAGGCGCCACCGTCGACGCACAGGACCTCCGTGGCCTTCTGGAACTCCTGCTCGCTGTTCTCCTCGTCCTCCATGTCTTCATCGTCGTCTTCGTACTTGTCGCGGCCCCGGGGAGGTCGATCTCCTTGCCGCTGCTTGGCCTTGCCGCGGCGTCCTCCCCGGCCATTGAACGGCCGCTTCTTGCTTGTCTCTTCCCCGCCACCTTGGGCCTTCTCCTTGTCGCGCCTCTCGTACTCAAGCTTCTGCTGCTCGACGAGGTACTCGACGCGCTTGCAATTGGAGAGGTCGTGGCCCTTGGTGCGGTGTATCTTGCAGTACTGCTTGTCGGAGCCGTCCTGCTTGGCGGCCGCCGCCGCGGGGGCAGGCTCCTTGCCGGAGCCGCCAGCCTGCGCTTGCTTGGCGGGGGCCTCCTTGCCGGACTTCTCGACGGCAAGCACCTCCTTCTTGCCCTTCCTTCTGTTGTTCCGCCGCCGGCTCTTCTTTGCCGGGGCGGCGTCGTCGCTGTCGCTTCCCCCTGCGCCAGCATCCTCCCCGGGGAGTTTCCTCCCCTCTTCAGCGCGTGCGCACTTGTCAGCAAGAGCGTAAAGCTCGCTGACGTCCCGAATCTTGGTCATCGCCATCTCCTCACGCATGCGGCGGTTACGCACGTTCTGATGGAACGCGCTAATAACCGCGGCAGGGTGGACATCAGGGATGTTGTGCTGCACTCTTCTGAAGCGTTGGATATACTTGCGCAGGGACTCGCCTTCCTTCTGGGCCAGAATGTGGAGATCGCTCTCCTGGCCGTGGGGTTTGTGGCCGCCGGTGAAGGCGCCAACAAACTGGTGGCAAAGGTCGGCCCAAGAAGAAATAGAGCCTTCCGGCAAGTGCATAAGCCAGGAACGTACGTTCGGCTTAAGCACGAGCGGGAAGTAATTAGCTAGAATCTTGTCGTCGCGCCCCCCGGCAGCCTGCACCGCGATGGTGTAGACACTTAAGAATTCCGAGGGGTGCGTCTTGCCGTCGTACTTCTCCGGTACGTCAGGCTTGAAGTTCTTCATGCTGGGCCACTGGACGCGGCGCAGCTCGCGGGTGAACGCAGGGCAGCCTGCCGCGTATGGCAAGTCGCCTAGTCCACCGGGCGCGTGTGCGTCGACAGCGTCTCCAGCTCTCTTGTCGGATTGTCGCCGAGCTTCTCGGCGGCGCTCGATTGTGGTCCGAGCGTCTTCTTCTCGCCGCTCGTCAAGGACTTGGCGCTGGTCCCGACGAGCCCGCGGATCCGATGAGGCCGTGGAACCATCGTCGGCGTTGTTCCGGCGGGGTGGCGTCTTCTGCTTCCGCGGCGGGGAATGCACGCTTGTTGCACCCCCGGCGGTCTTGTCGCCGTCGGCCTTCGTCTTCTCAGCTTGCCGCGGCCGCGAGGTCGACGGCTGCTGTGGAGAATCATTGTTGGCGAAGGCGATCAGACTCTGGATGGTGGCTCTCCAGTCTTCGGCCTTGTCTGCCGCTGGAGGGAAGTCTAGGAGCAGTTGCGCCCTTGCGAGCGCTTCTGCTGGAGTGGAGGGGAGCGGGGGCGAGCGGTGCGAGGAGCGGGATATGCTCGGACTTCTAACATTGTTAGAAGGAGCAGGGTCCCGCGCCGGCGCCTTCGCTTTGCTCGTGCCCGGACGGGGGTCCGGGGCGTCACGCGAGCCTCCGGTTTGGCCTTGCCCCAGCAAGCGGATACCACCTCCCGTGGTATGGCGCTGCTGGGTTGTCGTGTGCTGGGACGGACGCGGCGCGTCCACGGAGACCGAGGTCCGGTCGTCCGTTCTATCTTTGGATTTGGTGGCGCCGCGAGTGTCCTCGCCGGCGACCACCCTTCCGACGACATCTCCCCCGCCCACCGTTGGCTCTGGTGGCGGCGGGTGAGATGTAGACGGGCCTGCAACCTCCGAAGCCTTCTTCTTCGGGGCCATTGTGCAGTTGCTGATGAAGTTGCTGATGAAAACGGAGAGGTTGTTGAAGATTGCGCCCGCGCGAACGCCGGATCAGGTCCGCACAACCTCGACGCCCCCCTACCTGGCGCGCCAAAGATGTCGGGGGAAACTGTCCGCCACGAGCACCTATGGGACCGGAGCCCCTTGTCCATGCGGTAAGAGGGCGGAGCGAGCACAGAGAGCAGATCGTAGCACACGCGCGGGCAGTTTTACCCAGGTTCGGGCCGCGGTAGACGCGTAAAACCCTACTCCTGCTTAGTTGTGTATTGAGTCGAGTGCTCGGGAGCTTGAAGAAGCAGCTACACCGAGCGTGAGAATGATCTAGGTTTCGAACCCCCTCTACGTTGTGCATGGGCCTCCTTTTATAGCCCAAGGGGTCACCGACAGGTGTCAACCGTAGAGGAGGGGTAAAAACGTAATTGTGGTGGTAGTTGGAACAGTGCGGGAACAGTGGAGCTACAGTGCAGAACAGTGGTCTATACCTACTTAGACAGTGGGGGACAAGGGCATTTAATGCCCGTCGCCGTCGACCCCAAAAGCTCCCGCCGTTGCGTCTCCGCTCGCCACGGCGACGGATCCACCGCCGTGGAGTGCCACCGTGTCCCCCAGGCTGCACAGCCACCCGCCACGCGTCCCTGGAGTGGCCCCAGGGCGACGCGTGGGCCGATGAGCTGGAGCGCGGGCACACAGCGCACCTCCCCCGGCAAGCACCTTGCCGGGGGCCTTGATCTTGCCGGGCCTGGGAGCTTGCCGCTCCCCAGGCCCTCGTCGGGTCTTCTATGACGGAATCTTCTAGTCGTCCTGGCAAGCTCCTCTTGCCAGGGCCTTGTACTAGTTAAGTAGTCTTGAGCCTGGCACGGCCTTCCCGGCAAGCTCCTCTTGCCGGGGCCTTGATCTTCTGTCTTGTACACTTTGTTTTTGAATGGTTTAATAAGGAGCAGGAAGGTCTCCGGCGAGCACGCGGTAAACCCTGCCGCGGGGAGCTGCAACTGCCCGTGCACAAGTTGGGGTACTGAGGTACCCCTACCTTAGTACACCGACATTCTCCTAAGGTAGTTTCCATGAAAGTGCCTCTGGCGGCCGAATATAAAAGATTTCTAGAAGAAAAATTCAAGCCAGCATAAAAGTTCTGAATAATCATCAATAGATTCAAACCATGTGTAGGGAAATTACGTATCATTAATTTCATTCTCTCTCAAGCTTGTGCAACATGCTCATGATCTAGTTGCTTCAAATTCATAATATCGTTTCTAAGAGAGATGATCTTAGCAGGAGGGAAATACTTAGAGATAAAAGCATCTTTGCACTTATTCCACAAATCAATACTATTTCTAGGCAAGGAGGAAAACCAAGTTTTAGCATGATCTCTAAGTGAAAACGGACAATTTAACAATATCGTTATCCGTATCCCTTTTCTTTTGCATATTACACAAATCAACAAAGTTGTTTAGATGGGTAGCGACATCTTCACTAGGAAGGTCGGAGAATTGATCTTTCATGACAAGATTCAACAAAGAAGCATTGATGTTGGTATTGGAAAATAGGCGCAATCGGAGTGCTAATAAAATCATTGTTGTTGGTATTGGAAAAGTCACAGAATTTGGTATTGTTCTGAGCCATAGTGACAAGCAAGCAATCCAACACACACAAGCGAACAAGAAGTAAGCAAACGAAAAACACACGATGGAAGATGGGTGAATAAAACGGCAAGGGTGAAGTGGGGGAGAGGAAAATGAGAGGCCAATAAATGTAATGCGAAGGATAAGGGTTTGTGATAGGTACTTGGTATATGACTTTTGCGTAAGCCTCCCCGGCAACGGCGCCAGAAATTCTTCTTGCTACCTCTTGAGCTTGCATTGTATTCCCTCGAAGAGGAACGGGAGATGCAGCACAGTAGCATAAGTATTTCCCTCAGTTTTTGAGAACCAATGTATCAATCCAGTAGGAGACCACGTGCGGGTCCCTCGCACCTGCACAATCAAATAAGAACTTCGCAGCCAACGCGATAAGGGGTTGTCAATCCCTTTACGGTCACTTACGAGGGTGAAATCTGATAGAGATGATAATTATATTTTTGGTATTTTTGGTTTAATAAAATATCAAATAAAAGTAAGAAAAGTAAAGTAGATGTAAATTGATATGTTGAGAATAGACCCGGGGCCATAGTTTTCTCTAGTGGCTTCTCTCATGATAGCGGTATTCTACGGCGGGTAAACAAATTATTGTCGAGCAATTGATAGAAAAGCGAATAATTATGAGACTATCTAAGCATGATCATTGTATATAGGCATCACATCCGAGACAAGTAGACCGAAACGATTCTGCATCTACTACTATTACTCCACACATCGACCGCTATCCAGCATGCATCTAGTGTATTGAGTTCATACGAACAGACTAACGCTTTAAGAAAGATGACATGATGTACATGGATAAACTCAAGCAATATGATGAAAACCCCATATTTTTATCCTCGATGGCAACAATACAATACATGCCTTGCTGCCCCTACTGTCACTGGGAAAGGACACCACAAGATTGAACCCAAAGCCAAGCACTTCTCCCATTGCAAGAACTATAGATCTAGTAGGCCAAACCAAACCAATAATTCGAAGAGACATGCAAGGATATTATGAGCACACATAAAAATTTCAGAGAAGAACCAAAGATCTTTCATAGATAACCTTGATCATAAACTCACAATTATTCAGATCTCGACAAACACACCGCAAAAAAAGATTACATCGAATAGATCTCCTCGAAGACCGAGGATAACTTTGTATTGAGATCCAGTGAGAGAGAACAAGCCATCTAGATACTAGCTATGGACCCGATGGTCTGTAGTAAACTACTCACAACTCATGGTGAGGGCGATGATGATGATGATGATGAAGGCCTCCGTGATGGATCCTCCTCCCGGAACAGGCTCCATGATGGGATCTCCACGGGAATAGAAGCTACGACGGTGGAATTAGGGGTTTCTCTCTGCGTATGGAGTTTCTAGGGTACGTAGGTATATACAGGAAGAAGGAGGGCACTAGGGGCCATGTGGGCCAGCCTCGAGGCAGGGGGCGCGCCCTGGGAAGGGGGTGCGCCCCCACCCTCGAGGGCTGGCCCTCCGTCCCCTGACTTGGTCTCAAAGATTCCCGAGCGTGATTTCCTCCAAAAATATCTATCGCAAAGGTTTCATTCCGTTTGGACTCCGTTTGGTATTCCTTTTCTGCAAAACCCTGAAATAGGCAAAAAAACAGCAATCTGGACTAGGCCTTTGGGTTAGTAGGTTAGTCCCAAAAATGATATGAAAGTGAATGACAAAGCCCATTAAACATGCAAGACTTCATAAATAATAGCATGGAACAATCAAAAATTATAGATACGTTGGAGACGTATCAGAAGATTCCATGATATCTACTCCAGCTTCATCTTCATAGTCATCATCACTATCATCAGGGTCTGAGTCGGTGTCATCGATGATGATGTAGTCCTCAGAACAAATCTCGTTGGGTTTGTCTTCTTCTCCTCCTGGTGCGGGATCTCCCATGAATACTCCTAGCTTCTTGGTCAGGTCATCATTCTTCTCCACAAGTATTGCGATTTCCTCCTCGTATCCATCACGTTAAAACATGAGTTCCCATTCTAGCTCCGAGTTCCTGGTTAACGCCTTCTTCAAATCTATCATGCCTGCGCACATCTGGTGCTCCTGTCGACGAATGTGCTCGTTTAACTCTTGGTTGAAAGCTGCAATGGACATGTCCTTCCTGGTACTAATCATGTCCCATTGCTCCTCTCGGCGCCTGCATATCTGGTAGATAGTGTCCTTCAGCTCTTGTTTGTAGACTTCTCCAATTTGTCCCATAGCAATGTGGGCGGCCATGCTCTTACCTAGGCTCCAGGTTGGTGCATTAAAGGAAAACTCTATGGCCTCAGTGACTGGCACGAATGTCCTCCAGGGAATTTGAATGTGAATAATCCACCGCTCCTCTTATGGTGAAGTGGCAGTGTAGGTCCTGGTGAAGCTTGGTATTCCGATGTTCAGGTACCTAGTGACTTCCGTCAAGTGTCGTCCAAAAGGTGTGTCTTCATTTGGTTGAGTGAACTTGTTCCTTGGGTCCACCATCCTAATGAGTAGAAAATGGAGAGAAGTCGGAAATGAGTAGAGAAGAGTGAACTAAGGCTCGTCTTAGTGGTCGTGTCCTACATTCAACGTGTGCTCTGATACCATCTTGTAGCGACCGCAATCCGAATGGACCAAAGTCTCTGTGTTCTGTGTCATCCCTGGATTGGTAATGCTGACACACAATACTTCAAGGATTTGTAACAGAGTGGCAGTCATACACTTATTACATCGAATGTCTCAAAAGAGAACTTATTACAAAATAATATGGCATAAGGATATCTAACACGATAACAGCGGAAGGCTTGGAAGATAAGTGAGTCCATCAACTCCAACGGCATAACTGAGTGCATGACAAATGACCTAGCGCACCTTACTCTTCTTCTGAAAAGTCTGCAACATTATATGTTGCCGCCCGAAATGGGTCAGCACATGGAATATGCTGGCAAGATAACACAGTAGAGCAAGTAACATGATAAAGGCTAACACTACATGCATATATGGCTGGTGGAGGCTCTAAGGTTATAAGTTTTTGTATAAAGCCAATTTTTTCCTGCAACAAAGGAATAACTTTTATTTTAACTATCATGGTAGTTGAAACATCGTTGAGAAGGTTCCTCCAACTCAATCCCCAATTAAAACCATCTTTATTAACCCAGCAAAATTAGTTTAAGAGTGATGAGATCAATCCAATAATTCAAGTACCACATACTCAAGATGTCCATAACCGGGGACACGGCTAATCATGATTAGTTTGTACACTCTGCAGAGGTTTGCGCATTTTCCCCACAAGACTCGATCTCCTCCGTTGGATTTCTCGCACTGCATGGTGTTTGAGAAACGGATGACTGAGACATAGTCTTTCATAAGCATTTACTCTTTACCCCGGGTGGACCCGTACACCTACTTTCCCCTAAATCTGCTAGTCCACCACTGAAAGAGCTCACACAACATACTCAACTATGCCAGAGCCCATAATGGCATTGTGGCCGCACACGGAAGTTTCTAGCATGAATAGTCTTATGATCCCTTTGAGCCTGGGTGGCATTCCATAGGATAATCACACGGTTCCTCCGGGATTTCCTAGGACAACACTGGATTCTCTAGGTGCCCTGCAACCAATCCACCCAGATGTGTATTAAAGTAGCCACCTTAAGTTGAACCATTAATTAACAATCTCACATCTGTCATGGATACTCTCAAACCCAATCCACGTCTACGAGCATAGCATGGCAACCTAAGCATAACGTAGAAGTAACTCCCAGGGGTTTGATAATAAAGCAGGTAATAGGTTCTACCTCAATCTACTTCCGAGACCCACATGTTAAGAGATCCTACTCATGCAATGTGTGAGAAGTAACTCCCAGGGGTTTGATAATAAAGCAGGCAATAGGTTCTACCTCAATCTACTTCCCAGACCCACATGTTAAGAGAACCTACTCATGCAATTTGTGAGGGTTTGATCTAATGCACAAAACTGGGTAATAAAGATATGATCAAAGTGTTACTTACCTTGCTGACGATTCGCATAACCTAGGGACTCGTAGTAGCATACTTCGCACTCCGGGAATTCTTTCGGAAGCAAACAATAGCATACATAAGAAACCAAGCAAATATGCACAGGTAAAACTCAAATAAGAAGATCTAACCATAAAGTTCAACTAAAGAACTATGGTTTGCAAAAAGAATCAAATCAAAGGGAGGAACAAAACTCAAACTACGAAAGAAACAAGAGCCGTTTACTAGATTGAACTAAAGTCAAATTTTACAGTACCAAAACCTTTTTCAAGTTCATTAAACAGAAAGAGGGCTTCGAGACGAAGATCTAGGCGATTGAATCGCCTGATTCTGACTAACGAGCGAAAAGTTAAACTAAAACGAAGATCAAGGCAAAAATCGCGATAGAAAATAATCGCGGAAAAAACCCTGAAAAAGAAAACTGACGAACAGGGAACGAACGTTCGCTAAAAGAAACAAATGAACAAAATCGTTCATTAACAGATCTAAATGAACGAACGTTCGCTAAATAGATTTGAACGTAAAAACTGGAGAAAACATATCAAAAAACGAACTAGGGTTTAAAATAAACTGGAACGGTTTTCTCGCCAAAACTGGCGGTGGCGGCGGCGGCTACCTTCGTCGAGATTGGGTCCGGCGGCGGCGGCTACTCCGAAGGTAGCAGGGCTCCGGCGGGTGGCGCGGCGGCGACAGCGAGAGGGCGGCAACAGCGCGGCGGCGGCTGCGCGCGCGGATTGAGGCGGCGACTAGGGTTTGGCGGCGCGGGGTGGTCTGGGGCGGGGCGGCTCGGGCGGGATTTAAAGGCTGGCCGGGCGGAGTCCTAGCCCGACACGGCCCGATAAGGCGGTTGCCTCTTTTTTTATAAATAGTGTGGATGTAGCAAAACGGACAAAAGAAATACTAAATGGACTTGAAAAATTCCGAAATAAATTTCCACCATCCTCTAATAATATTTAGGACAAAGTGAACATTTTTCCCAGACCTAAATGCAATTTTGAAAGACGTGTATTTTTCCTATGCAAATAAAATTGCAAATAAATCCAAATAAAATACAAAAATTGATTTTAGTATTTTCCTCCAATATTTCTTTTGTTTTTGATAAGCCATGTTATCTCCACTCATATATTTTATTATGAAATATTTTCGGAGAGAAACAAAATTAAAACCAACTTGATCCTCATACCGATATTTAAGAAAAACTCAAATATGAAAACGGTAAAGTTCCCGACTCTCTCCGTGGGTCCTTGAGTTGCTTAGAATTTCGAGGATCGCAACACACGAATGCAAAATAAAATATGATATGCAAGATGACCTATGTATAACATTCCAAATTGAAAATTTGGGCTGTTGCAAAGCCAAGTTCTATAATGAAAATCCTCACTAGTATATGAAAGTGACAAAACAAGAGACTCTCTATCATGAAGATCATGGTTCTACTTTGAAGCACAAGTGTGGAAAAGAATAGTAGCATTGTCCCTTCTCTATTTTCTCTCATTTTTTGGAGGGGCTTTCTCTCTTTTTATTTATTTTTTAGCTCCTCTCTATATTTTTTTGGGCCATCTCTTTTTTTGGCCTTTCCTCACATGGGACAATGCTCTAATAATGAAGATCATCACACTTTTATTGACTTACAACTCAAAGATTACAACTCGAAGCTAGGACAAAATATGACTGTATGTGAATGATGATGAAGCATGTCATATGAACGTAACGGTGGAATGTTGCATGGCAATATATCTCGGAATGGCTATAGAAATGCCATGATATGTAGGTATGGTGGCTATTTTGAGGAGGTATATTGTGGGTGTATTATACCGGCGAAAGTTGCGCGGTTCAAGAGAGGCTAGCAATGGTGGAAGGGTGAGAGTGCGTATAATCCATGGAGTCAACATTAGTCATAAAGAACTCATATACTTATTGCAAAAATCTACGAGTCATCAAAACAAAGTATTTAACGCATGCTCCTAGAGGAAGGGTTGGTAGGAGTTAACCATCAGGCGATCCCAACCTCCACACAAAGGATGACACTCAATAAATACCTCATGCTCTAACTTTGTCACGTAGCGGTTCACCATACGTGCATGCTACGGGAATCACAAACTTTAACACAAGTATTTATCAAATTCAAAATTACTCCACTACCATGACTCTAATATCACCATCCTCATATCTCAAAACAATCATCAAGTATCAAACTTCTCATCATGTTCAAGGCACTTTATATGAAAGTTTTTACTATGCCCATCTTGGATGCCTACCATATTAGGACTAGTTTTATAACCAAAGCACATTGCCATGATGTTCTAAAAGACTCTCAAAAGGATATAAGTGAAGCATGAGAGAATAACAATTTCTACAAAATCAAACCACCACCGTGCTCTAAAAGATATAAGTGAAGCACTAGAGCAAAACTATCTAGCTCAAAAGATATAAGTGAAGCACGCACAATATTCTAATAAATTATAAATCATATTTATTTCTCTCAAAAGGTGTGTCCAGCAAGGATGATTGTGGCAAACTAAAAAGCAAAGACTCAAATCGTACATGACGCTCCCGAGTATAGTTACCGATAGATGAAGACGAAAGAGGGAATGCCTTCCCGGGGCATCCCCAATCTTAGGCTTTTGTTTGTCCTTGAATTTTTCCTTGAGGTGCCTTGGTCATCCCGAAGCTTAGGCTCTTGCCACACTTTGTTCCATAGTCCATCAAAGCCATACTCAAAACTTGAAAACTTCACAACACAAAACTTAGCCAAAAATCTCGTGAGCTCGATTAGTATAAGAAAACAAACCACCACTCAAAGGTATTGTAATGAACTCATTCTTTGTTTATATTGGTGTTAACCCTACTGTATTACAACTTCTCTATGATTCATACTCCCCAATACTACTCATAGATTCATCAAAATAAGCAAACAACACACGAAAAACAGAATCTATCAAAAACAGAACAGTCTATAGTAATCTGTAACTTTCGTATATTTCTGTAACTACAAAAAATTGAAACAAATTGGTAAACGTGAGGAATTTATCTATTAATCATCTGCAAAAAGAATCAACTAAATAGCACTCTCGAGTAAAAAAATTACAGCTAACATTTCTGTTTTTTACAGCATGATCATATAAACTTCACACAAGTCTTCCCAAAGGTTCTACTTGGCACAAACACTAATTAAAACACAAAACCACATCTAAACAGAAGCTAGATGCAATATTTATTCCTAAACAGAAGCAAAAATAAAGAAAATAAAATTGGGTTGCCTCCCAACAAGCGCTATCGTTTAACGCCCCTAGCTAGGCACGATACAAGAATGGATCTAGGTAATGCCATCTTTGGTAGGCAATACATAAGTGGATCTCATAACATATTCATAAGGTAATTTTATTTTATTTCTAGGAAAGTGTTCCATGCCTTTCCTTAACGGAAATTGGAATCTAATATTTGCTTCCTTCATACCAATAATTGCACCAATCGTTCTAAGGAAAGGTCTACCAAGAATAATAGGACATGAAGGATGGCAATCTATATCAAGAACAATGAATTATACGGGCACATAATTCCTATTGGCAACAATAAGAACATCATTAATACTTCCCATAGGTTTCTTAATGGTAGAATCCGAAAGATGCAAATTCAAAGAACAATCATCAAGCTCATGGAAACCTAACATATCACACAAAGCTTTTGGAATGTAGAAACACTTGCACCCAAATCACAGAAAGCAAAGCATTCATGATCTTTAATTTTAATTTTAATAGTAGGTTCCCACTCATCATAAAGCTTTCTAGGGATAGAAACTTCTAATTCAAGTTTTTCTTCATAAGATTGCAACAAAGCATCCACTATGTGTTTGGTAAAAGCCTTATTTTGACTATAAGAATGCGGAGAATTTAGTACAGATTGCAACAACGAAATACAATCTATTAAAGATAAATTATAATAATTGAATCCCTTGAAATCCAAAAGAGTGGGTTCATCACTATGTAAAGTTTTAATCTCTTCAATCCCACTTTTAGCAATTTTAGCATCAAGATCTAAAAACTCCTAATCATTGGGACCCCTTTTAGCTAAAGTAGAGTCATCTCCAGTACCATCTTTATCAAGATTCATACTAGAAAACAAGGATCTAATAGGAGACACATCAATAACTTTTAGATCTTCATCTCTACTTTCATGATAACTAGAATAACACGCTTTCATCAAGCAATCTTTTTTAGCACTTATCCTAGCAGTTATTTCTTTGCACTCATCAATGGAAATTCTCATGGCTTTCAGAGACTCATTGATATCATGCTTAGGTGGAATAGATCCAAGTTTCAAAGAATCAACATGAAGAGTAATTCTATCCATGCTTCTAGACAACTCATCAATCTTAAGCAATTTTTCATCAGGCAAAGCATTGAAATTCTTTTGCGAATTCATAAAGGGCATATTACCAAATTTTCCATAAGATTTATTGTAGGAATTACCATAATTATTATAGGAATTACGAGGAAAAGGCCTAGGATTAAAGTTTCCTCTATAAGCATTGTTACCAAAATTATTCCTACCAAAAAAATTCACATTAAAAGATTCATTATTATTTTCAATCAACGTGGATAAAGGCATACCATTAGGATGAGAAGAAGCACCATTAGTAGCAAATAATTTCATAAGTTCATCCATCTTTCCACTGAAAACACTAATCTCTTCAATAGCATTCAATTTTTTACTAGTAGATCTTTCGGTGTGCCATTGAGAGTAGTTAACCATAATATTATCTAGGAGTTTGGTAGCTTCTCCTAAGGTGGTTTCCATGAAAGTGCCCCCCTCGCAGCTGAATCTAAAAGATTTCTATAAGCAAAATTCAAGCCAGCATAATTTTTTTGTATAATCATCCATAAGTTCAAACCATGTGTAAGGCAATTACATATCATTAATTTCATTCTCTCCCAAGCTTGTGCAACATTCGCATGATCTAGTTGCTTAAAATTCATAATATCGTTCCTAAGAGAGATAATCTTAGCGGGAGGAAAATACTTAGAGATAAAGGCGTGTTTGCACTTATTCAATGAATCAATACTATTTATAGGAAAAGAGCAAAACCAAGTTTTAGCACGATCTCTAAGTGAAAACAGAAATATCTTTAATTTAACAATATCATTATCCGTATCCCTCTTCTTTTGCATATCACACAAATCAACAAAGTTGTGTAGATGGGCAGCGGCATCTTCACTAGGAGGGCTAGAAAATTGATCTTTCATGACAAGATTTAACAGAGCAGCATTGATCTCACAAGATTCAGTATCGGTAATAGGAGCAATCGGAGTGCTAATAAAATCATTATTGTTGGCATAGGAAAAGTCACACAATTTGGTATTGTTTTGAGCCATAGTGACAAGCAAGCAATCCAACACACAAGCAAACAAGAGGCAAGCGAACGGTAAACACATGGAAAAAGAAGGGCGGACAAAACGACAAGGGTGAAGTGGGGGAGAGGAAATGAGAGGATAAGGGTTTGTGATAGGTAGTTGGTATATGACTTTTGCTTAGATCTTCCCGGCAACGGCGCCAGAAATTATTCTTGCTACTTCTCGAGCTTGCATTGTATTCCCTCGAAGAGGTAAGGGTGATGCAGCACAGTAGTGTAAATATTTCCCTCAGTTTTTGAGAACCAAGGTATAAATCTAGTAGGACACCACGCACGAGTCCCTCACACCTGTACAAACAAATAAGAACTTCGCAGCCAACGCGGTAAGGGGTTGTCAATCCCTTTACGGTCACTTACAAAAGTGAGATCTGATAGATAGTATAGTATAATATTTTTGGTATTTTTGGTATAAGAACAAAAAGTAAATAAAGCAAATAAGCAATAGCAGCAGAAATTGAAGGAAAGTAATATGATAAAGATAGACTCGGGGGCCATAGGTTTCACTAGTGGCTTCTCTAATGAAAGCTAAATTCTACGGTGGGCGAACAAATTACTGTCGAGCAATTGATAGAAAAGCGCATAGTTATGAGAATATCTAGGCATGATCATTATATATAGGCATCACGTCAGTGATAAGTAGACCGAAACGATTATGCATCTACTACTATTACTCCACACATCGACCGCTATCCAGCATGCATCTAGAGTATTAAGTTCATAAGAATAGAGTAATGCTTTAAGCAAGATGACATGATGTAGAGGGATAAACTCAAGCAATATGATATAAACCCCATCTTTTTATCCTCGGTGGAAACAATACAATACGTGCCTTGCTGCCCCTGCTATCACTGGGAAAGGACACCGCAAGATTGAACCCAAAGCCAAGCACTTCTCCCATTGCAAGAATTATAGATCTTGTAGGCCAAACCAAACCAATAATTTGAAGAGGCTTGCAAGGATATTATAATCATACATAAAAGATTTCAGCAAAGAATCAAATATTGTTCATAGATAATCTTGATCATAAACCCACAATTCATCGGATATTGACAAACACACCGCAAAAAGATTACATCGAATAGATCTCCTTGAAGATCGAGGAGAACTTTGTATTGAGATCCAAAAGAGAGAAGACACCATCTAGCTAATAACTATGGACCCGAAGGTCTATGGTAAACTACTCACAACTCATTGGTGAGGCTATGGTGTTGATGTAGAAGCACTCCGTGGTAGATCCCCCCTTCGGTGGAGCTCCGGAACAGGCCCCAAGATGGGATCTCATGGGAACAGAAGGTTGCGGCGGTGGAATTAGGGTTTTCTCTGTCGCCTCGATGTTTTTAGGATACGTGGACTTATATAGGAGGAAGAAGTACGTCGGTGGAGCAATGTGGGGCCCATGAGGGTGAGGGGGCGTGCCTACCCCCTGGGCACGTCCTGCCCCCTCGTGGGCACCACGTTTTTTTCTCTAGCTTATACTCCAAGTCTCCCATGAAGATATCATTCCAAAAATGACTTTCCCGAAGGTTTCATTCCGTTTGGACTCCGTTTGATATCCCTTTTATGCGAAGCACTAAAATAGGCAAAAAAAACAGCAATTTGCACTGGGCCTTGGATTAGTAGGTTAGTCCCAAAAATAATATAAAAGTGTAATATAAAGCCCATTAAACATCGAAAATAGAATATATAATATCATGGAACAATAAAAAATTATAGATACGTTGGAGACGTATCACATATGTTATTCCCTTTGTCCGTCGGTATGTTACTTGCCCGAGATTCGATCGTTGGTATCTTCATACCTAGTTCAATCTCGTTATCGTCAAGTCTCTTTACTCGTTCCGTAATACATCATCCCGCAACTAACTCATTAGTCACTTTGCTTGCAAGGCTTCTGATGATGTGTATTACCGAGAGGGCCAGAGGCACCTCTCCGATACTCGGAGTGACAAACCTTAATCTCGATCTATGCCAACTCAACAAACACCTTCGGAGATGCATGTAGAGCATCTTTATAATCACCAAGTTATGTTGTGATGTTTGATAGCATGCAAGGCATTCCTCCGGTACCCGGGAGTTGCATAATATCATAGTCAAAGGAATATATATTTGACATGAAGAAAGCAATAGCAATAAAACTGAACGATCATTATGCTAAGCTAATGGGTGGGTCTTGTCCATCACATCATTCTCTTAATGATGTGATCCCGTTATCGAATGACAACTCATGTCCATGGTTAGAAAACCTTAACCATCTTTGATCAACGAGCTAGTCTAGTAGAGGCTCACTAGGGACATAGTGTTTATCTATGTATTCACACATGTATTAAGGTTTCTGATCAATACAATTCTAGCTGGAATAATAAACAATTATCATGAATAAGGAAATATAAAATAACAATTTTATTATTTCCTCTAGGGCATATTTCCTTCAGTCTCCCACTTGCACTAGAGTCAGTAATCTAGATTACATGGTAATGATTCTAACACCCATGGAGTCTTGGTACTGATCATGTTTTGCTCGTGGAAGAGGCTTAGTCAATGGGTCTGCTCCATTCAGATCCATATGTATCTTGCAAATCTCTATGTCTCCCTCCTTGACTTGATCACGGATGGAGTTGAAGCGTCTCTTGATGTCTTTGGTTCTTTTGTGAAATATGAATTCCTTCGCTAAGGCAATTGCTCCAGTATTGTCACAAAAGAATTTTGTTGGATCTGATGCACTAGGTATTACACCTAGATCGGATATGAACTCCTTCATCCATGCTCTTTCATTTGTTGCTTCCGAAACAACTATGTACTCCGCTTCACATGTAGATCCTTCCACGACGCTCTGCTTGGAACTGCACCAACTGACAGCTCCACCATTCAATAAAAATATGTATCATGTTTGTGACTTGGAGTCATCCGAATCAGTGTCAAAGCTAGCATCAATGTAACCATTTACGACGAGCTCTTTGTCACCTCCATAAACGAGAAACATATCCTTGGTCCTTTTCAGGTACTTCAGGATGTTCTTGGCCGCTGTCCAGCTATCCACTCCTAGATTACTTTGGTACCTCCCTGCAAGAGGTATGGCAAGGCACACATCAGATCTGGTACACAGCATAGCATACATGATAGAACATATGGCTGAGGCATAGGGAATGACATTCATTTTCTCTCTATCTTTTGAAGTGGTCGGGCATTGAGTCTGACTCAACTTCACACCTTGTAACGCAGGCAAGAACCCTTTCTTTGACTGTTACATTTTGAACTTCTTCAAAACTTGTCGATGTACTAAGGTAGGGGTACCTCAGTACCCCAACTTGTGCACGGGCGGTTGCAGCTCCCCGCGGCAGGGTTTACCGCGTGCTCGCCGGAGACCTTCCTGCTCCTTATTAAACCATTCAAAAACAAAGTATACAAGACAGAAGATCAAGGCCTCGGCAAGAGGAGCTTGCCGGGAAGGCCGTACCAGGCTCAAGGCTACCCCACTAGCACAAGGCCCTGGCAAGAGGAGCTTGCCAGGAAGACTAGAAGGCAACGCCTCGGCGCTATATGCGCGCCCCGGCAAGGGCCCGGGGAGCGGCAAGCTCCCGGGCCCGGCAAGATCAAGGCCCCGGCAAAGTGCTTGCCGGGGAGGCTGCGCTGTGTGCCCGCGCTCCAGCTCATCGGCCCACGCGTCGCCCTGGGGCCACTCCAGGGACGCGTGGCGGATGGCTGTGCAGCCTGGGGTACACGTTGGCACTCCACGGTAGTGGATTCATCGCCGTGGCAGACGGAGACGCAACGGCGGGAGCTTTTGGGGTCGACGGCGACGGGCATTAAATGCCCTTGTCCCCCACTGTCCAAGTAGGTATAGACCACTGTTCTGCACTGTAGCTCCACTGTTCCCGCACTGTTACAACTACCACCCCTTTTACGCTTTTACCCCTCCTCTACGGTTGACACCTGTCGGTGACCCCTTGGGCTATAAAAGGAGGCCCATGCACAACGTAGAGGGGGTTCGGAACCTAGATTACTCATACGCTCGGTGTAGCTGCTTCTTCAAGCTCCCGAGCATTCAAACTCAATACACAACTAAGCAGGAGTAGGGTTTTACGCGTTTACCGCGGCCCGAACCTGGGTAAAACTGCCCGCGTGTTTGCTACGATCTGCTCTCCGTGCTCCCTCCGCCCTCGTACCGCACAGACAAGGGGCTCCGGTCCCATAGGTGTTCGTGGCGGACAGTTTCCCCCGACATCTTTGGCGCGCCAGGTAGGGGGCGTCGAGGTTGTGCGGACCTGATCCGGCGTTCACGCGGGCGCAATCTTCAACAACCTCTCCGTTTTCATCAGCAACGGCGTTATGGCCCCGAAGAAGAAGCCTTCGGAGGTTGCAGGCCCGTCTACGTCTCACCCGCCGCCACCGGAGCCAACGGTGGGCGGGGGAGATGTCGTCGGAAGGGTGGTCGCCGGCGAGGACATTCGCGGCGCCACCAAATCCAAGGACAGAGCGGACGACCGAACCTCGGTCTCCGTGGACGCGCCACGTCCATCCCAGCACACGACGACCCAGCAGCGCCATACCACAGGAGGTGGTATCCGCTTGCTGGGGCAAGGACACACCGGAGGTTCGCGGGACGCCCCGGACCCCCGTCCGGGCACAAGCAAAGCGAAGGCGCCGGCGCGGGACCCTGCTCCTTCTAACAATGTTAGAAGTCCGAGCATATCCCGCTCCTCGCACCGTTCGCCCCCGCTCCCCTCCACTCCAGCAGAAGCGCTCGCAAGGGCGCAACTGCTCCTCGACTTCCCTCCAGCGGCGGACAAGGCCGAAGACTGGAGGGCCACCATCCAGAGCCTGATCGCCTTCGCCAACAACGATTCTCCACAGCAACCGTCGACCTCGCGGCCGCGGCAAGCTGAGAAGACGAAGGCCGACGGCGACAAGACCGCCGGGGGTGCGACAAGTGTGCACTCCCCGCCGCGTAAGCAGAAGACGCCACCCCGCCGGAACAACGCCGACGACGGCTCCACGGCCTCGTCGGACCCGCGGGCTCGTCGGGATCAGCGCCAGGTCCTCGACGACCGGCGACAAGAAGACGCTCGGACCACAATCGAGCGCCGTCGAGAAGCTCGGCGACAATCAGATCAGAGGGCTGGGAACACTGTTGACGCGCACGCGCCCGGTGAGCCAGGCGACCTGCCGTACGCGGCAGGCTGCCCTGCGTTCACCCGCGAGCTGCGCCGCGTCCAGTGGCCCAGCATGAAGAACTTCAAGCTCGACGTACCGGAGAAGTACGACGGCAAGACGCACCCCTCGGAATTCCTAAGTGTCTACACCATCGCGGTGCAGGCTGCCGGGGGGCGCGATGACAAGATTTTAGCTAACTACTTCCCGCTCGTGCTTAAGCCAAACGTACGTTCGTGGCTTATGCACTTGCCGGAAGGTTCCATTTCTTCTTGGGCCGACCTTTGCCACCAGTTTGTTGGCGCCTTCACCGGCGGCCACAAACCCCACGGCCAGGAGAGCGATCTCCACATCCTGGCCCAGAAGGAAGGAGAGTCCCTGCGCAAGTACATCCAACACTTCAGTCGTGTGCAGCACAACATCCCTGATGTCCACCCTGCCGCAGTTATCAGCGCGTTCCACCAGAACGTGCGTAACCGCCGCATGCGTGAGGAAATGGCGATGACCAAGATTCGGGATGTCAGCGAGCTCTATGCTCTGGCTGACAAGTGCGCGCGCACAGAAGAGGGGAGGAAACTCCCCGGGGAGGATACTGGCGCAGGAGGAAGCGACAGCGACGACACCGCCCCGGCAAAGAAGAGCCGGCGGCGGAACAACAGAAGGAAGAACAAGAAGGAGGTGCTTGCCGTCGAGAAGTCCGGCAAGGAGGCTCCCGCCAAGCAAGCGCAGGCTGGCGGCTCCGGCAAGGAGCCTGCCCCCGCGACGGCGGCCGCCAAGCAGGACGGCTCCGACAAGCAGTACTGCAAGATACACCGCACCAAGGGCCACGACCTCTCCAATTGCAAGCGCGTCGAGTATCTCGTCGAGCAGCAAAAGCTTGAGTACGAGAGGCACGACAAGGAGAAGGCCCAAGGTGGCGGGGAAGAGACAAGCAAGAAGCGGCCGTTCAATGGCCGGGGAGGACGCCGCGGCAAGGCCAAGCAGCGGCAAGGTGATCGACCTCCCCGGGGCCGCGACAAGGACGAAGACGACGATGAAGACTTGGAGGACGAGGAGAACAGCGAGCAGGAGTTCCAGAAGGCCACGGAGGTCCTGTGCGTCGACGGTGGCGCCTCTCTGCACACCTCCCACCGCCAACTCAAACAGTGGGTGCGTGAGGTGAACGCAGCGGAGCCGCCCGTGGAGTCGCGCAGGCTCCTCAAATGGTCCAGCACGCCCATCATTTTTGATCTTGAGGATCACCCTGACCGCACCACTGCGGTCGGGTGCTTGCCGATGCTGGTCTCACCCACCATCCGCAACCTCAAGGTCACCAAAATGTTGGTTGACGGCGGGGCCGGGCTGAACTTGATCTCCTCTGCTGTGATCAAGAAACTCCAGATTCCAGATGGCGAGCTCGAAGAGACCGGTTCATTCCAAGGAATCAACCCGGGAAGGAGCAAGCCCAAGGGAAAGATCACTCTGCCGGTGACCTTTGGCGGGGAGCTCAACTTCAGGACTGAGCGCATCACTTTCAACGTCGCTGATATTCCGTTGCCATATAACGGAATACTCGGCCGTCCCGCCCTCGCCAAGTTCATGGCAGCTTCCCATTATGCCTACAACGTACTGAAGATGCCGGGGCCGATAAGCGTCATCACAGTCCATGGCGACAAGAAGGATGCGCTTGTCTGCGCCGACAAGATTTACCGGGATGCAGCAGCTGCGGCCGAGAAGGATACTCTTGCCGCTGAAGCTCCCGGGGGGAAGAAGACGAAGACCAAGTCCGGCAAGTGCTCTGGGGCCCACTCCGGCAACCACACCTCTTCGGAGTGCTGCGCTGCCGTCGAGGACGTCCCATCGAGCTCCACCGGCAAGAGTAAGAAAGGAATGGCTGCTCCTCCGGCAACCAAGAAGGTGTCCGCCAAGGAGGATGGCACTGGTGGTACCTTCACCATCAGTGCCACTCTTGACAGCAAATAGGAAAGCGCGCTCATTGCCTTCCTGCGGGCGAGTGTCGATGTGTTTGCCTGGCAACCATCTGACATCCCCGGTGTTCCCAGGGAGGTGATTGAGCACAAGCTTGCTGTTTGCCCTCATGCGCGGCCCATCAAACAGAAAGTGAGGAAGCAAGCCGTGGAGCGCCAAGAATTCATCAATGAAGAAATCAAGAAGCTAGAGGCAGCAGGACTAGTTAGAGGTGTGATCCATCCGACGTGGTTAGCAAACCCAGTCGTCGTGCGCAAGGCCAACGGGAAGTGGAGGCTATGTATAGACTTCCCTGATGTAAATAAAGCATGTCCCAAGGATCCATTCCCTTTGCCGCGCATCAACCAGATTGTTGACTCCACTGCCGGATGTGAGCTACTCTGCTTTCTTGATGCATACTCAGGCTACCACCAGATTTTCATGGCCAAAGAGGATGAAGAGAAGACTGCATTTATCACTCCATGTGGCACTTACTGCTTCATACGTATGCCATTTGGACTGAAGAATGCAGGCTCAACATTTGCAAGGGTAGTGCACACTGCTTTTGAGCCACAAATTCACAGAAATGTAGAAGCTTACATGGATGACATCGTGGTGAAGAGCAAGAGCAAGGAAACCCTGGTCCAAGATTTGGAAGAGACATTTCAGAATCTGCGCAGGATACAGCTCAAATTGAACCCCGAGAAGTGCGTCTTTGGAGTCCCCTCCGGCAAGCTTCTCGGGTTCTTTGTGTCACAGAGGGGGATTGAAGCTAACCCCGACAAGATCAAAGCCATCGAGCAAATGGAAGCCCCGAAGCGAGTCAAGGATGTCAGGAGACTTGCAGGTTGTGTGGCTGCCCTCAGTAGGTTCGTTTCAAAGTCTGCAGAACGTGCCCTGCCCTTTTTCAAAATTTTGAAGAGGGCAGGTCCCATGAAGTGGACTCCGGAAGCGGAGGCAGCGCTGCAAGATTTGAAATGGTACCTGTCCTCCCCTCCAATACTTGTCGCACCTAGACCACAGGAAAAGTTGCTGCTGTACCTAGCGGCAACCAACCAGGTGGTTAGTGCTGCGTTAGTAGCGGAGAGGGAGTCCGACGAGGAGGTCACACTACCGACAAGCGAATCCGGCGACAAGCAGGGGCTGCTCCGGCAAGCTCTGGCCCCGGCAAGGACGACTCTGCGCAGGAACAGGATGGAGTGCGGAAGAAGATGGTGCAGCGCCCAGTGTATTTTGTAAGTTCCCTTCTCCAGGGGGCTAGATCATGATACTCTGGTGTGCAGAAGTTGCTTTTCGGCCTCCTCATGGCCTCGAGAAAGCTGCACCATTACTTCCAAGCCCATGAGATAATAGTGGTCACTCGCTTTCCGCTGAAGAGGATATTGCACAACCCAGAAGCAACAGGCAGGATCGTTGAGTGGGCACTGGAGCTGTCAAGCTTTGGACTCAAGTTTGAAAGTACTTCAACTATTCAGAGCCGAGCTTTGGCAGAATTCATAGCTGAGTGGACCCCAACGCCAGATGAAGAAGTCCAAGAAACAAGTGCACCCGTACAAGAAGCGACAAGTGAATGGGTAATGTACTTTGATGGTGCCTTCTCGCTCCAAGGCGCCGGTGCTGGCGTCGTGCTCATCGCGCCCACCGGAGAGCACCTCAAGTATGTTATCCAGATGCACTTCCCAAGAGAGCAAGCGACAAACAACACTGCAGAATATGAAGGCTTGCTTGCCGGCCTCAGGATTGTGGCCGAACTTGGGATCAGGAAGCTGATTGTGCGGGGAGACTCTCAATTGGTGGTCCGGCAAGTTAACAAGAGCTATCAGAGCCCTTTGATGGAAGCTTATGTCGATGAAGTGAGGAAGCTTGAGGAGCACTTTGAAGGTTTGCAGATGGAGCACGTCCCGAGAGCTCAGAATGAAATTGCAGATGGCCTTTCAAAGTGTGCTGCGATGAAGTTACCTGTGGAACCAGGGACCTTCTTGCTCAAGCTGACTCAACCATCCGTTACACCATCATTGGGACAGTCCAAGAAGAGAAAGTTGGTCTCCGGTGACTACTTGCCGGCGGACCTCCCCGAGGCCGCCGCCAAGGTCCCCAAGATCAACGACAAGAACGCTGAGGAATAGTTTGCTCCTGCGGATCCTCAGGTCTGTACAGTAGAAGCAAGTGTTCCTGACAAGCCTCGCCCCGGCGAGCTTGCCGGGGGATCATCAGCTCCGGCAGGACCGGAGGTCCTTGCCGTAGAAGCTGAGGTTCCCGCAGCGGCACTCATGCCTTTAGTCCTTGCCGTCGAGCCTCAGGCTCCGGCATGGGCACAGCAAATCGTCCGTTTTCTTCAAACTGGAGAACTTCCCGACGACCCAGAAGAAATAGAGAAGATAACCAGACAGTCAAGTATGTACCAGTTCGTGGATAACGAGCTGTACAGAAAAAGACTCAATGGTGTCAGATTGAAGTGCATTTCCAGGGAAGACGGACAGAAGCTGTTGGCGGAAATACACGGAGGCATATGCGGCCATCACATTGGCGCAAGGGCACTTGCCGGGAAGGCTTTCCGGCAAGGGTTCTTTTGGCAAGAAGCCCTCCAAGATGCAACTGCACTAGTAACCAAGTGTGAAGCGTGTCAGTTCCATGCAAAGCAGATTCATCAGCCAGCTCAAGCTCTCCAAACAATCCCTTTATCCTGGCCCTTCTCGGTCTGGGGGCTCGATATCCTCGGCCCCTTCCCCCGTGCTGTCGGGGGCTTTGAGTACTTGTACGTCGCAATCGACAAGTTCACAAAGTGGCCAGAAGTGGAGCCGGTGAGAAAGGTGACAGCACAGTCAGCGGTCAAGTTCTTCAGGTCGATTGTTTGCCGTTTCGGAATCCCTAACAGGATTATCACCGACAACGGTACACAATTCACTAGTCGCACCTTCATGCAGTACGCCCAAGACCTTGGCGCCAAGGTCTGTTTCGCTTCTGTTGCTCACCCGAGGAGCAACGGTCAAGCGGAGAGGGCCAATGCTGAAGTGCTGCGCGGACTCAAGACAAGAACTTTCGACAGGCTGCGCAAGTGCGGAAGAAATTGGATAGAGGAGCTGCCGGCGGCTCTTTGGTCAATCAGAACGACACCAAGTCGAGCCACCGGACAGACACCCTTTGCTCTAGTCTATGGAGCAGAGGCAGTTCTCCCCACGGAACTCGTATACGGATCTCCTCGAGTGCTCGCTTATGATGAGCTCGAGCAAGAGCAACTGCGGCAAGATGACGCGTTGCTCCTCGAGGAGAGATGTCTCCAGGCTGCTGTACGAGCTGCTCGATACCAGCAAGCTTTGCGCCGCTACCATAGCCGCAAAGTCAAGGCCAGGAGTCTCGAGGAAGGCGACCTTGTTCTTCGGCGTGTTCAGTCCGCCAAGAATTCCAACAAGTTGACGCCGAAGTGGGAAGGCCCTTATCGGGTGAGACAAGTTACGAGGCCCGGCGCTGTCCGCCTCGAGACCGAAGAAGGCTTACCGGTGAGCAACTCCTGGAACATAGAGCATCTTCGCAAGTTTCACCCATAAGGCGCGGTTGCCGTGATCCGCTCCGGCAACCACCTTTTGTACAAGCTTTGCCGCTGTTGCATGTAACCCTTTGTACAAAGCCGGGCGCAGACCCCGTGCATCAGTAAAGTTTTCGTGTTTTTCGCACCGATTGCCTTTTGCATGCTTTTCTTTGCTATTTGCATGTTCTGCTTGGCATTTGGTGCAACACTCAAGTATACGGTAAGCATTAGCACGCCGAAAGGCTATACACTTGTTTCCCTCTCCCTTTCTCTTTCCTCTAAAGCAGAAGGAACGTTCCTCGCGCACAAGTTTGCCGGGGGGCAAGGAGGTGGAGGAGGAACCAAGTGCTGTTCAAGAAAGAGAAGCCTTACCGGAAAACGAGCAAAGCATGAAAGATAAGTTGTTAGAATTTGACCAGTTCAAATTTTAAATTTTAGTTGTCTTCCTTGAACAATCACACTTTGTATGGAAAACCTGTGCGCGGAGGAACCTACCCGTAGCTTGCCGCACCCTTATCTTGTTTTCGAGTTCACTCAACGATTTAAGTGAGCTGCGACAAGTGTCGCGCCCTTGTTTCGTTTCCGAGTACGCTCAGCAAGCTAAGTGCGTTGCGACTAGCTGCGGCAAGGTTGCTTGCCGGTGAGACCTTAGCCTGCAGGCTGCTTCGAGTCTAGCACTCAGCGCTCGCGGCAAGAGATCCTTGCCGGCAAGCTCCCCGGGAGCGTAGGGTGAAAAACATACAAAGTCAAGGATTAAGACAAGGAAGATAACATTGCACTGATTGATTAAAATGAGATAAATATCTTACAAAAGATAACTTGTCACGATGGACTAATGAGTTCATAACTTCATATGCAGCAACAAAAAGAGATAAAGATAATGGAGCCCTAATCTACGCGGTCGCCCTCCTTCCTGCCGATCTTATCCACCTTGGCGATGATGTGGGCGACTTGCTCCTTCAGGGCCTCCGTGTTCGCATCAGCCGGCAAGCTGCGAAGAACGTTGGTGAGATTGATCCCCGGGTTGCGGTACACGATCTTCGTCAGCACCCGCTCCAGAGTTCCCGCGCAGAGCAGGCGCGACTCCTCGGCCAGCTGCGCGGGGATTTGGTTCCGGAGACCTGCAAGGGCCGGCGCGATCCCTCTGAAGAAGAGGCTGAGCTTGGCGCTGTGCGGGAGATCCGGATCCGGCGAGTAGATGAGATGTTCAACTTTCAGCGCCAGCAGCTCCTGGTCGATGTTGGACGCACAAGATACCAAGTCTTCGGTCCATAACTCAATGGTTTGGCGGAAGAGCTCAGATGCTTTGTTGACGCTGTCCACCAAGGTCCGCTCCTTGCGGAGCTCCTCCTTCAGCTTGGTCTCCCGAGCCCGGGCAGCGTCAAGCGAATCCTTCAGTGTAGTGACCTTCAACTCCAAGTCCTCGATGGAGTCCTTGGCGGCTTTCAGCTCGTCGCCCCTCTTGGAAAGACGCACCTGGAGATCGGAATTGGTGTGGGCGTCCTTCTCGCGCTCCGTGATGAGCGCGGCGACCTTCTCCGCGCTCACCTTCAGAGACTTCTCCAGCTGCGCGGCCTTGGCGGCAAGCTCATCCTTGGCGGTCGTCGCGGCGGCCGCGGCGTCCTTGGCCGCCTTGAGCTCCCCGCCAAGAGCCTGCTCCCGCGCGGCGAGGTCCTCCTCGTGGGAATCAAGCTCGGCCTTGCGCTGATTGAGTTCCCCCTCGCGCCGGGACAAGTCCACGCCGGCGAGCCGCTGCTGCTCCTCGGCCTCAGCCTTCTCCAGCAACCACTCTTGGTACTCGCCGGCGAGACGCTCACGCTCCTCCGCTACCTCGCGGAGGCTGGCCTTGTTGGCGGCGCTGAGCTCTGCCGCGCGCTTCTCCATCTCTGCGGCGGCCTTGGCGGCAAGGGCTTCCCGGGAGGCAAGCTTCGCCTGCCTGGCCCGGTAAAGGGCCAGGAGCTGGTGGAGCAGCTTTTCCTCCTCAGGCCCTTCGCTCCCGCCGGGCGCCTCGACAATCTTCAGGCCCGCGGAGGCGAGGACTTCTCCGTCAAACGCCTCGCCCTCCGCGGGAGCTCGCGATGAAGACCCCCAAGGCATCTGGATGAAGACGCCGTTGGGGGCTCGAAGATAATAGCTTTGCTCCTTGTCGGCGGAGGGGTCGGCGGCCGGTGCAGCATCAGATGCTCCCGCCGCCTCCGGGTCGGCGGTGCGGTCGCCGTCCCCCTCCCCGGCCGCTGCGTCCGCAGCTGGAGCAGTCTCCTGCGCGGCCGGTTCTGTGGCCCTCGCCGCGTCCTCAACGACAGGGACGTCGCCGCCGCCCTGCGCGCCCTCCTCGTCCTCGATGTTGATGACCTCAGTCTCCATCGGCTCAGGAGGAGGAGGATCTAAAAAGAAAAAGAAGAAAAAGAAGTTCAAGCCCAAGCAAAGATCCAAAAAGAGACGAAGCCAAGAAGACAAGCTACAGAACATACCTTGGCGGACGTCCTCAGCGGCGGGCTCCCTTGCCGGGGAGCTCTGCCTTGGCGGGGTGGCCGCCCTCGCCGGGCTGCTCGCCCTTGGCGGGGTACTCTGCCTTGGCGGAGTACCCGCCCTTGGCGGAGCACTCTCCCTTGCCGGAGAGTTCTGCCTTGGCGGGGACGGCGGGGCCTGCGGCTCGTCGACGACGGTCTCCGGGCGCTCTTCCCGCTGCGGCTCCTCGACGACGGTCTCCGGGCGCTCTTCCCGCTGCGGCTCCACCTCTGCACAAGAAAAGACAAGAGACACCAAGATATTAAGATGAGACTAAACCCCCAAGCGCGCCCCGACAAGCGAAAGAATAGACCCCAGACTTACGCTGGGGGCTGCGCTGGGGGCTGCTCCCCGGAGCAGCACTCGTGTCCGGCAGGCTCGGCTCCGGCACGCCTCCCGCTGCCGCGGCGGCTGAGTCTTCCGCGGCCTCGACCACAGGAGCCTTGGCCTTCTTCGCCACGCGCTGAACCAGGGTCCTGAAATCAAAGCAACAAACAAAGTCAGCATCAACAATGATCAAGACAAAACTCAAGAAGGTGTAGGATCTTGGGTCCTTACTCCTGGTCCTCCTCGTCGTCCTCGCTCAGGGCGGAGAAATCATACTCCACCGTGGGCGCGTCGGCGCGAGGAGCGGAAGACGAAGATTCCCTCGCGCGCTTCGGGGCCACCGGGGCTGGGGGCTGCGAAGACCCAGCCCCTGTGGTAGCCGGCGCCCGAGAAGCGGGCGGAGCCGTTGCTCCGCTCCGAGAAGACCCCTGCCGGCTGGGCGCCGGCCTGCGAGGCGCCTCCGTCGTGGTCCGCGCACGGGCCGCCTCTGCTGTGGCCGGTACGCCGGTCGCCCTTGGCGCGGCTTGGCTCCCCCGGGGAGCTGCCCGGCGAGCTGGTTGTTGCCGGGGCGCCTGCGCCCTCTCCCCCGTCGCTGTCTTGCGGAGACGCTTCGGTGGAGACTGCCTTGGGCTTGCCGGGGGCGGGGAGCCCTCCGACGAGGAGAGGTCGTCGGCGTAGAGCTCCGTAGATCCGCCGGAGTCCTCGGCCTCCTCCTCCTCCTCTTCCCCGGCCGGCTCGGTGGGCCCAGCGCCCTGCGCTGCGGCCCCTTTTCCCTTGGCGCCTCCGCCCCTCGCGGCGCCTCTGTTCCCTCCGGCGGCACCCTCCATTGTCGCGGCCTCGGCCACGATCCCGTGGATCCCGGAGTGCCTCAGGGAGGGGACCCCGGCCAGCGCGTCGGGAGGGAGCTGCAGCAATCTGCGGATCTCCGCCTCCTCCGCCTGGCTGGACGCATCCGCAACCTCCGCCTCAGCAGGCGTGTACCCAAAGTCTCCTGCCGCTGCGGCTGCAGCGGCCTCCTCAGCCCGAGAAGCCATATAGGCAATCTCCTGGTCGGTGGTGTCCCGCGTGTGCTCCTTGACGTCGTTCTTGTTCTTCGCCACCTCCACGAGGTTGTCGTAGAAGTTGAGGACGTCGATGGGCTTGGGCGCGATCCACGTGCGATCCACGCCGTGCGAATCGCACGCGGGCATCATAGCGAGGATACGGTCCCGGGCTGTGCTGACGCAGAGCGGCACTACTCCCCGGGGAGCTCGGAACCACTCAGGGTGTGCCGTGTCGTACTTGAAGAGTTCCCGGACCATCCCCCTCAGCTCCAGCGTCGTGAAGTTGAAGTTTAACCCGGGGCGCAGCCTCATTATGTCCGCCGGGCCGCCGTACTCCCAGGCCGGCCTCTTCCTGTCTTGGAGAGGGGCGATGCGGCGGCGGAGGAAGTCTGCGCCCACCTCAGCAATGGACAGCTGAGCCACCCGAAGACGAAGAATCCGGACGAGGGCGATGTCGAGCTTGATGTCGTCGGAGTCAAACTCGCTCCAATCCCTGCCGCGCACGATGGGCGCTGTGCGCGGCGCGGTAAAAGCTTGCGGCTGGTCTTCGACGATCCAGCACCACTCCGCGCGCCACTCTTCCCACTTGCCGCGGAGCTCCCCCGGCAAGTAGGCCCCCTTCTTGTTCAAGCGAAAGACCCAAGAAATTCCTCCGGAGAGGGGGGCGTCGGCCTCTGCTCTAGGAGTGAAAAAGTGCCTAAAAAGCGCTACATTGGGCTGTATCCCTATGAAGTTTTCACACATGTGTGCGAAAACCGCCATGGTGAGGATGGCATTGGGGGTGAAGTCAAGGAGGTGGAGGCCGTAGGTGTGCATGACATCACAGAAGAAATTCGAAAAAGGAGGACACAGACCGCAGTGGAAGAAGGCTGCGAAGAAGTAGTACCCGCCGGGGTAGTTGTCCTTGGCAGCGGCCGGGTAGACATGCGTGCGGGGGTGCGCCTTGGTTTCCTTGGCCCAGAACAAGTAGTACTTGTTCCAGAGCTCCCGCACGCCGAGCTTCGGCGGGAAGACGAGATGCTGCTTCCGATACGCGACGAGCTTCGCCGCTTGCTCCGACTTCTCCCTCTTGGACTTCTCCGCCTTCGCCTTGTCGGTCTTTGGGGCCATGGCGGACGCGGCGGCAGGAGGGGGACGAAGAGCTCGGCGGCGGCGGAGGTGTGGAGGCGGAGCGCAAGAAGAGATCTCTGGAGGAAGAAGACGATGCAATGAAAGCGCAGGGAGGGGAACCGCGCCTGCTTCCTCTGCTTTTATGGGGGAGTGGGGGGCGTTTCGCCCTTTCCATTAAGAGATCGTGGGCACGTCCCATCCCACGGCGCCGCAATCGACGCGTGCCGTTACGGTGGGGTGCGGCGGATACGGAAGTGGATTCGGTGCGCCGCGGGCCGCGGGTGCCCGTGCACTGTTTTGGGCCTGGCCCAACAGCGCTCGGCACCGTGTGTGGCCCAGGCCCGGGGGCTCCTGTCGGTGTACTAAGGTAGGGGTACCTCAGTACCCCAACTTGTGCACGGGCGGTTGCAGCTCCCCGCGGCAGGGTTTACCGCGTGCTCGCCGGAGACCTTCCTGCTCCTTATTAAACCATTCAAAAACAAAGTATACAAGACAGAAGATCAAGGCCCCGGCAAGAGGAGCTTGCCGGGAAGGCCGTACCAGGCTCAAGGCTACCCCACTAGCACAAGGCCCTGGCAAGAGGAGCTTGCCAGGAAGACTAGAAGGCAACGCCTCGGCGCTATATGCGCGCCCCGGCAAGGGCCCGGGGAGCGGCAAGCTCCCGGGCCCGGCAAGATCAAGGCCCCGGCAAGGTGCTTGCCGGGGAGGCTGCGCTGTGTGCCCGCGCTCCAGCTCATCGGCCCACGCGTCGCCCTGGGGCCACTCCAGGGACGCGTGGCGGATGGCTGTGCAGCCTGGGGTACACGTTGGCACTCCACGGTAGTGGATTCATCGCCGTGGCAGACGGAGACGCAACGGAGGGAGCTTTTGGGGTCGACGGCGACGGGCATTAAATGCCCTTGTCCCCCACTGTCCAAGTAGGTATAGACCACTGTTCTGCACTGTAGCTCCACTGTTCCCGCACTGTTACAACTACCACCCCTTTTACGCTTTTAACCCTCCTATACGGTTGACACCTGTCGGTGACCCCTTGGGCTATAAAAGGAGGCCCATGCACAACGTAGAGGGGGTTCGGAACCTAGATTACTCATACACTCGGTGTAGCTGCTTCTTCAAGCTCTCGAGCATTCAAACTCAATACACAACTAAGCAGGAGTAGGGTTTTACGCGTTTACCGCGGCCCGAACCTGGGTAAAACTGCCCGCGTGTTTGCTACGATCAGCTCTCCGTGCTCCCTCCGCCCTCGTACCGCACAGACAAGGGGCTCCGGTCCCATAGGTGTTCGTGGCGGACAGTTTCCCCCGACAAAACTTTATCAAGGTATGTGCTTTGTGAAAGTCCTATCAAGTGTCTTGATCTATCTCTATAGGTCTTGATGCCCAATATATAAGCAGCTTCACCGAGGTCTTTCATTGAAAAATCTTTATTCAAGTATCCTTTTATGCTATTTAGAAATTCTACATCATTTATGATCAACAATATGTCATCCACATATAATATCTGAAATGCTATAGAGGTCCCACTCACTTTCTTGTAAATACAGGCTTCTTTGAAAGTCTGTATAAAACCATATGCTTTGATCACTTCATCAAAACGTATATTCCAATTTCGAGATGCTTGCCCTAGTCCATAGATGTATCGCTGAAGCTTGCACACTTTGTCAGCACCTTTAGGATCGACGAAACCTTCTGGTTGCATCATATACAACTCTTCTTTACCTAATAATAAAGGATGGAGGCTTTCATAGTTCTCCATACGTCACTCTTTTATATTCGTTGATTTTGTGTTAACCATAAACATTGACGGCTTGGATTTAAAACTAGATCTACATAACGAAAACTGGAAACAAAATCTGAACACACGTAAGGAAAGGAAACTGAGAAGGAAACTTTCACACACGGACGCTCGTCCAGTTAAGAAAATCAAAACAAAACCTGGACGCACATAAGAAAAGAAAAACAAGACAAAACCTTCACGAAAGCTGGCCCTTTAGAAAAGGATACCCACACACGCACCCCCATGGCCCCAGCCATCTTCCCATCACCCTTTCTCCTCACTCAAGGCATTCCCCAATTTCATCCCCTCTCGACGGATGCCTAAAATAAATCTTCCAGGATCCGTCGCCGGCATGGCTCCACCCGTCCATGCACCCGCCTCTCGGTCGCCGCACCCCAACCCTCCGATGGTGGCGCCTGATGGTCCTTGGAATGAGTTCTTCCCTATGGTACCACCGGTGATTAGTGGTGGTGGCTCGAGATGGGGTCGCTGGTGTGGCTCTACCCCTCTGTGGTGGCTCGTGATGGGGTCGCATGCGCCTACACCGGTGCCGGAGGCGGGCATTATGTGGTGGCTTTACTACACCATGAGTGAGGAGAGTTGAGTCTCATAGTATGCGTGCGTCTTCTCGCTAGAGACACGTGCATGAACGTGGCGCAAGGAGGCGAGGCTTCCCAAGTCGGAGTCCATACAGGTGTTGTTCGACCTTCATGGCTATGACAGCTACAAGCAGGCTACTCTGGAAGTGAAGCTAGATGGGCTGGGTCGACCTCCTATGCAGCATCCTCCTTGCTTGCAACCTGTTCAATAAAAGTCACGTCACCAGACCCTGATTGCTGGATCATCGGTAAAGGCTAGAGAGCCACCACAACACACCAAGCAGTCTAGGATCTTGTCGCCCTCGTGTCTTCAACCACGTCCGGCCTCACTGCGCCCATATCAACCAACCAACCCAAGTCAGTGGTATAGTCCAAGGTTTTTTAGCTTACGACCTTATATGTGTTTAAGCTATAGAATGCTAGCTAGGCAAACCTGATGCCAATAATAGGGCTCCACTCAATTTATCAGATGCAAGAACACAGTATCTTTCCTCCACTTTAAAACTGAAGCAAGTAGATATGGATTTATCCTTTTCTCTCTTTCAGAATCGTAACATCATTAGTTTGCAACCTTTTATTTCTTATTTTGAAATGCACTTATAATAAGCTGGTTGGATATGAGCCCTTATTTGTGCTAATGTGTTTATGTAGTTTTCCTATAGTTCGAGATTTTTTGGGGAACATTTGTTTCACTGAAACTTGAGGTGCAGTTATGACAATTTGTACTTAGAAGAGATCTATGGACTGAAACCGGAGGAGATGAGTTCATTGTCTTGTTTTTATATCTTGATAGCACTTGATGACGAGGAAAGTTTACGCTCCAACTCAGTCCTGGTACATAAAGGAATGTGCCTCCGCACTCAGCACTCGCACACATCCATGGTTGCTCAAAAAACAAAACAAAAAACACCGTCACGGTAGAGATCCCTGCCGCTACGCCACCTCACAGGGAGGGACTGGTGCTATGTATCCTTCCTCTACCCTAGATGAGTTAGAACTTTGGGTACTTGCACATCAAGTTGTCGTCATTTTTCTAGAAAAGCTAGTTTTTAAAAGGAGTATGATGCTATGTCTCTTATTCAGTTTTTATCTCGAGTTTAGCTCTCTGCTCCAAGCAAAGCCATGTCCTCCAAATAAATGGTGCATATACAAATCAAATAGAAGGAGAAGCAAGTTACGCTGGCAACTTCACTTTTCAAGTATATCAATTCCAATAAATTATATCTTCTAACAAGACATTCACCAAGCAAGCGGATTTTAACTCTCCACTATCGACCAACATTAACTGTAAAAGAATGGGACAATATTGCTTGATGTGCATAAGAATCCTCAAGCTATATATTTTGCACAATAAATATTGACACTTGAAATAAATATGCACCCGTTGCAACGCACGAGCATATTTGCTAGTCTTTAATAAATCCATTAAGGAATGCAGTTTTGACGTCCATTTGCCAGATTTCATAATCATAAAATGCGGAGAATGCTAACATGATTCGGACAGACTTAAGCATCGCTACGGGTGAGAAAGTCTCATCGTAGTCAATTCCTTGAACTTGTCAAAAACCTTTCGCGACAAGTCGAGCTTTGTAGACAGTAACGTCACCATCGGCGTCAGTCTTCTTCCTGAAGATCCATTTATTCTCTATGGCTCGCTGATCATCGAGCAAGTTCACTAAAGTCCACACTTTGTTCTCATACATGGATCCTATCTCATATTTCATGGCCTCAAGCCATTTATCGGAATCTTGGCTCATCATAGCTTCTTCATAGTTCGTAGGTTTGTTATGGTCTAGTAACGACTAGTGCAGGATGCTGCTAACGCGACACTACGATCAGAGACCCTTTGATGAAACTGCGTGCGATGCATTAATCGCAAACAGTGGTGTAAAAAAACTGTCGAAAAAGGTGCACACCGTTTGCAATGACAGATCAACCAAACACTGTTCAGATTTTAGTTTCGTTTGTGATGCAGGGCATACGGTTCAGTGCAATTAACTGTTTATGATGAGGAGCAACAAAATAAATGGTCAGCCAGATGAAGGTGTGTGTGCGCTATACAACATACGGTTCACTAGGATGAACTGTTTGTGATTAGGCAACACAAAAGAAATGGTTAGACAGATCAAGGTGTGTGCGATATACGACATGCAGTTCACTCGGATGAACTGTTTGCGTTGAGACAAGAGAACATAAACGGTTCAATATAACAAGACGTGCGTGATACGCGACAAACATGTATGTAATCAGAAATGTGTGCGAAGACCGATAATAATACAGACGATTGCTGATAACAAGACGTGTGTGATGTGTGTACCAACTCATTTTCCTATATATATATATATATATATATATATATATATATATATATATATATATATATATATATATATATATATATATATATATATATATATATATACAGCCGGTCTATTCTCATAACATTATGAGAATAATATTCTCATAACACTTCCGCACTGCACGCACAACGCGAGGGCACTGCACTCTTACTGCAACACAACGAAAGGTGAACTTCGTCTCGAAAAAACTGTACGTTTTGTTTTTTGTGTACCTTTTTCGCTCTAGTTTTTTAACCGTTTGTCGGAATTATGCGTGTAATATACCGTTGAAAAGCTATGGAGTAGACGCAACTTCGCCATGTTGAATACTTTTCAAAATTCATCATAGTTTAAGAGCAGTTTCCAAAATCGTGCGGCTCACAACGAATGACAGCGAGCGTTTTTTCACGTTTTCTTCTAAACCGCTCGTCGGAATGAAACACATGATACACCGTTAGAAAGATATCGTCGAGGCGCATCTTTTTTATATGTATTGTTTTCTCTAATTCGCAACGGTTTAAAAGCAGTTTTAAATTTAGTAAATCGCGGAATTCAGTTTTTTCGAATTTTTTGCAATTTTCGGTACTGTTTTAGCTTCAGTTTTTTAACCGTTTGTCGAAACGATGTGTGTAATATACCGTTGGAAAGCTACGAATGAGGCGCAACTTTCATATGTTGAAATGTTTTTGAGATTCCTCATGGTTTTTAGTTAATTTTGAAAATCGTGCGGCTAACCATGATATGCAGCGGACGTTTTTCGCGAAATTTCTACAAACCGCTCGTCGGATTGATTCAAATGGTACACCGTTGGAAAGATATCGTCGAGACGCTACTTTTTCATGTAGAACACTCCCTCAAATTCATTACGGTTTTAAGAGCAGTTTTGATTTTGTCAAAATGCAGACACTCTGTTTTTTCGCGACACCAAAATTGACGCGTGCACTGCATCGTACAGAAAAGCGCACTGCTTCAAACTGAAAACCGCACTGCATAAGACAGTCAAGCGAACTTCATGTTTTTATTTTTGTCGGGCGTAAACTTTCTCGCACAATTTTTTGTTGTCTTTTTTCAACTTTTTTTGAACGAGACTGGACCATAACATTTTCGAAAGTGAACCGCAATACTATCAAAAGTAACCTCGTGAGTTTTTGTTGTCGTTTTTTCATACTTATTAATTTTTTACGTACGTTGACCAAGCGAGTGGACCTCAGGGATTGAGCGAGTGAACTACATCTAATATAGAAGCGAGCTTCATTTTGAGATATTTTTTGTAGCATACATAATTTGCAATCTTCATCAGCTGAATCGCGGTGATGGACTGCAGATTTTACAATGAAACAATAAAGTGCACTTTTCAACATCAACAAATTTGAGTAACGGGGCATCCAATAGAACTGCATCACTTCTTCTTTTCCCGCAAAACTGAGTAAAATGAACCTCAATAGCAAACCATAGCGAACTTCATTTGCATTTTTCCTCTCTTCAGAAATCACATAATCAGTGAAGTGCAGAAGAGCACTGCTGAATCGCATGGCACGTCCAGTCGTACTGCACAGTGGAGGCCATCAGCACGCTGGACCGTGGGCACACCCTTTTTACAAACATGCATTCATCCCATGGGCACAACAAAAAACAAAACAAATTGAAACATCCATCCACTGAACTGCAAAACTGCACATGGACACCGCACACTGCCTTGAACTGCACGGCACGAGCCGCAACCTCATCGGCGGCACCAGGACGCGAGACATATGCCCACACCCCAGCGAGCAGATGGAAGAGGGGGGATGAAGGAGCTGTGTGCACTGCAAAAAGGAGAGAAAGTTGTCACACGCGTCTCCACAACTTTGAAGAGCAGATGCTCACTGTACCGAAACCATGTTCGTGGTATGAACCACGTCCACAAAAACGCACGGCCCACGCCGACGAACTACATCGACAGATCAACGCTCATGAGCACTGGGCCACCGAAGAGCATGGGGAGTCGCCTGCTCACCCGTCGGTGGAGAAGCCGGTGGACGAGATTGTCCGGGAGGAGGGAAGAGCAATTTCCGGTGAGGTATATGGCTTCTTGACCCCCGAGACCACCCTGATCCAGCACCACATCACGTCGCGGTGGTTGAAGGTGTGGCCTATCACAAATCCGGTGGCGGGCGGACCGTATTCATCCAGAGGTGGCTCGGGGGAGAATGACTGGGAGAAACTGTGGCGCCGCCGCCTGCGCATGACAACGTGAGTGGCCGAGGGAGGCGCACTGTTCTGGGACGTCGCGGCGCCATCCATCCAACGGGCCGGCTAGTGAGGACGCCGGACAGAGGCGCTGGTCCCGGAAGAGGAGCCTGGAGTTGCCGGGCGTCGAGAAGGTCGACCAGGGGAAGCACGGGGTCACCGTCCGACGCAAGGGGGGGGGGGC
>LR738710.1:890282338-890297566 GCA_902687465.1 Secale cereale
GTGGAGGCCCGGTTCTGGTGGCAGGGGGCGGCGGAGCGTGGAGGTAGCGGGGGAGGAAGAAGAGTGGCGCCGGTGGCGGGTGGAGGTGGGGGAAGGGGAGGGGAAGGTGAAGGCAGTGGGGAAGGAAGAAGGGCGGCGCTGGTGGTTGGATTTGGGTGCAGGGAGGGGGAAGAAGGTGGGTAGAAGTGGGATGGGTGCGTGGTAGCGTGCGGTTTTGTTTTTTATTCCCGTGGTTTGTGTCGATGGGCGGGGTGTTAGCAGAATAAGGACTTTGTTATGAGAATAAGGTCTTAAGGGGTGTTATGAGATAGACCCACCCTATATATATACACGCACTTATAAGTACATGGTTGCATAACCCAATTAAACATCCACTTACATAGGTGGCTACTAAAACCATGACATTTGCACACACCAAAGTAAACTATTACATGCATAATTACATAGGTGGCTACTACACACATGACATTAATACACACCAAAGTAATTATATATTACATGCATGATTAACTAGCATAAACAATCATCTGATCATCATCGACTTCTTATGACGCTTGCTCTGCTTGTGGCTCGATCCGGGCTCGTTGGTTTGGGTAACGAGGCACATCCTCATGTCAACGATATGCTAGTGTATCTCGAAGCATGTGTACACGCTCTTGGCCGCGAACCTGAGGTGAGGTTCATCCAGTTGCGGCATACAGTCCCTATGATAGGATACGGGACTTGTTCTCTAGGCATCATGCTTCATCTTTTCGTAGTAGGGGTCGATGATGGCCGAGGCAAGTTCAACCAGGGAGTCCTTCTTTGTGCTGCCCCAGACCCTGTGGTGCTCACGAATTTCGACAAGGTTCTTGCAGGCCAAGCCCGTAACCATGAGCGCTTTTACATCGTCGGTGGTTTCCACCATAGCGAACTTGTAGTTGGTGCTATTGACAAACCCGGCAAAACGGGCGCAAGGCTCTGTTTCCATGCATTAGAGGTAGATGAGGGCATGATGGCGCACGAACAACTGGGCGACAACAACTGGGCGGTGTACTGGAGGTTGATGTCGACCACCTTGTACTTGTCTCCAGCAAGCAACTTCTCAACGGCATTGATGTAGTCGTCCACCACGGCCGGGTCGATGGTGTACACCACCGAGATATCCGTCTCCCTCGCGTGGGTCTCCACTTTATGCTCACCGAACTCCATTGGAGCGCCGCTAGACAGCCCCTCTCTATGTGTCGTTGTGGGTGTGCTTGTTGTGTTGTGGGGCCCGATCGAAAGGTTGAAGAGACTAAGATTATAATGTGGCCGCAGGAATTAAAGGGCAAGCCGTACAGCCTAGAATATCGGCACGCCCTGATGGCAGTTCTAATTCACAGCGCGTAGCTCCATCGTGCCACACATAACTGCATCACGTGGCAACGCGCGCGGCGCAACCGCATGCATATGGGCCCCTTGGCGTGATCGTGTACAAGCCCAACTGTTGCCAGAGCGCGCGTGAAACGACGCGAGCAAAGCGCTCCGCGGTCACCTCAACGGCGAGCAACCATATATGTGCATATAGCAGTTGAACGTGCAAGAAAAGCTATCCACAAGCCGAGCGCGCCAACGGACGCGAGCAGAGCGCTCTGCGGCGCCTAACGGCGACAAACAGCGCGCTGCAATGCCTAACGGCGAGCAGAGTTTGCCGAGGGACGCGAGTAAATGCCGGCACGGTGATACATGGCAAATAAGACAAACTGTGCGAGCGATGTCGGAGACATCAATCACGAATCAGAATAGAGTTGTGTGTGCGATACGTGGCATACAGTTGATCCATCCTAGCTGTTTGTGATGAGATAAGCCGTGTGTGTTGTGGGCAAATGCTTGCTGGTATATAACCTCAAATTTAACCAACAAAATGTTAATGCATGTTACAAAAATTATATAACTTGAAACTATGTTCAAATACGAATCCAACGATATAATCTTTGGCGACATGCATTCAAATTTTATTAATTAAATCCTACTTATAAACCAGGACGGGGGTATAGTAGGTTATTAAATCATATACGTTTTTTTATTAAACATATGTGTACGTGTCCTTTCGTCCTCCTCTCGCATGTCTTGTCACCCCGCAGTCGCAGACGGTTCGAGCGCAAGCTAGAGCAGTGTACGGGGGCGTTCTTTTGACTAAACGGTGGTGAGCCCGTTCCCACGCAAGCTTCCTTCCTGACTCGGTGAAATCGCCCAAAATCCCAATGCTTACCAGCCTTCTATATAAACCCTCACGGCAGGCGAGTCCTGTGTCACATTTTCCCCTCCCTCCTTGTAGCTTATCTCATCTGCTTCTCCCACAATCGGCAATGGCACCTATACATCGTCGTCGCTCAGCCACTCCGCTGTCATCAGAGTACAACTCTAGCTGCGAGGCTACACCGCGGTGGCGGCGCAATCCTCGGCGTAGTGTAGTGCGTGTGGTGTCCCTGTTGGGTGTGCGCGGAACACCCACCACATGCTCCGTCGCAGGTGCCCGTCGGCAGCTGTTGTCGGCCGCCGTTGCCGCCATAGCACTGTCGAAAGCTAGGGCCATCGCCCGCTCGGCCCCCGTGGCCCGAAGGTGGGAGGTGGCCATCGTGGACGCCACCCCACTGCCGGCCATCGTGGCCGTCACCCGCTCCGCCATCGCAGCTGGAAGGCGGGAGCTGCTGGTCGTGGCCGCCACCGCATCATCGGCCGCCGTGGCTGCTAGCCCACCGTCGACCGCCATGTTCATCACCCGCTCCGCCACCGCCGCCCGAAGGAGGGAGGCAGAGGTGGAAGCCCGCATGTGCGGCAGCGACCTTGCGTGTTACATCGAGTTCCTACGGGAGGAGGAGGAGCGCCTCATTGAGCATGCAAAGAGCCTTACCACCGCCGTGGCTGCGGCACATGCAGACGCAGAGGCGTGGAATCAGGAGATCTACGAGCAGTCCGGCCGTTCGAGAGGGTTCATCTGGAGCGGGAGAGGTCGTTCGAGGTGAGCGTAGTTGAAGGTGCAGCAGCGGCAGGCACCGCATTGCAGTTGTCCAGCTCGTCGGCAGGCTCCTCCTCCTCTTCCTCTTACTAAGCGCGCTCGGCAGAGGATAGGTTGCCGGAAGTAGTACAAAGCCCCTCCGTAGTGGTAGTATTTAGGGGCTATTTTGTTCAGTTCATCTGACTATGGATGTGGTGGAACTGTACAACGTACTTAAAATTAGCTAGTATATATAGTTGAACTAGCAATTTCAGTACGTGGTTGGCAACAATTGGGGAAAAGTTTGGTCGGTTCAGCTGTCAAGTTGAACTGCTTGTATAAATCAAGAATGACTACTTAATCTATGAATGAAATCTATGCTTAATTATTGAATTTTAGTTGCAAAAACTAGATAGTGCTAGTGATTTTTAGCTTCATATTTTGACAAATCATAGTGCTACAAGGATTAACAAATGGCAATGTTACTAGATCAACAAATGTCAATCTTTCCAGTTTGACAAATGGCAATATACCCAATATAACAGATGCAAATCTTACCAAATTGTCTATACGTGGTTGCACACGGGTCATCCGAAAAAACCGTTTGCGTTGAAGGGAGGTACAAATCCTGCTTGCCAAATTTTCGCTTGGCTTAGCGCCGAAGTCCCGCTTTGCATACAGTATTCAATATGAACCGTTTGCGTTGAAGAGATGCACAATATTTTCCCTTAGCTTACTGCGGAAGACCATAGCTCTCATTTTGCATTCAGGTGTTCTGTCTAAAATGTTTGCGATGAAGAGCTGCAGAAATCCTGCTCGGCACATTTTCGCTTGGCTTACTGGGGAAGCTGTTAGTTTACATACGGGTGTTCTATCTAAAACGTTTGCGATGTTAGAGTGGTAGCTATTTGTTTCAAAATGCCTTTGTTCACTGTTATTCGAGTGCGCCTTCTCTCAAAATGGACTCGAAAATTACCACAACATGTCGGGATCCATTCCATGATAGCATGCCAAGTTTCATAAATTTCAGATGAGTTTTGGATTTACTAGAATTAAAAAACAAAGTATCTCAATGTTTTGCCGGCAATCAACAATGCCCTGGTGTTTGAAATTCATTCACATTTCTTGTGTGGGACCTAAGCATGCACCCAAGGACACATATTCAATTTTTCAACCAATTTATATGCACTTGAGCATGTGCATGTAGTTCAAATTGGAATTATGCACATAAAATGCCTAGAAAACCCAGTTAATGTATAAAAATAATCAAACGAACCCCAAAAATTCCAAAATTTAACACAACACTCCTGTTGTTCTATGTTGCCACTAGAATTTTTTTGAAAGCAATAATAGGCAACGGTTATCTTTCGTCCCCAAAGGTGTCACGTTCCCCTACCGAAACCATCAGGCTTGTTGTGAGAAACTTTGGTTTGTGAGAAGCTTATACCCAAACCTGCCCCAAATGGGACAAAAAATTTACCATGACATGTTGATGCCGCTACATGATAGGATGCCATGTTTCATGAATTTCAGACAAGTTTTGGATTTACTAGAATTTAAAAACTACGTATCTCATTGCGGTCGAGTGACGGTGGCAGGGTGTTTTACATTCATTCCCATTTCTTGCATGGGACCTAAGCATGCAACCAAGGACACAAATTTGAATTTTCAACCAATTTATATGCATTAGAGCATGTGTATGTAGTTCAAATTTGAATTATGCACATAAATGCATTGAAAACTCAATTAATACATAAAAATATCCAAACGAACCCCCAAAAAAATCCAAAATTGAACACAACACTCCTTTTGTTCTATGTTTACTCTAGAGAAAAAATTGAAATCAATAAGAGGCAACAGATATCGTTTCGTCCAGAAAGGTGAAACGTTCCCTACCATAACCATGAGGCTTCTTGCGAGAAGCTATGGTTTGTGACAAGCTTATACCCCAACCTGCCCCAAATGGGACAATATTTTTACCACTACATGTTGATGCCGTTCCATGATAGCATGTCAACTTTCATGAATTTCAGACAAGTTTTCGATTGACTAGAATTTTAAAACCATGTATCTCAATGTTAGCGGCCGAGCGACGGTGGCAAAGATGTTTGACATGCATTCCCATTTCTTGCATGGGACCTAAGGTTGCAACCAAGGACACACATTTCATTTTCAACCCGTTTATATGCACTAGAGCATGTGCATGTAGTTCAAATTTGAATTATGCACATGAATGCATAGAAAACTCAGTTAATGTATAAAAATGTCCACGCGAACCCCAAAAAATCCCAAAAAATTGCATAGCACTCCTGTTGTTCTATGTTGACACAATAAATTTTTTTAAAGTAAGAAGAGGCAACATATATTGTTTTGTCCCCCAAGGTGGCATGTTCCCTACCGAAACCATCATGCTTGTTGTGAGAGAAGCTCTGGTTTGCTAGAAGCTTATACCATAAACTGCCCCAAATGGGACAATATTTTTTTACCCCAACATGTTGATGCCGTTCCATGATAGCATGCCAAGGTTCATGAATTTCAGACGAGTTTTGTATTTACTAGAATTACAATAGCAAGCACCTCAACGTTTTTCAGAGAGCCACGGTGCCATGGTGTTTGAAATTCATCCCCATTTCTTGAATGGGACTTAAGCATCAACCCATGGACACATGTATCATTTTACAACCCATTTTGGTGCACCGGAGCATGTGCATGTAGTTTAATTTTGAATTGTGCACCTGAAATGCCTAGAAAACCAAGTTACTTTGTAAAGATGTCCAAACGAACCCTGAATAAGACCAAATTTATTGACGACACACCTATTGTTGCATGTCCACTGTAGATAGAAGTTCTAGCCATTCAAACACCATCTTGTGCAGCTGTGACCCATTATATAATTCAAATCAAGACGAAAAATCAAGTAGATCGCACATAGTTTATTGTCACCAACTATGTGAGATGCAATACAAAAGATCCTAGAGCACCGTTGGTGTATAGTACGCATACGGCTTATGCGAGAAGGTGCGTCGGCTACAATGTGGGTGTGCTGTAGTCACCTTTGTGTACCCAAATTATGCAATGACGTGGATGAGCGCTGTAACCAAGGAAATTGGAACCAAAATTTTTGACGTTCAAACTCGTCACACACGTGTTAAGCTATCTGAATCGTTTATGATGTTCACATATCGTACATAGTTCTGAATAAGGGACCAGGTCTGATGATACTTTGCATGCCAACTTTTTCGCTGAACTGATTCAAAATTTTCGGCTTCTGCGACTTCTCCGCCTCCCCCCTTACAAAAAGCCACATTTCCCCTATTTCTGCCTTCCTTTCCAAGTTGAAACCTTCACTCCTTACTTGCAGTGCCGCCCCCTCGCCGGCAACCCTCCTTCACGCTGCTCGACCTCGTCTATCTAGGCAGGTAATCCACACCAGACCCCCATCCTCCTCCTCCTTCCACATCCCACATGCCCCAACCGCCTGCACGACACCTTCCACCCAAATCACCGACCCCTCCACCAAATAAGCGCCGCCCTAAGCCATGGTGCACGCAGTATAGCTAGGAGCTTAAGGAACATTTGCCAGCGGAGAAACAAATCGCGGCCGCACACGCGGATGAGGTTGCAAGGGCTGCCTTTCGTGCTGACCCCCGGATCTTGGAAGAGCACCTCGCTATCGAGGCCACCGTCGATGCCTCGCGCGCCGATGCCACGATGCGGTTGGCTACTTTAAACGACAGTTCGTGGCGTTTTCTCGAGGCCACCCTCGGTGCCTTCGATGAAGACTACGAGGTGCTTTCTCAGTGTGCACGTGTTTACCTCAACTCGAGAGCCAGCAGGTTGGTGCCTGGAGCGCCTCGCCCTCTTCCATGTCCAAGGAGCCAATCGTCATTGATATCTCCGACAATGAGGAGTAGCTTGTCTTATTAGGCCACTATGGGCTGGTTCCCCTCCCCCTTCAGCCCATGGGGCCCTCCGGGATAGGTGGACCCCCGGGACCATTCCGATGGTCCCGGTACAATACCGGTGACCCCCGAAACTCTCTCGGTGGCCGAACCTGGACTTCATATATATAATTCTTTACCTCCAGACCATTCCGGAACTCCTCGTGACGTCCGGGATCTCATCCGGGACTCCGAACAACATTCGTGTTACCACATGCTAATATCTCTACAGCCCTAGCGTCACCGAACCTTAAGTGTGTAGACCCTACGGGTTCGGGAGACATGTAGACATGACCGAGACGACTCTCCGGTCAATAACCAACAACGGGATCTGGATACCCATGTTGGCCCCCACATGCTCCTCGATGATCTCGTCGGGTGAACCACGATGTCAAGGATTCAATCAATCCCGTATGCAACTCCCTTCGTCTATCGGTATAGTACTTGCCCGAGATTCGATCGTCGGTATACCGATACCTTGTTCAATCTCGTCATGGCAAGTCTCTTTACTCGTTCCGTAATACATCATCCCGTGACCAACACCTTAGTCACATTGAGCTCATTATGATGATGTCTTACCGAGTGGGCCCAGAGATACCTCTCCGTCATACGGAGTGACAAATCCCATTCTCGGTTCGCGCCAACCCAACAGATACTTTTGGAGATATCCGTAGTGTACCTTTATAGCCACCCAGTTACGTTGTGACATTTGGCCCACCCAAAGTATTCCTACGGTGTCCGGGAGTTGCACAACCTCATGGTCTATGGAAAGGATACTTGACATTGGAAAAGCTTTAGCAATACGAACTACACGATCTTGTGCTAGGCTTAGGATTGGGTCTTGTCCATCACATCATTCTCCTAATGATGTGACCCCGTTATCAATGACATCCAATGTCCATTGTTAGGAAACCGTAACCATCTGTTGATCAACGAGATAGTAACTAGAGGTTTACCAGGGACACGTTGTGGTCTATGTATTCACACATGTATCACTGTTTCCGGATAATACAATTCAAGCATGAATAATAGACAATTATCATGAACAAGGAAATATAATAATAACCATTTTATTATTGCCATTAGGGCATATTTCCAATAGTCTCCCACTTGCACTAGAGTCAATAATCTAGTTACATTATGATGAATCGAACACCCATAGAGTTTTGGTGTTGATCATGTTTTGCTTGTGGAAGAGGTTTAGTCAACGGATCTGCGACATTGAGATCCATATGTAGTTTACAAATATCTATGTCTCCATCTTGAATATAATTCCGGATGGAGTTGAAACGGCCTTGATGTGATTGGTCTTCTTGTGAAACTTGGGCTCCTTGGCAATGGAAATAGCTCCAGTGTTGTCACAGAAGAGAGTCATCGGGCCCGACGCACTTGGAATAACTCCTAGGTTGGTGATGAACTCCTTCATCCAGACTCCTTCCTGCGCTGCTTCGCAAGCAGCTATGTACTCCGCTTCACCTGTAGATTGCGCCACGACACTTTGCTTGCAACTGCACCAGCTGGCTGCCCGACCATTCAAAATATACACGTATGCAGTTTGTGACTTGGAGTCTTCCAGATCTGTGTCGATGCTAGCATCGACGTACCCTTCACCTCCATAAACGAGAAACATATCCTTAGTCCTTTTCAGGTACTTCAGGATGTTCTTGACCGCTGGACAGTGTTCCATACGAGGATCACTTTGGTACCACCCTGCCAAACTTATGGCAAGGTTCACATCAGGTCTGGTACACAACATGGTATACATAATTAGAACCTATGGCTGAGGCATAGGGGATGACACTCATCTTTTCTCTATCTTCTGCCGTGGTCAGGCATTGAGCCGTGCTCAATCTCATACCTTGCAATACAGGCAAGAACCCTTTCTTGGACTGATCCATATTGAACTTCTTCAATATCTTGTCAAGGTATGTGCTTTGTGAAAGACCAATGAGGCGTCTCGATCTATCTCTATAGATCTTGATGCCTAATATGTAAGCAGGTTCTCCAAGGTCCTTCATTGAAAAACTCTTATTCGAGTAGGCCTTTATGCTTTCCAAGAATTCTACATCATTTCCCATCAGCAATATATTATCCACATATAATATGAGAAATGCTACAGAGCTCCCACTCACTTTCTTGTAAATACAGGCTTCTCCATAAGTCTGTATGAACCCAAATGCTTGGATCACCTCATCAAAGCGAATGTTCCAACTCCGAGATGCTTGCACCAGCCCATAGATTGAGCGCTGGAGCTTGCATACCTTGTTAGCATTCTCAGGATCGACAAAACCTTCCGGCTGCATCATATACAGTTCTTCTTTGAGGAAGCCATTAAGGAATGTCATTTTGACGTCCATTTGCCATATCTCATAATCATAGTATGCAACAATTGCTAACATGATTCGGACGGACTTTAGCATCGCTACGGGAGAGAAAGTCGCATCGTCATCAATCACTTGAACTTGTCGATAACCTTTAGCGACAAGCCGAGCCTTATAGATGGTCGCATTACCATCCGCGTCAGTCTTCTTCTTAAAGATCCATTTATTTTCTATGGTGTGCCGATCATCGGGCAAGTCCACCAAAGTCCATACTTTGTTTTCATACATGGATCCTATCTCGGATTTCATGGCTTCAAGCCATTTGTTGGAATCCGGGCCCGCCATCGCTTCTTCATAGTTCGAAGGTTCACCGTTGTCTAACAACATGATTTCCAGGACAGGGTTGCCGTACCACTATGGTGCGGAACGTGTCCTTGTGGACCTACAAAGTTCATTAGTAACTTGATCTGAAGCTTCATGATCATCATCATTAACTTCCTCCCTAGTCGGTGCAGGCACCACATGAACATCTTCCTGCGCTGTGCTACTTTCCGGTTTGGAAGGGGTGACTGTCACCTCATCAAGTTCCACTTTCCTCCCACTCACTTCTTTCGAGAGAAACTCTTTCTCCAGAAAGGATCCATTCTTGGCAACGAAGACCTTGCCTTCGCATCTGAGGTAGAAGGTGTACCCGATAGTTTCCTTAGGGTATCCTATGAAGACACATTTTTCTGATTTAGGTTCGAGCTATTCAGGTTGAAGTTTCTTGACATACGCATCGCATCTCCAAACTTTTAGAAATGACAACTTAAGTTTCTTGCTAAACCAAAGTTCATACGGTGTCATATCAACGGATTTAGACGGAGCCCTATTTAAAGTGAATGCGGCAGTCTCTAAAGCATAACCCCAAAAAGATAGCTGTAAGTCGGTAAGAGACATCATAGATCGCACCATGTCCAACAGAGTACGATTACGACGTTCGGACACACCATTACGCTGAGGTGTTCCAAGCGGTGTCAATTGTGAATTGGCATTCTGCAGCTTAGTCCCCAGATACTACCCTTTTCATTGATACCGATGCATATGTAGTGTAGATCCTTGCTTGTGAGTACTTTGGATGAGTACTCACGGTTGCTTTACTCCCCCTTTTCCCCCTTCTTTCTTCTTGCTGGTTGATGCAACCAGATGGTGGAGTCCAGGAGCCAGATGCCACACTTGACGACTGCTACCACCCCGACGGAGCATACTACTACGTGGAGACAGCTGACGACCAGGAGTAGTTAGGAGGTCCCAAGCAGGAGGCCTTGCCTTTCCAATCGTTAATGTTTTGTGCTAGCCTTCTTAAGGCAAACTTGTTTAACTTATGTCTGTACTCAGATATTATTGCTTCCGCTGACTCTTGTGTATTCGATCTTAAGTATTCGAGCCCTCAAGGCCCCTGGCTTATAATATAAACTTGTATTATTTTAAAATGTGGCTAGAGTTGTGTTGTGATATCTTCAAGTGAGTCCCTGATCTTGGTCGTACACATTTGCGTGCATGATTAATGTACGGTCAAAACAGGGGCGTCACAAGTTGGTATCAGAGCCGACTGCCTGTAGTAACCCCCTTTCCAACTCCTTGGTCGAATTGAGTTTAGTCACTATAAAACTTTTACTAACATGGCTGTCTGTCTTACGGGCCCACGTCGCCATTGGGTGGTATTAGGATCTTTTATTCCTCGTTTTTACTCTAGGACTCTGTTCTCTCTTCTATTTCGGGTTAAACGAATTTACTAACTACATTAGGTTCTCGTAACGACTTTCCTCGGAGATCCCCTTCATTCCGGATGGTTGCCTGCTTCACCAGAAGACTTCGAAGATACTCTCCGATCTACTCCCAAGAACTTGTATTCATTTCTTTTGCAATCCCTTAATACCTTTGAACCCTTATGGATAACTGCGCACCCTCGCCGTTCATACTTCCATCCCTAGTTGTTCTTGTTATTACAAGATACGCTAAAGTATTCTTTGACTTTGGAGAATCCTTTTCCTGCTGCCTTGCAGCTCCTTTTCGCATGAATACATGTATGAATAATTCCTCACACTTACCGGTGATTCGTTCATCCACAGTTGTTCATGCGTTTCACAAAGGTCTTTGAGACGCTATTCAATCTTCCAAGATCCTCTGTGGCCTATTGCTCCTAAAGTCTTGCCTGCTTGCATTATGGTTAATTCCATATGTATGTCAATATTTGTTAAGATCCTTTGTGATTGACTTATTGATTCAATAGGTTGCAAATACTCGCAATCATCATTCAAACTAGAATTCGTTCTTCCAGCCCAGACGTCATTCCGAATATGAGCTAGTTCTCGACCAACTAAATTGTCGTCGTTTACACCCCTAAGTCATTTCAACTTACTCATCCTTAATCAGAGCGTTTGCTTCTGATCCCTTGATTTGGAAATCATAATTCCTTTTGCATTGGAGCTTGAATTAGTCAGTTGTTTCTATAATCTGATCCTCTGCATTTTTCTTCTTCTGGTTGAGTATCGATGCTCACATCAGATCCCATGTGGACCGCAATATCCTTGGTTGGATTATTATTCGACAATTCCCTTCATATTCAAACACATTCTGAGTTCTACCATGATATATAATGCCTTGGGTAAAAATATATCAACTGCTTTCTCAACCATTCTCTACCTTCTAGCTTGTATAATTTGCTCCTTGAAGTTGCGTAGTATGAGTCTAAGATCCCCCGATGAGGTTGAACTTAGGCCTTCCTTAATCTGTGTGAACCCAAAAGTTTTCCAAGGTTCATACTTCTCTGGTAATTCACCAGGCAAGTCTTTGCAATCAATTCATTTTTAATAGAGTAGTGAATGAAAGCTTATGCATTGAAGAAGTGGGAGTCAACCTTGAACTTTTTGTTCATGCCCATGGACACGATGTAGATCTTGTGATTAAAGCTTCTCTTAAATTAATTATCCCCTTGATATAAGTTCATCTTATATCTGGCATCTGGCCTTTTTCAATCGTGGTTCCGACCATGTTCTTCTTTAAATACCACTTCTTGTGTAGATTTAAGCACTTGTCTCCTACAGAGCAATACCCCCACCCCAACCTCTATGTTGAGCTGTCGTCGAGTATTACCCCCTGGTATCTCGAGATTATCACGGAACTGCATAGCTTCTTATGAGTTCTTCATTATGTGTTACATTTTCACTGATTGCAATTTTCCTCGGGTTCTGAGATGTTTGACACTCAGGGACCCCGATAAGTGAATCAATTCCGCACTCCGATTCAGTAGCTCTAAGTAATCTCCATTGCTTATGAGTTTATTAATTCTTCAAGTTATATCTAGCCTCTTCGGCTATATCATTATCGTGCATCTTTTAACTGTCCTACCTGGTCTTTCTTCACGGCGCACAATTTCGGTAATGAGCTAAGCTTACGCTGATCTTCCTCGGCATATCATTTCGCCTTCAACAGCTAGCTTGATTTCAAGTTTGTATTGTAGTAGTGGTTTCAATAACCTTTCGCTACATCATTCATTTGACTTGATGTCATCGCCGATCGATTACATCCTAATGAAATTTCTCGACAAATGCGTCGTGATCACCATCAACAATGATTTGCCTTCTTCCAAGTTGTGAATCGAATTCATGATGGGAAATACCATCCTTGCCCCTCGATGATTTGTGTTATCATTGACAACATTTATTCCTTCGCCCCAACAGAAACTGGTTCATATAATTTTGGAATTACATCCTTTTTGACATGACGATGGATTGCAGCTGAACCTGTCGGCCACATCCTCATCTTTTCCTTGCTGAAAATGTAAGACTTATTCTATAAGTTGTTCCTGATGGATCCTTTGTGTATTGAAAAATCGGCTCTTTACCCCATGATCATGCCGGTGCTATCTCGAAGCATGTCTGTGTTACTCCGAAGATCCACAAGAACATGGTAAGCACAATGCTAAATGTTCTTGATCAACTATCCAACATCGTTGTGTGGGTACATATCATAATTCTTCTTACCCCTTTTATCTATATGGTCATGACTTTGATCTCCTGACACGTATATCATACCCTACATAATGTTGGGAATGATTTACTCCTATTCTTTGTGTTTACACACATTTTCCTTTCCATTTGTTTGTTTAACCTTTCTTTGCTCTAAGCAGAATAATTTTCTGCTTATGTAAGCACCTTGGTGTACAACTCTGTCAGTAAGACCCTGGTACTATTGTTGATAACATTACGGTAACCATTGATGGACGAGAACCTTACCTATTGGTCCTCCTCGTTCACCGAGCAGGAAAATGGTTCTCTTCGTCCCTCGCCCTTGGTACCGATGCTGTTGCCAACATAACTGACAGACTATCCTCCGACAAAGGTTGCTATCATAACCGTGTAACATGTTATCGCTCTTTCTACTTTTAACCCACATGGTGGTCCCATAACCCACAATTCCACAGGATCGAAGCCTGACTCTCCTGTACAACCTTGATGCCGAAGTATCTTATCCTCTTGGCTTTGTGTGTTATCGTGAGCCACCCTCCGAGAGATGATCTATTCCCGATGCTCTGAACCCTTCTCACACTCTGTTCAGGTATCGATCGTTTGTCCATTCGCTTGAAACTTCTTACTGTACCTTCATATTTTGCTCTCGATGTTTTCTTAAATTTCAACTCGAGAGATACTTCTGTCACATTCCCTGCTTTGTTCACCAGACAATTAACCCTATAAGGGTGAGTTCACCCGAAGTTACTCTTTAATTCCCCACTTAAATCTCGGGACGAGATTTCTTGTAGTGGAGGAGATTTGTAACATCCCCAGCATCACACTACATTAATCACCCCCTAATGAAGGTCATGTCATCATGATCATCATGCCAAAATGCCACTTGTCCGAAATCTGCTTCAAATTCAAATTCAAATTGCATGTCAAATATTTGCTTCTTCTTTCATGTAAATAAAATAGTTCATCCTATGACAAATAATCCCTAGATATTTGTCATGTTGAAGCCAATATTTTTTGGAATTCCCAAATTGCCCCTGGGAATTTATTATCTGGTCGAGCAGTAATTAAGATGTCCTTTTCATTTTCTAAAATGCTTGGATAACTCCTGATGGCCCCAAACTTTTTGTGGCAGTGACCAATAACTGTTTAAAATAGCTTTGGCCAATGGCATATTTTTGCAAAGTCAATTGTGGCTAAAATAAAATGCAACAGCTGGTAAAAGAAAAAGCAGAAGTTAAAAAAAAGAAAAAGGAAAGAGAAAGAGCACATGCAACTGTGCACTGGGCCAAGTGCACAGTGCCTGGCCCGAGCTAACTGGCCCAGCAGGCTGGCCCACTCCCTCTCCCCGGTCGCTTTCTGTCCCTCCAACCGGGCGGGACAGCGCGCGCCCGTTGCCGTCCAACCACCTCGCTGGCGACGCCCGATGAGGGGATAAGGCTCCGGACGCCTTGGTCCTCTCCCCCGCTCTCCACTATCGCCCGCTCTGCCTCTCCCTCTCCCACCAGATCCCTCCTTGCTCCACCCGCGTTCCCCACCTCAACTGAGCGCCACCGTCGCCATGGTTGTGCCGTAGCCGCGGCCACTGCCTACCCCGCGCCTCGCCAGCACGTCCGCAAGACGCGCCGTCGACCTCTACCTCGACTACGCCTCGCCATCGAGCTCTAGAAGCACCGCAGGCCACGGATCGAGCCACCCCCTCTCTTCTCGGGCTCCGGCGATCTTCTTCGTCTCTGTCGACCTCTGCAGCTCCTGAACCGTCACAGGCCTACGTGTGAGCCGCGCGGTTAGCTTCCCCGTCTCCTGCTCCCCTCCGTTAGCCTCTTCGCGTGTCGTAGCTACCTCGTCACCATTGCCGTGAGCCTGTCGTCGTGGATCGCCTTGCCACCGTGGCCATAGCCCCTGTCGCGCTCACCTGGGCATGGCATCGAGCTCCTAGTGTTCCCCTAAGCCCAACGCGCACACGCGCGATCCTCCCCGTGCCCGCGCATAGCCCCCCC
>LR738710.1:890297758-890310009 GCA_902687465.1 Secale cereale
CCCCCCCCTTATTAGCCGCCCCGGCTCGTTCTTGATCGAGGCCCGTGCGCCCGCGCCGCCTCTGCTCACCGCCGCCATCGTTGCAGCCCGCATTAGCCCGAGCTAAGGCCACCGCTAGACGCGCCGCTACTCCCGCTTCCAAAGGAGCATGACCGCGCTCGAAATGGCCGCCCGAGGACGTTTTTCGATGAGATCCGAGCCGCGCCGCTGCGTTTGGCTTCACCGGCGACGTGCCGCCGGCCACCGCTGACGTGGCACACATGGGGCCACCCTTGGGTCACTGCTAGCAGGCCCCGCAGGCCCCGTTAACTGGGTTGACCTAATCAACGTGCTGACTGGGCATCTCTGTGACGCTAACATGCGGGGCTTGCCGCTTAATCTTCTAATTAAACGTTTTATTAATTAAAACTATTTAGTTTAGTTAATTAGTCCATGACAGGCGGGGCCTACCTACTAAATAACTCTGTTTAGTTAGTTTTAAAACTCTGTTAACTCTCTGTCTATGACATGTGGGTCCCCCTAGACCCACAGGTCTGTTTTGACCTGGTCAGCTAGTCTGTTGACTGCAGACATCATCCCCACGCAATGCTGACGTCATAATTCTTTTTCTGTTAATATTAATAATTCCAGAATATTGTTTAAACTTTGAAAATTCATAGAAATTAAACTGTAACTCCGATGAAAAAGTTTTATATATGAAAGTTGCTCAGAACGACGAGATAAATCCGAATACACGGTCCGTTCATCTGCCACATGCTCCTAGCATAGCGAACGTGCAACTTCCCCCTCGGACTCATCTGTCCAAAAACACAAAACACCGGGGATTCTTTCCCGGCCAGATGCTATCCCCCTTCGCCGCTATCATGTAGCACCACGTTAGAGTACCCTAGCACTGCGTGTTAACATGTCGTGCTTTCTTGTTGCTTCTGTATGCTTTGTATTTATTGTTTCTTCCCCCTCTTCTCTCCGGTAGACCACGAGACTGATGCTACCTCGGTGATCGACTGCATCGACGACGACCCCACCTTCTCGTCTGAGCAACCAGGCAAGCCAACCCCTCTTGATCATTCCGATATCGCCCACTCTCTTCTCTCTTAATTATGCTTGCATTAGAACTGCTACTGCTTTTTGTATGATCCTATTCTGATGCATAGCCAGTTGTTGATACCTGCTTTCATACCTTACATGTTTATACTAAATTGCTTAGTATAGGCTGGTTAGAGTTCCACCAGTGACCCCCCACATTGTCTCGACTGCCCTGCTGGATTATTAGAAGGCCCGATCAACGGGATCAAAGACCAGGACCCGGCACCGCGCATCACTTTCCGCTTAGTTGCTTGACAATACTGGGTTACTAGCGAGTGCCGAGGGTGAGACCTCATCAGCACTTCTGATGTTAACCTTGCAGGTTAGTTCATCGGTTGTGGTCATCGAGGGTGATTCCTCTTTCTCCACTCCCGATAACGACACTGTCGTGCAACTCCTCAAGAGTGGACCTCGAGGGTGACTCCTCTTTCGTTCACCTTGACGATAAACATCAGGTGGAATTCCATCGAGGGTGATTTCCTCAGGTTTCCCTTTGGTGTTAGACACACAGTTACTATGGTTACTATGAATTTACACTGAACCTGGTTACTAAAGACGGGTCAACCCAGAGGGGTACCCGCGCGAGCTTAATTGCAAGTAATGTGTAGTCGTGTTGACTTGGAAGGTGCCCACGAGGTAAATACGAGGCGTGGCCGGGCACTCGCCCTTGCCGCAAGTTCTCGAGACGGGGTGATGGGGTCACATGATCGTGAGTCTTTGCTCGTATCGCGCGTTCCCAAGACACTAAACGGTTTGGATATTTGATCCGAGGGGCCTCTGGCCCGATAGCGCTAACCATCACGTGGGCATAGTATGGGCGTTCTGCGTCATATGCATCAGGCAAAGCTTAACTGACGTCATTGCGACTGAGCGGCTCCCGCCGGGTTGGACTGGTTAGGCACATACCTTTTTAAAGGAGGTTGCTAGGTATGCTCACCGGCCACCGACGCAACATGCAGGAGTTCCCGGGGCGATTGGCCCATGACGCCTGGGGGCATAGGGTTTAGTCCGGCGTGCATGACCTCTCTGTTAAGCCTAGGTCGGGTTGCGACGTATTGTTTCGCCGAGGGCGGGCATGAACTGATGGTGTGTCCGGCCAGAATTAAGCAAGCATGATGGGTAAGTTGGTGCACATACGGTAACGGACACTTGTAGTTGTATCCCGATTGCTACAACTAGAACAGGATGTTGAGGCATGGTTCGGGAGTCGAGAAAGGATCACGGAGCGTTGTAACAACAACATAAATATGACTTATGCTATACTACTCTACTTCCCCCTGTTGCTGCAAGATGGTGGTTTCCAAAATATGCTAGTCTTCGATCGGACTAGCTTCTCCCCCTCTTATTCTGGCATTCTGCAGCTTAGTCCACACATACTACCCTTTTCATTGATACCGATGCATATGTAGTGTAGATCCTTGCTTGCGAGTACTTTGGATGAGTACTCATGGTTGCTTTGCTCCCCCTTTTCCCCCTTCTTTCTTCTTGCTGGTTGATGCAACCAGATGGTGGAGTCCAGGAGCCAGATGGCACACTTGACGACTGCTACCACCCCGGCGGAGTCTACTACTACGTGGAGAGAGCTGACGACCAGGAGTAGTTAGGAGGTCCCAGGTAGGAGGCCTTGCCTTTTCGATCATTAATGTTTTGTGCTAGCCTTCTTAAGGCAAACTTGTTTAACTTATGTTTTTACTCAGATATTATTGCTTCTGCTTACTCTTGTGTATTCGAGCTTAAGTATTCGAGCCCTCGAGGCCCCTGGCTTGTAATATAAAGCTTGTATTATTTTAATTTGTGTCTACAGTTGTGTTGTAATATCTTCCAGTGAGTCCCTGATCTTGGTCGTACACATTTGCGTGCATGATTAGTGTATGGTCAAATCGGGGGTGTCACAATTCCTTATTTTGAGTAGTCAGTATCACAGCAACTGACACGCAGCTTGGCCAACTGATTATTTCTATCGGCACTGATCATTTTTATTGTTGCTAGCCAATGTAAATTGCCGTGATTGTATGAAATATTAATGCCTTTCTCACGTGCATGCTAGCTAGAAGCTGATGTATGATTCTTGGTGTATTCTTTTGTGTCTGTTGGAACAGGAGGGACGGTCAGGCTCCGGTCATCCAGATACTATTCATGGAGTTCAACCACTTTGAAAAAGGCGATGCTTTCCATTGTAAATTTCTTTGTGGTTGTTTTGTTTTTTCTTATTGAGTTTGCATGAGAGGTGTCTGCTATTGTATATTCAGCTGTTCAAAAATGCATGGCATTCGTGTGCCAAAGTTAATCAACTAGAGAAAGTAAAATTAATTCACTTGATCACATGGTAATAATGTTAGTACGTGTATGTAAAGGTAGCTGACTAGCAAATCAACATGGCCTTGGTTAAACATATGTCGGTTTTTAGTTGCCAGTCAGTTATGTAATATGTTTTACTACCAAAAGACATGCACTGTTGTAGGTGCACTTACGTAGACTTTCAATTTATGTAAGACGGTATAAGGCAATTTTGGAAAGATACCTTTTTCTCTGTAGAATTTTTAACCGTGACCCAATAGTTAATAACTGAAGTCTTGTGCGTGTCTTCTTAAGTTTTGCACATGTAGCAGCTGCAGTGCAAGATGGTGCATCTGTCGTACAAATATTTTTGGGACGTATTCAGGTAAATTTACCATGTTCTGTTTTCAGTACCCCGCGCTAAAATGTAGATGTTATGCTGACCAATGACTATAAACTATACATGATTGGGCAAAGACTCACTCTGGTGACCCATAGATAGATGAAGCTTTAAAGAAGGGAGAAGTTGATGGGCTTGCCTTGGTTAGCATCAATTACCATTTCATTTTTGTGTTTATCAGCATAAGCCAATATCTGGAAGCGGGGCTTCTTTACTTTTTAGTCCTGCAATTTTTAATGTTCCTCGTGTCACTTTCCCCAATACTCTTTTGTAGCTATGTTTTGTGCTAAAAAGTGAAAATTTCAAACGTTATGTTGTCACTACCAGCAAGTAATAGCATTGGCTATTAGTTTAAAACTCCATTTGATTTGCATCATTTCTTGATAGCTAAACTGCGATCATGTGCTCAGTGGCAGCACGCAACCCTGTTCATGGGCCAGCACAAGGAGCCTATTTTGGGCTGTTCTCTTTACTTAATGCAAAAATTAAGGCGTGATGTGAACTATGGTGTCGACATGATATGAATGGACAATGCGTCATTTTTCTTTATTTTGCCTATTTTGGACTGTTTTCTTTACTTAATGCAAAATTTAATGCTTGATGTGAACTATGGTGTCGACATGATATGAATGGACAATGCGGCATTTTTCTTTTGCACCAAAGAATTTCAGACCATCATGCTGTTCTTTTCAGTTTGAATTTTCTTCGGAACTTGCAATGTAAGTAGGAAGATAACAATACATAGTTCATTTTTGTATTTCCTAATAGTGGTTTTGTGATTGACATTTAGGGATGATGATATCTTAACTAAAGCAATGGTAAGAATATTTATGTTCCATTTTCATCTTATTGGTGGGCTAAATCCATGGAGCTATGATATGTCATTATTGATTGATAGACAGCTATATATATGGATTTTTTAGCCTTTTGTTTCTCCTCATGCTGCTACTGTATCAGTTCAATTTGAGGATCACATTGTTCATGTGCCTATATATAGTATACTAATATGCACTGACGGAAGTCGGTTGATATAGATAAATGGATCAACAATGAAATACTCATTACTGCTACCAGAGTGCATTCCATCACAATGCACGGGCACCTATACTCAAGAGTAGGCCGTTGTAGATAAAAGTGATAGGAGGTAGTATGAGCATGATCTAACAGTGGGCCAATGGTATTTTCTGTGAGGCAGAAACCCTTGTGAGAATAATGCATAGTATATTTTTCTCCCGTTGCAACGCACGGGCATATTTACTAGTGAGAAACAAATACAATTGCTATATTTCAAAGTTGTCAAGCATGCTTGGTTGGTCAATTGTTTGATCTTCTAGTATGTTATACATTGTGCAATGTGGTGGTCAGTTAACATTTGGTTCATTTGTTGTGGTGTTTAGTTAAATATTTGGTTCCATTATGTGCGATGTTCAATTGTTGTGGGTGCATTCTGTTATTGTATACCATGTGAGAAATAAAATCAAATTTAGCTGTACTAAATACATGAGAAACAAATGCAATTCCTATATTTCCAAGTAGTTAAGCATGCTTGGTTTGGTTAACTGTGTGATCTTCTATTAGGAATATGTTATATTTTGAATCTGGTGCTCAGTTAATATTTGGTTCATTTGTTGTGGTGTTTAGTACTAGGAAAAGGCCTATTAGTGGCGCACCTATTTTGGCCATTAATGGCGCACTACAGGTGCGCCACTGTTATCACGCCATTAGTAACAATTACTAATGGCGCACCCCTGGTGTGCCATTAGAATACCAGACAATAGTGGCACACCAGGCAGTGCGCCATTACTATGTGCCCAGATGCGCCATTAGTATGCCTCCCAGGGGTCCATATTTACCTTGTGATCTGGGTTACTAATGGCGCACCTCCCAGGGGTGCGCCACTAGTGTGTTTATTGCAGTGCGCCACTAAAGTGCAGTGTGGTGGGCCACTACTATGAATATTAGGATTCTTTTTTTTTGCTTTTCTGATATTTGCACAGGTTACAAAATACATTACATCACAGAATATAAATAGCACAACATATAAACAACAGATTTATCGAATACAATAGAAGATTAGTCTCCGAATACAATTCATCATATTAGTCTCCGAATTCAAAATACCGAACAAAGTTAGAACATTACAAGTCTCTTGACCACGAGTAGTGAGTTTGTCTTCACATTACAAGTCGATATCTAAACTATCATCATCACATAGAAGAGAGCTGTGGTCACGATGAGCATCATCGCGATGAAACTAGTCTTCATCCAGTTCCTCCTCCACTCCCTCCTCTCTCCCGCTAGATAGTGCGCGTATCTAGCTTCCGCCTCCGCCCTAGTGGTGTACCCTTGGTAACTGTTATCGCTGAAACGGTGAACCTGTCTCCGACACTCCTCCCAGTCGTCGTAGACTCCGGGAACCTTACCCTTGTACACGACATACGACGACATTTCTATGCACTAGACAAACAAAACGTTAGTAGCAATTCACAGACAATACATAAGCAATATATAAGTACGCAACAAAAGGATCAGAAGAGAAAAGCAACACATTAATATATAGCACGATTCATGGTCCTACTAATAAATAGCATTGATTACATAAAAGTTGAACGACTGTCCAAACCAAAGAGACATACAAGTTCATTAATAAGTTTAATTACAACATGACCTAATCGATATTTCACAACTACATAGCATCACTACTACTTTGGACTCGACTTAGGGACCGGAGCGTGGATGAAGCCGCCGTCTTTCGTGATGGTCATGAATGTGCGGTCGTTGTCAGCCTGCATTTGTAGCGTTGTTTCTATTTCACTGTTTGACGTTTGATATTTGAGGTTGGACTGCCCTGAGGTACGAAGGACATTTTGATGGATGATTTCTGAAAACTCCGACTGGATGCGAAAGAATTCTTGTCTGAGGTCCGCGTCCTGGATTTCCGACAAGCGTGCGGCCCATGCTTTGAGACTATTTGGTAGCAGAAGGTGATGATGGTTCCATACGTTCACCTGCATGTGATAGAGGGCGTAGTAGGCATCCTTCTGACCGCCAGGCGACTACTTGACGCAGGGGAACATTGTTACATGGGTGAACACGTGCCTGCCATACCTACAAACTGGCCTCTTGAAGGTGCTTCCAGATTTGGCGTAGCCGGGGAGAACTTCATCAAGAACTTTCTTCACATTTGAGTAGTATTTCTTCGACTGACGGTCCGAGTCAAAATACGTGGCCATGGAATATTGCGGGCTTAAGAGGATGAGTGTGCAATGCGTGTCACTACACAAAACACGGAATGTTAGAAAAAAAAGAACGATCAAAATCTAAGAAATCATATGTTACGGGGCGGTGAGGGGATGACTTACTCAGAAAAGTAAGCCACGAGGAAGTTATCCTTATCTGCATTCGACAGAATGACGCCTTCGAGGTATGAACTCGTGACTTGCCGGTCCGCAGCGCTGCCCAAGATCTTGGCACACATGTAGAAGGGGTCGACTATCACGATCTCCGGAGTCTTGTCTCTAATGATCCGCATCTCCATACTCAGCGAAAATAGCCGAACGATGGTGTAGTGCAGTGGACGAAGGTTAAACATAGCAAAGAAGTCATCAAACCGCAGGACGATCATAACCCCGATGGCGCTATCCACAAAGCCCTTGCGCTCTGGCACCTTGGCCACGAAAACCGGGTATGCCACATCATTCTCGGAGGGACACCTCTTCTCCATAGAAAGAACACTGTCATGCAGACTCCGCATAGCATCGGTTGCAGCATTGAGCAGATTAGTCAGTAGCATCGGCCTACCCGCCACATACACCCTCCTCGAGATATCCTTAGGTGAAGGTGGCCCGTCCTGAGCACGGATTGTACTCGGTGCCGGCTGGCTCGCACCCTTGTTATTCTTTCTTTTCGGTCCCTTCTGCTTCTTCTACTGTAATGGGATCGAGTTCTGCTCAGAGACCACCTTCTTGAGTGTGTTGGGGCTGATAATATTTCGCACCTTGGCTACCTGAGGCTCCATGAAGGTGGTAGCTGGAAGCGCCTCTTAAGAACTGAACGCCAGACGATGCCTGTTGCAATTGGGTTTCTCCGCGGTACCAACTAGATCGCGATCGTCTTTTGCAGGGTTGGGTTCTTGAGAAGGAGGCCCCTACAATTCGTCATAGTACCCATGTTCGTTGAAGTACTTATTGACGTTGGTAAATGTGTCGTCGTCATCGTTCGGATCCTGTGCCATATGCATGTCCGGATCAGCTGACGGCGGTAGCGTTGCGGCGGTCTTGCCATGGCTTGGTGCCGGCACGACTGGCGGTGTTGTCTGTGGGGTGGTGTCCCCCATCCCCAAACGAATCTAGCTCTTCGGCCAAAGCATGGGCCAGCTTATGCAGGCACCGAGGGTCATCGCATCATCTTCGTCGGCCCCAGGGGGTCGATACGAAGGTAACAAGTTGTCGAAGCCCCACAGCACCCGAACCAATTGAACCCTATACACGGTGGCTGGCATCGCATTACCGTGGAACACGCGGCTGCCCGGTTGAATGATTCTGGCCTTGGCGACATCGATCAACTTGTCGTCCACGAAGTGCGGGAGAGTGCATGGAACATCGGCGGCGCCCTGCGAAAACATGTAGGGGCGTCAGGGATGCCTAGTCAAAGGCAAGGAGATGAAGTCATCGGCCGAGAGAGGCTTAATTAGTTACCGTGATGGCGTCGAGCTCGGCTAATGTCGAGGCACCGCCAACGGCGGCCGTGCAAGTGATGGAGGGGCCGCTTGATGCCGTGGTGCCAACCGGCGTATTCTTCCCACACCCGGGTGCATTAAGCTCCAATGCCGGTGCCGACGCCGGAGACACCAATGCCGCCTCCGCCGGAGACACAAATGGCGCCGCTGGCGCGTTGGGCGAGTTGCTGCCCGTGAAGCTGGGAATCGGGGGTGGCCCCTGTTGGCCGCCCGCAATCCACGCCTGCAACCCCTCAATAAAGGTAGGCACAATGGCGGTGATCCTCGCTCCCAGTTGGTCTCGCACTTGCTCTTCGACTATCTCCAGAATCCGCACCACTTGTGCCTTGAGTTCTTGAACCTCGCGCTCCTGGCTTTCCGAATTGGTCTTTTTCCCCTTTCTCCCAGCGGTATAGTATTCCGACCATTTCGTGGACAAGCCTTTGCCGGCCACACGACCAGTTGACGACGGCTTACTGAGCTTATCCTTGTTTTTCATTACGTTCAACGCCCTATTTAAAGTGGTGTCAAAAGGGGAGCTCTTAGACGACCCCGCGCTACTACTTTCAGAAGCTTGTGGAAGGAACGTGAACCATTTAGAAAGTTGGCTTCATTAATTAGAATGCAACCATATGGAGCTAATTACGCGGGGGATATTTCTTACCAAAACAAGCTCAAGCGCCTTGGTCTTCGGATCCGTGGTAAGCTCCTTTGTTACCGGGTCAATCTTGTACCGGGCCTAGACATAGTTCCTGGTCTGCTTGTCACAGTATTTATCGAAGAGGGGCGGTAGGTCTTGCTCGGCATGCTCCGCGTCCTCCTTGTCCCATATAGGTTCCGCCACTCTGTAACCGCCTGGACCGGGTGTGTGGACCCCTAAGTTCAAGTCCCGCATATCTTTCCCCCACTAACTTGATTCCTCTGATGCGTTGCTCTCGCACTTGATCTTGAACTCGAGGTAGTCAGCTTCGCTGATGAAAGGATGTTTCTCGTTGATCTTCTCATAACTATCACCTTTATCAATCATACTCTTCACCGCGACTCTCCAAGTAGCCAGGGCCGTGCTGATCTTCGTGAGGGCAGCAATGTTCACTTTATTCCTTGAGAGGCGTGTGTTTGGGAACTCACCGGGGAACTTGTATCGTTCGTGCAGCTTGGTGAAGAGGAGGTTGCGCAAATTCCCTCGGTCATGATGCCTCAGGTTCTCGGTGTTGATCGAGATGGTAATCTGGAGAATGCACCCAAGCTGTCCCGCGTACCCCTCGACTAATTCTTTGGGCTCCGTTGGCTGCCCATGGGAGGACACTTCAGTAAATTCCTCCTTGACGGTGACGAGTACGTTCGGGCGATGGTCCTTCCGTTGCCTCTTCGGTTGGCTGCCATCTATGTCTGCGACATCCTCGGCGGCATCAGTGGTGTCATCATCAGTGGTGGAATCCTCGGCGGTGGCATCAGTGGTGTCATCCCCGACGCCACTAGGGGTTGTGTAGTCGGGATCGGTGTCTTCCGCGACGTCCTCATAGCGGTGAGGTTCTTCCTCCATCTCCTGGGACAGCTGCCATAATGCCTTGCCCGAACCGCCGGCCTCATTGTTGTGGGCCATGTTCGCTCTAAATAGGAAAAAAGTTTGGTCAAAAAGTTGGTTATTGTCAAAGAACAAGATCTCTAAGTTGACCAAATAACCTAATTCTCGAGGAATGTAGCCAAAAAGTTGGATATTGTCAAGTAACAATCGAGATATGTTTGTGATATTGCCTAGGTGTGTTGGGATGGAACGTGTTAGTGTGTTGTTGCTAAGGTCCAAGTCCACGTTCTCAAGGTCTAAGATAAATTAACCAGGGCAGTGGCAGTGGATTTGTGCACAAGCTAAGCTAGCTAAGACAGTAGCTTCCTTGCAACCCACGAAAGACAAAGGAAAAGGGGTGAAAAGGGGGAGATGGTTAGCTTTGATGAGGAGGCATCATCTTCCTAACCCTCTTTTTCTTGTCTCCTCTCACTATCTCTCACACACACATGGCAAGCAAAGGTGTCTGAGTGTGTGAAGAAATACTAAACTAATCCAACCATGCTGATTAATTTTTGTTTCGGTTGAGAATCGGGCACCTTCTAGGTCAAAAAAATTGGGCATGACCTTTGCTAATTTTCTTGACCTAGGAGTTCCCCATTCTCAACCGAAACAGAAATTAATCAACATTTCAGGAGAAAGGGGTCATTTCAGAAGATCACAAGAGCATCAACTACACAAACAACTATTGTACTCAACTATTAACTCATCAACCTGAAAAACAGGAGCTCACTTGCAGCGAATCCAGGAGTTTTGGTTCAGTTTACAGTTGTTATATCCTATTGTACGTAACTACACAATCTAGTTCTAGTAAGGAAAAGAAAAAACCACTCTTAAAAAAAGCTTGCAGAACCAATTATTATATCTACAAATAAAAAATAGAAAGGCACCAAAATGCCAAGCATAGCATTTGAGTTGCCATGGAAGAAGTGTTCTTGGCTTGACCACCATACTTTAGATCAGCCACCATTAGTTACTGAGTTTTGCTTTGGTACAACCCCACTCCCATAGAAAAGTTTATAGATTTTTATGCAAATTAAAGGTGGTGATTAGAAGTTACCCCTTTAATCAAAAAGATTAGTTTGTTCTGATCTCTTGTTTTATCCATTAGGAGAATACATGGTCTAGAATTAGTTGATCGTGAATGTACGAGAAAACTCGTTTTAAGTAACTTTAAGATTAGTGTAAATTTGTAAGGGGGTTGTACTGAACATGACCAGCAACCCTGCAGCTCCTTTTGGTGGAAAGATGTTTGAGAAATATATAGGGAGAACTAAGAATAAACATAATCTGAAATTTTGTGATCATGAAAATTTGGTAGAATGTTTTCTGAACAAAGGAGTCGTCGTTTAATTAGGAGCCATAGAGTTTTTACTGTTAGATATGTGTTTGTTGATGGATGAAACAGTATCGCTTCTTTTGGTGCTAAATTCTATTTTACCATTTTAACTGGCAATATCAGCAATCAGAATGTCCATTCTTTGTTAGACATTATTTTCTAGAACAACAAAATTGCTTCAGTACACTAATATTGGTATTTATTCTTGAAGGTAGGTAGTCTTTTAGTTAAATTTGCCCGTTCGGCTTCTTCAGAACCCAATCAGTATGTGTGTGTGTGTGTGTGTGTCCTATTTTGCACAATCTTTAATCGGAAACTGTTGCATCTTGTGTATTCTTCAAAGTTTAGGCTTGGTCTGATGTTGATCTCCACAATGGGGTGGAAAATAGCATGATGCAACTTAGAGGATAGATACATTTGAATCAAGAGTGTCTAGAAAAGTAAAGTGGCCTCTGCCAAATAAGTCTTGCAGTCTTCTGGAAAAACAAGTTTCACATAGACTCTTTGCAAACTAGAAAAAAGTCTCCAGGGGTGAGTAAACCGTTAACAGCAACATGTGGGTGGATGACACCCATATTCTTGTCTAAATGTCCAAACATGTGGCTAGGACAAACCATATAAAAATTCAGCCGGTATTTCAAATATTTGTAGAACCAAGACCTGGTTGCTAGTGTTGTTGTTGCAGACGAGGAGGAGACCAGCAGGGGCTCCTTGCCGCTGGAGCACCTTGCAGAGGAGGAGGAGGTCCGCAGAGGCAACTTGCCGTCGGAGCAAGCACCTTGCCGGATCTGGGTCACCTTCCCGGCGTCCTTCTCCACGGCAAGCACCTTGCCGCCCGAGGATCTGCAGAGAACACGACCGTTCAGAG
>LR738710.1:890310185-890322084 GCA_902687465.1 Secale cereale
GGTGGCCGCGGTGACGCGCGGCGGCCGCGCTCGGGAAGGCGGATCTGGAGGAGTGGAGGGGCGGCGCAGTGGAGGCCGAGGAGTGGAGGGGCGGCGCAGTGGGATGGGGCGGCGGCGCAGTGGAGGGAGAGGGGAATAAGTGGGTCGGGGCAGCGGCGAATGGAGGGAGAGGGGAATGGGGGGAGGGCCAGAGGGTGAGGGGAATGGGGGGAGGGCCAGAGGGAGAGGGGAACAATTGGACTGGGGGAGACTTAGCAATGGCGCACCTGCTCCTGGTGTGCCATAAGTACACTGATAGCAATGGTGCACCTCCTAGCGGTGCGCCATTACTAGTGTGAGTCCTCAGGTTATCTTCTGTCAAGCCCTATGTCCACCAGAAGCACTTAGTTAGCCCGACTGGTCAGCACGCAGCACACATATCAGGAGGTCCTGGGTTCAATTCCCACGCGCCCAAATGTTTGTTTTTATGCCACCATTTTTTCCTTTGCTCATATCTTTTTATCCATGCATCCAAATATAACATGTCACATATGCTATATGCTCAGAATTTCATGTAGAATAATAATATGCACTTTGTTGCCATGTTAACAACATTTAAAATGCTGTTTGATATTTATTTGTGTTTAGATATGTTCAAACTTGTTTAAATAATAACTAAATATCCATAGCTCCAAATTTGTCAAACTTTATATGCTTTTGGGAGTAACATCTAACCAAGCACAACTAGTCTTTTTTTGTATTTTTAGTTGCATTCACTTGTGAATTGGTAAAACATTTATGAATATGGAAAAATATCATCAAATTTGAAAAAATATTCATGAATTCAAAAAGTGCCCATGAAATTTTAAAATATTCATGAATTCAAAAAGTGCCCATGAAATTAAAAAATATTCATGAGTTCAAAAAATATTCAGGAGTTCATATGAACATAAATAAATATTCATGAGTTCAAATAAACATAAATAAATATACATGAGGACTAGAATAGAAGAAATGTCATCTCCATATGTCGAAATACAATCGAGAAATGAAGGCTACAATTTAAATACAATCGATCTTAGCTAGCAATCTTTTCACAATCTTTTTGCCCTTCTTTTTCACAAATGGAGTTCTTCTCTTGAACGGTCGTCCTTTAGGTAGGGTGGTCCTGCTTCTTCTTGTGGTGTATGGCACTTCATCGTCGTCGTCATGTTCCATCTTCGGGTCGCCGTACTTGTCGAAGTCTTGCTCATTGGCGACTCCATCCATTTCGATGATCTTCCTTTTGCCTCTCCTCACGACAACACGATTGGGTTTTGACGGGTCGGTAATGAAGAAGCATTGGTCCACTTGGGAAGCCAGTACCCATGGCTCATTTTTCGCGGTGAAGTTTGCGCCCGCGGTCTTGGATTTGGCTTCGGGTATAACCATGGTGTTGAAATACCGGTCTTCTTTTAGGACGCTCTTGGCCCATTTGACATGGAACATCGGGACCTTCTCTCCAGCGTAACTCAGCTCCCAGATCTCTTCGATCCTTCTGTAGTATCTGTCCTTATCGTTACTGGTGTAGGATTCCATCGTTACCCCAGAGTTCTGATAACCATCGCTCTTCATGTCCTTGTCCTCGGTATAGAACGTGCAGCCGTTATTATCGTACGCCTCATAGGTCATCAGGTTGTGCTCGGCGCCCTGTGACAAGGCGAATATGAGATTTTCTTCCGCGGAAGAAACCTCATGTAAAGGGTATGACAGAAGCCTCTCCTTGAACCAACGCGTGAAACATGAGTTGTGCTCTTTGATTATATCTCCATCCGTCCTCTGTTGGCCTCGGTCATTGTACGTCTTCTCCATAAAGGTTTTGTGCTCTACCACCCAAGGATCGACCACGTCTATGTGTTGTAGCGCGACTAGGTTTTCTCTTTCAAAGTCGGCGAGTCGACCCTCGAAGTCGACATGCATTTCGTGGCGACCATCGCGGTGACCCCATCCAGCGACCCTGCCGAGGTGCCTGTTGACGGGCAGACCAACGGGGTTCTTGATGCCTAGATAATTCGTGCACTAGGAGATGCACTCTTCGGTTAGAAAGCCCCTGGCTATGCTTCTCTCTGGACATGACATGTTGCGAACGTATCCTTTAATGACACCATTCATCCTTTCGAATGGCATCATGCTGTGCAGGAACGTCGGCCCGAGTTGGATGATATCCTCCACGATATGGACCAGCAGATGCAACATAATGTCGAAGAATGCGGGCGGGAAGTACATCTCAAGCTCGCATAGTATCACCACAATCTCTTCCTGTAGCCTTCTGAGTTGCCTCACGCCAATCGACTTCCGAGAGATGACGTCGAAAAAGTTGCATAGGCCAAATAGCGTTTCATGAACATGCGCGTCCATGATCCCACGGATTGCAACTGGAAGTATCTGCATCATCAGCACGTGAAAGTCGTGAGACTTCATCCCGCTAAACTTCTGCTTCACTGTGTCTAGGTATCTGCTTATCTTCCCTGCGTAACCGTAAGGAAGTTTTACTCCTACGAGGCAGGTGAAAAACTGCTCGATCTCCTCCCGAATTAGAGTGAAGCACGCGGGAGGGTAGTCATTTCCGATCTTCTTGGCCTTTTTTCCTTTGCGACGACTTTCTGTGTCCTGCTTCGCCTCATCATCATCATCATGATCATTAGCGTGAAGCTCCTCCCTGATGCCCATTGATTTCAAGTCTGCCCTTGCTTTCGGCCCATCTTTGGTCCTCTCTGGCATGTTGATCCGGGTACCAAGCAGACTCTCGCACACGTTCTTCGTGATATGCATGACATCAAGGCTGTGAGGCACACGGAGGATCTTCCAGTACGGCAAGTCCCAGAAAACAAACCTCGTTTTCCATACCTTCGGCAGCGGATCTGGCGCCTTTCGCTTCTTTCCCAGCGGTGGGCACTCTTTCCAATTTTTCAACAACTCGTCTATTTCCTCACCGCTCCTCGTACGCGGGCGTCATCGGGGTTTGGTTTCACCAGCAAACAGATCCTTGCGTTTTCTCCATGAGTCATCGTCGCGAAGCCACCTTGATGTCCCATAAACACGGTTTTCGAAGACCCGGGATCTCTATCTAGCTGGCGATACGTTGTGTCGTCCATGCACCTGACGCATCCAGAAAATATGTGGAACACCTGACCTGCGACATATCCGTAACCGAGATAGTCGTGCACCGTCGTGAGCAGTGCGGCTCTCATAGGTAAATATTCTTTCTCTGCGGCGTCCCACATATTGGCTGGTGTTTTCCACAGCGTGTCTAGCTCCTCTTTCAGCAGCCCTAGATACAGATTGATGTCGTTCCTTGGTTGTTTCGGCCCTTCAATTATCATACTCATGCGAATGTACTTCCTCTTCATGCACAACCAAGGAGAAGGTTGTACATCCACACAAATACAGGACAGATGCTATGTGTGCTTCTCTGGCTTCCAAACGGATTGACTCCATCAGTGCTCGCGCCCAGCACGATGATCCTTGGATCGTCCCCAAATTCTGCGTCTTCTAAGCTCAACGCTTGCCACTGGCTCGCATCCTTAGGTGACTCAGCATCTTGTCTTTTTTATTTATATCCGGATCATTTCCGTCATCTTCTGGCTTCTTCTCGTCCCTATCCGCGTGCCAACGCAGGAGCTTTGCTAGCTTAGGGTCCATGAAATAACGCTGCAGATGAGGAGTGATTGGAAAGTACCACACCACTTTTCGAGGAGCTTTCTTCCTCTTCTTGTATCGAGTGACGTCGCACACCGGACATGTGGTAGACTCTGTGTGCTCGTCCCGATAAATGATACAATTGTTAATGCACACGTGGAATTTGACGGGCGGTAAATCCAGAGGACACACGATTTTCTTCGCCTCCTCAAAACTGGTCGGGCACTTGTTCCCCTTGGGAAGACTTTCGTGCCAGAATGACATGTTCTCGTCGAAGCATGCGTCGGTCATTTTGTATTGTACCTTCATCTCCAGAGCCATGAGCATTACTTTCAGGCGGGTATCCTCGGGCCTGCATCCTTCATACAATGGAGTAACCGCGTCTATCTCCAGTTGATCCAGCTTGGCTTTCTCTCGGGCGGCAGCTCTTGCGTTATCCGTCTTCTTGAGAAGTAGCTCTTGAATATGAGGGTCATGCACCCAGCCCATCGATGGTCCATCGTCGTCATCTCCGGCATCTTCATCTTCATGATCATGCCCTTTGACTTGATCTTCCTCATCATCATGTACGACATCTTCTACAAGATGACTGTGTCCTGGAGATTGTTCGTCTTCTCGCCTGCCCTCGCCACAGTTGTCTTGTTGCCCTTCCGCATTTCTTGCACGGCCCCCATGGACGACTTCATAGTCATCTTCATCACCTTGCCACCAATAGCCATCCACGAAACCACGCAAGAGCAGGTGGTCCCGCTCCCGTCCGGAATCCGGATCCGTAATAACGCTCTTCCGCTTGCATCTTCGACACGGACATCTTATATCCGTCTCATTCTTTTGAAGCATCTCGGCCTTCGCGGAGCTCAAAAACCTATTCACGATGCCTTCGGTCAACGTGCGGACCATGGTCGCCTGCGGGGTATAGCAAAACGATATTTTAGAACCCAAAAAAAAATTGGCATGACTTTGCCTAAAAATAGGACCAAAAAGAATAAATATTGCCAAATTCTCGCTGAAACGAAAATGAATCAACATTCCGGCAAAATATTGGCAATTATCGCATTTCAAATACCGGTACCTGCAAACACAAACATATGCAACACCACAAACATATGCAACACCACAAACATACGTAGATCTCGGCCATAAAAAGAGCATGTGCATGTTGTTGGAGGGAGAAAAAGTAGATCTACAACATAAAGAAAGCTTTCCCCTTACTTACCTATCAAAAAAGGTAATTTAAGCACTTAATTTGGGTGAATCTATGGTGCAAATGAGGTGAGGAGGAGGAGGCAGCCGAGACAAGCTTGGAGGAGGAGGTGGAGAGAATGAAGTGGTGAAATTGAGTGTGGTACGTGGATGTCAAAAAGATCTAGCTGTTCTTAGGTTACCAATGGCGCACCACCTAATAATGCGCCATTAGTAACCCTGGTTACTACTAATGGTTACTAATGGCACACCTGTTAAGTGGTGCGCCATTACTACACTAGTAGAGAAGGGGCCTTTTGCCCCGGTTGGTAAGGGCCTTTTGCCTCGGTTCTTGAACCGGGACTAAAGGGTCGGTACTAATGCCCTAGCCCTTTAGTACCGGTTCAAACTAGAACCAGGACAGATGGGTCTCCACATGGCCTGTTTGCGGAGCCCAGGCAGGAGGGCCTTTGGTCCTGGTTGGTGGCACCAACCGGGACCAAAAGGCATCCACGCGTCAGCATTTCTGTGGCTGTGGTTTTTGTTTATTTTTGAAAGGGGGGGAGTTGGGGATTTTGGGCGCTTAATTTAGGTGTTTCATTTATTGTGTTAGCTAGCTAATTAATAGATAAAAGTGTCCTCTCCTATGTCCGTGCTTGGTCGACGCTACGTACTACACATACGTATAGAGAGGACTAGACACGCTAGCTAGCTAGCTAGTAAGCAAACGAAGGAAACAGAAGACCGTCATCAACATATATATGCATACAGAGAGAAGTGATATCGACCACCTCTCCTTCTCCGAGAGATTGGTCGAACAACAAGTTCTCGCATATCTATCCGACACTACCGGGTACATATATACAATAATTATCTCTTACAAATATAATTTCCTATCATATGGACGCATGGTCCACATAGTATTCTCCGTCTTCAGCGATCACGTGGTCAACGAAGAATGCCGCCAATTCCTCTTGAATTGCTCGCAGACGATCTGGTGCTAGGAGTTCATTCCGCATCCGAAAGATCTAATTTGAAGAAGGGGGTCAATACATATATATATATATATATATATATATATATATATATATATATATATATATATATATATATATATATATATATATATATATATATATATGAATAAATGAAACTCAACACAAATGATGGTAATGAAATAAAATTGTGAATATTATTAATTGCTTACGCACTTCAAATTGTGCGTCAGAGTAGCCCCGCTCACAGGTCGTGTGGCGGATGGACTCACAAATGTAGTATCCACAGAAATCATTCCCTTGTTCATGCCACAACCACTTTACAAGAAATAGAGGTCAATCAAACTGATAAGCAAGAATGCCAAATGGTATTGATGAAACTAGCGCTTGAATCAATAGGAGATGCGCGGAACATGCTACTATATAGTAATTACTTTCGGGTGTCTAAATTGCAGCTTCTTCGGCAGTCCCGGAGCTTTTTTTGGTGAATTTTTTCCAAACCCTGCCAGACAAAGAAAACAATTACTTGATATTAGAAATGAACAAAGTTGCTGATATGCTTGGTGGATAATGATCGATTTAACTTACTTCTCGAGCATTTGAGTCATGTCCGCATACTCCTTGGGATCTTTTCGTTTAGAGTCCAAGACAGTTACCACTCCCTGCTCAAGCTTAATCTCTAGGAGAATATAGTGGAACCTGCGCACGCATGCATGAACTCATCAATTACATTACTATAACCTTGACTAATATATAAGGGAAACCGAATATGCACAAGACAGTAACACTCACTTGAAGTTGTAAGGAAAGAGTATTATATCTTTGTTTTCATTTACCACCAATGATCGTAGCAAGCTGGCCTCGGTATATGCGGCACGCAATTCAACCTCAGTTGCATCTATGAGACATGTGTTAATGAACCCTATATCACCGACTTGTCTTTTCTTCAATTCGACGATCTTCAATCCGCATAATATAGTGAGGATAATTATAAATACATGCAATGAAAGAGTTGAGCTATATAGAGAGACTTAATGACAGAAGTAGTACTACTTGCAGACAGTAGCAGGTGACCGTTGCTTTATCGAGGGCCAATTGATTGAAAAACTGATAGAACTCCTCAAATGGAGTAGGCAACAGTTCAATTTCAACGAGGTCATGCTCCGGTTTAACTCTCACATACAAACTATCCCTCCCCCCAGACTCTCTGCTGATTTTCAAGTACCAATCATGCAATCTTCGCATCATCGTTGATAGAGATCTTTCATCTTTGACGAGAGGCTTCCCGTACTCGTATCTTTGTATCTGCACCTCCAAGAAATCATAATGTACATCGTCGGGCAGGTAATCTCGAAGATTGCTATTAGCGGGCACCATCCTCGGATCATTAGCGACGATGTCGCTAGACACCTTGAGCGGGGGGCACGATTGGTTCGCTTGTTCGCCGAGCTTGGCAATTTGTTTCCCAGCTCGTCCTTCTGCTAACCTTTGATCACTTCTAGTACTTCCCGACCGCTTCGCTTCGTGAAATGACTTTTCAATAATGCGGTCATAGTTGTCTTTCGGCTGACTTTTTGCTAGTTTCTTCAGGGCAACAAGAGTGTGCTTTGCTTTCAACGGATCTATCTTCTCCTTCGGAGGTGGATGTCTCTATGCTTTCAACCCTTCAAGCCAGTCCTTCACTTCGCCTTCAGCGATCTTCGTGTTTTCCTCGTCGGACCTCTCGTATGGTAACTTCTCTAGAGGCGTGAGAAAAGGAATGAATCTGTATTGCCTCCCGCCTCTGGCTGTGCTGCTAGACGCCGGCAGACCAGACGAAACTGCTTTCTTCTTTCCTTGCTTACGCGCCGGAGCAGCCGGAGCGGCGGCAGGTCTCTTCCGCCCTTGCTGACTAGGCAGAGAAGGAGGAGGCTGGCTGCTCGGGCGCGCCGGGGCAGGCGGAGAAGGAGGCGGAGTGCCGCCACGCGCCGGAGAAGGAGCCGGAGTGCCCTGATCGTCACTCGCCGGAGGAGGAGGCGGTGGAGGAGGTGAAGTGCCCTGACTCGCCGGAGGAGGAGGAGGAGGCGAAGGCATCCAGTTCAGAATGTTGATGAGGTCCTTCCGCCATAGGCATGGAGTCTTCAGTGAAGAACCCATCTGAGTCTCCCCTTCATCGGTAGGGTGGTCAAGCTGGAGGTCCTCAAATCCCTCCGTTATTTCATCCACCATCTCCTAGCATATCCTTCTGGAATCGGCCGGCAGTGAAAAGTTGTGCCGGGTCCAGTAGGATAAACAGAGCCAGTAGCCGCCTTGACCTTCGTATTTATCCATTGCGTCATAAGGTGGAAATTTTGAGACTCCGTGACAGCATCCACGGGATAGCTGGCAGGAGCCGTCAAGACATGCTCCGGCTGAAGCAGCTCAGTGGAAGCCACACTGCTTCTCTGTTGAGATGGCGGGGTAGCTTCGAGGGAAGCTTCGTCATTTCTTTTGTCCTGATTTGCTTCTTGTTGCTCTATCGCTTGTATTCCGGCGTGCATCGCCTGCAGTTTGGTCTGCTGCACTTTCTTCCTCCTCTCTTGGCATTTGTAACCGCCTGCGTCCGGAAACCCAGCACTCCACGGAATGGAGCCTGGCGTGCCTCGTGTCCGTCCAGGGTGCTCGGGATTCCCGAGGGCCATTGTGAGCTCGTCATTCTCTCTGTCGGGAAAGAATATCCCTTGCTGCACTGCTTTGATATAGTGCCGCATCTTCCTGAGTGGTATTTCCAATTGCTTGTCCGTCCAAATGCACCACCCTGATACAGGGTCCAAGGTTCCGCCAGCCCCGAAGAACCAAGTCCGGCAACGGTCTGGCCAGTTCATTGTCTCTGGTTTGATCCCTTTCTGAAGGAGATCATTCTCAGCCTTGGCCCACTTAGGCCGGGCTCTGAGGTAGCCACCTGACCGCGTGCGATGGTGATGCATCTTCTTCGCAGCATTTTTCTGGTTTGTCGCCTACATCTTCTTACTCTTTTCCGATCTCTTATAGGCTACAAATGCGGGCAGTCATCTCTGATCTTTTCATATATGCCCTTGAATTCTGGAGTCTCTTTTTTGCGGACAAACTTATTCAGGTGTTTCTTCCACCCCCTGAATAGGTCTGCCATATTCGTAAGAGGAAAAGACTTGATTAATTGTTCTTTAACTGGCTTCGCCGGATCATCCTCTGGCGGTAGGGTGAAATTTGACTTCAGCTCAGTCCAAAGATCTTCTTTCTGCATATCAGTGACATAAGACACCCGAGGGTCTTCTACAGCCGGCTTTAACCATTGCTGGATGTTGATCGGGATCTTGTCCCTAACCAGAACCCCGCACTGATTAACAAATGTGTTATTTGTCCGGATGGGTTCAATCGGTTGGCCGGTGCGCGCGATTTATGTGATCTCAAACTTTTCATCAGAGCTCAACTTTTTCTTCGGGCCTCGTCTCCTTACCGAAGATGTGCTCGATCCGGAGGGCTAGAAAAAAGAACAAAGACGAGAGTTAATTAATATGTGTACATACCAAAACAATGAATGCATCAATTAACTAGTCAGCACAGGCTTAACTAATATATATACCTGCTGGCCGGACTCGGTTCGGTCACCGGAGCCGTCATGATGGTCTCCTTCTTGCACCGGCATTGGGTTACCGAAGCTGTCCTCACAGTCTACTTCTTGCATGTGCATTGGGTCACCGGAGCCATCATAATCATAGCCTGCTTCTTCATCCTCTCTTTCCAGCAGCTCATCGGTGTCGTTGAGAAATGACAAGACGGCATCATGTCCGTCTGCGATTATGTCCAGCAACATCGCTTCTTGTGCTTCGTCTCGGGGGGTGTCGTCCATAGTTTCTACAAATATTTACAACATGGCAATTATTATTCAAACATGACAGATGGATATATTAATGGCAAACGTAGAACTAGCTAGCTAATCACAGTAAGTAATCATATATATTAATTTGTGGCCTCGACGCTGCTTCTCTAGGGTTTCGGGTGGCCTCGACAACGCTTCAAGGGTTAGGGGTGGCCTCGAGAACGCTTCAAGGAGGGGGTAATATCGACAAGGACGAGATACATACACGAGGAAATAATGTTATCGGGGAGGAGGTATATCGACGACGACAGATCCCCCCCATGTGTTGAAGTTATCGGGAGGGGGTATATTGACCCCCCCTGTGTTGAAGTTATTGGGAAGGGGTATATCGACCCCCCCCCCCCACGTGTTGTAGTTATCGGGAGTTTATATCAACACGACATACGTACATGGGAAAATAATATTATCGAGGAGGGGGTCTATCGACCACCCCCCCTCGTGTTGAAGTTATCGGGAGGGATATATCGACGACGACAGACCAGATAAAACATAAGAAAACGAAGAAGAAAGGAATAGCTAGAGGAGAAGATCGAAGAAAAAAAAAAGAAAAAAAAAGAGGAGAAGAATAAAGGAATAGAGGAGAAGAAGAGAAAATAGAATATATTATATTTTCTCTTCTTATCCTCTATTCCTTTCTTCTTCTATTTTCTCTTCTTCTCCTCTATTCCTTTCTTCTTCTCCTCTTCTTTTTCTTATTTTTTCTTCTTCTTATTTATTTCTACTCTTCTTCCTCTCCTCTTCTTCTTTCTTTCCTCTTCTTATTTTCTTCTTTCCTATCCTTCTTTTTCTAAATTTGTAACTTTTGTATATATAAAACTTTTCTACAATTGTAACTTTCTATATATGAATAAAAAACTTTGTATGAACAAAACAACATTTTTAACATATATATTTAGCAAATTCCTAAGAAAAATAAAAAAAATTATAGCCACATACACATATACATCACATACACATATACATTATAGCCACATACAGCAACTATATACACATATACATATACACATACAACAACTATATACACATACACATATATATACATCACATATGAACAAAAAAAACATATAGCAACTATATATATATGAACAGAGCCAGGCGACTGCTCACAGCGCGGGGGCAGGCGAGGGCGCCGGCGACGAGGAGCGGGGAGGGCGCCGGCGACGAGGCGCACGGGGGCAGACGAGGGCGCCGGCGACGAGGAGGTAGGGGAGCTCGAGGCGACGGCGGGGGCGGGCGGTGATGGCGAGCACGGGGCAGGGGCGCGGGGCGACGGCGACGGCGAGCACGGGGCAGGGGCGCGGGGCGACGGCGACGGTGAGCTCGGGCAGCCTGCCGATGTCGATGAGCTCGGCGTCGTTGGGGGGAAATGGCGATTGGAAACTGAAAATTCCTAAGTGCTACTTATATACCCACAGCATTGGTCCCGGTTCGTGGCACAAACCGGGACGAATGCCCCCTTTGGTCCCGGTTCGTGCTACCAACCGGGACCAAAGGTCTCTTTTCAGCAGCCCAAAGGGCGGGAAGGAGAGACCTTTGGTCCCGGTTGGTGGCACCAACCGGGACTAAAGGGGGGCATTGGTCCCGGTTCGTGGCACCAGCCGGGACTAATGCCCCCCTTTAGCCCTGGTTGGTGCCACCAAACGGGACTAAAGGCCCCGTGCTGCCCCGCAGCCAAAATCTTTAGTCCCACCACGCTAGTTGACAGGGGCTCGGAGTTGTTTATAAGCCCCACTACGGGCGCTGTATTGAACTCCTCTCTATTGCAGGCTTCTGGGCCTAACTCTACGCGCTGCCCTATGAGTCTGCTGGGCCTGATAGTCCAGCTGCATGCTAGGCCGTAGGCCTTGCAGGCTCACTCGGCAGCGACCATTTTTTTAATGTATTTTTTCCTTTTCTGCTTTATTTATTTCTAAGTTTTTTTTTCTGTATTTAGAGTTTCTTTGTGAATATTATTGCTTTAGGTAAAACCAATTACAAACTTTCTGTTAGTGCCAGTAGTATTCAAATTTGAATAGTTTAAATTTCAAATTATTTGTTTTCTTTGTTGCTTTATTTATTTTATTTTGTTTCTACTTACAACAAAATACTTATTGTTGCTATTTTTATTTTATTTTCCAGTTTTTTTGTTTTGTTTTCTGCATTATTTATTTTCTTTTGTTTTTTGCTTTATTTATACTTTTTGCTTTTA